>CM069905.1:80789951-81389951 GCA_036172215.1 Camellia granthamiana | reverse complement strand
CTCACTCTCAAAGCCTTGACTTTGAATTCAGACTGTTCAACGATCAACCGCGATGTAAGGCCTGTGTGGCCAGATTTGAAGCAGCCCTCGAACAAGAGGCACCAAAGTCAGATTAGGAAGATCAGATGTCGCCAAAAGAAGCTTGCAAAGCTAAATCAGAAGCACCCCTCAAACTAGGGGCAAAAATATCCGACGTACTCGAAGAGCTGAAGATGAATCCTTCTGCAAATCAATACAATAGATATTCTCCTGGATTCAGATGACTTCAGGACCTCAAAACCATTTGGCATGGACTTGTTACACTTTTACCCTTGAGAGGCTCGCTAGGCCGAAAACCCGGAAGGGCGACCCAGGCAAAAGTTAGAGCAAGAAAAAGAAGAAAAAGAAAAATGCAAAAAAGAGAAAAATGCAAAAAAGAAAAAATGCAAAAAAAGAAAAAATGTAAAAAAAAAGAAAAGAAAAGAAAAACATAGCTCGCAAGGTTGAAAACCCAGAAGAGCGGCCTTGGCAAAAGTTAGAGCGTGGTGAGGGTTAATACACGAGTGTACCTTAACCGGAACTACGTAAGGCTTGATTCCCATGTTTGGGATACGTAGGCAACTTCATCCTGAAGTCCAGCCACAAACACTTCCAAATCGAGTGTGTCCATGTAATGGTTTTGATCATCCCTGCCTTCTCTGAACCCGTTTAGTTCGGTTGTGATAACCGGAACTACGTAAGGCTTGATTCCCATGTTTGGGATACGTAGGCAACTTCATCCTGAAGTCCAGCCACCAACACTTTCAAAGTGACTGTGTCCATATATTGGTTTTGACCATCTTTGTCTTCTCTGTATCCGAGAGTTCAGTCGTGATCATCGCTAATGAGGATTGACTACAAAATGCCGCGGCGCTATCCAGACAAGGGGCAACTTTCCGTTGCCATGAGTTGCCATTCAAACAAGGGACAACTTTCCATTGCCGTGCAGTGCCATCCAGACAAGGGGCAATTTTCCATTGCCTCCGATCCGAGGTTGTGCATCTCGAGAGTAAGTTCTGCGCTCGTTGAGCATTGACCGTTTGCAAAAATAGTTTTTGAAAATTTTTACTGAGGTTGACTAATTTCTCGAAAATTATTTCATTTTCCAAACTGGACCATATCTTGGACCCAAAAAGGAAAATTTTCAGTGCTCATAGCCTGACTTGCATGATTTTCAAATCAAAAGTCGAACAAGCATGTTAATCTAACTCTCATGTTGGTCAAAATTGTTTTAGTAGAAAACGAAAACAAAAAATGGTCAAAATGATGAACTAGGGGCACAGTTGAGTCAGACTTCCTGTCTTTCTCCCATCGTCAACATACTTGCCAGAAGGGCACTCTACCTGCCAACAAAGGGCACAACTGAGGGTAACAACAAATGGCTGAAAGCTCTCAACATCCTCCGAGCAACAAGGTATCAAACCAAGTGCGAAGCACGAATCGGAATGGATCGAGATACTCCATTCCCTCAGCCGGGGCATTGACTAAACGCCACCAGAAAAAATAGCTGTGAGCTAACAGTGTTGGGCATGAACCCACAACCTCTTGTTTATCCATCAACCACCCAGGAGAGGGATATAAAAGGAGAGATTAAAGAATAGAGAGGTGTAAGTTGAGAGAAAAAGTGAGCAAAAGGGTTTTGAGTGAAAAATCGAGCCTGAGGGCCGAGTGATGTGAGAATCACAAATCAGAAATGGTGGGGAACAAGACCCGAAGAAACTGGCTCCTCGCGAACTGAGAGGTCTCTTGTCTTTGTAACACGTCTGTGTGTTGTGTCTTTTGATTTGTTTGTCTCGATTCTTGTTTGGAGTCATACCCGAGCGTGTCTCGTTGTGTTTAGGTTGTTTACCTTTTGTTTTTCCGTTGTTAAGTCTTTTTGTTCGCTGTGTTCAGTCGTAAGCTCAATACTCGGTTCAAAACCCTTTTCTAAGATCATTTTGTGTGCTCAGAGTGTTGTGCCATTCTCTACATTTGTGCAAAACATGATTTGGTTCTTTTGTAAAACCGCAGGGCGTTCAATCTGGGTCACTTGGAAACAGTGAACATATGGGTTCCGGATTGTGTCCGAGTGTGTTTCAGCTTCAGCAGGTTCCACCTTTGTATCCCATCTTTTCAAGATTGAATTGTTTGTTCATAATGAGCCATGTGCAAATGAACAGAATACTGTGTTATGGGCTCTGTGTTCAGAATGAGTAGTGCGTTGTATGAGCTGTGTGCAGATTGAACCAAGTGTTGTGTTATGGGCTGTGTGTTCAAACTGAGCAGTGGGTTGTTTAAGTTGTTTTGCTGTTGGCCGGTTCATTTTCTGATTATTACAATACAAGTGTTTGATTTTCAGACAAGAGATCGATCTCATTTACATTGAGGTGTAATATGATGCAATGCAATGTGAAGTATGAAATGTACAAATGCAACACTTTTTCAGACAAAAAGTTTGTTTCATTTCATCATTTTTCAAGTACATAGCTTTGGAGCAAACAAAAACCTGCCTGCGGCAGTACAAAGTACTCAAACTACTAGCTAAAAAGGAAAATGTCTGAACAAAACAAAAGAAGAAAAGCAACAAAAGTCTGGATCAATGCCAAATGGTCTCAGGCACGGGAGTCTGTCCTCGTCCTCTTCCTGGACGAAGGTCCAGGAGCATCATCATCGTCGGCACCATCATCTGAGCCTAAGCCCGAGTCATCTCCGGTCTCCTCCTCGGACGACTCTGCCTCCGACTCCGCCTCTGTCTCTACCTCGGACTCATCATCATCTGGAACTGGCGCCCGAGAGCTGCTCCCAAGATGAGTACGCCCCGCTTTGGTGCGGGGATATACTGTGCCTCCTCGCCCTCCTCCCCGAGGCGGAATAGAAGGCCCAGCTAGAGCACCCCCTGCAGCAGGAATCTGGAATGGAGGCTGAAAAGCACAAATGGCAAACGCATCAGTATGCTACGCAAAACAGTGTATGAATGTTATGAGCAGTGTATCAGTACAGAATGCAATATATGAGTACAGTGTACGAATGTTATGAGCAGTGTATCAGTACAGAATGCAGTGCATGAGTACAGTGTATGAATGTTATGAGCAGTATGTCGGTATAGAATGCAGTGACTGAGTGCAGTGTATGAATGCTGTGAGTAATGTTGTGAACAGTCTGTGGGATGTAGTGTATCAGATACCGTGAGGGCCGTATATCGAGTGCTGTGGTAATAGTGCGATGCATCAGATTGTGTAAAGTTTGAGACTGCAGTTGAAGGAACTTACCGGAATGCCACAGATGGTCAATAGATCGAGGCTCCGCTGGAGCATCCCCATCACAGAGGCTGTCAACTCCAGGGACTGGCGAGTGTACTCGGAGGAAGCCTGCAAAATTGTTAGAAACATCAGTATTATGCGGAATATCAAATGAAGTGAAATCAAATGACAATGCAAGATATAAAATGCAGTAGTACATACCGGAGGCAAGTCGTAGAACCCGACTAGCTCATAATCAGCCGGAGGGGGAGTGAAGGGGATTTGATAGGTCTCCCCACCCTGCCCTCGGCATGTCATCATCGTGGGTAGTGCTGGCCAACTAGCCCCCCGCCCTCTCTGGATCCCACTCTTGCTACGGACTCGAGCCATCCTCGATGCTCCTGCTCCCGCTCCTGCCCTAGACGCCGGTGCCGCGGGCCTCTCTCGCTCAACTCGACGGCCACTGCTCAAAGGCTGCATAATGTAGGTCCGGACGTACTCTGCGTAGTCGTCCTCGCCCCTGAAGCCCTCCGCATCCCAGCCGATCGTGTAATCAGCCATTTCCTCGAGAGTGTACCTCTCGGTATGCCTCATATGAGTAGGAGGTGGCCACGGAACTGTCTGCTCTGGCACGCCTAGCGTCTGCCGCGAGAAGCGCTCCCCCAAGTACCAGGCGCGGCAGGCGGGGCCCTCCAGTAAAACTCTAAATCGGGCCATCTCTCGCGCACCAGCGTACCGCTCCTGTACTGCGATGGGCAATGAGGCCCATGGCTGCCAGGTGATCTGCAAACAAAATACAGTTCGTTATCTACTGCTATTGAAAATGCAATGCAAAGCGAAGCTTAAATGAACTGCAAGTTCTAAAATACCTCTGCGGCGGTGATGGTATCGAAATAGCGGCGGAAGAATATGAAAGACTCCCGAGGCCTCCGCTCGCACCTCACGTCGAAGCGGTGAGAGAATGGGATCATAGGGGGCATCTCCTCCTCTGGCACTGGGGCAAGCCTAGGGAAGTAGGCATATACCCACAACTACAGTATGACAGAACAGATATCAGTATACTTATTAGATAAAGCAGTATGCAGATAAAGTAGAAAGTGGTATGTGCAGTGTATTGTGCAGTGTGTACAGTGTACAGAATACAGAGAATGTAAAGCAGAAATGAAAAAAAAAAAAAAGAAGAAGACATACCCCCCAAGCCCGCCAATAACCTCCGAGCAGTTGTCCGCTGAGGCGAGAGGATGAGCTCATATAGCCATAGAGTGTGGCCAAGCCTGCGCCACCCCAGTCGTAGCCACGAATCCTAGTCACGTCGACCAATGCGCTCAACAGGTAAAAGGGCACGGTGTTCGCCCGATCGGCGAAGAGAGTGGTCCCTAGCAGGAATATCAAGAAGCCGCGAGCGTACTACTCCTCCTCCTCCTGAGTAGTCGGTGCCTGGATCCGAAAATGAGCCTCGAACCAAGAATATCGCACAAATCCTGGACGAGCAAGAGGTGGTAGGATGCCAAGCAGGTACATCTGGGCAGCCTCCCACTCATCCATGTCTGTGTCGAAGGGGATCGGATCACCCCCTACCCCGATGCCGGTAAGTATCGAGAAGTTGAAGGGAGTTATCGTCATGTCTCCCGTGGCAGAGAAGTGGAAGGAGTCGATGGTGTCCCACCACCTCTCCGCCAATGCAGCAAGGAGCGGCCTACTCGCAGTAAGGCACGAGAGCCCCATACAGAAGGTCCCGAAACCAGCTCGGTCGATGATGCGACGAACCGCGTCAGGTAACTCCATGTACCAACCTCGTGCGGCGACGTTCCCATACCCCCGGAGGGTGTGGGAATCTCCCTGTGGTCAAAACAAACAGTCGCGAAGTGGCATTATGAATACAGTGTTGAATGTGCTCAGAATCAGTACAGATGTAGCGTGTGTGCACGTGTTCAGATTCAAACAGCTATCGGGTGCCGGTGTGCTACAGTGAACTACGACATATGATGTGTCAGTGTTTTCAAGAGGTTCAGTACAGATGTAACGTGTGTGCACGTTTTCAGATTCAAACAGATATCGGGTGCCGGTGTGCTCACAGTGAACTACAGCCTATGATGTGTCAGTGTGTTTGGATGGTTCAATGAAAATACAGCGTCGGTGCACAAGTTTAGATTCAAATAGATATCTGGTGCGAGCATGTTCACAGTCAATTACAGCATGCGGTATATCGGTGTATCCGAGTTAAATAGTTAAAAGGCAGAATCAACTATTGCAGTTATACATTCTACTTTGCAGAAAATGAAACAGAGAAGAGTGTACCTCGGAGGCGCCAAAGGACAGATGTGACTTTGGCTCGCGCAGTAAGAGCTCCGGCGCCACACCCCTCGCGAAACTGCTGAAGTGGCGAATGCCGTCGGGAGGCAACACATGGATCGCCGGCCTTTAGGTCGCCAGGTCGAACGGTCGAATGCTCAAAGGTAGGAGCTCGACCTCGGGGTCAACATCCATCTCCGGGGGAGCCCCACCGCCTGGAACGTCATCCACCATCTCGAGAATGGTGCGAAAATGGTCGGGAATGTGAAAACTGAGCGAGAACGCGAAAAGTCAACTGAAAAGTCAACCCCGAGAGGTCAAAAAATGATCGGAAAGGTCGAAGTCCGAAAGAGACACAGAGATCGAGGTAAACTCGGGGGAAACAAACCCCAAGTAGTGGAAACTGAGAAAGAGACACCGAAACGAAGATTCGTTCGATTCAAAATGTGCGAAACGAGGAGGTGTTTGCGAATCCAACGACGAAACGGGCTCAAAAATAAAGAAAAAACGAGGATCGAAGATGGAAAAATAACCTAGAAAGGAGGGGGGCTGATTTTCGAGCTAGGGCAAAGTGAGAAATGAGGGCTAGAAGCCCTATATTTAAAGACCCGTGCCGAAATGTCAAAACTGCCCCGAACAGGCACTTTTGGCCGGTCGGCCATATTGTTGGCCGGTCGACCAAATAGATGGCCGGTGGCCTTATTTTATGGCCGGTGGATGGCCGGTGGACTCCCCTCATGGCCGGTGAGCCTCCTACACCTTTGTTTGGGTCTTTGATATGGTTTGGGGCTTTCATTGCTCAAGATAGTGCCTCCATTGCTCAAAACAGTGCAAGAAAATGCATTTCCGAAGCTTAACCGGTCTCTGTGCCGTGTCTTCTGTGCGTAGCACTCGAATACGTGCGAGGTGTATCCCTTTTGTATCCTTTTTATTTCTTGCGAGATTCGAAAGTTGCCCCACATGCATACGTTACAACGTTTTGTCGTGAAACGCGCGTTGGTTATACATCATTTCACTCGCATCATTATGCACACATCTCGCATTGTCATGCACACGTCATACTTGCATTAGTATGCACATTCTTTAGGTTGCATCGTCATGCGCACCTCACATGCATTGTCATGCATATCAAGCGACGCGCGTTCTTGCGCATTCGAGTTCACATGCATTGTCATGCATTCCAAGCGACATGCGTTGTCGCGCATTTAAGATCACATGCATTGTCATGCATTTCGAAAGACATGCGTTGTCACGCATTCAACCTCACATGCATTGTCATGCATTTCGAAAGACATGCGTTATCACGCATTCAACCTCATGTGCATTGTCATGCATCTCAAAAAGACGTGCGTTGTCACGCATTCGTATCATTTGCATTTGCATGCATTTCAAAAAACCAAAAAACATGCATCATTTGCCTTTTGCATGCATTTCAAAAAATAAAAAAACAAAAAAAAAATGCATCATTCGCACTTTGCATGCATTTCAAAAAACCAAAAAACAGACATCATCATGCACTTTTCATGCATTTTTCTTCCTTTCGCATTGTCATGCATTGCAAAAACAAAAAAAACATGCATATGTCATGCATTTCGTTGTACATATATTGCATATATCATACATACATTGTAAATAGTGCATATGTCATGCGTCACTGTAAATATGGCATTTACATACATTCATTGTACATAGCATTGTACATAGTATCCAGTGCATATTGTATATATTGCATTGTAGCTTGCATGCATTCACTGCATCACCTCCATCTACAGCTTGGGCCTTTCCATGTTGAGCTTGGTCTGGTATGTGCCCATACTTCTCGCGTTGAAGCACGGTTCTGAGAATTTTTGTGTACGCACCCAGTGTTGAGGGTGACGGCACCGTTTCCGTGTTAAACATGGTTGGTAAGTGTCCATGCCTTTCCTAGGCAAAATGTGTTTTGGTCGCATGCCTCTTCCACTGCATCCGTTGCATTCTCCCCAGCAGATCGCATTGTAAATATCCATTACATGCCTATTGTATATATCGCATCGTAGTTTACAGGCATATTGTATATATTGCATCGTAGTTTGCATGCATTTGCTGCATCATCCATCAATGGCTTGCGCCTTTCCATGTTGAGCTTGGTCTAGTATGTGCCCATATTTTTCACGTCGAAGCACAGTTATGATATTATGTATACGCGCCTATTCCACTGCTGGTATTGTGGTTTGAGGGTGACGGCACCGTTTCTATGTTAAACGTGGTTTGTGTGTGTCCATGCCTTTCCTAGGCAAGATACGGTTTGGCCACAGGCCTCTTCCATTACATCCATTGCATTCTAGCTTGTAAATATTGCATTGTACATAGCTTGCATTGTCATGCATCTTTCCTTATATGCATTGTATTGCATTCTTCCTTAGCTTGCATTGTCATGCATTTCCTTACTGCATCATTTAGTATGTAGCATTCATTGTATATAGCTTGCATTGCCATGCATACATTGTATTGTACATAGTTTAGCTTGCATGCATTTGTATCACATCCATCTACGGCTTGCGCCTTTCCATGTTGAGCTTGGTCTGGTTTGTGCCCATACTCTTCACGTTGAAGCACGGTTATGAGATTATGTGTACGCACCTAGTGTTGTGGGTGACGGCACCGTTTCCGTGTTAAACATGGCTTGTTTGTGTCCATGCCTTACCTAGGCAAGATACGGTTTGGCTGCATGCCTTATCCATTGTATATACTGCATTGTAGTGTAGTTTGATTGCATTCAGCATTTAGGATCATGAGCTTTTCTGAGCAGAGCATGCCTCACTTATGTCATTCCACCCAATTACTTGTTCTTGTGTTTCGTCTACATCACTCATAGTTCTGCATGTGTACGCGCCTATTCCACTGCTGGTATTGTGGTTTGAGGGTTGCGGCACCTTTTCTATGATAGACGAACTTTACATCTCCATTATCTTTATGACATTTGTGTGGTTTTTGAACCGCTCATGATTTGATCATGATTCAATTGCATTGCATATCATTTCCATTGTTTATACGTAGATTTGTAAATGTTGCATATCATTTTGCATCCATTCCGCATTGTTCTGTGTTGTCATACATAGGTTGCATTGTCATGCACTCCTACACTTGCGTTGTCACGCAGCTTTCAATTGCATCGTTATGCATGTCGCTAACAATATTGTACTTGTTGAGTTTTCTTTCTCTTTTAGGCACGATATTGTATGTACGGTTCATTTGAAGCTGGTGCAACCAGACGAGCCGCAAAGGTATTGTATTCTCCGAGTGAGACATAGCGAGAATTACATAATTCTCTTACATCCTTTCTGCATTGTAGTGTAGTTGGATTTATGTTTGATTGCTTAAAACTGTTGCATTGTTATGCTTCGTTACAGCTTTCTTCGCATGATCATAAGTTATGTTCGGCTTCTTGCATTGTCAGTTGCATTTTGCCCCCGCCTTCGGGCGCATACGGGCGCATATCTTTATTGTCTTGCATGTTTGTCTAAGTCTTCGGCCTTGTCAAAAATGGGTCGTCTCTGGGCTTTGACATTCACTCCCGTCATTGTTATGACTTTCTAGTTCTGTCAAAGAGGGGCAACTGTAGACACCACATTTTTTACCGTCCTCAAGACTTGGACGTCACCGTTTGAACACTCGGTGATCATCCATGTTTGTGTTTGTCTTGAGTTCCCGGAGGTCTCGGCCACGCGCCTTGCCTCAGGATCTCTCGACTCGACTGTTTTGTGTTTGGTTTTGCACCAAACACTTGTGTTTTGCTTTTGAGGGGCAGGGAATGGCTTGTTGGCCATCCCCACACCTTACCGGCCATGGCTTGAGGCCACCGGCCATTGTTTTGTTGCCATCGGCTAAATGTTTGGCCGGCCGGCACACTTTTTGGTCGGTTGACCATGTATTTGGCCAATTTGGCATTTTTGGCTGGCCGACCACTGTGTATCTGCTTTTGCAAATATTTTTATGCCAGCTGTGCTAGCTGGCATACACTTTGCACCCCATCCATACACGTGTATGGAGGGATTTCACTCTTACTTAGCTTGTTTTGTAAGCTTTGCAAGAGTGATCCTCTATAAAGGGAAGGCTTCTCCCCCCTCCTCTAGGGTTACAAAAAAGCTCCAGAGAGGGTCTGAGATTAGGGTTAGCATATTATATCTATCTATCTCTATATCTTCCTCTCTTTGTGTCTAAGTGTGTGTTTGTTCATAGTTTTGCATACAAACACCTAGTGTTACACTTTCCTTTAGCCACTGAGGTACTAAGGAGTGATTTTAAGAGTTTTGAGCTGGTTTTGAGCTAAGGAAAGCAGCTGGAGTGCTGTTCTTGAAGGAGTCTACAAGGGTAAGAACTTTACCTTTAAATACCCCATTTTTGCATAGTCCTTTTGCCTACCTTGCATCTGCTTTTGAGCTTAGTGTATAACATATAAAAGTCTTGTTTTTACTTGCTTAAAATAGTTGTTTAAGGTTGTTTTGGTGTTTGGGGTTGTTTGACCCCTCTTAGGCCTTGTTTGGCCCCCTATTCTGTGCTATTTTGGTGAGCTCCAGGACCACCTTGTTTGGGCCTCCTTACCACTAAAATCTTGAGGGATTTTAGTGGTGAGGATGGTGGTTTGAGGTCCTAAGAAGGAGAGGGCCATCCCCTCTCCTTGTTGTCTTCAAAATGTGTCATTTTTGCCTCATGTGTGAGCACCATTCTTGAGTTCATGTTGGCCATGTCTTAAGTGTTATTTGTGCTTATTTTGCCATAATATAGCACTGTTTTTACTTGGTTTAGACACACCATGCTTGCCTTGCATACTTGTCTTGTAATGCCATGAGTTGCCTTAACATGTGCCTAGCATTTAGACTACCATGCTCACTTGTTTTGGCCTAGCTTTGTGAAGCTTTTATGCATGTTTTAGTATGCTTTAGCTCTGTTTTTAATTGCTTTGGCCATGCTTGACGTGCTTTGTATAGCCACCTTGCATTTTGGCTTGCTAGCCTCGGGTGTGTGATTGTTGAGCATGCATTGTTTGGCTTGTTTCAGTGGTTTGGCACCACTTATAGCGTCATTTCAGTCCTCATGATATGCTTGTATGCTTGCATATGATGCTCCTTTAATGCTTTAAAAGGGTGTTGTCCTATGCTCCATGTTTGGACATTTGTGTATGCTTCCATGTGTAAGTCATTTAGATGCCATCTAAGTGGGTTTTGAGGTTCATTTTGACATGCTAAAACTCTGATTTTAGTTGTTTAAATCATGCCATGTTTGGTCTTGCTAAGTGTAGTTCAATGCCTCTTCGGTGAGCCTTAGGCTTTAGGCTTGGTTGCATGATATGCTTGCTTTGCTTAGTTGGTTTGGAACCTCTTATAGCATGATTTTCAAAGCTTAATATGCATGCCATTAGTCCATGTTTGTCCCTTTTAAGTGTGCTTAAAAGTTGCTTCTTTAATGCCCAAGTGTTGAACCATGTGTGCATGCATGTTTGTATGTCATTTTGCCTTCATTTCCTTGGCATTTGGCCACTGTTTTGGGCCTAACAGGGGGCTGTCCATCTGGGTGTAAGTCCATTGTTCGCATGTGTTGCATGCTCGCCTTGTGTGTTGTTGCGTACTTGGCCTATCGCATGTGTTGCATGCTTGAATCATGTTGCATTTGGCATGCATTTCCTTGATTAGGTTACTTAACATGTTGTATGTCTTGCATACTCACATGTTTACATTGCATATTGCATGCTTGATTAGCTTGCATACTTCATATGCTTGTTTGCTTAGGTTGTGTGCCTAGTACACATTGTATATTTGTATGCTTACCCTCATGCTCATGTTGCATGTTTAGCTCGTATGCTTAGGTTGCGTTTGGCATGCATGCCTTACCTCTTGAATCACCATGATAGAGGTTGGGCCATTTGTTTGTTTGGTTTGCATTACATTTGAAATCAAGATGCACAACTTGACTTCTTGGGCCATCACGCATTGAAATGCGCGATTGGTGGTCCGAGAATCAAGGAACATCCTCCTTTGAGTCATAAACATGATAAGGGGTGTGTTGGTGCACACATTTGCTTGAAATGCATTGCCATACCTTGCTTGTCCTCTGTTGCTGTCAAAGCAGGATTCTGCAGGCATAGATGGCCGACCGACCTCATTCAGTGCCGACCGGCCATCCATTCATAGCCGATGGCTTCATTTGTGGTCGATGGCCACTTACCTTTGGCTGGTGGTGTTCCCCATTGGCCGGTGGTGTTCCACAGTGTTCAGAGAGTGTTCTTTGGGAATTGTGCCATTTTCAGAGGAGCAGAGCAGGGTAAACAGAGGCAGCTTGTGCATGGCATTAGATTTCCGGGCGAAGCCAATCTGAGCATGCGTGCACCCCTCTTCCCGAGGCCCTTTATTGCTTTCAGTAGCTTAATTGATTCGTTAATTAGTTAAGTGTTGTATAAGTTAATTAATTAGCTTGTTAGTTGATTGAATTGTATTATTCTTTCGGTCCCTCTGAGCGAGGGCGAATTTGTAATAAGTGTGGGTGCGTGTGTGTATGTCTTCCAATCCCCACTTCTTTCTCCCTTTTACTTACCTGCTTTTGATGGTTAGTATTAGGGCATATTTAATTTAGCATACCTTATGCTATGCATGCGTGCATCCATTCATTTGTATTGCATGCACCGAGCTCGGCGCATCATGCTAAATGCATAGTATTTCAAATCTAACTTGAATACATATTATCTGTTGCATTCCACATGCCATCCTAAGATTAGCCGAGCCTATTCTAGTTGCATTTTGTATGCGATGCATTAGCCACTCAACATGGACTTGGATCATACATTGATTGCTAACAAGTTCTTTGTTTTGGCTCGGAGTACTCGGTAAGCTTTTTATGCTTTAGCATCTTGCATGAGTGTGAATGTTAATATGACAGCATATATTCTTATGTGATATAAACTGCCTGAATGCCTGTGGGTGAAGGTTGGATTGTTTGAGTTGGAACAACTCGTTGAAATCCGTGTTTTAGCCTACTTGCGAGTAGCAAATTCCAAACCATTTTCCAAACGAACGGATATGCAATGTTTTGTTCCAAATTAGGCGATCTAGTCTATACTTTTGTGTTGTGTGCATCACATAGTAAGATTAGCTAATTAACCGGAATAAGAATGCATATGTTTTCAAAACAAGATATCATGGTTAGTAGAGGCCGATCTTTGATCGGGCGAACGGGGGTGCTCATAGCTGACCTTCCCCAATCGTACCCAAGTTCCCGAGCCGAGGCAACTTTGGTAATGACGGACACGTGGCCTTAGGCAAATAAGTCAGGGTTTCCTAAATTCCCCCTTTAAAAAAATATTTAGGTGGCGACTCTATATCTGGCAAAGCAGTCCATGTTTGGCATTTCTTTCAAAAAAAATCTGTTTTCCAAAACGATTTGCCAGATTTGGACTCTTTGGTGATTTATCAATCTCGCATTGCACTTTGCGAGATCAGATTAAGAACCGACACAAATCGAGTCCGAACTGTAGCATTGTGGCCCACGCGGGCGCGTCTACAGATACCAAAACTATAATAATAATAAGGGAAAAATTCAATTGGATTAAACGCGTCACAAATCTAAAAAGGGATAAAAAGAACATCCACACAAGAGAATACACAAGGAGGATACGAGTCTCTACATAAGGAGAAAAATAATAATTCTACTTCTAAAAATAAAAATATGACACCATCATGTTTATTATGTCAATAATAGTACATTTACTACATTTTTATACAATATTTTGTTTGACATCTAATGTGTCGCATCAGTCTTATTTGTTGGTGAATGGGTCGGGTTTCGAACCTGGGTTTGAGTACCCATGTCCCACAAGAGACCTATGTGAATTTAAATTCAAAACTATCCTAATAGATAAGGATAGCTCACCATCTCATCTTATCTGTAGGATAAGGATGAGTGGTTACTTATCTGTGAAACCCCGTATTTTTGAGGTATTAATATTTTAGTGAGAGGTATTGGTGGTAGTTTGGTGGTGAGATTCTTAGATGAGAATCTAACTTATTTTTTCTGTTTGTTTTGCCTCTTTTTAGCTCCTCCTCATTGTTATCAGTATTTTATTCATCTCTTAGGTTTTCTATTTTATTTTATTTTACATGAGTTCCAAACAAAATCCACATGGGTGCGATGCCATGTTTCTTTTCTTTCCCTCCAAGTAAATAATCTTTTCTTATTTTATTTTCCATAATTTCTTTGTCCTTTCTTTCTCCTTTCATTTAATATTTTTTTCCCATTTCTTTGGCTCCAAGTTTTCTTGGAGGCTAAGTAGCCTCCCATTATTTAAGTTATAATTTGAAACCATTTTTTCCATCATCTTATGCCTTTGGCGCTCTCTCTCTCTCTCTCTCTCTCTCTCTCTCTCTCTCTCTCTCTCATATTGTTCTCTCTTAAATTATAGAAATATTGAGTTTGGATCAAGAGTGTTTAGAGTGAGAGTAAGCATTTTCATATACGAAGAGTTGTAGATTTTGTGAAACCTTACATACCTTATGGATTAGAATTCGAAGATCCATGGAGAAATATCGAAATTTAAGTGTTGGCGACGGAGGAGATTGATTTGAGGTAATTCGGGGTGGTATACAATATAATTCCTTTAAATCCATTTGCAAAGAGTTTATTTTAATTACTTCTAATTTGTAATCCTCTTGATTATTGTGATCATTTGATAAATCCTATGAAATCATTTTCTATTGACATGTTTGAGTACTTTGGTCATTTGATAAGTTTTCTGAAGTTGTTCTATGTAGTCAGTGTTGATTTGTCTGGCTAAATGACGTGAAAATGCTCCATACATGGATTGAGTGGACCTTGCCAATAGCTTGGACCATAGCCCGGATAAGCGGTTGTACTTGGGTGAGGTGGGTGAGGCCAGTCACTGGTTATGTGTCGAGTAGGACCGGCGTATTTGGTTCTGGATAAATTATCATATGTCAAGTTGACTTGTTTCTACAATTTGGTAAATTGCTTAGTTATCGAATCTAATCGGTTGTGTAATTGTTGGATCCCTGTTGATTTATTCTATGTCTGAGCCTTGTTATTCCTGTTGTATTGTATACTTCCCGAATAAATTTATTTTTCAGGTGCGGAGGGATTTAGTAAAGATCGGATTTGAAGTTCTAAAGAGATTATTTGAGTTAGAGATTTTTGGGCCCACTACTATATTATTTTTGGAGATTTGTATAATTTATATTTTGGAGACATTTGTGTTAATTATCTACGGAGACAATTTGTATATTTGAGATTATGAGTTATCTATAATTATAAATTTAAGGTTGATTTGATTTATTAATGGTTCGGAAGTTGGGGCGTTACATTATCACTACTAAATGATCATACTTTGATACTATATACGTATTATTGTGGGAGTGGAAATAATAAGTATAATGTAATATTTTGTGGATATGATCTCTGAGCTCTCTCAATCTCTTTGCCATTAGAGAACTAGACACAAGCCCTTGTATTGTAATTGTGTGGGTATTGCTCGCATTGTATTATCACTCCACTGTTGGGATTTTAACTGGTGATTCGGAGGCACGTGATTCACTCATCAGGTTCATGCTTTTCAGATTCAAGATATTCATGTATGTATTGAATTCGTTAATCCGCTACGTATAGATATTCCTACATTGGTATCAAAGCCATCTTGAGTGTTTTCGTGTTTTTTATGCATGAAATATGATTTAAACTATATATAATCATTAAAATATGTATATCTGTGTTTCATGCAAGAAAATTGATGATTTTCAAACCATCTTTGATCTTCTTGAAATTCATAAATGTTGTAGTTCATATCATGTAAAGCATATTTGCAAAGTTTCATTGAAATCAGACAGTTAGATTTTGAGAAAAATGGAGACCCACTTTGTATTTTTGAAACTTTAATTACATGTTGTTTTAACATGTTTCATTTTCATGATATGAAACTTATATATTTGGGTTCCTTCTCTTGAGACCTTCAAAACCATATATTACTCGCATGTTTTCTACTTACGAATTGAAAGAAAACATAAACCCTAAGTTTGGTTCGTTTTTATATTCTTGGTGGTTCATTGTAGAATATAAAGTGCAAAGAATCTGCACTTTGACTCTCACTAGAGAGAGAGTGGATTACACTTCCTATTTTAGACTTGTCAAAATAAAATAAAAAATTAAGCCCTCTATTGGATTCCGCTTGAAAATTTGAGTTAAATAGTGCCAAACTGAGTTCGAGAGGTGGCGCGTGGGCCCCATGCACCGATAGCTAACACCACATGCTTCCACATACGGACTAATGCAATGACACGTACACTGATGAAAGCATTGTCTAGCGTGTGTTGATGGCATCGCCAATGCAAGTCGATGACATCATTGCTGATGTAAGCATTGATGCAGTCGTTGGGACTGTTAAGGCTTTGTTTGTTTTTTTTTTTTTTTTAATTTAAAAACTATGTGAATTGCTTCTATGTTATTCTTTATAATTCTAATTGAAGCATGGTTAGTATCGTAGACTCATAATTTGATTTTCTACAATCTGATAATGTTTTAGAATTTTCTGAAACATAAAATATTTTTCATAAATGAATAATTCAATATTTTGGTTGTTCAGTAGATATAAGTTGCTATGTTATGTTTAATAAGTTTTAGAGGATAGAATTATTAAAAAAATAATCATATTATGATGTTTGAAGGTGTTTAAATTTAGGAATGTGTTTGGTTATTTGGTAGATATAAGTTGTTGTGTTATGTTTAATAAGTTTCGGAGGATATTTTTGGAATACGAAAAAAATAGAAAACATATGTGCTCTTCAGATATAGCGACCCCGGTCTTTTCCCATTTGATTATTGTATCCAGACTTAGGTTCCGTAGATTCTGTCATTGTATAATTGTTGTTGTCATCCTTTGTTTTCTCTTTTGGAGTTATAGGATGTGTTGGGCAGGTTTGTTTCAGGTTGGTTGGGTTCGGAAACCAAGTGTTGCTGTCCAGTTTTTGGGTTGGTCGCTCGAGCGAGGACTTGGTCGCTCGAGCGAGGGTTGTATTTTGTGTCTGGTGGCTCGAGCCAGGGTTCCTTCGCTCGAGCGAGCGATTGCGTCTAGTATAGACCTGAAAGTTGTGATTCTTCGCTCGAGCGAGCTTTCCTTCACTCGAGCGAGCGAGGTGTATGTTTTCGTGTTCTTCGCTCGAGCGAGCAGTCCTTTGCTCGAGCGTGCTTCTGGGTTGCAGACCTGAAGCTTCGAGTTCTTGGCTCGAGCAAGCTTTTCTTCGCTCGAGCGAGGGTTTTCTGTGTCTGGTCGCTCGAGCGACCAAGGCTTCGCTCGAGCGAGCCTGTCAGGTTTAAATAGGCAGCAACGGGTTTTAAATCACTTTTTCATCCTCTTTTTGATTCCAAAACCCTAGGTCCATCTTCTCTCTCTCTCCACTCATCTTCTCTCTTAGGTTTGACCTATTTAGAGTGTGTTTCTACCCTAGATCCTTTATTAAAAAGATAGAGTGAGTCGAGGGCTTCGTTTTAATTGGGACGTTTGTGGATTTGGAGCACTTTGGAGTTTGGGTCATCATCTCCGTTTTCTCCATTCGGGCTATTTACTTCGAGGTAGGGATTTCCTACTCCATGTTATAAGTTTTGTTCTGAGTTTTGGTATTTCGATATGTTGGGGGTATTTTGGTAATTTTGGGAAAACCCTAGTTGTGGTATTAAATTAATTTGTATAATTAATTTAGGGAAAATTGGGGAATTTAGTTGAATTCATGGAATTGGATAATTATAAGCTTAAATGGTGTAGTTGGTTAGTTTAATCACACACCTTTGAAATTGTTGAGTTTATATTCATCGTACATTTATTTCTTGTTTAGAAATAACTGTTTTGGGCTATCGGTGGAGGATAGTCGTGTTTGTTGTAGACATTGTATGTGGATTAGGGAAAACTGAAACTAATCACATTGGTTAAGTCATTAATTTTGACTGTTGAATTAATACAAAAAATACATGTATTGATTGAGTATTGTATATGACAAGTGTTTGATACATTGTATATGCATATTGTTTGGGAGGAGATAGGGGATGTACTCCACGGTTTGGGAGGAGATAGGGGATGGACTCCTAAACCGGATTCTGTTTGGGAGGAGATAGGGGATGGACTCCATTAGCACCACTAATATGTGTGCTTACTGAATTATGGAAGTATTTTCATATGTTATTGATGCATCACTAAAATGTGTATCAATCGGGAAGTATGGAAGTGTTTTAGTATGAGCCTTAGTCTCATTTATTTTTTGGTTGATATTGGAAGTAATGTGAATGTGTTATATAGTTCACGGTTATAGTTTGGCCAGGTTCTGAGCCACATTGATATAAATGAAAAGTTGAACGAATAATGAGAAGTGAAACGTGTCATAGACATTAGTGTCATGAGATTGTAAAATGATGAAATTGAATGTCTTGTGTTAACCATCTATTGAATGCTATTGCTTTATTCAATGCTTATACTTGGTTTAGTATTTTTCTACTGGGCTGTGGCTCACCCTATACGGGAACATCATTTTCAGGTCCAGGTGATGTGCTACCTCCAAGGAATTAGCTTGGAAGGATTTAGAGTTGAAGACTCATTTTAGATTAGTTGTTATTTGTTTTATTTGATATTACATGTAAGTACTCAAGCCAAGGGCTTAACTTGTAAATAAGTTAGTACTCATATTTTTGTGTCCAAGTGTTGGCTTGGAAAGATGTAAGCCCATAGGGCATTTACTTTCTTTATTACATGTAATGTCTTTTAATAAGTTTACTCTGATGAATGGAATAATACTTTTTATTTTCTTATAATGATGCATGTTAATATTATATATTATGGGTTTAATTTTGAGGGCGTTACATCAGACTTTTAAAATTAAAAAAAAATAATAATCTTAAATGAAATTAGTAAAGGGATATCAATTATTTTGGGACACTCCATCTCATAATTGAACCCATACACCCATTAAATCATGAGAAAAGTATCACCCACCTCCATCACCATCCATCCATCCATCTTCCCCAAATCGCACTCTGAAAACCTTGAGAATCTTCCGGCGGTGATATTTCGGCAGCAATGATGGCAACCATTCGATTACACACTTCTTCGACAATGGCAATAAGTAGAAGTTTTTTAGACAACCACAGTTTTGTGAGACAAGAGAAGTACAACAATGTAAGTTTAGAGGAGGTTCATAACTTTCATGGTATTCTCAACTCGGAGGAAATTGGCCTTGCAATGATAAGTTTCTTAAAAAACACGTTAGAAAATGGTGAAAACCGTTTATATTTTTTTCGGTACTGAACTGCTGAACATATGACCAAAGTTTGGGAACACAAGCCCAAACATTGGTTATTTGTTCAGGAACACAGGTCCGAACATGGAAATTTGATATACTGGAAAAGATGAATTTTCTGATTATCAAACTTTCTTCCTAACACCCTCACAGTTATGGAGTACACTTTGAGCTCTCAGCAAGACGTTGTAAGTTTAAGCTTTAATGGAATTTTCAGGTGGTAATATATCAGTGGACAGAAAGGTTTAAGATTTGTTGAAACAAAAATTATTTTTTCAAAATTTTCTTTTCTCAAGACTTTGTGAAACAAAAAAAAATTCAAAATTTTCTCTCTTTTTTCCTCTTTCAAACAACAAAATTTTCTTTCTCAAATTTTTTTCTCTTCTTTTTTCTCCTCTTTCAAACAACAAAATGAGATGGTATTTATAGAAATCTCAAACACTCAAAACGCATGGCTAGCGATGTGGTATTTTAAAAAAACGCATAGCTTGCCATTTCGTATCTCAAAATTATGTGGCTTACCATGTGATGTGAAAATTGATTTTCCAAAACTGCTAAATTTTCTGGAAAAAAAACCCTAACTTTTGTTAACCTTATTAAGGCACCAACTTTTGAATTATTATAATAAAAGCTCTTAGTTCCTCGTTTATTTGCAAATTTAACCCTAAAATCGAAAACGTATCGCTGACGAACCCGTACAAACCCTAATCGATCCCGGTAGCTTAGTAATCATTTCTAAAATTCTAATATTAATTATTTAACTCTCTAATTATAAATTAATACTCTAAACCCTTAGTTTCCGGTTTTCACCGTTTTCATTGGGTTATTTACCTTTTACTTCAAAGCGAAGTAATGCAAACCGAATTGTTTTTCCTATTACTATTTTAATTAATCCTATACTTGAAATAGGTATTTTGATTTGTAAATTTAGTACCCTCACACTTTATTAATATTATAATTTAACCCTACTTTCGTTACATTTATACACTTATATGCACACCTCATATAATATTACTTTCCACAAATATCTACTATATTTATATGAATATAAATGTACAAAAAGCAAATGATAAAGACCCTCAAAACCCTAGCACATGGCCAGCCACCCCTTGGAGGATTCTTGCTGTGTACTTTGTGAAACTATTACTTGAATTGAGGAAGAAAGTTTGACTTAAGCCTTAAATCATGGAATTGTGTTTGTACCTCTGGTTCCAACCAAATTAATCACAACTAAATCATGGCTTAAACCCTATTAAGGCCTCTTAATCAATTTTCATTCCATTACTTTTCAACTAAATCCAAATTTATTCCATTCTATAAATAGGCCACCTCCCTTAAACATTTTTACACACTCAAACACAAACTCACGCACACACATTTCAGCTAGAGAGAGGGAGAGAAGAGCAAGAGTAAGCTTTGGGAGGAGAAGGCACTCTTCAAACTAAAAATATGAGTTATTAGTATTAGCAATGCTAGGTATCATGAAAAATCTTTCATGAAAATAATCATGAAAGTTTAGTGACCCTTGGATTACACTTAGAATAAAGCACCACACACAAATCAAGATAATCCAAAAGATCATAAATCTTTCATGATCACTTTCATGAAAAAAATTTCATGATCCCTAACTTTTATGTGGAATGTTTTTATCATTAAATGATTGCTTGGGATTAAACTAATTTGACTCAGATTGAAAACTTTAGAAATGAAATTGACAAAATTAGAATTTAAAAAAAGAAAATGACACAAAATGTATATTTTAAGAATCATAAATATATTTTATTCTCAAATTTATGACGTTATAAGTTCTACGTTGCTGGTGTCTAACAACCCTTCTTTAGTAAGTTTTCTTTCTGGGGAATAACTACTATACACACCCCTTCAAAGGGCATATTATATGCACTACTCCTTTCAGCCTTTGGATCCATACCATTTGATATTAGCCATTGAATAGATTATTAACAAAAACTTGTTCTTTTTTTGGGTGGGTAACAAAAACTTGTTCTCATTCTTCATAACTTAAAAAAACTATGAATCATAATCAAGGATGCCAATATTTATGGGTTATAACCATAATCACAACATTGTTCAGAAAATAAAATAAATAAAAAAAATTCATAATCACGACATTCATATCTTTGTACTTCTTTACTCTTATCTTATAATACTTTTAACTGAAGAAATAGTTCTTTTTGCAAGAAAATAAATATTTATTACATGGTGTTCAATAAAAAAAATTGTAAATCATGCTCCCCAAATAAACGTGGCACACATCTAAAATTTTCAAAAGAGAGACCGTTATCATTTATACACCAAAAAAGATAGAGATACAAATTAAAATATAAATTATTTTACTAATTAGTCATATGTGTGTAAGACTCATAAGTGTCTAAAAATCCCACACACACGAATGATTGGTAAAATAATTGATAGTTTAGTTTGTAACTCTAGAAGAACTCCTTACTTACATTACATAATGTGGCAACTTGTCAATAATGTATTGTGTATATATATATATGAGTGGTGAGACCGTTAACATTTTCTTGACAAATAAGATGATAAATATAATATAGTATACCAGACTTACATGTAGGTCATAATAAATAGACTTATTGTCTAATTGGTCCTATGAGAATTAATGGCATTTCTGATCAAATACTATTAAAAAAACGTCACTAATTGTTAATTTTCAGTGATAAATTAAAAATTTTGTAGTAACGGTTTAAAAAAATCGTCACAAAAAAAGTTACTAATTTCTAGCTTTCAGCGACAGTTTGAAAAATTCGTTACAGAAAAACGCCACTAATTATAAGTTTTAGCAGCAATTTATATATATCGTGACAAAAAAATCATGATTTTTTAATTTTTAACGACATATGTAAAAAATTATTTGTAACGACGATTTAATTAGGACTTGATGAGAATTAAGTTTAACTATTATGACCTATTAATAGTTTACTCTTAAACGAAATAAATAGAGAGAAAAATGGGTTTTTAATTTTTATTTTATTTTATTTTTTCAAAAATAACAAATGAAATTTCATTCTATATTTTATCTGCCAAATTAGCAATTGCAATAATTTGCTAAAATCCTGATGAGGAATTAGATGGGAATTCAGTTCCATCACAAGTTTAAAACATTATACGTACATCAGTAAAAGATAATTTAATTTTTAAATAAATTTGTAATTTAAAAATCACAACTACAGAACAAATTAAAATAAAATATAATGATTAAAATAAAAATTAAGTACCACAAAGCAATGTTTTGAAAACCGGACTAGGCCAGCCAGTTCAATTGGTTGAACCATCGATCAGTCCGGATATACTCTCTAACCTTGTCACTCTTGAAAATCGATCACTTTAAGCAAAACCGGTGGGAACTGCGGGTAAACCGCTAAACCGGTCTGGGTTGAAGCGAACCGGACCGGTCTTCAATCGAACCGATTTGCTATATTTGATCCAATATTAAAAAAATTGATGCCAAAGGGAAACTTGAACCCAACACCTCAAGAACTAAAGAACGTGAATTTCTACTCTGCCACCATGTTTTCTTATTAATAAGTAAGAAATATATAACATTAATTGTATCCAAACTAATTTCCCTCAAAAACATGTATAATTAATATTTTTATAAATAATATTAATATAAACATATATGTTTGATGAATATATATATTAAATCATAAAAATATTTATAAAATAATTATAACATGATAATTCGATTCTAATTTAACTTGACGGTTGAATTCACCCAATCTCTTTTCCAATTTATTTACCGATCCGATTTTTAAAATATTGCCACAAAGTACATGCCCAGCACGCTTCCATTCAACCTCAGGGGGAGGTTAGTGTAATTTAAACCCAATGAGTTTCTCTCTATTTACTCGACGAGCTGAGTTTTGCTTTGGTCATCTAATATAGATCTCTCTCTCTCTCTCTCTCTCTCTCTCTCTCTCTGCGCGCGCGTAAAACAGCCAATCATGGCGTTGAACAACGGTCTGAGATCGTGCGCCTCGAAGCTGCGCATTTCAACCGAGTTATTTCTTTCCAAATCAGGTTAGTCCTCTTCGGCAGATTAGTTCCGATTGCATTGCTCTAGGGTTTTTCCACTGCTCTGTTTGGCTGCTCAGAAAATGTACAAAATCTATCTGAATGAATATTAGGGGTGTGTTTGGTAACGTTTACGTTTTCAGTTTATATTTACAAAAAATTTATAAACTGATTTTTGTTTATTTTTAGAAAAACATAAACTACAAACGCATTTGGTAATTGACAAAATATTTAAAAAAATTTAAAAATATAAAAAAAGAGTGAGAAATGGCAAGTGGTGGCAAGTGGCGGCGGAAGACGGTGATGGAAAGTGGTGACGGTGGGTGGTGGGTAACTGGTGGTGGTGGGTGGCGAGGGATGGGTGGTGGTGGTGGTGATGGGTGGATGGATGACGGTGGCAGGTGGGTGGTGGTGGCGGGTAGGTGGCGGGTGGTGGTGGTGGTGGGTGGGTGGGTGGATGACGGTGGCAGGTTGCTGGTGGTGGGTGGTAGCGAGTGGGTGGTGGTGGTGGTGGTGGTGGCGGGTGGTGGGTAGTGGTGGCAGGTGGGTCGCAGATGGCGGGTGGTGATGGGTGGGTGACGGTGGCGGGTGGTAGCGAGTGGGTGGTGGTGGTGGTGGTGGATGGGTGGGTGACGGTGGCGAGTGATATGTGGTAGCGAGTGGGTGCTAATGGTGGTAGGTGGTGGTGGCAAGTGGGTGGCGGGTGGGTGGTGGGTGATGGTGGTGGTGGTGGTGGTGGTGGCGGGTGGTGGTGGTGGCGGGGTGGCTGGTGGTGGCAGGTGGGTGGTGAGTGGTGGTGGCAAGTAGGTGGCGGGTGGTGGTGGCGGGCGGTGGATGGTAGTGGCGGGTGGATGGCAGGTGGGTGATGGGTGATGGTGGTGGTGGTGGCGAGTGGATGGCAGGTGGGTGGGTGGTGGTGGTGAGTGGTGGCAGGTGGGTGGTGAGTGGTGGTGGCGGCAGGTGGCGGTGGCGGAAGACGGTGGTCGGTGGCGGTGGCAGAAGACGGTGGTGGAAAATGGTGGCGGGTGGTGGCTAGTGTTGGGTGGTAAAAAAAAAAAAAACTAAAAACTCAAAATGGAAACACATTTTTTGTATTTTCATTTTTTGGTCAAATTTATAAACTGAGACCACTGATTTATAAATTAAAAATTTTACCAAACAAGTTTTTATTTGAGTTTTTTAAATTTTTGTAAATATAAACAGAAAACTGAAAACGTAAGTGTTACCAAACGGCACCTAGATTTTCGATATTTTGTTTTTTGTTTTTTGTTTTTTTCGCTTAGGAAGCTAATGAAGTAGAAAACCTAAGATTCAGAAAACTTTCTCTTATTTACTTTTACTTTTCTTGGCATGGGAAGGGGTTGTCTTTTTGTTTGGATTACTCGTAGATTACAATTAACTATTTAATTTGTGTTGCTGCAAATCATGTATTTTAATTGTGAAACTTAACCCTAGAATCCATTCTTATCGTAAATGCTCCACAAATCCACTTGTGGACTCTATTAGGCTAAGTTTCAATAGATCTTCTCTTAAATGCATTTCATATTGCACAATCAGCTATCTCTTAAAATTGAAAATTTACTGGCAACGTCTAAATTTGTAGTTTGAGAAGCACATACACGGAAACACACAAAAGAAAGGAAAATGCTGGAGACCCACAAAAAACTCCTACAATTTGACCCACAATGATAATGTATTATAAGTGTCAACTTCTAATTTGTTGCACACTAAATGAGATAAGGCCTAACTTCGTTGCTACATCATTGTGGGTGAATTTGTGGATCTAAAAATGTGAGTGTCTAGCATTTCTCCAAAAGAAAAGAGCATTATATATTTATTTTCAAATTTATTGTGGTTCTTATGTGTCTGAGCGATAGACAAAAGTGTATCCCTAATTGTCTGAACAGTTTCTGGGTCGAAAAAAAATTTAAAAATAATAGGACACTCTTGGGTGTCCAACAAGTGTAGGAAAGTGTCCAACATGGACATGCCAACGTCTTAAAAGTGTACGTGCTTGTTAGGATGTGATAGATACTAATTGGGCATGTTTGATTAGTAGATCATAGCTTAGGATTGGGATTGTTGGTCCATGGGCTCAAACCTATATTTGATTGCAAATTTTATTAACTGGATTACATGTACGGTGGATATTCAATCCGATGAAATTGGCGGATTTTTAATATTGAGAGGGGCTGATGATCATAATTTCAAGTACCAAACAAAAATAAATAAATAAAATGAATACATAATAAATAGTTATCTCACTAATTTAATTGGATAACTAATCCTACACTAATTCATAGGATTATTAATCATTTCACTATTAATCTTGTTAGTCAAACAAGGCCATTGAGTACTAAAATTTCAGCACTTTTCAGTTTTAACAAGGAGAACTTTAGTTTTTGATTGGCGCACTACTTCAGTTTTCTCGCTATAAGACGACACGTTAAAATTAGGCATATAGTTTTTACAAAATACAAAGAGTTTTTAAGGGGAACAAAAAGAAAGGTCATGGTACATCAAATGCTCCATAAAGGGCACACTTATTGCAGTTAGTTGAATGCTTTTTTACATGCTTGCTTTTTAATAGAAGTTTCCAGAAGTAATGGACAAATATCTTTTAATGATTATGGCCTTCATTATTCATACTCCTGAAATTATAACTATTTCATCACATTCCAAACCATCTAATCGCACGCAATATGTGCATATATTGTGGTGTACCAACTACCAAGCTCCCATTTTTGTTCTTGAAAACTTGCATGATCCTGGTGGAAGCTTTCCTTGAGTCCTAGCAAAGAGGCACTTTCTTTCTGAGGTTACATTTTGGTCGTACTATGAATCTCTTTATATGACAGAACTCAGACTTTATTTACAGATGGCCTTTAGATCCTCTCTCTATGAACTCTATTTCAAATACACTCATTTTTTATATCATCAAACATTATTAAGACGTTTATCACTGAAATGATTATGCAATTTGCTTAAATTAGTAGGTGAAGGATTTGCCCTATGGAGAGAGGTGGTGCTTCCTTCAATTCGCTATTGACCTTTCACTATAACCAATGCATTCAAAAATACCTTTCAAATTATAGTAGTTAATCCTCCTTGCATGTGATATTCCATGGAGCAATAATGTGGTTTCATAGCTTGCTAGGTTGTCCGGTTCAGTAGGCAAAATATCAATAAGTTAAAAGACAATATTGTCAACTTTGACGGTGGTGGTGGGCAGTGATGGTGAGAATGAAGATGAGAAGAGGAGGAAGAAGAAGAGGTTGCTAGTGAGGATGAAGATGGGAGGCCGGTGATGGCGGGGTGGAAGGTGGTCAGATCTGGTGATGGCAAGGTGGAGGGTGGTCGGATCTGGTGATGGCGGGGAGGCTACCGGTCAGAGTGGAGGTGGAGGTGGAGGTGGAGGTAGAGGTGGAGATGGGGTTGGGGTTGGGGTTGGGGTTGGGGTTGGAAGGATAGAGATGGAGTCAAAAATAGAAAGGGTTGTTTGGGATGACTTAAATAAGTGCACTTTTTGTCTTTTTACAAAGAGATGTGCAGAAAAGTAGAGAGGTGATGTGATAGAAAAAAGATAAAAAGATGGATTATTTTTGAGTTGCCAAACTTGGCCTAAGGTAAAAAAGGTAAGGGCATTTAACAGCCCTAAGTAAATTGAATGTAGTCTTTCTCTGGGATTACCTACTATCCATATCTATTGTGTCATGTTTCAATTGGCAATTGACAAAATTTGTTAGAAGTGTAGGCAGAGAATGCCACCCAAAAATAGTCTGGTTATAATAACCTATTATGGTTTTCACTGAAGTTGCTTCAATACCTATTCTGATAGGTTGGAAGCAAACAATGGTAGGTTTTGCCTTTACCCTTTCTGGTTAGCATTAACCAAAATGGTTTGTTTCCAATCAAATCATGACTAATTTGTATGTTGTGCACTCATAATTAAGAGACCAGTATGTGTGACCAGTATGTGTTTTTTTCTTGACAGTGAATAGGGGGTTCCATTCAACAGGCGTGAAGAGGATGGGAGGAGGGCATGGCCATGGCCATGATGAACCGTACTACCTTCATGCAAAACACATGTACAACTTGGACAGAATGAAGCATCAGCAGCTGAAGATGAGCCTAGCTGTCTTCACTGCTTTCAGCATTGGTGTTGCAGTACCTGTTTATGCTGTCATCTTCCAGCAAAAGAAAACTGCTTCTGCTTAGCTCTCTATCTCATCTCTCTGCTGCTATAATAGTTGCTGCTTTGAAATGCCTTGTGTTTGACTATAGGTATGGATTTGATTGGTTTGATTTTAAAGCTTCCTCACGTTTGTTGTTTGCTTTCTCTGCTCCAACTCTGGAATAGTTGTTTAATGCTGCATTTGTAATAATATTCCTGGGTTTTAATTGAGTTTAGTGGTTGGTTTCGGATATGTGACCTGTTGTCAGCAGCCTGGTGCGACTCATATCTCAACTACTCATTTGACATTTTAAAAGTACAGTGCTGTGGTTTTTGTTGTTTCAAATTTGTCCACAATTAATGTTTCTGCTGCATGGAAGCATGCCTTTAATCTGTGGCATTGAAGCATTCATTTGACCTTAACTTTTTCTTTGTTTGTTATTTATTAATTGGGTAAATTACACGGACTTCTCCTTTGGTTTATGACAATTGCTGACCCTTACTATAGTTATTGAAATTATACTAGCCTTCCTTGTTGGAGTTGTTGGATTATGGTCATTGATGGGACATATGCTTTTACCCATATACCCTTCTACTTTCAACTATTTTATTATCTTTGTAGCCAAACAATTTGAACCCAAACACCCCATTCCCAATATCTATCATTATAACCAAACATCCTCTTACTTTCCCCTCTCCTATTCTCTCTCTAAACGCAGCCATCAACCTCCACAGCATCCTTGTCTGTCACTGCCATCAAAGCCCTAACAGTGCCACTGCCATTAAACCCTAGCAATGTCACACCAATGCCACTTCAATAGCCAACCCCCCAAACTAACACCTCCACTTTTTACTAACTATAAAATCATCAACATCCAACAATCCCACATTCTAGCCTGTTCATTGCACTTACAAACCTCCATATCTAGAGTGGGTATAATTGTGATTGTATTGAATCATTTCATCATTTGTATTGATCTTTGTTAAGGATGTCCTTGTAATTTACCTTTATTATGATTTTATTGGGCTGAAAACAAAGAAAACAAGCAAGACACAAAGGGGGTGTTTAGTGGGGCTTTTTTAAGCCAACTTATGGCTTTTGACTTCTAAAAAGTTATTTTGGACTGTTTAGTTAAACTTATTTCAAATAGCTTCTGATTTTAACAATTTATTTTAAGTCAAAAAAACTAATTCTGAGAAGCTGCTCACCCCTTACTTCTGATTATTAGTTTCTGCTGTGGACATGTTAATTCTCGTTTATACTCTTAGATTTTTTTATTTTTTTATTTTTTAAATAAAAAGAGACTCAAATGAACTATAAAATATTATTATTATTTTTTATGAGAAATGTAGACAAATAGTGAATAATAAAAAATAAAAGTTAATTGAAAAAACTGCTTCACAGCTTATTTAACAAACACTCCTCAGTAACTTAAATTTATAATTTAACAACTATACCAAACAGATTAACAGCTTCTGATTAAAGTCATAATTTATAATCTGTTAAGTTATAATCTATAATCTGTTTTAACAGCTACACCAAACAGGATCAAAACCAACAAAAAGAAACTAAAGAAGTTGAGAATCGCATTTTTTACTTCTATGACTAAGAGGGAAGGCTATTCAATTACCACGAGAACATTATGGCAGAACTATCAGCTGCATAAATTAATTTTTATATTTGTTCAGTTTTCATTGTTGTTATTACTCTTTTAGGATAAATTGCATTGACCTCCTTTGTGTAATGATCAAATTATGTTCAGCTCCATATTTTTTACATAATTACATCATGCTCTCTTTAAATTTAAATTTGATTACACTATCATTTTTGCTAGACTAAAATGTTTATTTTATTCTTCATTATCCTTATGTCCAAACATCACTTACATCTAAAATTTCATATTTTATATTTGAACAATACATATTGTTGGAGGAATGAGGGTTGACTTCATCACATTTCATATGCAAAATATCTACGGGTAATATAATAATTGAACACCTCCATTAACACTGTTAAAGTTATTATTATTACAGGGGAGACATGTAATTTCATCAAAATTATGATATAATTTTTTCATTTCTTAAGGAGGTCATTGTAATTTACCCCTTTTATGAAGTCAGTCCCCTATGAAGGTCAAGTTTAAACATCCCCCTGGTGAAACTTGACCCCAAATTACTGGAGCTTAAGAAAATTAATTATTCTTTCTTTCTTTTTTTTCCCCCTTTATTTTCTTATTTTGTTTTCCTGAGGAAGTCCTATATTCAAAGATAGGGTTTTGTTTCTTAGAATGAGGGTAGAATAAAATGAAATTGTATTTTTAAGCTTTCGTATGAATGATCATATCTTACAATGATTATCTATTTTTGTAATGAATTTTTTCATCTTCTTTCTATGGATCCCAATGCGAGAGTGAACATTTTGATCACTAAAAACCAGATTCTGGAAATGTGCACCCATTGGGAAGGGATTTTTTTTTAAAAAAAATTCTTATGGACATATTCGACAATAAATTGTTCTATAAAGTATATCGAAGTATGAGATAGATCTCAAAATAAATAAAGAGAACCTTCACACAAGAAAAATACAAGTACATAGGGAGAACAAACTTCCATGCTAAAGTTGTTAATCTCGTATTGGATAAAGTAACCATTTTTCAATTGGTACGGTACCTATTGGTACCGATATGTTTTCGAGTATCATTTTGGATTTATTGCAAAAATATTATATGTATTAAAAATATATCTAGTAGCAAATAATTTAAGTATACAATATCATGAAAGCACAAATTATATGCAGAAGAGGCTTAAAAGCATAGCATATATAACACAAATTTAGGTGCTTAAAGAGAATATGAGACACAAGTTTCTATCATTTTAATATTACAAATCATTAATAAACATATTTGGTACAATATATATATAATCACAAGTCTAAAATTTTTGTATGGTTCAATTCTGTGGATTTATATTTTTCGGCCAGTATTGTCTGGTATTGGCGGAACCTACCAAGAAATTAAACGGATTAGAATTGACTTATGTGTATCTCGTTTTTCTCTAGTATGGTACGTACCGGTCGATATGGTACGGTATTGATAACATTTCTCCGCACATGGAGAAGAAAATCTTCACGAAAGGAGAAAACCTCTACACAGAGAGGTATTATTGTGACACAAATAATAATAATAATAAATCAATCAAAAAATCACCACTAAATAAATATTAATAATCACATTTACGATCAGTTCATCTTCGCAACCAATAATATAATACCTTAATACCTTTACGTTACAAAGTAAAATATTCGAAATTTGAGGTAGTCACTTACCATATAAAAAACATGTTTAGTAAAGTCGGATTTTAGTTATGAATTAGACCTAAGTCTAGATGTGAGAGTTTTGCAAAGGGACTTTTTGAGAAGTAAGCTTTTTGACTAAAAAAGCCACACAAAAATAACATTAATATTTATTTCATGAAGAAAGTCAAAAACTTAAAGTCACTAAAAATACAATTTATATACTTCAGTCATTCACATTTTTGTGTAAATTTTGAAAAAAAAAAAAAAAAAAAAAAAAAAAAATCTTAAACAGATTAAATATATTTTTCATCTCATAAAAAAAATTAAAAACTTGAAAAAACAAACCTCAAACCACACCTTACCATCAATAATCTTGGGGGGAATTAAGTATTTCGCGACCCGTAGTTTATTCAAATTACAAACATATACCCAAGCATTCTCTCTCTCTTTTATTTTATTATTTTTAAATTCAATAATGATAACAATATATGCTCTCTTGAGTATGATCACAAAGTATCCAATAACCCATATCAGCCTTCAAATGCCTGTCCAAACAGCCACAAAAAAAAAAAAAAACACTAGTCAGTTCAGTTGCCAATTACCTATCAATAATCGAAGATTAAAAGATTTCATAAATAAATAAATAAACTAACATACATATGAATTTGGTTGCAACCAATCTTCACAACATTGACTCTTCTGGCACAAAATATGAACGGAAAGCAGCCTCAATGGTTACATTATCCCACTGCAACAAATTCCACCAAAATCCATCTCCTCTAATTTCCTTTAGACTATTCTTGGCAGTGTCGGAATCAAATGGGAGCTTCCTTAATCGGAAGCACATTCCCACTCGGAGCTCTATCAGGGAAGGGAAAGGCAAGGCACGTGGAAAGATGCTCGTTAGGCTTGGTAGATTAATCAGACATATTGTGGTGAGTCGTGAGAATATGTCTAAAATATCTTCAAATCCTGCAACTCTTCCATTTTGCTCGCGTACAATTTCTTTCATCGATCTACAGTGAGCCACGTCAAGAAGTTGAAGGTTTGGAGCATAAACGAGCCATGTCAGGTCCAACAACATGTCACAATAAGCAATGTGTACCTTACTAAGGTTATGGAAGTATCCACCACCCATTAAATTTGAGCTCGGGATAATTTCTAAATTTCTCAATTCACAGTAGTATATATCAAGTCTCTCTAGATGATTCATTCTTTTCAATGATGAAGATGACAATTCAAGTGAGCTCAATCCCTCGCATCTCTCAAGGCATAGATAGCTCAAGCACCTCTGTAACTTTTGGGAGTTTTGTATTTTTTTGACAGAAAATGCATCAAATATGGTAATTGAAATGTCGGACAAGTGCTCCAAAGACTCCACTTCCTCTAACAAGGCTTTTCTACCACCACTTAAAACATTAGCTTCAACAATAGCATTTGATGAAGAATTGCCACCGGATATACTAAACACTCGCAACAATGAAAGACTTGATATCACTTGTCGTGGAATTACCACCAACTTGTATGTTGAATTCAATAACAAATACTTGATTTTTGTCAAATTCTTGAGCTCAACTGGCAACTCCTTTATCCGTGTGTTTGATAGATTGAGATACTGCAATGTAACCAATTTCTCAATGCCCTCAGGCACCTCAATTAAGTGAAAATTTGATGATAAGTCAAGAGTACTTATCACAGGCATAAATTGGAAGAATCCACTTGGAAATGCCTTTAGTGTAGTGTGTCTCACAAATAAAGTTCGAAGATTGGGGCAAAACCTTTTCTTAGTACTGATTTCTTCGACACTACTACTACTTAATACTAATATCCTTTCCGCCTCCTTCCACTTTGTTACTTCATTTGCTTCAAAAAGCCCTGTATGTTCTTCAAGTACCAAAAATCTATGATTTCCATTAGATTTATAATCGATCCATAATGCCATGTCACGGATCACATCGTGCATCTTAATGTGATCTTTAGATTTTCCAGACTCTAATAGACATGCAAGCTTGAGGCTTCCAATAATCTCATGCCCATGTTTACGCGATTCATATATATCATCAAATTCATCCAAAAATCCCTCCCCAATCCAATGTTCAATAAGATCGTCGTTCAAAATGTCATAGTCCTCCGGGTATATACAACAATACACAAAACAAGATTTGATAATATCATCGTGTAAACTGTCATAACTAAATTTCAAAGCACGAAATACATCATCATCCATACCTGAAAAACTTGATGGAATTTTCTTCATCTTTTCGATTGCCCTCTCCCAATCACGGGGCTCATTCTTTCTTGTCATGGCTCGTCCTATAGTGATGAGAGCAAGTGGTAAACCTTTGCATTCTTCAACAACTCTTTCTGCAAGCTTTGGTATATCCGGATGAGAATTTAGAGTGTTCTCTCCCACCTTCTTCCAGAACAAATCCAAGGCTTCCTCCCTTGCCAAACACTCCACTTTAACCTTCTTGTCAGCTTCCATGCAGTCACATACATCCTCAGATCGGGTTGTGAACACTACTTTGGACTTATTGTTGTTCTCCAGAGGAGGAACACCAACTTTCAAGAGATCTAGTCGCCCCCATACATCGTCTAACAACAGTAGAAACTTTTTCTTTCTCAAAATCTGAAAGATCTCTACAGCTCTCTCATCCTCAATTTTATTTTTCCACAGATCATCCGATATATGTAGTTTATTGCAAATAACCTTTTGAACCTTTTCGACAGTTGCTTGCTTGGACACCGCAACCCAAATCAAGACATCAAAATCATGGTTCGTGTAAACGAACTCATTATTAATTTTGCTCAAGAGGGTAGTCTTTCCAACACCCCCCATTCCAAAAATTCCAATACTTCTCACTTGTTCATTGTTGAGCCATCCCCATACCTTCTGAAACCTCAAATCCAAGCCCACTACCGTCTTCTCCATGGGCCTCTCATCTACCGGACCACGAGGCAATCTATCAGCCACAGCATCAAAATGCCCCTCACTTTGAAGTTCAATCACAACCTTGAGATTTTCTTTCACTTCCTTTCCCAATTTGTAGCTTGATTGACAATTCTTGGGACAACATCCAAGACATTTCTTCTCAATTTCTTGACCTCCTTTATTCAAAATTTCTTTCATTTGGAATTCTGCAACTTCAACCCTTCGCAGCCAACCATCAACTTGCTTCCTTCGTGTCATTTGTCGTTGCTCTTCGAGTTCAACCTTTCTTTTCACGTCTTCAGTCAAGTCTTTTAATTTTTCCATTTCATTTTCCAGTGACTTGAGATCTTCTTCCAAATCGTGTATACTTTTTGCCGTCTTGGCGGTGCAAACCCATACGCGAGTGGCTATGCTTAAGATTGGGTTTACACACTCCATGGCTCTTTAGGAAGATAGAGAAACAGTAAACAAATTAACTTGTCGTGAAAAAGCAATACCAAAACCAATGTTTTGAAAACCGAACCGGTGAGTGAATCGGAAAAATGATTTGGTAGACGGGTCATTAGTTTAATCGTCGGGTTGAACCGGAATCGAACTGTGACGTCATAAATATATTAAAATTATATTTAAATAAAAATATAAGTAATAAAATTATAAATTAAAAATTTTAAAAATCTTAAATATTTCTCTTAATACTTCTTTTATTAAAAAATATAAAAATATATTTAAAAATATTATTAATTTTAATTTTGGAAGGAGAAATCAAATATTCAATATTCTCTCCATATGATTTTAATTCAAATAATTTGATTGAAAGAAGAGCAAAAATTTTGAAGGGATATCAAAATTTTAAGTTTCCCTCCAATAAATTTGATTGAATCCCACATAGATTTCTTGAGTTTTTTTGGAAGAATTTTTTTCTTATAAATAGATAGAAACTTTCACAATAATTTCAAGCGCTCAAAGGGATTCCTCACAAAAGGAAACCCTTAAAAGAAAGTTTCCAATTAAATTTATATATATATAATAAGAAAGAAAGAAAAAAAAAATACAAAAAAATCGTTTTCTCAATCCGGTGAACCGGGACCGGGTCGACCGGTTCGGCGGTTCGACCGCCAATTTTTCCGATTCTCTCAAGATAGGCCGATTTTCCACTATGATTGGTTTAATGAGTGTATTCAGACCGAAACCTCGACCGATCGACAGTCCAACCGATTGAACCGGCCGACCCGATCCAATTCTTAAAACCATGACCAAAACCACTACCTAGCAGGGAAAACTGTACAGGCAACATTTCAAAGTCCACGGGAAAGAAATGTCAACCTTTAGACCAATTCAACTTCAGCTAGACTTTTTAAATGTAGAGATCTAATAGAGCAGGCTATTTGTTCATTGACCCTTTGCTAATATATTTGTAGAAGATATTTTGAGAGGATTATAATTAAAAAAACATGAATGGCCAATGATGTAGAAGCTCCAGTCAATTTAGTCTCAACTTTTCATTTGTGAGACATTTAACCTTAAACCATTTGTGAGTGTGTGTTTGATTTGTGTTTCACTACAAGAAAAATGACTTTTGGCGACTAAATTTTTAGTCGCCAAAAGTCTACTTTTAGTCGCCGAAAGTCCAAATTTCACCTTCCTCGACGAAATTTTTTAGTCGCTATATTAGTCGCATATTTGTGGTCGGCGGAGGGTATTGGCGACTAAAATTTTTTTAGTCGCCAAAAATAGGTCTTTACCGACTAAAAAATTAGTCGCCAATAGTGTTTTTCAGTTTTGGAAATAATACATTTAGCGACTAAAAATTAGTCGCCAATAGTGGTTTTCAGTTTTGGAAATAAAGACTTTTGGCGACTAAATTTTTAGTCGCCAAAGGTGTTTCCGACGGAAAAAAAAAAAGTCCACTTTTTTTTTGCTTCTGCTGAGTTTCGAACCCCAACCATTCACATTCCACGCCTTTTTGGCAACACCCGCCCTCCACTGTGCCACCACAACTTCACATGTACAAATACGCAATATATATTATTTATATATTATATTATTCGGATTAATATAAAATAATAATATATACAAATATAATTATTTTAATTCAATATAATTAATTAAAAAATATATTATTTATTAAAAAAAAATTCTGGCACTTTTGGCGACTAAAGTTAGGTTTAGTCGGCAAAAGGCCTCCATTTAGCTACTAATTTCTGTTTAGTAGCCAAAAAAAATGACTTTTAGCGACTAAAGTTAGGTTTAGTCGGCAAAAGGCCTCCATTTAGCTACTAATTTCTGTTTAGTAGCCAAAAAAAATGACTTTTAGCGACTAAAGTTAGGTTTAGTCGGCAAAAGGCCTCCATTTAGCTACTAATTTCTGTTTAGTAGCCAAAAACAGAACTTTTAGCGACTAAATTTAGGTTTAGTCGGCAAAAGCTCTCCATTTACCTACTAAATTTTTTTTAGTAGCCAAAAATGCCACTTTTGGCGACTAAAGTTCGGTTTAGTCGGCAAAACCCTCCATTTAGCTACTAAATTTGTTTTTGTAGCCAATAATCTGCACCTTTGGCGACTAAACCATTTTAGTCGCCGATTGTCCTACTTTCAGCGACTAAATTTCATTTTTTAGTCGCCAAAACCCGATTTTCTTGTAGTGTTTGTAGAGTAATTTTTAAAATAAAAAAAATATAAAAATTTGTTTGGTTTGCCTTTTTTTAAATATTCTCTCTAAAATAACTTTGATTTTTTTTGTAGAGTAGTTTTTGAGATAAAAAAGTACAAAAACTTATTTGGAATGTCTTTTTGTAGAGTAATTTTTGAGATAAAAGTATAAAAATTTATTTGGTTTGTCTTTTTTGCAAACATATATCAAAAGTAATCCTGAAAATTAGATAACCAAACACATTTCTGAAAGTTTTTTTGAGAAAATATGTTTGATTTGATTACTTTTAAAAAAATGTTTGTAAAGTATATTTCCATAAAATTTCTCCCAAAATCAAGCCAACCAAGGCCTTCAATTTTTCACTTTGTTTCAAATAAAAACATTTAATAATGATGGTAAAATTTTTAATAGGAAATTATCACATTATCGTTTTCAAGGAAAAATTGACTATTGGGATCTTCTCTATTTCCTTTAACAAATCAGGATCATTCCTCTTAATCTTATTATGCACCTCACCACACCACACCAAATCTCTCCTCACTTTGTTTCCCAACTTCCCTATCACCCTTTACCTTACCCCATCCTCCGTCATCACCCCCTCTCCATCCTCCACCAGCCTCTTCCATTTCCCATCCTCCATTGTCGCCCCCTTCCCTGCCCATCCCTTCCCCAATCCCATACATAAATTGCTTCCTCTTGTATTTTTGATTTTCATCCTCTTATACTGAAAGACACAGTCCATCTTGGATCATACTAGAAATCCAATAATGCATTCTGTAGTTGCAAATACAAAAGAAAATTATCTTGGGCTACCATCTATGATTAGGAGTATCAAAAGGATTTAATTTTGTATTGCTTATCATTGGGTGGGAAAAAAAGGTAATGATCAAATCTATTGCTATGCGATACCAGTAGTACATGTTATTTCTTATTTTTTTAAAAAAATTGAATTGTGTTTAAATAAAAAAAAATAAAAAAAATAAAAAAAATAAAAAAAAAATCATCACTTTCTCTTTAGTTTTGCAAAAGTCTTTTCAAAAAATCTATAATCTAAATACACTTATAAAATATTTGTGAAATGATCATTCTAATTAGGAGTGATAAATGAGCCGAATAGTTAACTTCAAATTTAATTTGATAGGTTTAACTAGTTTTAAAATGTTCAAACTTTGTTCATTAAACTTTCGAGCAGATCTCAAATGAACTTTTGCCCAGCCGAACTCAAATAATTTAGAATTTTTATATAATTTTAGACTTAATGAACCATGCCAAGCGAACAATTAGTTATTCAAACTTGATTTGAACATTTTAACGAGTTTCAAAATATGTTCAAACTTGATTTATATAGCTAACGAATTGAATTTAATCAAATTTTTAACAAGTCGAATATGAACCAAGTTCGAACGGGTTAATTCATTTATCCTAATTCTTATAGAGGCAAATGAAAGTTGAGAATTGAGAAAGCTCCAAAAGCAAATTATTTGAAGTAATCAATAACTGTCTTTACCCAACAACAATTTACAGCTATTCATTACAAATTACATTAACAGTTGAGAAAGACAACACCAACACACACAAATGTTTTGCATTCATTCACATATTAATATGAAAAATAAAACTAACAAAAATCATTAGGAATCTTTAGGGTTTTCATCACCACTATCACTGGACTGAGATTGCGACTGAGATTGAGGATGGTTTCGATGGTGATGTTGCTCCAAATTCATACCCAGCTCAACCCTACTCTTATATTCATTAATTGATCCCAAATTTCCCATATTACCACTACTACTTTCGGATGCACCCAACCCTAGCTGCTGAACCGGCTGTGGCTGTTGTTGTTGCACTAGCTGAACCGGACTGAACAGCCCACCACCCGGAAACTCAAACCCACCAATTCTCTGAACGGGCGTTCCCTTGTACGGCCACATCTGCTGCTCCACCTGCCCGCCTCCCACCACCGCTGTGGCGGCGGCGGCGGCTGTCACCGGCAGCATCCAAAACCCGTTGCCGCCGTTTGCGGCGGCCGGCGCAACCGCCCACATGGCGGCTGCCGGAAGGAAGCTTGACTGCTGAATTGAACCGGGCTTCGGGTCTGAACCCGGTTCTTGTGTGGTTTCTGTGTCTTTGAACCGCTTTGTCATATAATTGGAGACTTCGCCATAACCGCCGGTCGAGAGGTGGTGATGAAAACCCAACACGGCGGAACCGCCGCCTCTGCCGCCGCCGTGGATGAAAAGAGGTGCGGACTTCGACGGAGCAGAGATGGTGGTGTTGTGGCCACTGCTACGAATCGAGAGGTTTAGAGTGGAGAAATTGGCCGGAATTGTGCCGGTTCCGGTGGCGGCGACAATCGCCGGCTCGGCCTGTTGAAGAAGCCACTCGATGGTCTCGCCGTCGGACTTATGACCCAATTCTCGAGTGAGCTGAAACACCCTGGCGGCGCATAAGGCCGGCATGCGGATGCGCCGCCCTCGACCGTCGACCTTAGTGTGGCGGTCTTTGGAGGGCCTTTTGGTAATTTTATTGGTCGTGGTAGTGGCGGTGGAGGAAGTAGTTGAAGAAGAGACTAGTTCTGTGGAGATGGAGCCCATGAATGATGGACCATGATGGGTTGGGACATGAGAGGAGGACCCAGGTTGGGATTGACTTTGGAGTTGGTGGTGGTGGTGGTGGTGGTGGTGGTGGTCTGAGCAGCCACTAGTGCCAGTTGGAGGAGGGTTATTGAGGTGTGATGACTCCATAAAATTTGATCAAGAAAATCTTGTTTCACAGCTCAAAACATATTGTCCAATTGAGTTCGAGAGAAAGCACATCGAGAGAGACCAGAAGAAAGCTTGGAGATTAAGTTGTTTGTTTGCAAGACTTTGTTAAAGTGTACGAGCGGAATGGGAAATTATAGAATGTTACCAGAGTACACGTATTCGTATTTTTTAATTAATTATTATTTAATATGTTTATTTTTATTTTTTAATCATTTATAATATCTCACTTATCTATTTTCTTTACCAATCACAATATTAGGTATTGTTTGGCAAGTTGGTTTGTGGCTAAAATAGTCACAAAAGACAAAATAGGCTATTTTAACCACAACAAACAAAACATCACATCCAACTCATAATCGTTACACTCTTCTCTCATAAAAAAAGTCAAAAAAGCCAAAAAGTCAAAAAGTCCTTCACAAACCAAGCTTTTTAGCCCAGGCTAAAATAACCAAAAAAACCAAAAATTCAAAAAGCCAACCCACTTCCCAAATGGAGGCGAAATATCATGTGTGTATATTCTAAGATTACTGAATAATTACCTGAGAGGAATTGATTGTTGCTTTTTTCTCCAACTAATTATTCAACAAATTATGGATGTATTGGGAAGATGATTGGTTTAAAATAATTTACAAAAATATAAAATAAATTAAAATAATTAATAAGATAAAATATCACATTTAATTTATAATTATTTTATTTTTTCTCTCACGATCATCAAATCAATTACCAAAAAAAAAGTTAAAACACCAATAAATTCCAAAATATGATATTGAGAATAGTTTAGTCCTCCCTTTTTTCTTATAAAACCAAAGGTCCCATTAAAGTAGAAATTACATAAAAAGGTAGTCACTTACATGTTTAGGTTTAATTTTTCAAGGATAAAAGTGATTTTCTCAAAATGTAAAATTACACATTTGGACAATTTGCACTATAGAAGTTTTGAATTTTTCCTCATTTTAGAACAAATCACACATTACGAACAAAAACCTAAACTCTAATATAACACTCCAATAACGTAACATTTCAATGTAACACACTAAAAAATTCATTGATGTACTTTTCCCAAACATAATAATGTAACACTCAAAAAAAAAAAAAAATCTTTGGTGTACTTTTCCCAAACGTAACTCTCCAATGTAAAAAAAAAATTTCTTAGTGTATTTTTCCCAAACGTAACTCTCCAATGTAAAAAAAAAAATTCTTAGTGTGCTTTTCCTAAACGTAATACTTTAATCAATGTAATCTCATACGTAACACTCTAATGTAACATACTCTAATATAACACACAAAAACACTAAAAAAAAATTCCTTTATGTACTTTTTTCAAACGTAACACTCACAATTTGAAATTATACATATGTTCAAAAACTAAGGAATATTTGTATTCCTTGCGGAATGGTTTGAAGAATCTCACATGATTATTTTTTTTTTAGTGTTACGTTTAGTAAAAGTACACTAGGAAGTTTTTTTTGTGTTACATTAGAGCGTTACATTTGGGAAAAGTACACCAAAGAGTTTTTTTGTGTGTTACATTAAAGTGTTACACTAAGGAATTTTTTTAGAATGTTATATTGAAATGTTACGTCTGGAAAAAGTACATTAAGGAGTTTTTTTGTGTGTTACATTAGAATATTACATTAAGGAGTTTTTGTGTGTTACATTAGAGTGTTATATTAAGGAATTTTTTTAGAATATCATATTAGAGTGTTACATTTGAAAAAAATACATCAAGAAATTTTTTTTGTATGTTATATTAGAGTATTACACTAAGGAGTTTTTGTGTATGTTACATTAGAGCGTTACATTAAGAAATTTTTTTGTGTGTTATATTAGAGTGTTTCGTTTAGGAAAAATACACTAAGAAATTTTTTTGTGTTACATTAGAGTGTTACAATAAGAATTTTTTTTGTGTTACAATAAGAAATTTTTTTATGTCTTACATTAGAATGTTACACTAAGAATTTTTTTAGAGTGTTATATTGGAGTGTTACGTTTAGAAAAAATATAATAAGGAGTTTTTTTTGTGTTACATTAGTATTACGTTTGGATGTTAATTAATGTCAATATTATAATGTCAATGTTACAATAGGGACGAACACCACCCCAATAACACCACAAATGAGATAACATCATCCACCTATAAATCACTTCACTAAATCCCCACAAAAAATGTAAATATAAAAACTTACCTTACCTACACACATCTAACATTAAGAAAAAAAATTCAAACAAAATCACACACGAGGGCAAACAAGTAAACTTTCAAACCCCTAAATGAAGGAAATACAACATACCCAAAATAAAAAGGACTAATTAGTTTGAAAGAAAACTTCTAAGATCAAATGGAATAACTTTTCTCCAAATGAGATTTATGAGTAATTTTTCTTAAAAAAAAAAAAATCAACTTTTCAAACATAACAATTTTAGTCAAGTTAAAATAGTCAAAAAAAAAAAATCAAATAACCAACTAAAATAACCAATTTCCTAGGCCTACGTTATCTACTATGAAATTATATTTCAAAATCCATCTCTAAAATAGAAGTATGGTATAAATTTAAGATTAGTAAAATATGAATCATATTTAGAAGGATGGTCATCGTGAGATACATTTTTAATTTTTAAATTTATTGCATTGTTGTATCAATAATATGTTCATATGGTGTTTACAAATCAATAAACATTAGATTAGTAAAACTAATTGGATCTATTTTGATTGGTTGAATCATAGATAAAATTAATGTGGGGTTGGGTTTAGGCATGGCCACGGGATAGGTTTGGGGCGGGTTTGTCATCCTCAAAACCCCACCCCTGCCCCTACCCTAACCCGCTACAAGTGAAAATTTTCAATCCTATCTCCGTCCCCGCGGATACTCGATACCCATAAATACTCAACCCCATTTTAAATAATCAAAAAAATTAAAAATTATTTAAATTCTTAACACACTAAATAATTTCTCTAATTTACATATATATAAATAGTGAGACATTTAGGATTATTATTTATTTATATTTAAATACAACCATAGACTTTTAGTATTTTTTTTATATCTAATTATATTATATGTATATAGATAGATAGATAGATATTATTTATTTATATATTATTAATTATATCTAGTCGGGTTTAGATCAGGAGAGGCAATACCCACTCCCACCCCACCTCCGTTGCAGGTGACCAAAATATAATCCAACCCCCCACATAAGTGTCAGGTTAGGTAAAATTCGCCCCATTTGAATGGGTATAGACGAACTTCCTCATATGAGATTAAAATGGCAATTCCTAGTTGGGTTGGCTCTTTTAATAATTTTTTAATTTTTTAAAAGTTAAGAAGATTAATATATTTATGAAGTTTATTAAAAAAAATAAAAAGTTAATGTGACATAATTTATTTAAATTTATTAACTAATATCAAACAATTTAATGACTTTTTAATTTGTAATTTGTTTAGTCAAAAATTAGTTTTTTCAAAACATAAATCCTAGTAACCTACTTAAAATTTACTAGATTTTTACTTAGAAAATGATTGTGTAGAAATGGCAAGTTAGTGTTGTATGAAATCATGTATGAAACAAATTCGCCAAAAATACAACAAGATCTGCATCTAAAACCAACACAGCCCTGCGTCATCGCTCCTGCTGCCACTGCTCAACTCTGTCAATGTGGTATGGACTATTTTTGTTTTTTCATTATTATATATGATGTTAATTTTTTTATTTTTTTATTTTTTTTAGGGTACTCGGTCCATAAATTTAAATCACAATTTTGTTTAGCCAAAGGTCTAACCGTTAAATACTTTGTCCAAAAGGATAAATATAGACAAAATGACCAAAATACCCCTATATATATCATCATATACAGTGATGAAATTCTCAAATCCATCACATTCTCTCTCTCTCTCTCTCTCTCTCTCTCTCTCTCTCTCTCTCACACACACGCGCGCGTGCGCACATACACACACATATCTTAAAATCCTAACGCTCTCTCTCTACCGATAGAACTCCGACCACCCTCCTCTGTCGTCTATTGTGCCACTGTTACTACCACCGCTACTCTATAACCACTGTCATCACCGCAGACAACATCAAATTCGTCTCTCTCTCTCTCTCTCTCTCTCTCTCTCTCTCTCTGCCGCTTTAGATTTGCTTCAAATCTACATATCTCTCCGCTTCAGATTTGTTTCAAATCTAGTTCAAATCTATTCTTATCTGGTTCGTTCATGGTGTTCTCTCCCAATTTCGTTGTCCTCTGCCGCCCTATGGTTATGTCATCTTCAACAACCGTCTCTTCGCCGCTGCTTTGGATACCCTTCCTCATTTTTCAACTTTATTCACCACCAAGAGGGTATCAAAGTTGATGATGATCTATGTTGAAGATTGTTAATGTATATATGGTATATATATTCCTAAATATATTAGGTATTGATTTCTTAGATATATTTGTATTGCCACAGTTAAGTTTCTTATAGGATACTCATTCTTAGCCTATATATATAAACCTTCTATTGTATAGGATTAATTCATTGAATACAATACATATTTTTTCCTCTCCCTCTCCCTCTCTCTTTCTCTCTCTCTCTCTCTCTACTATTATAATATGGAATCGAAGTTAGGTTAAGTCTCTCTCCCTCTCTCTCTCTCTCTCTACTATTATAATATGGAATCAAAGTTAGGTTAAGTATCTAGTAATTTTGCTTCACTGGCGGGCAGCAGCCTTGCCTTGGTCGCCCATCGGACCTTAACCTATTCTGTTATCATATTTTTCTATCAGTATCGCTTCGTTGTGATCTCTTCCTCTATCTGTTAGTTTATTTTTAGCCCAAATATCTCTATCATAATTTTTTTTACCCGTAATTCATTTTTCATTTTTTTTTTTTTGTGTGCGCTTCTACTCCACTATATATTTCCTTCTATTTCAACCTTAAATAGGTTTCTATCTTTAAACTTATTTGAGTTTGAAGGGGGGTATTATACCCATATCATGGTGAATATGGTTATACTATGCAAACCACCTAAGTCGTTTCCTGTGGCACACGACTCAAGCTGCTCCTGTGGTGCACCACCCAAATTGCCTCTAGGCGCACCACCCAAGCTGCTTCCTCTGGCGCACAATCCAAGCTGCCCTATCTAGTGTACAACCCAAGCCGCCCATTGGCGCACCACCAAAGTTGCCCCCTGGTGCACTCAATCGTATGTTGCCATTATCATTCAGCACTACGTCAAAAGTTATGTGTGTGTCATGCTTACTGGTTCAACATCTAGTCTCTACAACGATCCAACATGACCCCGTAAACTATTCCGACATTGATTCCAGCCAGTTCCTACAACGATCTAACATGGCCTTAAACTGTCTAGACATTAGTTTCGGTTAGTTCCTGCAACGGTCCGACACAACCATAAATTGTCTCCCTACATTAGTTCCGGCTTCTAATCTATCTCAAGTGCCCTTACGCTTCCGTTCGGACTCTACAATCTATTTGCTTTTTATATTATTTAGTTTTATTTCATGTTTTAGTTTCTCTCTCCAAACTCAAGACGTTTATCCTCCTTGAGTTTGAGGGGAAATGTTAATGTATATATGGTATATATTCCTAGATATATTAGGTATTGATTTCTTAGATATATTTGTATTGTCAGAGTTAAGTTTCTTATAGAATACTCTTTCTCATAATTAGGTTTCTTATAAGATACTATTTCTCAGCTTATATATACAAGCATTCTATTGTATATGATTAATTCATTGAATATAATACATATTATTTTCTCTCTCTCTCTCTCTACTATTGTAACAAAGATGATGATTTTCTCTCCCTCTGTCTCTTGTATCTGCATAACAAATTTTTTTTTTTTTTTTGGTTGTATGTGTGGTTATTTGTATAGATCTAGAGTGTGTATATGGTTATCTGGTAAGAAATTTGGTTTTTTTTTTTTTTTGTTATGTGTCGTTATCTCTCCATGTGTGTGTTTATTTGCTTTGAACAGATAAATAGATAGATAGAGAGAAACATTTCTATTTATTCTTTGTTGTTGTTATTGTTGTTGTTTTGTTGATGATTGCAATATATAAAAAATAAAAATAAAAGAAAAAAAATTGTCACAAACAAATCGCTTTTAACAAATAGTTGATAATCTAGGAGTTTTTGTTGATGGTGGTGGTGTTGTTGAACACATAAGTTCAAAAAAAATTATAATCTGACAGATAATTTCAGCATATAGAAATTTTAACAAATATATAGAATTTAGAGAAAAAACGAGTAGATAGAAAAACAATTGAATAGATAGATAGAATTTAGACAGATATTTGAATAGATAAAGGAAAAAATTGAACCAAAAGTCAAAAAATAATTGAATAGATTTAGGGAAAATTTTGAAAAGATAGATAGAATTTAGATAGATATTTGAACTAAAAAAGGAAATAGAAAAAAATTCAACAGATAGAAAAATATTGAACAGGTAGATATAAATATGAACAGATAAATATAAATTTAAATAGATTGTCAATAGATAAATTAAGAGGTAAAGTAAGAAACAAAATGTCCTCCAAAATCAACGAAATGACTTTTCACCAAACTATGTCATAAAAGATGGATCTGTCACCAATAAAAAATATCTATTGAAACTAATACCTTATACCCTTCTTACCTTAGACTTTTTAATAATTTTCTCTTCATCTTATAACTTTTCTTAAAAAGAATCACTTTACTTGGTTTGAGTTTTTCTAAAAACACTTTTTAAAAAATTTTTACTTTCTTGTTTTCCGTATTTTTTGTTGTTACTAAATTTTTTTAATATTTTAAGCAATTTTTTTTAATTTTTAGACACACCTAACATAAATACACTTAAAAAGTATAATTTTTTTTAAAAAATTTTATAAAAAAAAATCTTTAAAAAATTTACTAAATACTAAAAATACAAAAAATACAAATAAAAATTCAGTACATTTTTTTATATTTTTGTATATTTATTAATTTTTAAAAATATTTTTCATAGATATTTTAGTTTATAGATCCATCTAAGTAAGATGTATCTAAAAAAGTAAAAAAAAAAAAAAAATACTTAGAATTTTAAAAATATTCACTAAAAATAAATAATTTAATTTTTAAAAAATTTAAGTCAAAAAATCTAAACCAAACACATTGAATATTCAAAAATAATGATTTGTTTTTGCCTTTTTTTCTGTGTGCTTTTATGTTTTTTTTTTATAAACGAAATGTCCATTTATGGTTGACTGCTGTCCTTAGAGTCTTTAGAGGGAGAGAGGAGAGTAGGTAGAGAGAGAGGGAAAGAATCAGGTACTGTATTAGCTGGGTTGATGTTGATGAGGGTGGTGGGTGGGGTCCATGTGGTGGCAGGTGGTGGGGACCTGTAAGTTCTTGCACAAGCCCCCCACTGACTCGTGTGGGGTCGTGGCTTCAAAGGGGGCATGTGTAACTCATGTGACAAAAAATTTAAAAAAAGGGGTTCGCTTAATTCTATAAACATAAAACGATCACTGAGTGAAATTTCAAATAATTATGAATGGGATAATCACAAAGCAATAAAATGACAAATTAAATAATTGCACCACCCATGTCAATTTTATTATCAACGTCACACTACGGTTCTTTTCGCCGTAATATTTTATAATTAGTGTATGTCCGTACCTGAAGGCACGACGTAATTAATAATGAAATTAAAATATAAATTAAAATAAAATTATTAAAACATAATGTTAAGATTTTCCTTTTCAATGGTGGTGGACAGTCACAGAGCGGAAGTGGCAATGAATCCCTTAGTTCAACACCCATTTCAAAAACTTTTTCAAATTTACTTAAGTTTTGTGAGGAAATTTTAATTTCTACTATAATGCTATTACATGTATTAAAAATTTAGCTCATTAAATTTTTTAAAATTTTTATTAAAAAATTATAAAACTAAATGTTAGTATTTTATGATTTTACGATGAAATGTCTTCAAATTATTCAAATATGAAAGTTAATATTTTTTATAAAAATTATTAATTTTATTGAATGTATATTAAAAATAATACATGATATAGCGGTTTGATTTGATTTTTTAAATTATTTTTTGATTTTTTTGAAAAAATAAAAATAAATTTGATAAAAATAAATTGTTTGGTTTGATTTTTGAAAAATTGTTTTAAAGGTATTTTCATTTATTTTATTGGATTTTTTTTTATTTTACTCACTTTTTTGTACTTTTTAAATGCACCTAATCTAAATATATTTGAAAAGTAAAACAAATTGACTAAAATATTAAAAAATTCTAACAATAAAAAAAATTCAAACAAAAATATGTGCATTTTTATTTAGATTTTTGTTTTTTTTAATGAATTTTTTTTGTATTTTACTTTTTAAATGCATCTAATTTTGATATATCTAAAATGTACCCAAAAAAATGACTAAAATATGGAGGAAAAAAAAAGGTTGAGAAATAACAAATGAAAACCAGTCTCAAAATAATTTTTGAAAAATTAGACCAAACAAATATATTTTCAACACCCATTTCAAAAACTTTTTCAAAATCATAAAAAATCAACACTCATTTTCTATTAAAGAATTAAATTTATTTCATAAATCAAACTAAAATCAAAACCCATCTTATGAAGATCAACTATTCCAAAACATCTCAGTCACATAACTTGTATGCATAGATTTGCACTTTGTCTTTCTTTGAAAAAAAGAAAGGAAAAAAAAAAATGCAAAACAAACCCAGATCTTTAAATTGTCTAACATTCATTAACTGTAATCACATGGACATAATTCCGCAACAACACTACCAATCTCACCAACCACCACACAAAAAAGAAAAGAAAAAAAAAGGTACATGATTTTTTATTTTTTTTATTTTTTTGTATTTTACTCATTTTTTTGTACTTTTTAAATGCACTTAATCTAAATATATTTGAAAAGTAAAACAAATGGACTAAAATATTAAAAAATTCTAACAACAAAAAAAATTCAAACAAAAATCTGTGCAGTTTTATTTGTATTTTTGTTTTTTTTTAATGAATTTTTTTTGTATTTTACTTTTTTTAAATGTACAAAAAAAAAGACTAAAATATGGAGAGAAAAAAAAAGTTGAGTAATAACAAACGAAAACCAATCTCAAAATAATTTCCGAAAAATTAGACCAAACAAATATTTTTCAACACCCATTTCAAAAACTTTTTCAAAATCATAAAAAATCAACACTCATTTTTCATTAAGGAATTAAATCCATTTCATAAATCAAACAAAAATCAAAACCCATTTTATGAAGATCAAATATTCTAAAATATCTCAGTCACATAACTTGTATGCATAGATTTGCACTTTGTCTCTCTCTAAAAAAAAAAAAAACAAAACAAACCCAGATCTTTAAATTGTCTAACCTTCGTTAACAGTAATCACAGAGACATAATTCCGCAACAACACTGCCAATCTCACCAACGACCACACAAAAAAGAAGAAAAAAAGGTACATGAATTTGAAAAAGAGGAACAAAATTAGAAGATTTGATTGATGCAGAGTAGTAGTAGGGGAGAGAGTTGGATGAGCGTGGGTGTTTTGAAATTTAAAAATTGTGAGTGAGACTAAAAGAAAAAAAAAGATGAGAGTTTATAGAGAGAGTTCGATAAGCATGGGTCTCTTTTTTGTAGGGAGTGGATGGGTGTGTTTTGAAATTTAAAATGTGGAAGGGTGAGGTGAGAGAGTTCAATGAGCGTGGGTCTCTTTTTTGTAGGGAGTGGATGGGTGTGTTTTGAAATTTAAAATGTGAAAATGTGAGGTGCGACAGATAAGGATGGGTGATTGCAAAGTTTGTGGCTCTTGGGAGGGAAATTTAGGTAGAATGAGAGATAAGGTTTTCATCTCAACTGTCCATCTAAATATAGAAATGCATCAGGACCATTGAAATGTCCTAGTAGGACAATTGTTTCTAATATATTTTCAAAAACCTTTATGCCTTATTATATAGATTATCATTATATGAATTTGTAAGTGTGTTTGTTTGGGATGTCCTAAATAAAACTAAAAAGTTGAGGAAAAAAATATGGTTGTTTGGGTTAACTTTTGAAAAAATTATTTATAAGTCCTATTAGGGAGACTTATACTACATATGGTCCTACTAAAAAACTTATATTCTCATAAGTTCTGTGGGAAGTTTGTTGACACATTTACCCTTAATATTAATTGTTAATATCATAAATAATAGTAAAACCATATATAGGAGATTGAATGTTACCATAGATCATATATATATATATAAACGTAACGTAACGTGACACCTACATAAACGTAATGTGACACCTACACGTAACGTGACACCTACATAAACGTAACGTGACACTTATGATCTATGGTAACATGCAATTTTCTATATAGGAAATTGCATGTTACCATAGATCATATTTACATAAACGTAACGTAATGTGACACCTACATAAACGTAACGTGACACCTATGATCTATGGCAAATTGAATTCTACCATAGATTATATTTATATGAAACGTAACGTGACACTAACATAAACCAGTAACATTTTCACATTCAATTTTAAAAAATAAAAACTCATTAAGTTTGCGAAACGTAACGTGACATGTTACGTTACGTTTATATAGGTGTCACGTTACGTTTATGTAGGTGTCACGTTACGTTACGTTTATATAGGTGTCACGTTACGTTACGTTTATGTAAGTGTTACGTCACGTTACGTTTATGTAGGATCTTATGAAATACATTCCTATCTAAATAGGACTTGAGACTCTATAAGAAATTACACAAGACTTAACCTACCATAAGTGTCTGAAAAATGACTTATAAATAAGTCTCCCTTAACTTTTTCACTTTTTATAGAAAAATATATATTAAAAAATTGTATAAATTAGTGTGCAGGAGAAAATTAGGATTGGGAGTTATGCTGTCGTACTTTTTGACTTTTGGTGAATAGTGATAACTTTTTACCTTTTTGAATAACTTTTTGACTTTTTGGGCACATGCCGAACTTAGCCTTAGTAGAATTTTTATTTATAATTTATGAAATTAAAAAATTAGTTATGAAAACAATTGGGAGAAATATTTTATTTCATTTGATACATAAAGTGTGCATTATTTGGATGCCTCTAAGACATATGCTAATAATGAAATAAAATAAAATAAAATATTAGTTAAAGCATCCACAGGTGGTTGCCAAAGCCAAATTTTGGTAAGAGTTGGCCAAAATAATTCTCCCGTGAACTGCTATATCAATTGTCAAATTATAGCAATGTCAAAACTTGTGATGATGCCAAATCTGTCAGATCACCATTCTAACTATTTTTCGTCCTTCACTCTCTCATTTTTTCTTAGCAAAAATTTTCCCAAATAAAAAATATTTTTTTCAAAACAACAACAATAATTAAGCAATTTCTTTCAAAGTTCAAGCAATCTCAAACAAACTATGAATAATCTCAACTAATTTCAAGTAATTTTAGAAATTAATTTTCACAAGAATAAATGCTTAGGAAGGGGTTTGAAGTTTCATCTTCTTTACTTAATTTCGTCTACTTCTTCTTTTTCTTCTTTGTGTGTTGTTTAAGATTTTTAGTTTGATGAAATGGACTTCTTGGATTTCTTCATCAAATTGGTAATTTAAAAAGATGATTTGAATGGTTTCATATTTCAAGAGTTTCGGCTTTCACGATTTCAAAGGTTTTTCTATCATATTCACGATTTCAAAGAGACAATCAAATGGAGAGAGAGCATACATGGTGGAGAGAGAGAGTAGAGATGAAGAATATGTGAAGAGAGAGAGTGAGTGTGATGACTCCACCACATATAATAATTAGCATTTAATTAATTAAGAAGATTTAAATTTTAATTACCTTTTATTCTAATTTAATTTATGATTTATGAAAATTATTGAGACTGATTCATATATGATTCTATTGGGGATTTATTTTGGAATTAGAAATTGAAAGCCTAAATGGCCCAAGAGAGTGAAATTGGTGAATTGAATTATTTTAATTTCGAGTATCGAAACATATGTGAGTTTAATTAAATATCTAAATTAGCCTGTTCCCAAACGAGGCCTCAATACAATTTAGTAAAATTGAGATTTTATTAAGTGAGTCCGAATTGGAGTTAATTAAGTTATGAAGATTGAGATGAATTAACTTTATATATGAGGTGTTCAATTGAATATGTAATTTAATGACGGAAATTTTAAGTTTGATCTAAAATTGAAGGTCTTAAAGATTTGGAAAACTAAAATTAATGAGGACAATAAGTTTAATTTGATTTTGAAGCTTTTTGGGAGTTTTATTAAAACTTGATTCAGAATAATAAAATTAAATATAATTAATTGGGCTCTAAAGCAAGTCAAATTAGATTAATTAAATTAAGTGGGATTTGTGATTAGTTATGATTAATTTGATTATGTGTTAATCAAAATTTATTAAGACTAAGTGTTAATTAAATTAATCTTAATCATAAATCAAATTGTAGAATGGTTTAGAATTTGAAAGTGTATACGGATGTGGGTATGGGTGTGGGTGTGCTGAGAAATTCTTTGGGTATGCAGAGAAGTCGTTGTGTGTGGGTAGTCATTACTAGAGCCTATCTATGCTATATATTAAGTAAAATGGGGTTTTTAACCCCAAGTCTTGTGGCAGCTCCAATCTCCCAATCTAAATTTCCTGATTTTTTGATTTAAAAAAAAAAAAAAAATCTTAGCATTTATTAATTTCTCCCGACTCTTAAGTCTTACCCTCATAATAACACTTTAACGCATTAAGAACAAGTATAAAAAAAATTCTTTGAAATCCAACACATATGAATTCCTTGAAAAGTCCCAATACATATGATTAATATCTCTCATAATAGCACTTTAATGTATTAAGAGCAAACATAAAAAAAATTCTTGAAAAGTCCAACACATATGATTATTATCAAAATATTAAACTTTAATATAATATAATAATAAAAAAAAGACATTTAATTGCTTGAAAAGTCCAACACATATAATTATTATTAAAATAATAAACTTTAATATAATATAAAAAAGGAAAAAAATAAGACATTTAAAAAATAAAAAAAAACATTTAAAAATCACAATTCACATATATAGATAATTGTAAACACAATCCGTGCATAGCACGGGTGATATGCTATCTATACTATACATTAAGCAAAAGGGGGTTTTTAACCCCAAGCCTTGTGGAAGTTCCAATCTCCCAATCTAAATTTCTTAATTTTTTGATTTTAAAAAAAAAAAAAAAATCTTAGCATTTATTAACTTCTCCCAACTCCCAAGTCTTACCCTCATAATAACACTTCTATACTATATATTAAGCAAAAGGGGGTTTTGGATCCCAAGCTTTGTGGGAGCTCTAATCTCCCAATCTAAATTTCTTGATTTTTTGATTTTAAAAAAAAAAATCATAGCATTTATTAATTTCTCCTAACTCCCAAGTTTTACTCTCATAATAACACTTTAATGTATTAAGAACCAGCATAAAAAAAATTCTTTGAAATCCAACACATATAAATTCCTTAAAAAGTCCCAACACATATAATTATTATCTCTCATAATAACACTTTAATGTATTAAGAATAAACATAAAAAAAATTTCTTGAAAAGTCCAATACATATGATTATTATCAAAATATTAAACTTTAATATAATATAATAATAAAAAAAGACATTTAATTCCTTGAAAAATCCAACACATATGATTATTATCAAAATATTAAACTTTAATATAATATAAAAAAGGAAAAAAAAAAAAAGACATTTAAAAGGGGGGTTTTTAACCCCCAAGGCCTGTGGAAGCTTTAATATCCCAATCTGAATTTTCTAAATTTTTTATTTTAAAAAAAATCAGCATTTATTGATTTGGTCAAAATCCACTGATCAACATTTATTAACTTTTTTCAATCCACATATCTTTCCACATACCTGCATTTATTGATTTGGTCTAAATTCCCTGATCAGCATTTAAAATCCCCTCAAACAAATAATTATAGATACAATCCGTGTATAGTTACTACAGTATTCTTTTCAACTTTTCTCATACATTATGATTAGTGATAAGATTGTTAAATTATTTTTATAAAAAAATCTTAAAAAACATAATTTATATATTAAAAAAAATCTAAAACAAATATAAATATCAATAATTATCCCGTGCATAGCACGAGTGATAGGCTGGTATATATTAAGTAAAATGGGGTTTTTAACCCCAAACTTTGTGGAAACTCCAATCTCCCAATCTAAATTTCTTGATTTTTTGATTTTTTTTTTAAAAAAATCTTAGCATTTATTAACTTCTCCAAACTCCCAAGTTTTACCCTCATAATAATACTTTAATGCATTAAAAATAAGCATAAAAAAAATTCTTTGAAATCCAACACATATGAATTCCTTGAAAAGTCCCAACACATATGATTATTATCCCTCATAATAACACTTTAATGCATTAAGAACAAGCATAAAAAAAATTTCTTGAAAAGTCTAACACATATGATTATTATCAAAATATTAAACTTTAATATAATATAAAAAAGGAAAAAAAGAATACATTTAAAAAAAATAAGAAAATATTTAAAAATCACAATTTACATATATAGATAATTGTAAACACAATCCGTGCATAGCACGGGTGATATGCTAGTTCATTCTTTAACAGCGAGAGAGATTGAGCTGTAAGAAGAAGAAAAAGAGAGAGAACCGAGAGACAGAAAGAGAGAGCTCCTAGAGAGACGAGAGTTCAAAACTAGTCAAATTTTGAAGAAGTTAAGAAGGAAATCATCTTTAGTTTCTAAAATTAAAGCGTAGTATATGGAATTTATGTTCAATTTGTATAGGGTTCGTTTAGGAAGTGGGCTAGCTTTTTGATTTTTTGACTATTTTAGTTCAGAATTAAAAAATCTTGTTTGGGAAGGGATTTTTGGTTTTTCTGACTTTTTTTGAGAGAAAGAATATAACGATTATAGGTTAGATGTGATATTTTGTCTTATTGAGTTAAAAAATTTGTTTTGCCTTTTTATGACTAAAATAGCTTCAAACCCAACCCAACCCAACCCAACCCTACCCTTCTTCCCAAATGAAGCCATAGAATCTTTATATTACACTTGAAATTAAAGATGAATTTGGAATCAATATCTTGTAATTGGAAGGAATTAAGAAGAAAATGAAAGAAATTGAGCTAAGATCATGGTTTTGGAAATTGATTTAGAAATTAATTGTTTTCAGCTTGATTTTATAATATCTTCTTATAATACTTGAGATTGAAAAGGATTTGAGATTTTATTCTTGGGATTAGAAAGAAATTGGGTTTTCAACATGAAATGAGTTACATGCATGTTCATGGTTATGGAAGTAAATTTAGAAATTAATTATTTTGGCTTTGATTTTGAATATCTTGCATGAATTTGAGTTTCATTTTTACATGTATGTAATTTGAAGAAATTAATGAATTAATTCATGAACATGATTAAGGTTAATAAATATGAAAATAATTGTAAGAATTCTTCAAATTGAGCTTGGGTTTGGAAACCTTGATATATATGAAATGTATATTTGCATGCATCATGAGTTTTGAAAGGACTTGAGCCATGCAACTTTATTATACATTTGATTTTGAAGAAATTTTTTGAAAACCATGAATTCATAAAAATATGAGTTTTGATTTTGATTATTAATCCATACATGCAATGTAATTTAATAGTTTTATTTTATTCATTTTAAATTGATGATTTGGTTTTGGAATAAACGAAGTTAGTTAGCCTTGATTTTAATTGCATACATGCAAATATTTTTCTAATAGCTTTATAATTTTAATTTCATGTTTTATAAGAAAAAGAAAGAAAGGTTTTAATATCATACTATTCATGAAGTTTTGGTTTTAATCTTGGCAAATCAAAGAAGGTTTTGTTTTATTATTTAAAATTAGCCATAGGTTCATGTTTATCAATGAAATTAAATATTTAAATTGAGTCAAGTATGAACCTAAGTTTTGAAATTAAGTTTGGAAGTTAAATCTTTAGTTTTGAAAACCCAGAAATTTTACAAACCGCTCGAGCGACCAATTGGTGGCTCGAACAAACATTTTGAGCTCCTAGTATTTTTACAGATTGTGCAGTCCGCTCGAACGAGCAAGTAGTGGCTTGAGCAGTCAAGCTATTCCAGCATATTTTGTTTAACCAAAATTTGGTTGAACAAATTTTTGTTTATTTTGTAAATAGAGCTAAGTTTCCTTCTTGTCTTATCTGTATAAATGTAATAACGTAAGGGTAATGTATGATATAATACATATAAGGTTTAAAATTTTTCTGTCGCATATATGTCTGCACAGTTCAATGGATATTGTATATTTGTTATTTGTTCCTGCTAGTTTCTAATAATTTGATTTCTATTTAAGAGGCTTTCAGTAATTTATGGATTACTGATCAGTTACGATACTAAACTTATAGGGACGAGTTTGGATCGTGACAGTAAGTCGTTGATTACAAAAAATAGAGAGATAGATACATGTATACAATAGACGGATTGAATAGTCATTGATTAGAGACATAGTACTTATGCAACGGTTCTCTTTGTTTTCCTATAAGATGAAAAACATGTGTACAGTGTTCAACGACTATATGCAACGGATTTATTTTCAATTTTCCAACGGTAACATTTCAAAAACTATAAATAGATTCACCATTTCACTCACTCTCTCAACATTTTTTCAGTTCATTTGCACTCTTTTTCACACAAGAAATATGGAAGACTTACAAGCAAAAACAAAGAGAGAAAATATCCACCACCAGCAAAAATGTGATAATTTATAGAGTTTTGATTCATATCACTCAAAACTTAATTATTAGCAACTAACAATCGCATTCTCACTTTTGGAGGAGAATTTTTGAAAGTTATTGCTCTACTACAAACTATCATTCAATATCATTGTAGGTGGGTTCAAGGTTAGAGAGGTGATTAGAGAGGCAAAACTATGTTAATGGTCCAATAGTGGTGGAAGTGGCTAAAGAATGAGTAGTAGCAACTATCTGGAAGTTGGAGAGTGTGTAGTTGGGTGAGGGTGAAACAAATGGCTCAAGAAGAAGACAATGGCAGTGCCAAAATAGGCAGCATCTCCCTCAAATCTCCAAAATTCTTCTTGTTGAATCTTGGGAAATGGATCTTATTTATAGGCTTTTCCTTGGTGCCAAAAGGACACCAAGTGGCCAAATAGAGAGAAGACATGTGTCCTAGAGGACCACATGGAATATTCTGCCTTGAGCCACCAGGCTGAAGGTGCCACGTGTCCCTCTGCATGTAATGTGTACTATCTGTTTGCCTTCGCAACTACCTTTTTGAGTCTCAGCAAGTGTAGTTGCAACGGGAGTATTTGGCACTGCAACTCCCTTTTGAGCCTCAGCAAGTGCAATTGCAACGGGAGTGCTTACCTCTGTACTTGCCTTCTCAACTTGAACCTTAGCAAGTGCACTTGCAGTGGTGAACCTTGCCGCTGCACTTGCCTTCTCAGTTCTATTTGGCCAGTACATGCATTCTCAGGACTCCATAACTTGCTATCAGCCATGTTCGTGTTCACCTCAGTGAAACCTCCACCTTTAGCCACCTAACCACAAACTCCCCAACTTCTTAGAGCGAAGACCACAGCCAAGCCTGCTATCAGCCATGTTGTGCCTTAGTACTAAGCCCAAGGGGCTTCCTTAGCCCTGTCTGTGCGACTAAGGCAGGTCCATGACCTGGGTAATGGAAAGGGAGTCCCTTACGTTCAGGCTACTCTGATCCCATCTTCGCAGGATTGTCGCGGTAAACTGATATCTCTGGGCCTGCTATCAGCTCCAACTAGTAAGTCTTGGGGCCTGCTATTAGCGCTAGGTTAATAAACTTTGGGGCCTGCTATCAACCCTAGGCTAGTAATGCCTTGGGACCTGTTATCAGTGCCAAGTATTAGCCTTTACTTGCAGAGGGAGGCCTCTCTCAAAGGTTGCTATCACCTTGGCAGGATATTCCCTCTGCAATTTAGTTGCTGCGGTAGTAGTTACTGCAGTAGTCATTTCCCGTGGCAAGTTCAGACGGCAGGACTGAAGATATTAGAGATGGCAGCGCCGATAGAATGCCTCTGCAACTTGGGCACTACAAGCATTGCCTCTGCAACTTAGTTACTTCGGTTTTCTTTTTCCCTCAGCAACTCCAGATGGTCGTGGCACCGACATTACTTGGAGTGGAGGTGGCACTGAAGATACTTGGAATGGCGGCACTGAGACAAAGTGCCTCCGCAAGTTGGCAATCACAAGTGTTGCCTCTGCAACTTAGTTGCTTCGATTTTCTCTTTCCCTCAGCAGCTTCAGATGGCGGCAGAACCAAAGATATTAGGAATGGCAACGCTGAGGCAAAGTACCTTAGCAACTTTGCTGCTGCACATGTTCCCTTCGCAACTTCACCACTACAGGTGTTGCCTCTGCAACTTGACTTGGGCATTTTTCTTCGTGGAGTCCATCTGGAGCCCTGGTGGGTCGGACCTGCCTCGGCCCACTTGTTGGCCCACTTGCCTTAGGCTTTGGCCCATGCTCTTTTTTTTTTTTATCCCTGGTCGCCTCTTTGGGGCGATTTCAGTACTTAGGCCCATACTTAGTTTAGGGTTTAATTTCTAACCCTCTACAATCACAAATGGCATGTGAATGGTAGGTTAATTAAAAGAATGTAATTTTGTTTTTTTAATGTTTTTTATTTGTTTAGTTGTGTAGAACATAAATATATAATTTTTTTTCAAAAAATATTTTATAAAGATCACAAAAGATGAAACAATTAACAAAAAATCACTCAAAACATTGAACCCAAACACCACCTAAAAAAAGAGAAAATATCATTTTCCCCCTCCCAAACTATACCTCTCTAATCAATTTTATATCCGATATTTTGATATTGTCAATTTACTCCCTCACTATTTAAATCGTTATCAATTTGTCCTCTACCATCACATTTAAACGAAAAAAGTTACGCCCCAAATTTTAAATTATAGATCCAAATTTACTTCTTATCCTCTCTCACCTAAACCGCCTTATCTCTTCTATCAACTAAACAACCATCACAATCACCACCACAACCACCATTGCCACATCAATTTACCGCCCCCACCACCACCAATCATCCTAAAAACTAAGAAAGTTCATCGAAGAGAAGATATACTTCAATTCACAAACAATCATACATAAACTCACTAATTTAGATTTATAAATCCAAACAAACTAATTCAATTCAATTAATTTTCAAATCCATTTAATTAATATATATATATATGTATATATATTTTCGTGAACATTTTTTTTTTCTACATATATAGATAGTAAATTTTCATTTTGATTTATAACAAAGAACAAAAACCCAATTATTTGACTTGGTAGAGCCATTTTTTAAAAGTGACACCTCCTAATATTGAATTGCTTTGTAAAATTTGAGTAATTTGCTTAAGCCCTACAACATGTGTGGATTTTGTGGAGGTGCATTAGTGAAAAGTTGCAGATTATGCTTTAACAAAGCTATTTTCCGAATCTAGGTTTGAAGGTTTTTGGATCATGAACGCTTCATGTTGGTTGTGATGAAATTTGGTGATGGTTTGTGGGTAAGAAGATAATGAATCTAGAGTGTGTGGTGGCAGTGGCAGGGGTGATAATGGCAGTAACAACTAATGGTAGCAATGGTGTGGCAGTGATAGTTATTTGGTTGATAGAAGAGAGAGGGTCGTTTGGGTGAGAGTGGAGAATAAAAGGGGTGAGCTTGGATCTATAATTTGAAATTATGGGCCAAATTGTAATTTTTTTCTTAACTTTTTCCGTTTAAATGTGACAACAGTAGGTAAATTGATCAGGATTTAAATAGGTGAGAGGATAAATTGACAATATCAAAAGTTTGAGTATGAAATTGATTAGAGGGGTATGGTTTAGGGAGGAAAATGAAATTTTCTCTAAGGAAAACAAAAAGTTGGTTAACATTGTGTTAAAATGATATGTCATCATTGTGACTTCATTACTATAATTTGACATTTTACTATTATAACATATCAAATTCTAATTTTAACAATGCTAAAATAGTTATCACCATTGAAGATGCTCTTAGAGGTGAAAATAGTGTGGCTTGGGATATTACTCTTACTCACGTACTACTATCCCCATAAATTTATAATCATTTATCTCACTTTTTACTAATTTATAATAATAAAAAAACTGAAAAAAATATGACATAATTGGCTGACATATATGGTGACTTAGAACAATTGCCCACTATCTTTTTTTATACAAAAATGCCATGTACTTAAAAAAATAATATACCAAGTACTCAAAATTTGAATATGGTGTATATTTAATTTTAATGACACGTAAATTGCACTAATGATACATTTGATTCACACATTTTAAATTTTAAATATTTTTTCCAAGTTAAAAGTTTAAGAGTTATATTATTGAATCTAAAAAAAAGTTAAATGACTTAAATAGAAAAATTAAAAGTTTATGGATTACATTGAAAATTAGACCGAATTTTGGAGGAATTAAATGAGAGTTTAACCTCATATTTATCAAAAATGCTCTAGATCACTAATTAGTGGTGGCTCTAATGATGTGGCAGTGGGTCCCACCCACTGCCACATGTGTTTTGTGCCTTGTTTTTTTTTTTTTTTTTTTTTCACTTGCCACCTCACTAGTGATGGAGTTAGTGGTGATAAATTAGTGGTATGTAGCATTGCTCTCATATTTATATATTTTTATAGGTGTTGACCTTTTGAGTTTTCTTGAAAGTGAGCAGACCATTTTGCCAATTGGGGTATAACAAGTCCCATAAGCATAATTTTTCCTTCTATTCAATAATTGCAATAACTATCCAAACTTTTTTTTCTTTTATCTTTTTATTATCTTTTCTGCACACTAGTGAAGGTGTTAGTGGGGCCACTATATAAATATAGAAGTAAAGTGCTGCCTTGAGATTTTGTGTCGTGAAAAAGTTGAAGGGTGATTTACCCTCCGTTTTGCAAGAATTTTTTTGGGTTTTTTTGACTATTTTAGTCACAAAAGACAAAATAAGCTTTTTTAGCTACAAAAAATAAAACATCACATCCAACCCATAATCATTACACTCCTCTCTCACAAAAAAAGTCAAAAAAGTCAAAAAGCCAAAAAGCCCTTCCCAAACCAAACTTTTAAGCCCAGGCTAAAAAAGTCAAAAAGCCAAAAAGCCAACCCACTTCCCAAACGGAGGCTTAAGGATGTTTTGAGAATATGATTAAAAATTATTTTTTAATTTTTTTTAATTTTTTTATAAGAGAGGAAAATGGGTTAAAAGTTGAGAAGTGACTTTTAATCTATTTCTCAAAATAAGCCATAATAATATATATAACATATATATTACTGTAAAAATTGATATAAATTATGAAATTTTATAATGTTTGATTATAGGTGTCCTTTAGTAGTGGATGTGACTAGCATATTATCAAATGCTTGGTTATATTTTAAAGTGATTAATTGTAGGGTATAATTTAAACTGACTTTTTTTTAGATTGATATAATTTATACGGACTTGGTTTATAATCAAAGTCACATTTAATTATGTCCTCAAAATAGTATTAGTTATAAACTAGTGATTATAATCAACAGAGAAATTAATATTTTAAACTCAATGACTGAAAGTTATGATATATATATATATATATAATATAATTTTTTGAGATTTTTGAGAGTGACTAATAATATTTAAAATTCAAACTCTTTATTGTTTTAGGATAATTCTTAATCACAGGCTTAGCAAAGGTCATTTTTTTTTTTTTTTTAAGTTCAATAAGTTAATCCTGATTCCTGTTGGCTTTTGGCTTTCTCTATCACATGTCTGATGATTAACTCAAATTGTTGATGATGACGATTATGATGACGTTTATAAAGTCCCACGACCAACAACCCTATTTTATTTTATTTTATTTGAGAATCTCTCTGTCACACTTTGTCTCACAAATTATTAGGTCTAATTTGCCACTTAAAAAAAGTTAGGATAATGTTCTGCCACACACTTTCAAAAGTAACGGTATTTATAAGTTTGATTATCAAATGTTATAATATAATTGCATAGGATTCATAATTTAAAAAAGAAAATTATAATTAAATATTACATAATTGTTGACATCATATTTGATTTTTTTGTCAATTGTGACTTATTAATTATGGTCAAATGTGATTATGGTATGTCGATTAGAACCATAGATTATTTTTAAAAAATAATCTTGATCACATTTGTTATTATTATTATTATTATTATTATTATTATTATTATTATTATTATTATTATTATTATTTATGTGTACAAATATATTGGCGTGGCATGATGACATGTTAAATATAGGGTTCGAAAGTTAGCCATTGCAGTCATTTGAAAGTTAATTGATGAGATCAAGGAGCCAAGATTAAGTCAATCACGAAATCTGCAAAGTGCTTCCTATGAACATGAGATATGGATGATGTTAAGGAAATCAAGGCATGTTGTGGAAATTATGGAATTTGATTACGTCTCTTTCTCTTATGTAGATGAGCCTATAAATAGGCCAAGAGAGATACATCGTGATATTAGCTTCTAGTTAAAAGTAGTTAAATTAGCAAATTTAAGAACAGATCAATGATAGTTTTTTTCTAACCCCCATTTCTTTTCTTCTGTCGATAATTGTATTTTTTTAGTTCTTTATTCTTGTTTAAGTTCATGCAACTTATAGCAAGTGACAATTTATTTGAATGATACATATTTTGTTCTATTATGTTTCTTCTTTATTTAATCATCTTCAAGGAAGTCCTTAATCTGTTTAAGGCATGTAACTCAACCACAAATCTAATCTTTTGTGTTGTGTGAAAATAATTTAAGTCTGTCGATTAATCACTGTCTGTAACGCCACAACTTCTGGACCGTTAATAAATCAACTTCGCCTCAAATTTAAACCTCTAACTAATTAATAACCTCAAAAAAATACAAATTTATCTCCAAAATAATAACAAAAATGTATCCAAAATATATCTTATGACAAATCTCCAAAATAATAATAATAATAATAATAACATAATGTGATGACCCCAAAATATCTAACTCTAATAATCTCTTTAGAACTTCAAATTCAATCTCCACTAAATTGCTCCGCACCTGAAAAATAAATTAATTCGGAAAGTATACAATACTACAGGAATAACAAAGCTCAGACAAAGAATAAATTCACGGGTATCCAATAATTACACAAACAATTCAAATCGAGATACCAAGCAATTTACTAAATTGTACAAGTAAGTCAACTCGACATATGATAATTTATTCAAGACCAAACACCTGGTCCTACTCAGTACATGACCAGTGACCGGTCTCACCCCTCATCCAAGCACAATCTCTTATCCGGGCTATTGGTACAAAGTATATGGACAAAGTCCACTCGATTCATGTACGGAGCATTTCCACGTTATTTAGCCAGACAAATCAACATTTTCAACACAGAATAACTATAGAAAGTTCATCAAATGACTAGAGTAATCAAACGAATCAACAACGAATAATTCTATAGAATTGATCAAATTATCAAAATCATCAAGAGGAGTACAAATTGAAGGTGATTAAAATAACACTGTTTGCAAAGAGATTTAAAGAAAGCATATTGTATACCACCCGAATTACCTCAAATCAATCTCCTCCGTTGCCAACACTCTAATCTCGATATTTCTCCATGGATCTCCAAAAATAACTTTGATCTTACTTCGATAAAATCTACAACTCATCTACAATATCACCAAGGTGAAACAAAATTTCCTGATTCAGAACCACTTAAAGATTGAAATTAAAAGGACCATTTCAAATTTTTCCCGAGCCCCGGCCTTCCTATGGTTCGCAGAAAATTTTATCTAGTTTTCAGAACATTTTTCGAAATGGAATAGCTTTCCTAAAGTTTTTTTTTTATTTAAGAAACACTCTAGCACTGTTCAGATTCGTCAATCGTTACGAAAATCGAATTTTCTCACATACTGCCCACTATTTTCTAATGAAACCAATCTTCCTTGAAATCTAACTCTTTATGGAAGGTTTTGAGATAAAAATGAGCTCAAGGAAATTTTTCTACATTTTTCTAGAATTTTCTCAAAAGTTGGCTGTAAAATAGGCTTTTCATGCAGAATACTCAAAATAAGAAGATTGGTGAGAAAAGTGGGCAACTAAGGGAAATTTTTCACTTTTCTTGTGATGAAAACATATTAAATAATGTACTAAGTACTTAGATTTTTAGAGTGATGGTGTGCCTTTAGAAATTATGTGCGATAGGTGTAGAAAAAGATAGTTTTGCACCGATTACGAGAATAATACAAGTAAGGGTGGAATAAGGCTCAACTCTTTTAATTTTTAACACAAGAACACCATTAAAGCACCTTTAAAAATACCATTTTAAACTTCTAATAACATGTATTTGAAAAAGAACATGAAAGAGAGAGTTGTGTTGTGGCTTACTTGAAATTAGGTGAAGTGCATGCACAATTTTTCTCCTCTTTTCCCCTCCTTCACTGCCAAAGTTCACTCCCTTCCTCTTCTTTCTTTCTCTCAACTGAATGTATAGGTGTGTATAACTGTTGTTCTTGTGTGCAAAATGCTGGTGAGGTTCCTTTTATAGGAAAATTGGTGCAAAAGGTCCATTTTGCTCATTGGGTGGAAATAGATTGGATATTTTGGATTTACTTGGAACCTAATAGAATAGTGAATGATTAGAGGCCTTAATTATGCAATTAATCATGATCTAGTTGGGCTCTAGTTAAGATGAAACTTGAGGTGGAGACAAGGTTCCATGTTTTGAGGTGTACTAGCAAGCTTTTTCCTTAATTTCATGGATATGGTTTGAAAATGTCATTTCAATTTCTCTTCCCAAGTGTGGCTGGCCATGTGCAAGGAATTTTTGGAGATTTTTGTTGATTATATATATATATGAAGATATTTTGTATACAAAATTATTTATTTAAGAAAAGTACAAGTGTATATATATATGTGTGTGTGTGTGTGTAATGGTACTAGTTTGGAGTCAAAATGTGATTCAAGAAAAATGTGAGGGCTTAGACTCAATTAAAATATCTATTTTAAGTGTAGAGTTAATAAATTTTTGTTAGGAAAAATAATTCGGTTTGTATTATCTTACTTTGAATTTAAAGGTGAATAACCGAACGAAAACTGTGAAAATTGAAAGTTAAGGTTTAGAGAGATTAATCTAAAATTTGAAAGTTAAATAATTAATATTAGAGTGCTAGAAATGATTTCTAAGCTTCCAGGGTCGATTAGGATTTGTATGGATTCGCCCGTGATGTGTTTTCAATTCTAGGATTTAATTTACGAATAATCAACGAACTAAGGGCTTTATTATAATAACTCAAATTTTAGAGACCTAATAGCGTTTACTAAAGTTAGGGGTCTCACACTCTCTATTAGGCTTAAACCAGACTTTTGTTAACATAAATTGGCAAGCCCGATGGGACAATTTTAATTTGCAATAATGACAATAAAGAAACAGACTTATCCATATGAAATCATGCCTTCAATAAGTATCTTTACATCTTGTGTACCCATGGATACAACCCGCCAATGGAGTGGCAGTGTTTCAATGGATACACAGTATCAGTAGAATGCATCATATTCCATATCTAAAAATTGTCAATGTTATGGCGATGGTGTTATCATTGATTGCCAACACAATGGCATGACAAATGATATTAAAAAAAAAAAAAATGATTTTGTGTTGTAAGGATGAAATTTATTGATACGGGAGTGAAATTTTAGCCTTGCAAAAGAAATTAATTCTCTTTATCGACAAATATTTCAAATAATTTCATCATCTCTATATTATTTGATGCAAAGAGATTTAAATTATTATGATGAAAAAATTCATTAACTTGAAGGCCAAATTTACCTAATTGATTAAGAGATTTGAGATTGGAAAGAAAAATTAGAAGTTATAATGGCCAATAAAATATTAAGGTATGAAAATAATATGGCTCATAAAATTAATACGCCTATTTTTAGAGAATCAATTATTTATGAAGAACCAAGGTATGTGGCTTGATAAACATATTTCTAAAGTGTCAATTATTTATGAAGAGCCAAAGTATGTGGCTCGAGGGATTAAAACACCAAGTCATGAAGATAACATTATTTTGAAGTGTTTTCATAAGTCATTAATGGTTAAAATTAAAAAACAACTCATTCTCTCAAAACATGTTAAAAATTCATTGAAAAATGATGGTAAAAATACACTTGAGGGCATGATGTTTTGCCAAATGTGACAAAAAGTGACAAGCCATTAATGGCTAAAAAAGAAGAACAACCCTTTCTCTCAAAAAATGTTAAAAATTCATTACAAAATAATGGTGAAAATTCACTTGGGGACATGAGTTTAAGCAAAAAAATGACTGAAAATTATGAACGCGTTGAATGTGAATTTTTTTACATTGTTAAATGTCAAAATTTATGAATTTTTTATGACATTTAGTTATGTGAGTTTTGGAATCCAACATCCACTTTGGATTTGTGGATCACAACCAAAAATTAATTTTCATGACATGGTTTGAAAAACAACAATAGTTGAAGAATGTTATATGCAGTGAATTCTCTTTAATTAGCCAAAATGCAGCTAATAGAGAATTGCTTTATTTAAAAAATAAGGGATGTGGCCCTGTGCTACGTCACTCGACAGAGCCAAAGATGGGGTGTTCGCCAATCAACAGTGATAAATTAAAAATTACTATGGGTGTAATATAACACTTCAAGAATTCGAATTGTTTGCACCATAAATATTTTCTATCGATTGTGGTAAACCGCCTTATAAATCATTTAATTGGATTTCATTCTTCAATCCATTTAAATGAGGGGAGCATTGTTGGCACCACATTTTATTTTTTTTCGATTGTGGCCTATTAATTATGTTCAAGTTTGATTATGGTTTGTTGATTGAAACCATAGGCTATTTTAAAAAAATAATCTTGGCCACATTTGTTATTATTATTATTATTATTTCTGTCGACAAATATGCTGACCTAGCATAATAGATGTGTTAAGGACGTGGCATGATGTGTCATAATAACATGTTAAATGGAGGCCAAAAAGTTAGCCATTGCAGCCATTTGAAAGTTAGTTGTTGAGATCAAGGAGCCAAGACTAAGTCAAGCACTAAATCTGCAAAGTGATTCCTATGGACATAAGATATGGATTATAACAACCCTCATTCTTGTCTTAGTCATGCTCATTTGAATTTACATGATTTTACCTTATTAAGCTTGAATCTACAAACTTTGACTCGTTTTGCCTAAGTAAAAGTTCCTGTCTGGTTTTATGCTATTATGTTTTGCCTAAATGTTATATGCATGTTTTGTTCCTTGCTTGTGTGTTGAACCTAAGCCATCCATCTTTGCTATCTCATGCCTAGGTAACACCTTTGAACCTCTTATACCTAGGCTGTTGAGCGTTAACACCTAGGATCACCTTAGAACCACCTTGGTTGACCTCCACCTTCACCTTGGCATCTTGGCTGAGATGTGCATCATCTAAGCCAAGGTGTGCATCACCTAGACCAAGATGTGTATCATCTAGGCCGAGATGTTTATCATCTAGGTATCTGAGATCTTTGATCCTTGAACCCGTCAACCTTGTTATGCACCTTAGCCAGCACCTAGCAATCTTATTCCTTGACTTGTACAACCTAGGCCGAGGTGTGCCACATTTAGGCCAAGTGTTATCCTTTCCTATCTGAGATTAGGGAAACGTTACGTGTCCAAAGCTTTGTTTTGATCCAGGATCCTTGCCTTGCCAGAGTGCCCATGCCACCTTACTTATTATACACACTTTGACCTACTCCTGTCTTTTTATTCTGGCACCTTTTGAGGAGATTTGACCAGATGTGTCCTAGTAGTGGTTTAAGTCAGTTAGCAGTTGAGAAACCCATATCAATTGCCATATCTTTGCCTTGTAGAGAAAGAAGCTCTAGGAAAAGGAAGAAGAAGTTCTTAGAGTGAGAACTAGATTTCCAAGCTTGATTTTCATACCTTGAGCCTTTGGATTTGTGTTTTGAGGTTAGATTCTTGATCTACTCTTGTTGTTCATTATGTTAATCTGATCACATTGCATGATCTAGCACGATTTATGAGCCATGCATTGATTTAAGGTTTTGTTTTAGAAAGAGAAAGTGATGTTCTTGTGTTCTTGAAGAAAAATCATGTTTTGATCCAAAAGTTTGTATCAAGTTCCATGTTTTGTGTTTGTTTTCTTGAAATCTTCAAGTATGGGTACCCAGGTTATGTTTTCAAACTCATATCATGAAACCCATTATCGAAAATATGTTGCTTGTTGAAAGATTGAAACATAACTTACTTAGTATTAGTCAAATGTGTGATAAAGGCAATCATGTCACTTTTGAAAAATCCCACTGCACCATTAAAAATTCTGCTGCTAACAAAGTGCTTTTTGTTGGTCATAGGCATGAAAATGTGTATGTATTTGATTTGCATAGTTTATCTCCTAATCGTGATGTTAAGTGCTTATTTGCTATAAATGAATCTGGCTGGCTATGGCATAGAAGGTTAGGACATGCTCATATGGACTTGTTTTCAAAACTTTCAAAATTAGACTTGGTTATTGGTTTACCAAAAATTGATTTTGAAAAAGATAGACTTTGTGATGCTTTTCAATAAGGAAAACAAGCAAGAGTTTCTTTCAAATCCAAAAATATTATTTCTACTTCTAAGCCTCTTCAATTGCTACATATTGACTTGTTTTGACCTTCTAGAACTTTAAGTCTTGGTGGTAAATCTTATTGTCTTGTTTGTATGGATGACTATACTAGATTTACTTGGGTGATTTTCTTGGCACACAAAAGTGATACTTTCTCTGCATTTTCAGCCCTCTGTAAACGTATTCAAAATGCGATTAGTCTTGTTATTTGTAGCATTAAAAGTGATCGTGGTAAAAAATTTGACAATGATGAGTTTATTCTATTTTGTAACGAGCATGGTATTGATCATAATTGTTCTACTCCTTGAACTCCTCAACAAAATAGTGTGGTAGAAAGAAAAAATAGAGCTCTTGAAAAATGGCTTGTACTATGCTTTGTGAAAATGATTTACCGAGATATTTTTAGGCGGAAGCCGTCAATACAGCTTGTTATGTTATTAATCATGCTACAATTAGATCCATACTTAAGAAAACACCATATGAATTGTGGAGAGGTAGAAAACCCAACATTGGTCATTTGCGTGCATTTGGTTATAAATGTTTTGTACTAAATAACAATAAAGAAAATCTTGGGAAGTTTGATGAAAAATCTGATGAAGCCATGTTTCTTGGCTATGAAAACTCTAGTAAAGCTTATCGTGTCTTTAATAAGAGAACTTTACTCGTTGAAGAATCTATACACGTTGCTTTTGATGAATCTAACTCCTATGCTTCCAATAATATTGTTATTAATGATGTTGCAGATTCTAATCCAAGAATTGAAGGCATTTACTTAACGGAAAATGATGAACTTCATTCTTCGGAACCCAATGTTGAAGTCTCTATGGAAGATCTTCAAAAAGAGTATACCCATCCAGTGAAGGAAAACGATCTACCCAAAGAATGGAAGTATGCTCATGGACATCCCAAAGATCTCATTATAGGACATGCCACACATGGTGTAAGAACTCGTTCTTCTAGTCATAATGTTTGTGGCAATTTAGCTTTTGTTTCCCCAAATTGAGCCAAAAACTTTTTCTAAAGCTAAACACAATCAAAATTGGATTTTTGCTATGCAAGAAGAGTTAAATCAGTTTGAAAGAAATGAAGTTTGGTTTTTGACTCTTGGTCCTAAGGATCATTCCGTTATTAGAACAAAATGGGTTTTCCAAAACAAAATGGATGAATTCGGTGTTATTATTCAAAACAAAGTTAGACTTGTAGCCCAAGGTTATAACTAAAAAGAGGGCATTGATTTGGATGAAACTTTTGCACCCTGTAGACGTCCCCGAACGCATCCCGGGGTGAGGAGTGCGAGTCCCCCCCCCCCTCCGTTCTGGTTCGATATTGGGTCACTACAGTTCGAAGGACTCAAATGTCACGGTTCTTAATCTTGAACCAAAGAGTCCAAATCCGGCAAATCGTTTTGAAAACAGATTTTTTTTGAAAGAAATGCCAAACATGGACTGCTTTGCCAGATACAGAGTCGCCACCTAAATATTTTATTTTTGGGGAATTTAGGAAACCCTGACTCGGTGCCAAAGGCCACGTGTCCGTCATCACCAAAGTTGCCTCGGCTCGGGAACTTGGGTACGATTGGGGAAGGTCACTTCGTGAGCACCCCTGCTCGCCCGGTCAAAGACTGGCCTCTACTAACCATGATATCTTATTTTGAAAACATTGTATGTTCTTATTCCGGTTATTAGCCTAGGTTACTATGTGATGCGCACAGCATACAAGTATAGATTGAGTCGTCTGAATTGGAACAAAACATTTCATGTTTGTTTGGAAGATGTTTTGCTACCCCCAGGTAGGCTTAAGATGCAGATTTTGCCACCCTCAGGTGGGCTTAGAAAACATGGTGTTGCCACTATCTAGTGGGCTTAAAACAAACAATCAATGCATTATTCCAATTCAGATAACCCAACCTTCACCCACAGGCATTCAGGCAGTTATATCACATAAGCAAATAGCCTCATGGTAAGCATGCTATTCATGGCAATCACTCACACGCATGCAAGGATGCTAAAGCATAAAAACTCACCGAGTACTCCAAGCCAAAACAGAAGCTCATTAGAAATCACGCATGATCCTAACTATACAGAAATACCTAATGCAACACATGCAAAAATGCAATTATAGCAGGCTCGGCTATTCTAAACATGGCATATGAGATGCTACAACTATCAAGTATTCAACTTGGAATTGAAATACAAATGCAGTTTGTATGATGCGCCGAGCCCGGTGCATGCAAAACAGATGAATGATGCAAACATGCTGTCATACTGTATGCTAATTGAAATATGCCCTAATCTAACCATCATAAGCGGATAAATAAAAGGGAAGAAAGACGTGGGGTTGGAAGACATACATCACACTCACGCACACTTATTACAATTATGCCCTCGCGCGGAGGGTCCGAATAAATATACAATCCCAAATGAAAGAATAATACAGTCCAAAATATTACAGTCCGAATAACATACAAATCCCTAATTAATTAACAAATTAACTAAGAAAAACTGTAAATTGGCATGCAAGCCGGGGACTGCCTTGACTCCGCTCCGGATAACGAAATGATGCATGTTTGGGCTGCCTTGTGCGGAAATCCACTGGAATGCCCCCACTAGCCTCTGTTTCGCAATGTTTCTCAAAAAGCGCGCCAAGCTTCGGAAGACCGCTGATTCTTGATATGCTGCAACAGAGAGCAGGAAAGGGGCATAGCAATGTATTTCACAAATATATGCATGCCTCGATCCTCGTGCCACCAATCACGCATATCGATGCATGATGGCCGAGGAGCCGAATTGCACAACTCAATATTGGATGAATGCATATGAATGCTACAACAAAACCTAACTCCATCACGGATAATCCGGAGTGTCGGTGACTTGGGAATTGAGACACGTTCCGTTACTCGGAGTACGAAACGCGCCTCGTTTCCCGTGCCCGGGCGAACTCCTATCCCGGACACGATGCAATATGCATGATATGCATGAAATGCAGCTAACATGCAATTCTAACATACACAATGTCATGGAAATGAGATGTCTCGGAATGCGTGCGCACGGGCACGCAAACCGAGGAAATGATCCTAAGGCATAAAATGACATACGCAATGCAATTAGACTTACACTAACATGAGTGGACCTCAGCCACACTCACATAAGAGGCCGTCAGATGAAAACAAGACAACTCGAAATGCGTGCCCACGGGCACGCAAACCGAGGATGGACCCTCAGGCACCGAAATGCCACTCTAATGAGACATGGCGAGGACATGGAATATGACATGCAAACATGCAAAAATCAGTAGCAAAATGAGGGGCAAAACAGCCCCGAAATGAGGCGAAATGAAACCCGATGTAAGGAATCTCTCCCGAAATGCAAAACTAGTCATCCGAAATGACTTGTAGCTATACAATACATGCATAATTTGAACATGACATGAAAAAGAAGAAGCAAGGCAGCCCCAAAACTCACATTTTTACAGTAAAAAACATGGCCAAACAGCAATCACAAGTAGGGCAAAAATGGCATACAAAAAAAGGCTCCGCAAGAGAGGCTATGAGGCAAGTGGTACATGAAATGCCCAAACGGAAAAATATCCTTCTACAACACTGAAGAGGGACCAAAAATATGAACATTTACAGTTTATGACATCCCCCAAATCAGTATGAAAACATGCTCAAAATGCAATGCAAGATTGAGGCCACAAGAGGGTATAACATGAAGTATACAAAGAAATCACCAAACAGCCAAAGACCCTTAATGAGATATGCCAAGAAGGTCAAAATATGGCCAATTTCAGTTCTGATCATGGCCTAAAAACAGAGGCAAGGTAAGCTCACAAAGCATGCAAAAATAGGGACCAAAGAGGGGCAATGAAGTAAGTCATACATGGAGGTCCCAAACAAGGTTGAGACCTTCTACAATGTTGTAGAGGGGCTCAAAATAAGCCTAACCACAGTTTACATCAGGCCTCAAAACAGACTACACGTATGCTAAAAACACCATGCAAAATAGTGGCATACAAGAGGGTATTGAAACAAGTACCAAATGGGGGGGCTCAAACAGGGTTGAGCCCTTAAACAAACATGTAGAATAGCTCAAAAAAAGCCTAGTTTCAGTTAGGGTCGGAGCCCAAAACAGTAAGCAAATAGGCTAAGAAATTGTTGCAAAAATGAGCTACAAAAGAGGGAAAGTCTACTTACCCTTGAAGACCAATACTTTGACTACTTCTTGGACCAAATTTGATGACTCTAAGCTTCTGGAATTCCTCCCTTTGCTTCTGGAATGGAGTGGTGATGGTAGAGCTTGAAGATGATGAAGAAATGGAGCCTAAACTTGAAGGAAATGGAATGATATGTATGTATATGCTCAAACCAATTCTTGTAACCTTTTCTCTAGAGTTGGGAGGCCCTCTATATAGACAAGAGAGGGAGAGGAGAATCAAGGCAAAAGTGGAGGAAATGAGCCCTTATTTCCCTCCAAAAGGGTCCCCCGGATAGAGATATTTTCTGGGGGAAAACAGCACACAACTGTAAAGTACATACACTGAGGATGCTGGCCGGCCTGGCATTTTTGCTGCAGGTGGCCGGCCGGCCACCCCCTATGGCCGGCCGGCTAGGGGTCAAAAGGGTCAAGATGAATTTCTGGCCGACCACCAGAGAAAGGTGTCCTCCCATGTGCCCTCAACACAGCCATGTAGTTCAAAATTGGCAACTCTAAAACAGGAGAGAGAACAAGCCATTTTTAGAAGGGGTTCAAAAGGGTCAAGTTGAGTTAATGGCCGGCCATATGATATTAGGGTCCTCCCATGTGTGTACAACACAAATATGTGGTTTTGGGTTAAAGAGAGTGGCCCTAGGGTGGTCAACATTGGCTCGGAAGTGAGAAAAAACGGGCGTCGGAGGGCGCCGGAGAAGCATAACTGGTTGCTGAGACAATTGATGGCCTCCCACCCTTCAGTGACCTTCCTGGTGATAAAACAGAGGTACCTGCCAAAAATGAACGAAAACCAATGCAAAACGAATGCTCGGGGGCCAAAACACGCAGTTCGGGGTCCCGAAAATAGGCCGTTAAGCACCGAAAGTGGCATTCGGCCACGAAGTGGGTCTCGCAGACCTCAGTGTCCCTCAAAAGGGAGTAAATGAGATGCATGCCAAAAACCGGAGGAATCGGAGATGGTTAGGCGGTCCCGAACCGAGGCACACGGCCTGACGGCTTCGAAAACCGGGAACCGGGCTCCGAAATGGGCAAAATGGCCTACGGCCACGAAATGTAGCACACGGCCACTGAGAGATGGTCTACTGGACCTCTCCCTCCCCTCAGGAAGAAAAACAGAGAAAACCGAGCCTGGCTCGCAAACCGAGGCAAGGCACAGAAGAGGGTTCGGAAGTCCGGAGGCAGGGCTCACGGCCGCGACTCTGAGACTTCTGAACGAGCACAATATGCAACATCACCGAGCGCTCAATCGGTGACGTCTGAGTCTTAAGGTCGGTCAAAAATGGGGTGTCTACAATTGCCCCTCTTTGACAGAACTCGGAAGTCACAAGTGACGGGAGTGAATGTCAAAGCCCAGAGACGACCCATTTTTGACAAGGCCGAAGACTTAGACAATCATACTAGATGCACAGAGATATGTGCCCGTAGGCGTGCCCGCAGGCAAGGGGCAAAATGCAAAGCGATATGCACAGAGCCAGATGTAAATCAATGATCATGCAAATGCAGCAAGCTGTAATGAAGCAAGTATTCGCAAATAGATGCAACAGTTTTAAGCAAGAATGCAAAGCAACAACTCCATTTCATGCAGTTGGGAATGCGGAGAATTATTCAATTCTCGTCGCGTCTCACACGGAGAAGATACGATACCTGCGCGATTCGTCTGGTCGCACCAGCCTCAAATGAACCGTACATACAATATCGTTCCTGCAAAAGAGAGAAATTGAACAAGCACAATATGCTAACAACATATATTCAATGTGATTCTGAAAGTTTGACACACGCAGTGCCGGCGAGTGAATGCATAAAGCAGTGTGATACAGGTAAGGTGCGCGAGATAGCGCGATGCGACGCACTAACAAGTGCAGGTGAGATGCGCAAGATAGCACGATAAAATGCATGCACAATGCAAGTAATGTGCACAAAATAGTGCGATGCGCAAAATAGCGCGAGTGAAATGTTCTGCACAAACAAGTGCAGGTAGGACGCGCGAGATGGCGTGAATGATACAATGCACAAAATAGTGCGATACGCTAAACAGCGCGATTGATTTGAAATGCACAAGATAGTGCGATGTGATATGCAAAGCACAGGACAATGCGATTGAGGTGCGCAAAATAACGCGAATGATAAACTGCACAAAACAGTGCGATTGAGGTGCGCAAAGTAGCGCGAGTGATAAACTGCACAGAACAGTGCGATGCGCAAAACGGTGCGAATGTAAACTGCACAAAACAGTGCGATTGAGGTGCGCAAAATAACGCGAATGTAAACTGCACAAAACAGTGCGATACGCAAAATGGAGCGAATGTAAACTGCACAAAACAGTGCGATTGAGGTGCGCAAGATAGCACGAATGATTTTGAAATGCACAAGATAGCGCGTTACGCTAAACAGCGCGATTGATTTGAAATGCACAAGATAGCGCGATACGCTAAACAGCGCGAGTGATTTGAAATGCACAAGACAGTGCGATACGCTAAACAGCGCGATTGATTTGAAATGCACAGGACAGTGCGATACGCTAAACAGCGCGAGTGAAATGTAATGCACAAGATAGTGCGAGTGAGATACAACCACAAGATGCACAAGACAGTGCAAGTGAGATACAAAGTGTAAGTGCACAAGACAGTGCGAGCGAGATAAAATGCACAAGAAAGTGTGATAAAATGCATCTTCTATGCAAGTATGGGGGCATTTTCTATGCAATAGATACAAGCATTTTCTATGCAAGTATGGAAGCACATTCTATGCAATATTGAAAGCAGGCATATTCTATGCATGAATCATAACGATGCGCGGCACGCATGCAACAACAGTGTATATGAAAGTTCACATTCTATGCAATAGAGGATCATCGAATATATACTCTGGTGCCCCAGATTTGCTTCTTAGAGGACTTCACAACATACTCAGCTCAAAAGGGCACACCCTATTCAAATTGGCGAGAGATAACAAGTGCATGTGAAACCCTCTGGTGCTGCTTGGACTGCCATTCTATCTTGAAGCAGGCTTACACTTGGGATCGAGACACACTCATACTCCAGAGAAATGGCGAGGTCTGAGAAGGTGCACCTGGAATGCAGTCTCAGATTTTGCTAAAGTTGAAACATGCTAAGATGCTCCAAATTTTCCTATTTTCTTTTGCTTTGCAGTCCGGAACCTAAATAGCTTCAGATAGGTCCTTGTTTTACTGTTCTGACATGACCTGGGTTGAACCCTGCGGCTTTATGAAAGAACCAATTCTGTTTTGCACAAATGTGGGGAATGGCACAACACTCTGAGCACACCACAAATCATTTTTGAAATTTGAGAAAATGAGTTTTCGACCGGGTATTGAGCCTACAACTGAACACAGCGAAAAAGACTTAATAACGGAAAACAAAAGGTAACAACCTAAACACAAACACAGACACTTGAAACGACTCAAAACAAGAATTGAGACAAACAAAACGACTGACGCGACGCACAGACGTGTTGCAAAGACAAGAGACTTCTTAGTTCACAAAGAGCCAGTTTCTCTGGGTATTATTTCCCACCCTTTCTTATTTGTGACTCTCACATCACTCGGCCCTCAAGCTCGGTTTTTCTCTCAAAACCCTTTTCTCACTTTTTCTCTCAACGCACACCTCTCTATTCTTCAATCCCTCATTTTGCATCCCTCCCCTAGGTGGTTGATGGGTAGATATGAAGTTGCGAGCTCTTGCCCCTAGCATCCTGCTAGATTTTTGTTCATAACAGTGAGTTTCTCCCACAGAGGGGTTGTGTTACAACTGGGTGTGTAGCAAATCTGCAGCTAACATCGGTTGATGATGCCCTGCTGGGGAGTTTGGACGTGGTTAGATCTGTCCAGATGAGGAAATGGAATATCTGGCCCCATTCCAGTGCGTGCTTCGCACTTGGCTTGATACCTCGTTGTTTGGAGGATGAGGGAGCTTTCTGCCCTTTGTTGTTGACTTCAGTTGTGCTCTCTTCTGGCAGGTAGAGTGCCCTTCTTGGCGAGTATGTTGACAATGGGGAAAAGACAGAACACCTGACTCAAATGTGCCCCTAGTTCATCATTTTGACCATTTTTTGTTTTGGTTTTCTACTAAAACAGTTTTTGACCAACATGAGAGTTAGATTAACATGCTTGTTCAATTTTTGATTTAAAATCATGCAAGTTAGGCTATGAGCACTGAGAGTTTTCCTTTTTTGGGTCCAAGAAATGGTCCAGTTTTGAAAAATGGAGTACTTTTCGAGAAAATTAGTCAACCTCAGTAAAAATTCTCAAAAACTATTTTTGCAAACGGCCACTGCTCAGCGAGCAGGGAACCTACTCTTGAGATGCACAACCTCAGATCCAAAGGAAAACTGCCCCGTGCTTGAAGAGAGCTGCATGGCAACAGAAAGTTGCCCTTTGTTTGAACGGCACCGCGGCGTATTGAATGGCAACAGAAAGTTGCCCCTTGTTTGGATGGCACCGCAGCGCGTTGAATGGCAACGGAAAGCTACCCCTTGTTTGGATGGCACCGCAGCGCATTGTAGTCAGTCCTCAGAGTGCTGATTACAACCGAACTCTCGGATACAGAGAAGGTGAGGATCATCAAAACCACGACATGGACACACTCGAATTTGAAGTGTTTTACGGCTGGACTTCAGAGTGAAGTTGCCTACGTATCCCAAACATGGGAATCAAGCCTTACGTAGTTCGGGGTTAAGGTACACTCGGGTATTAACCTCTCCTTTTTATGCTCTAACTTTTGCCAAGGCGCCTGTTGCAGGTTTTCGACCTTGCGAGCTTTGTTCTTCTTTCTTTTCAATTTTTTCATTTTTTCATTTTTTTTTTCCTTCTTTTTTTTTCGTTGTTTTTTCTCTTTTCTTTATCTCTTTTTTCTTTCTTTTTTTTGCATTTTGTATTTTTCCTTTGCTCTAACTTTTGCCTGGGTCGCCCTTCCGGGTTTTCGGCCCAACGAGCCTCTCAAAGGGTAAAAAGTGTAGCAAGCCCATGCCAAATGGTTTCGAGATCGAAGCCTCTCCGTATCCAGGAGGGTGACTGTTGTGTCGAGTTGCAGAAAAGTCCATCATGGTTGCTTCACGAGCCTTGCCTGGTGGGATCTGATCTCCTTGATCTGACTTCAGTGCCTCTTGTTCGAGGGCTGCTTCAAATCTAGCCACACAGGCCTCATATCGCAGTTGATCGTTGAACACTCTGAACCCAAAGGTCAAGGTTTGAAAGCAAGGGCTCAAGTCTCAAAGGCTGAGAGCGATCCTTAGCTGCACAATCTCAAGAGCGATTCCACACAGGTCTTCGCAGGACTGCGCAAAACATTTTTTTGAAAGTTTTTAAGAAAGCGACAAATCGCTCGCGCTGAAGATAGTGTGGGACCAATCTGGATCAAGCTAGGGTCCTTCTCAGTATTCACACTAACAAGCATGATTTCATTCATTAAAGGCTTAGCACGCCTTTCTTTCTCTCAATTCGATCAAAGTTTTGCAAATCCCGAAGAATTCCTCCCTCTTTGTTTTCACCGCAGTGTTCAAAAAGTTTTGAAAAACTCAGGTCATTACAATGACTTCAAGGCATAGAAAAGACAGAGTTCTTAGTCAAGTACTGCCATCTCATTCAAAACTCCCGGCATAACTGGCACAAGGCAGAAGCGAATACAAGAATGTGAAAATCACTGCTGTTCATTCAAAGTCTGCTGGCACAACTGGCTCTCTGGCAGAAACAGACTCAAAACAAAACGAAAAGACAAACACAAAACAAAATGGTGATGGCCGAGGTAACACCCCCGGAATCACCCGACTCCTATACAATAGGACTGACTCGATACAACAAGATAGACCCAAGACAAAAGAGACTGACTTAAAACAAAAGACAGGCTCAAAACAAAACAACAAAAATTGACCCAATACCCAAGTCAGAATGCAAAATTAACAGCACTTGTACATTGCTCAAAACAGTGCATGCCATTCCCACGTCTGGAGTTAATCGAGCGCCGCCTGCAGGTGGTTCATCCCCCGTTCATATAACATTATCCCCCAAGTTCACTGACCCAGTGCCGATAGACTTTGCTGAGCTCGGCGGGAGGATGGCCCCGTTGTCAAATAGATCATGTACTTCATGGCGAAGACGGAAGCAGTTGTTGGTAGTATGGCCAGTTTGCTGATGGTATGCGCAGTACTGGGTAGCATCATGCGTAGCCGGAAGAGGGTTCGGGAGAGGCCGAGGCTCAAGGGGTTTGAGATGGCCTTGTCCAACGAGGATTTGGAGAGCTTTGGACAAAGGCATGTGGAGGGCATGGAAGACCCTTTGACCTCGGGGTTGGTACTTCAAGGCTTGTGGATTTTTGCTGGGAGCACCCGCAAAGGGATTGGTAGGTGCTGGCCTAGTTTGCTGATCTCTTCTGAGTGGAGGGTTAGAGCTAACAGGATCGTATCTGGTATGACGGCCCTTCTCCCAATTTTTCCTTTGATTCGGACTGCCCCTGACTTGAGTAGCGAAAGTGTCATCCACAGTTTTTGCAACAACTGCGAGGACTTGCTCTTTGTTCAGTCCCTCAGCTTTCAAAGCCTCAATAGCAAACATAAGATGTTCATGGGGATCCACGTCCGCCCCTATCTTGTTCTTTCCACTTGCCTCCACTTTGCCAAGGGATTGGCATTCCTCAAATGTAGCCCGTTCCAAGACTGGGGAGCCTTTTGACATGAACTCCCTGGTATGTGATGTGGTTGATGACGGAGCCAATGTCCCGGAGGCCAAATCTGTCATAGTTCTCTGAAGATCATCGATCATTCTCTTCAGCTCGGAAGTAATGGGCTCACGGGTTTGAGATGATTGGGGTCCGGGTGCATCCAGCATTCATAAGTCCATGCTTTCTGGAATAAACACCTCAGGTTTGGGTAGATGGGCCGGGGTGATGTATATGCTGGGGTCATAGGTGGATGGCAGTACATGGATGAGATTGAGGTAGGCAGGAGATGTTTGGTCATTGGGGTCTGAAGGTGGAGCTATCGTCCGGTTGTCGATGAGATTTTGGACCTCATGACGAAGGCGGTAGCAACGATCGGTGCCATGACCGCGCTGCTGATGGTACATACAGTACTTGGCGGGGTTATGTCTGGCTGGGAGTGGGTCGGGAAGAGGTTGAGGATCGAGGGGTTTGAGATGCCCTTTTTCCATCAGGAGTTTTAGTGCGCTAGTCAGGCTCATATAGAGAGGGGTAAAAGTTCTGCCCTGAGCTTGGGCTGGGCTGGCTGGTCGTAGGCTTGGTTTGGCAAAAGGGTTGGCTATGACGACTGTATTGATTTCAGTGGGTTCGGGCATAGTGCTACTTCCGGCATTGGTACTCCCTGCAATCGCCCTCCTTGTCGGTTCACTTGTTCTGGGAATGATCCCGCTGTTGAACGCATTCTCGACCTGAACCCCCAGTTCATGCAAACTTTTGAAAGTGAATAGCGGAGCCACTATCAACTTTTGCAACATATCATGCTCGAGGTTTCGCACCATCATCTGCACTTGATCTCTCTTAGAAGGGCGATTTGTCATCTGTGCTGCCTTTGCCCTCCACCTTGCAACAAATTCCACAAAAGGCTCTGTTGGGTTCTGGCGGGTTGTTTCAAGCTCTTGCATGGTCATTTCAACCTGGGTATTGTAAGAATACTGATCAACAAAGGCCTCAGCCAATTCTTCCCAGTTTTGTTTCACTTTGTCCTCCAACTTAGCGTACCAAGTGGCTGCTACACCCGATAGGGTTCTTCCATACAGAGAGAGTTTCTGTGGCTTAGTCAGACCCATCGGCCTTAGGATATCCAAGAAAAGTCGGATATGTATCATTGGATCCCCAGACCCGTCGAAACGGTCAATATGTGGCATTTTGAATCTGTCTGGGAGCCGGACGGCAGACTCAGTATGCCCATCCTCAATGTCGGGAATGGAGTTAAGGCCCTGTGCCTTTTTGAATTGCTTCTCAAGGTTCGCAATTTTCACTACGGTCAGATCGAGGTCATTAGCATCAAGGGGATAAAGCCTCTCATTAGGCTGCACCAGGGGTCTGAAAACTCGGGCTTGGGTCAACCTTTCTCGAGGATTCGGACACTGCAAATCTTCAACTGGCGGAAGTGGGTCAAAGTTCGGTTGGGGTCCCAAAGCTGGATGTGAGGCAGATGCCCCAGATGGGCGCTGTGTTTCAATACTGGTCTCAGCCTGCATGGCAGTTCCCTGATTTAACGCTGCTACCACGGCCACGAATTCTTCCGAACCCTGTGCCATCACAGGTCTACTGATGATGTGACTGGTGACTGTCGGATCAGATGAACCAATGAGCCCTGTCTGGCCCTTCTTTGCCTTGCCTCAGCGAAAGAACACTGGTTGCCCTTGAATTGAATCTCTGACCTAACAAAGTCTATCAGCACTAGTCCAATGTACCCGGGGGATATCGAAGCCTTCTGAAGCTATGGTTCCAGGACTACCTAGCAAAAGAGAAAACAGACAGCACCTCAGCTCAACTTCACCAAAACAAATACGAGTGTAGCAGGATGACTGTGCCCTCTACTGAATTCTGCCCCCAAAATTCAACCTCAAATCTGATACCCTCAGGTAAACTGAATCCCAAAATACTGAACTGGTGCCCTCGGGCCTGATGCCCAAACTCATAAACTGATACATGCATTCCTGTAGAGACGCACTCTAAAGCACATAACAGATAAGTGAGAGCCAAAACACCCCTATGTTGGGGTTGGGTTTCCCTGTCCTATTTTGTCAGGAACTAGGGTTTCACTACGCACGCAGCGGCTTCAAACAACCTATAAACGGGTAAGCAACCTGTCCTAATTTGGAATGGTCACTATGGATCCGAATATGCACTAGGTCGAATGGTCAAAAAGGGTGCCCCGGTAAAACCGGGGTTTGTGTTCCCATACTGGCAGAGCCCGTAACCGATCAGCCTTACGAACATGCCTTGACAAGACAAGCCTCCGGCAAACCGCTCAGGAATAGCAGATGGCAAACACGGTGTCCTAGGCGCACCAATGCAAATGCAATGCAAAGAAACACCCAAGTGTAGTCAAAACCAGATATCATGAGTTCGAGTCAAGTTCTCTAAATCCCCAGCAGAGTCGCCAGAAACTGTAGACGTCCCCGAACGCATCCCGGGGCGAGGAGTGCGAGTCCCCCCCCCCCCCCCCCGTTCTGGTTCGATATTGGGTCACTACAGTTCGAAGGACTCAAATGTCACGGTTCTTAATCTTGAACCAAAGAGTCCAAATCCGGCAAATCGTTTTGAAAACAGATTTTTTTTGAAAGAAATGCCAAACATGGACTGCTTTGCCAGATACAGAGTCGCCACCTAAATATTTTATTTTTGGGGAATTTAGGAAACCCTGACTCGGTGCCAAAGGCCACGTGTTTGTCATCACCAAAGTTGCCTCGACTCGGGAACTTGGGTACGATTGGGGAAGGTCACTTCGTGAGCACCCCCGCTTGCCCGGTCAAAGACTGGCCTCTACTAACCATGATATCTTATTTTGAAAACATTGTATGTTCTTATTCCGGTTATTAGCGTAGGTTACTATGTGATGCGCACAGCATACAAGTATAGACTGAGTCGTCTGAATTGGAACAAAACATTTCATGTTTGTTTGGAAGATGTTTTGCTACCCCCAGGTAGGCTTAAGATGCAGATTTTGCCACCCTCAGGTGGGCTTAGAAAACATGGTGTTGCCACTATCTAGTGGGCTTAAAACAAACAATCAATGCATTATTCCAATTCAGATAACCCAACCTTCACCCACAGGCATTCAGGCAGTTATATCACATAAGCAAATAGCCTCATGGTAAGCATGCTATTCATGGCAATCACTCACACGCATGCAAGGATGCTAAAGCATAAAAACTCACCGAGTACTCCAAGCCAAAACAGAAGCTCATTAGAAATCATGCATGATCCTAACTATACAGAAATGCCTAATGCAACACATGCAAAAATGCAATTATAGCAGGCTCGGCTATTCTAAACATGGCATATGAGATGCTACAACTATCAAGTATTCAACTTGGAATTGAAATACAAATGCAGTTTGTATGATGCTCCGAGCCCGGTGCATGCAAAACAGATGAATGATGCAAACATGCTGTCATACTGTATGCTAATTGAAATATGCCCTAATCTAACCATCATAAGCGGATAAATAAAAGGGAAGAAAAACGTGGGGTTGGAAGACATACATCACACTCACGCACACTTATTACAATTATGCCCTCGCGCGGAGGGTCCGAATAAATATACAATCCCAAATGAAAGAATAATACAGTCCAAAATATTACAGTCCGAATAACATACAAATCCCAAATTAATTAACAAATTAACTAAGAAAAACTGTAAATTGGCATGCAAGTCGGGGACTGCCTTGACTCCGCTCCGGATAACGAAATGATGCATGTTTGGGCTGCCTTGTGCGGAAATCCACTGGAATGCCCCCACTAGCCTCTGTTTCGCAATGTTTCTCAAAAAGCGCGCCAAGCTTCGGAAGACCGCTGATTCTTGATATGCTGCAACAGAGAGCAGGAAAGGGGCATAGCAATGTATTTCACAAATATATGCATGCCTCGATCCTCGTGCCACCAATCACGCATATCGATGCATGATGGCCGAGGAGCCGAATTGCACAACTCAATATTGGATGAATGCATATGAATGCTACAACAAAACCTAACTCCATCACGGATAATCCGGAGTGTCGGTGACTTGGGAATTGAGACACGTTCCGTTACTCGGAGTACGAAACGCACCTCGTTTCCCATGCCCGGGCGAACTCCTATCCCGGACACGATGCAATATGCATGATATGCATGAAATGCAGCTAACATGCAATTCTAACATACACAATGTCATGGAAATGAGATGTCTCGGAATGCGTGCGCACGGGCACGCAAACCGAGGAAATGATCCTAAGGCATAAAATGACATACGCAATGCAATTGGACTTACACTAACATGAGTGGACCTCAGCCACACTCACATAAGAGGTCGTCAGATGAAAACAAGACAACTCGAAATGCGTGCCCGCGGGCACGCAAACCGAGGACGGACCCTCAGGCACCGAAATGCCACACTAATGAGACATGGCGAGGACATGGAATATGACATGCAAACATGCAAAAATCAGTAGCAAAATGAGGGGCAAAACAGCCCCGAAATGAGGCGAAATGAAACCCGATGTAAGGAATCTCTCCCGAAATGCAAAACTAGTCATCCGAAATGACTTGTAGCTATACAATACATGCATAATTTGAACATGAAATGAAAAAGAAGAAGCAAGGCAGCCCCAAAACTCACATTTTTACAGTAAAAAACATGGCCAAACAGCAATCACAAGTAGGGCAAAAATGGCATACAAAAAAAGGCTCCGCAAGGGAGGCTATGAGGCAAGTGGTACATGCAATGCCCAAACGGAAAAATATTCTTCTACAACATTGAAGAGGGACCAAAAATATGAACATTTACAGTTTATGACATCCCCCAAATCAGTATGCAAACATGCTCAAAATGCAATGCAAGATTGAGGCCACAAGAGGGTATAACATGAAGTATACAAAGAAATCACCAAACAGCCAAAGACCCTTAATGAGATATGCCAAGAAGGTCAAAATATGGCCAATTTCAGTTCTGATCATGGCCTAAAAACAGAGGCAAGGTAAGCTCACAAAGCATACAAAAATAGGGACCAAAGAGGGGCAATGAAGCAAGTCATACATGGAGGTCCCAAACAAGGTTGAGCCCTTCTACAATGTTGTAGAGGGGCTCAAAATAAGCCTAACCACAGTTTACATCAGGCCTCAAAACAGAATACACGTATGCTAAAAGCACCATGCAAAATAGTGGCATACAAGAGGGTATTGAAACAAGTACCAAATGGGGGGCTCAAACAGGGTTGAGCCCTTAAACAAACATGTAGAATAGCTCAAAAAAAGCCTAGTTTCAGTTAGGGTCAGAGCCCAAAACAGTAAGCAAATAGGCTAAGAAATTGTTGCAAAAATGAGCTACAAAAGAGGGAAAGTCTACTTACCCTTGAAGACCAATACTTTGACTACTTCTTGGACCAAATTTGATGACTCTAAGCTTCTGGAATTCCTCCCTTTACTGTTGGAATGGAGTGGTGATGGTAGAGCTTGAAGATGATGAAGAAATGGAGCCTAAACTTGAAGGAAATGGAATGATATGTATGTATATGCTCAAACCAATTCTTGTAACCTTTTCTCTAGAGTTGGGAGGCCCTCTATATAGACAAGAGAGGGAGAGGAGAATCAAGGCAAAAGTGGAGGGAAATGAGCCTTATTTCCCTCCAAAAGGGTCCCCCGGATAGAGATATTTTCTGGGGGAAAACAGCACACAGCTGTAAACTACATACACTGAGGATGCTGGCCGGCCTGGCATTTTTGCTGTAGGTGGCCCGCCGGCCACCCCCTATGGCCGGCCGGCTAGGGGTCAAAAGGGTCAAGATGAATTTCTGGCCAGCCACCAGAGAAAGGTGTCCTCCCATGTGCCCTCAACACAACCATGTAGTTCAAAATTGGCAACTCTAAAACAGGAGAGAGAACAAGCCATTTTTAGAAGGGGTTCAAAAGGGTCAAGTTGAGTTAATGGCTGGCCATATGATATTAGGGTCCTCCCATGTGTGTACAACACAAATATGTGGTTTTGGGTTAAAGAGAGTGGCCCTAGGGTGGTCAACATTGGCTCGGAAGTGAGAAAAACGGGCGTCGGAGGGCGCCGGAGAAGCATAACTGGTTGCTGAGACAATTGATGGCCTCTCACCCTTCAGTGACCTTCCTGGTGATAAAACAGAGGTACCTGCCAAAAATGAACGAAAACCGATGCAAAACGAATGCTCGGGGGCCAAAACACGCAGTTCGGGGTCCCGAAAATAGGCCGTTAAGCACCGAAAGTGGCATTCGGCCACGAAGTGGGTCTTGCAGACCTCAGTGTCCCTCAAAAGGGAGTAAATGAGATGCATGCCAAAAACCGGAGGAATCGGAGATGGTTAGGCGGTCCCGAACCGAGGCACACGGCCTGACGGCTCCGAAAACCGGGAACCGGGCTCCGAAATGGGCAAAATGGCCTACGGCCACGAAATGTAGCACACGGCCACTGAGAGATGGTCTACTGGACCTCTCCCTCCCCTCAGGAAGAAAAACAGAGAAAACTGAGCCTGGCTCGCAAACCGAGGCAAGGCACAGAAGAGGGTTCGGAAGTCCGGAGGCAGAGCTCACGGCCGCGACTCTGAGACTTTTGAACGAGCACAATATGCAACATCACCGAGCGCTCAATCGGTGACGTCTGAGTCTTAAGGTCGGTCAAAAATGGGGTGTCTACACACCCGTTGCACGTCTTGAAGCCATCCGCATGTTGCTTGCATTTTCTTGTTTTAAAGATTTTAAACTTTACCAAATGGATGTGAAAAGTGCTTTTCTAAATGGGTACATGTCAGAGAAAGTATATGTTGAACAACCTCCCGATTTTGAAAATCACAAACACCCGGACCACGTCTATAAACTTTTAAAAGCTTTGTATGATTTGAAACAAGCCCCTAAAGCTTGGTATAAATGCTTAAGTAATTTTCTTATTGAAAAAGGTTTTCCTCATGAGAAAATTGATACCGCTCTTTTTATAAAAACCAAAAATGATGATATGCTTATTGTTCAAATTTACGTAGATGATATCATATTTAGTGCTACTAATGAATCTTTGTGCGAGGAATTTGCTAAGGATATGCAGGGCGAATTTGAAATGAGTATGATAGAAGAGCTGATATACTTTCTTGGATTACAAATAAAACAAACCCAAGATGGAATTCATATATCTCAAGCTAAATACATCAAAGACCTCCTCAAAAGGTTTAAAATGGACTTATCCAAACCTGCAGCAACTCCCATGAGCACATCGATTAAAATCAACAAAAATGAGCAAGGTCAACCGGTAGATGAAAAGAAATATCGATGAATGATTGGTTCCTTACTCTACCTAACTGCTAGTAGACCCGATATCATGTTTAGTGTGTGTATGTGTGCACTTTTTCAATCAACTCCAAAAAAAATCACACGTCACCGTAGTAAAATGCATTTTTAGATATCTTGTTGGTACTCCACTTTTGGGTCTTTGGTACCCTAAAACAAATGTTTTTGACCTCTATGGTTACTCAAATGCCGACTTTGCGGGATGTAGACTTGACTAAAAAATTACTGGTGACACTTGTCATTTTCTTGGAAATTCACTCACTTCATGGTTTTGCAAAAAACAAAATTCTGTTGCCTTATCAACCGCTGAAGTGGAATATATTGCTGCCGCTAGTTGTTGTGCTCAAATGCTTTGGATGAAACAACAACTTCTTGATTTTGGACTTCACTTTGATCACATTCCTATTATATGCAATAACATTAGTGCCATTAATCTTCAAAAAATCCTATACAGCACTCACGCACTAAACACATTGAAATAAGGCATCACTTTCTATGAGATTATGTACTAAAAGGTGACATCGAACCCGAATTTGTGTCTACAAGCCAACAATTGGCTAGTATTTTTACTAAGCCTCTCAGTGAAGAACAATTCTACTTTATACGAACTGAGCTTGGCATGTTAAATATTCCTATGTGATGTTAAACTATGTGTTATTATGCTTCATTGAGAAATTTGTTGTGAAAAACTCCAGTTTTTGCTCTTCAAGATCCTTAAGGGTCGACCCCCTGCTCTACAGGGTCAAAACCTTGTGAACCTGCCTTATGTTTTTTGTTGTTAAGGGTTGACACCCTTCTTCGCTGGTGTCGACACCAGTTAGTTGTTGGTTCACTGCTTTTTAGGGTCGACACCTTTCTTCAAAGGTGTCGACACCTGTTGTATTTAAGGACACTGCTTTTTAGTGTCGACCTCCCCTTCCTCTAAGGGTCAACACCTACCTATGGGTAAGGTTTTTTTTTTTCGTGTGGTCCTTTCAACTTCAAAGGGTCGACCCTTCTCTTTCCAAGGGTCAACACCTTCTCAAGGGTATTTATATACCCCGCAACCCTTCCATTTCTTGCGCCACCAAACAACTTCCTAGCCCTAGCCCCTTTTCTTATTCTGGCAACCCTCACCGTCGATCCACATTTCAATCTTCTTCCATCTCTCTCGCACCCTCTCTTCCTCCTCTCCATGGATCCTCAAGCCCTTCCTCCTGTTGCAACAAGGAAGCGACCACGCACCTCTTCCTCTTCCACCGCCGTCGCTACTCCTTCTCCTATGCTTCAGTTCAAGAACCCTAAATGTCGATCTGCCTTCAGCAAGGACTTCAATCTACAAAAGGTACTCTCTGGTCGCACAATAGGCATCGCATTCTTTGAAAAACATTCCATTCTTGTCAAAGGATGGTTTGAAAATCAAAAATGGTCATCACTTTTAAAACTTGATTGTGATGTTTACCCCACTCTTATTAAAGAGTTTTTTTTGCAAATGTCTCATATGATGAAGAATCCTTTCCTCATACCCTAGATTGCTTTGTTAAGGGTGTTTCTTTCACTTTAAATCCCACTGTCATCAACTCCATTTTTAAAACCACTAATGATGGACATAGGGTCTCTCCATCGGTTGCTCTTAAACCAACCCAATACTCTCATCTTATTGGTCTTAGATTTCTCACAAATAACCCCGATTTAACTCATCATATCACTATCTCTGGGATAGACCTTTCCCTTGAAATGAGACTGTTACATCACATCATTACACACAACATTATTCCTTGCTCCGACCGCTTTGATGTCGTCATTGATGGTCACACTTATCTCATCTGGGCCTTATCCACTGGTTTTCTCACTGATTTCGATTTTTTGGTGGTTCACTGTATCATCAATGCTCATAAACAAAATAATCAAACCCTTCCCTATGGAATGATTTTCAGAAAGATTTTCAAGCATTTCAAAATTGATCTTAAGGGGGAAGAAAAAGTCCCTAGAGACCCTTCTTCTTATGGGTCTGAAATTTTGAGAAATATGGGGTATTCTCTGATCAACAACGTCTGGACTAAGACCAAGAAAACTGGTTCTTCCCCTGGTCTCTCTACCCCTGGCTCTTCCCTTCCTAGTCCTTCCACCCTTCATTTCTCCACCCCTAGTCCGTCTACTCCACCACCTCCTTCTGACCTCTCCTATCTCTCTCTTAAAAAATCGACCATCTTGATTTCATGGTTCAGGGTCCCTTGTTGAATGGGATTGCTTCAATCAATTTGCCGCTTAACAATCTAAACCTCAATTCCCAATCCATCCCTGTCACTGACATTCCTTCATCCTCCCACTCTGTCCCTATTTCATCCTCCTTTTCCTTGGAACAAAAGGTGGATGAGTTGGCCTCCTTGGTCCTACAACTTCTCTCATAGCAGACCGAAATGCAGCATGACATTGATTGACTGAAAATCCAACAAGCCCAAGTCATTGAAGCTGCCAAAGCCACTGTGGAGAGCATGGTGATTGTGGTATATGTGATCAAGGACTCAAATGAAGAATTCTGCCAAATTTTCCAACAACAATGAGATGATGATTTAAGTGAACAAATCCTAAAATTTATGTTGTGGTTTGCCCAAGGTTGGCATGAAGCTACACCACATTAGCCCTAAACTCCTTCTCTGTTTCACTAATGCTCTAACCCCTTCTTTTTGTTGATGACAAATAGGGAGAAGAAGTTTGAAGTTTAGATGTAGAACCATCTTACTTAATGTTTTTAGATGTTGTTTTGTTATCCTAATATATTTTGCACAGTCAGTATCTCTCTATAGATGTATATGCATGTCTTGGTTAAAAACACTCTTTGGTAACACAAGTTGGGAAGGTGATGTTTTGGACATTTAAATACATTATACATTATGACAATCTCTTTATATATGAATCTTGAAGAATTCTTTTTGAATGATATGAAATATGTTGATAGTTAGTTGTGATTTGTTGTGAATGTTTCTTATACACACGCTCTTGCAGATTTATGGAATTTGTTTTAAAGGGCTTGTAATTTCATTCAATGCTTGTGATTTCATTCAATGAAAATAAACTGAAGAAATTAATTTTACTAATGAATGTTTAAGTACATATTGATAGGGGGAGCTTGTTCTATATCAAGTTGTTTTATTGCCTTGATATATATATTGCTCATTATCTTTGTTTTGACCTTGAAGCCCTTTTTATAGGGGGAGTTTTCGATCTCATTTTTCAAATCCTTTATTTACAAAACTCCTTAAAAAACACTTCTTAATACCTTCATTTTGAAACTCAAATTTTGAAAATTTTAAATATTTGTCATCATAAAAAAAGGGAGATTGTTAGCCCCAAGGTTATTCAAATTTAAAGTCATATTAATTTTGATTATTGACAAACATTTTGAGCTCATTTTATTATTCAAAGTTTTCAAAATAATAATATACAAATTGTGCTTCATTGGTTCTAGAAGTAATATGATTCTAGAGTGTTGTTTTTCAATGATTTTTGGCCCTTTAAAACATGAGATTAGTACTTGGTTACAAAACTCTATCCATGCTTAAAACAGGTCCAAGGGTCGACACCAAGATAGCTAGGATTGACACCAGAATGAAGATCACAATACCTAAGTGTTCTAGTCGACACCAAGACAACAAAGGTTGACACTAAATTTTATAATGCAATCTAGCTGCAAGGGTTGACACCAAAACAGCAAGGGTCGACACTAAATTTCAGTATGTAATCCAACAGTAAGGGTCAACACCAGGAACAACAAGGGTCGACAATAAATTTCAATGTGCAATCCAGCAGCAAGGGTTGACACCAGGAACAACAAAGGTCGACACTAAATTTCAGAATGCAATCCAGCAGCAAGGGTCGACACCAGGAACACCTGGAACTCAACTTAGAAAAGAAAAGAGAGCAAAGGGTTGACACCCAATCTACAGGGGTCAACACCCATAAAATCTGGATTTCAAAAATCCAGCTGCCAAATCAGATCTGGACTGACACAACCCTTTTCTCAGCCACTTTTTCAAATTTATGTGTAGAATATGTCATCTTTTCTGACCCCTAAGCAGATCTTCTGGCACCATATCTTCTCCAAGAAGTTGACTTATGAGGTTGAGCATTAAATAAAAGCTTGTGCATTTAATGAACCTTCTCTTCCCAAGACCTGCCTATAGTCTACATTCACCATACTCTAATCGAACACAGTTGGAAGATATCCTCCATGATTTGCTCCAACAGCTAGAAGATTCAAATCTCCTCTTTCCAACAGCTAGAAGCCATTAATGCTATAAAGATGAAGCTCTCCTTGTTCGATCTAGACACTCCTATTATACAAGAAACCCAGAGCATTCAAGAGCATTTAATATACTCCATTATACTTCCACTTTCATATTTGAGTGAGTCTTAAATTACCTGTAAGCTTACACTTTCATATCTATCTTTTGAGAGAGAAAAATTTGTAAAAGAGGCCAGTTGTACCTCTTATTCTTATTCCTATTTTCTGAGTGAAACACTTGTAAAGTGATGCATTTTAGTTGAGAGGTTCTCAACAGATTGAAGTAAGTCCTTTGTAAAAATCCACAAGCTAGGTGAAGCTTGGTGGTGCATTGATTCATAGTGAAGAATTTCTTGAGGAGGTACCTTGAGGAGTGGACGTAGGCTGGTGAGCCGAACTACTATAAATTTTTGTGTTTGAGCTTTTCTTTCCATCTTCTCTATTTTTTGTGTTTTAATTTACTCACTTAGTTATTTAAAATTTATTTTCTGTACAAATTTTTTATAACTCAATTCACCCCCCTCTTGGGTTGCTTTCTTATGTAACATGGGGCATTATGTCAAGGATGCTACATGAGAAATGGAAGAGGAGATAAAAATCCGACATCCGGAGTTGTTTTTGGAGCAAGGTAACTTAAGTTTAGGGACCCAACTTCTTTAAGGGGGGCAAACTATAACAACCCTCATTTTTGTCTTAGTCATGCTCATATGAATTTACATGATTTTACATGATTTTACCTTATTAAGCTTGCATCTATAGACTTTGATTCGTTTTGCCTAAGTAAAGGTTCCTATCTAGTTTTGTGCTATTATGTTTTGCCTAAGTGTTATATGTATGTTTTGTTCCTTGCTTGTGTGTTGAACCTAGGCCATCCATATTTGTTGTCTCACACCTAGGTCACACCTTTGAACCTCTTACACCTAGGCTGTTGAGCGTCAACACCTAGAATCACCTTGGAACCACCTTGGTTGACCTCCATCTTCACCTTGGCATCTTGGCCGAGATGTACATCATCTAGGCCGAGATGTTTATCATCTAGGTATCCGAGATCTTTGATCCATGAACCTTTTAGCCTTGTTGTGCACCTTAACCAACACCTAACAATCTTATTCCTTGACTTATACAACCTAGGCCGAGATGTGGCACATTTAGGCCAAGTGTTATCCTTCTTAGCCGAGATCAGGGAAACCTTACGTGTCCAAAGCTTTGTTTTGATCCAGGATCCTTGCCTTGCTAGAGTGCCCATGCCACCTTACTTGTTATACACACTTTGACCTACTCTTGTCTTTTTATTCTAGCACCTTTTTAGGAGATTTGACCAAATGATGCCACGTGTCCCAATAGTGGTTTAAGTCAGCTAGCAGTTAAGAAACCCATATCAATTACCATATCTTTGCCTTATAGAGAGAGAAGCTCTAGGAAGAGGAAGAATAAGTTCTTAGAGTGAGAACTAGATTTCCAAGCTTGATTTTCATTTGGATTTGTGTTTTGGGGTTAGATTTTTGATCTACTCTTGTTGTTCATTATGTTAATCTAATCACATTGCATGATCTAGCACGATTTATGAGTCATACATTGATTTAAAGTTTTGTTTTGGAAAGAGAAAGTGATGTTCTTGTGTTCTTGAAGAAAAATCATGTTTTGATCCAAAAGTTTGTATCAAGTTCCATGTTTTGTGTTTGTTTTCTTCAAATCTACAAGTATGGGTACCCAGGTTCATGTTTTTGAACTCATATCATGAAATCTTAGATTTTGAATAAGAAGTTATGATTTTTGCATTCATGTTCTTCAAGAAGAAACCCAGATTTCCCGACTTCACTATTTCCCTAAGTGTGGTCACCGAGACCACTCTTTGTCCAGACCTCACACCTAGGCCAAGCATTGCATCTCACCTTGGCCTATCCTGCATGATCACTTGCACCTTAGTTTATCTTGCCTGCACACCTAGGCCGACCACAGTACACCTTGCCGACACCTTGAAACATCTCGGCAGGTTATCCCACACCTAGGCCAAGGAAACCACACCTCGGCCAAGAACTCCTGAGTTCACCCAGCTAGGCCATCTCAGCCCAACTCATCTCTATGCATCCATTCCGGGACCTGGTCTGTACCCAGCATGCTTTTCTAAGAAGAAAAATATTGATTTAATTCCCAACACATGTTTTGCTTTGTCTTGACTTGGTTTTGGAAAGAAATGCCAGGATCTATTTTACTCATTTGAAGCTTGTTTTAAGAGTGCATTGCATAACAATCTTTGGGCATTCCTTCTTGTCTTTTTGAAGTTATTTCAATGGAATTACTATGTATTTGTAGATCTTGGATCCTTGCCTTAAGCCCTGCATGCGAAGAGCTATTGTGAGTGCTATTTTTAATGAAGTTATGTTATAATGTTTTGATAAAAGCTTTGCTTTGTTTTGGAAAAGTATTTGATCAAGCATGAATGATTATCCTTTAGTTTTGTATCAAGTATTATGTTTGTTTTGATAAAATTCTTGAAAGGTCCTTAGTGCTAGGGGACTTTAATGCAACTAGCACCCTTGTTTGAGATATCTCCCTTGCCACCGACAAGTGGGCTCGTCTAACCGATTCCAGGTCGGTTATTCCCTTGTTTTGTCAATAAATGTCATCCCTTATATTATGTAGATGTTAGTAAACACCCCTTGAAGCTTTGAAAGACTTTGATTGATGGACTTGGTTCATCCTTTGTTTTGCTACAAGTTATGATATGTATGATTTTGGCAAAATCTCGGATATCATTCATTCAAACATTTATTACTTATATCCTTCACTAAGTTTCAGCTCACCTCTCTCCCTTATATATATGTAGGTGGTGAGCAAGAAGGCGGTGTCACCAAAGCTTTGTTGGAAGATGTGTTTTGCTTTATGCTTTTGTATTCATCTTGAAGATTATGCTTCTTAGCTTTGTAGTTCAATTCTTTTGTATGTTTTGGCTTGAGAGGCCTTTTGATCAAGATGTAATATGAACTTTACTCTATTCCAAGTCCAAGTTATAAAATCATGTTAAGATTTATGCCATTTCATTTAATCTATGCACAGCTCTTATGGACTAATTAGCTTTAAATTTATGCTTTCGCACAATTATGCCCCATATGTATACTCTATTTGTGTGAATCTTTGTAAGTTGGCCTTCGGTAATCTTGGATTACTAGCCATCGCGGCAGCATTCTATTAGGGGCAGAATAGGGTTGTGACATGGATGATGTTAAAGAAATCAAGGCCTATTGAGGAAATCATGAGATTTTATTACCTCTCTTTCTCTTACGTGGCTGAGCCTATAAATAGATCAAGAGAGATACAAAGAGCCATCAAACAAAAATCACTCAAACATTGTGATATTAGCTTCTAGTTAGAAGTAGTTAAATTAGCAATTTTAAGAGTAGATCAGTGATAGTTTTTTTTTTTCCAACCCCCATTTCTTTTATTCTGTTGATTACTGTATTTTTTAGTTCTTTATTCTTATTTGAAGTTATGCAACTTGTAGCAAATGACAATTTATTTGAATAATACATATTTTGTTCCGTTCTGTTTCTTCTTTATTTTATTACTTCCAAGGAAGTCCTTAATCTATTTAAGGCATAGAACTCAACCACAAGTCTGATCTTTTTGTGTTTTGTGTGAAAATTAATTTATGTCTATCGATTAATCACTGTTGATTAGACTTAAACCAAATTTTTGCTAACAATAATGTATAACTAAAGAACTCTTAGATCATAATCAAAATAATGTCTTAATTAATATCACAATTAGTCATAACTAATATCACAATAGGTCATAATCAAAAACTATAAATATCGTAATTATGATGCATAAGATACACGTCGCAATATCATAGAATTTCCCAAAAAGTTAATGTATTAAAAAAATGCAATTTTTTTATTTATTTTTATTGAGAAAGTTTAGACGTGATTTGGATTTTATTTTTTGTTTTTACTAAACTTGCTTTTAAATTTTAAATTATTTTCTTACTTTTTTATCATTCAAGATTAGAAAGGCCTAAAAAGTATAAAATAATAATAATAATATTTAAAAAATTTACAAAACAAAAAAATTTAAAATGTGACTTTTTTTAATATTTTCCAAATATAAATATTTAGTTAAGTAATTTTCAAGTCAATTATCAACTAAATAAGCTGAAACTAAATACTCAAAATATATTTTACATAAATAGTCAAAAACTAATTAATTTTTGAAAAATAAAAAATAAACGAACCTAAATGTATCATTTGCCAAAGGATGCAGTGGACTACTCCATTTGGGAAGCAAGGTTGGTGCTATGCCAGAGCACTGTGCCGTGAGGTTCACCAAGCTTATCTAGAGTCTATGTTGATTCGAACTGTTTATATTTTATTTACATTATAAAGTGTATTGAGTAGATCATCTTTTGAAAAAAATTAGATTAATTAGATATTTATAACATCATAACAATATCATATTTCTTGTTACATAATAAACGGTTAGCATAATTTTGATAATTTATTTTTAAACAATTAGAACATGATCAGGGGATTACACACGTCCGATTAACTTGATTTTTTTTCATGGATGATATACTCGATGAATCCTACAGCTCTGAATTTTTGGGGGATCTAAGGTGAACTCAGAAGATAAGGCCTTGGCTCTTATACATATTTTTTTAAAATATATATATATATATATTAGTAAAATAATAGCAATCTTCAATTTATTTTTATTTTTATTGTTTACTTATACCTTTTATAAATTTGTTACTTACAATACATGTACAAGCATGAAATATTCGTCACTTGTATAATTCTGTTGATCAAGTTTGCGCTCTTCTAAATGTCGTCGTATGGCCTGACATCACAAAACACATGAACTTACCAGCGGGTGTATACCAGAAAACCCCTTCAATGCCTAAGGCAGTAATTAGGATCAACAATGACAAAAAGCTTTATAAATTAGCAGTGATTAAGTGTTCTTCCAATAGGACTTCTAAGAATTTGTAGACACAACCAATATCTTAGAAACTAAATTCCATACTTACTTAACCACATAAACATGTTATTACATAGCATACTAGATATACATATATTATTATCTAGTGAGATAAACCCATTGTGGTAATAACCACTTCCTACGAGCTCAAAGTATTCAAACCCAGTAAACTCTGATACCAAGTTATAACGCCCCCAAATAACAACAACAAATAATCCTATAAAGTACGTTGGTTATGCAGAAATTAATTCGATTTCATTCTTTCATTAACATCACAAAAGGTATCACATGCATTATACATTCATAAACCCTATATTCTGAATCTATAGCATGTGACACATGGTGACACACAAAAAATAAAAGAGAATTTGGATAAGTTCATGCCTTCATGGTTATATATTTCCAAAACAACACTTGGTTTCAACAAAAGTAGATCTCAAAGCAAATAAAAAGTTCGAGGTTTGTACAAAAGATATTTACAAATAAAGAAAGACAAATGAGTCTTCAGCTCCAAGATCCTCCCAAGCTAAGTCCTTAGTGGAGGCATACCATCAGCACCTGAAAGTTGGTTTCCACATAGAGTGAGCTAAAGCCTAGTAGATAATGCCTTAACACTACATGATGCTTAACAAAGTCATATGGTGAATATATATGCATGCCATTTGCCAAAACATTACATTTTTTTTTCAAAACAATGCAATGCCATAATTATAATTCAATTCATAAACAATACTTTTTAAATCAAAAAACAAGGCAGTGGATACATAACACTAAGAATCTATAGGTACGTGTCTGCTAGTAGGCTATACAAGCACTACCAAAGCCATTTTACTGGTACTAACTGAAAGGATCAACACCTAACCGCACAGGTTTTCTAGACTTTCATCAAGGACACACAGGCCAACATAGATAATACCACAACCAAGCTCCCTAACCAGATTCACCAAGGTATTCACTCTTTTTTTATCAAAGCGATACATTTTCAATGTATAAATATAAAACATTGTTCAATCCAAGATGTATGAGTAATTGGTTTGAATTAACCTAATCCTCATGCAATTTCTACGACAATCAAAGTTATCATCCACTGATAGTCCAAACAGATATCTCTATACAAAAGATAAATATCCAAACAACATGTATAATTTCATAATCTTAATATAGGAGTGATAATACAGCCTGGCTAGAAGGCAAGATGCGAAAAACTTGGCCATGGCTCCAATATCGAAGTATTCACTACTCTTCTCCCTTGCTTCCTGCCAGACTACATAGAAACCTACACCGCTGGGATGTTCAAAGCTCTTAAACCGGATGACAAAAAAGAGATTGATTATAACAGTTTCGATTTAGACCCGATCCATTTCATTGTCTTATATCCCGAATTCAGTACTTTTAATTGTTGTTCATATCCTTTGTCATCTTGTTGGTAGCCGAATTGAGTTGTTGGTCATGTTTGAAATAGGTTAGAAGTTAGTTTTTCAAAAGAGTTGTTGTTCTGTTTCCTATTTGTTCGCTCGAGGGGTGTTTTGGTCGCTTGAGCAGTCTTTGAAATCTTTCAGTATTTTGTAGTTTTTAGTCACTTGAGTGGTGTCACTTATTGTCTCTTAGGCTCAAGCAGTATTTTGGTCGCTAGAGCGGTCTATGCATCTATCAGTTCAGGAAAAATGATTTTTCAATCACTTTTTCATTTCCTCTGTCTTTCTAAAAACTCCCAAACCCTAATTTCTTCACTCTCTCTTTCTTATTTCTGCTTAAAACCTCAAATACACTGTCACCCATTGATTTCCCCACCATAGCTCTTTGGAGAAAAGGGTAAAGCTCGTTGAAAGCTTCATTCTAATCAAAGGAGATCTTATTTTTGGCCCCATCAAGTTTCAACCTTTGTTTTCTTCATTTTTTACACTTGAGGTAGAGATTTCTTTAACCTCTCATATGTTTCTTAGCTTAATCATTTGCTCCTTCAAAAGTATTTGGTGATTTGGGGGTTTTAGGTTAAACCTAGAATTTGATTATGAAATATAAAAGAGGGATTTTTTTCAAATAAATGCTTGAAAAGGTTGTGGAAGTATTTATATTGATGGGTTGTGTTGAAATATGGAAGGATCTTTCTTTAAATGTGATTTTTGGAGATAAAGAAAGTTTTGTTTGAAAATTATTGATGTTTGTTTTATGAAAGGAAAATGAAGGATGTTGGATTTTAAAAGACATTAAAAAATGTATCTGTTGATGATGAGAATGGAGTTGGATATGAATTATCGCTCCCATTTTGAAATTTATGAGATTTTATCTGTTATTGAAAAATTATCTATTGATTAGAAATATCTGCTTTGGGCTATCAGTGGAGAATAGTCTTGATTGTTGTAGAAATGACATGAAGTATAGGTTAAATTGAAACTAACTTCTCATACATTGTGCATCGAGCATTGTTTCATACTTGAACATTGAAAATGTATTGTTTTTGAGAAAAAATGATGTATACCTTGGTGAATCTGGTTAGAGAGTGTGGTTATGGTTATTATGTCAGCCTATGTGTCCTTGGTGAAAGTTTAGAAACCCGCGTGATTAGGTGCCAATCCTTCCGATTAGTACTGGTAAAAGGGCTTTGGTAGTGCTTGTATAGCCTACCGGCAGACACGTACCTAGAGATTTTTAGTGTTTTGTATACACTATCCTGTTTTCTGATATAAAGGTGTATTTTCATGAATTGAAATATATTGATAAATGCATTGCGTTATTTTGAGATGGAAAAGCATAATTTTTGACAAATGGCATACATGTGCATTCATCTTATAACTTTGCTAAGTTCCATACATTGTGTTAAAGTATCTCTACTGGGTTAAAGTATCTCTACTGGCTTTAGCTCACCTTATGTGGAAAACAACTTTCAAGTATGCCTCCACCAAGGACTTAGCTTAGAAAAATTGTGGGGCTAAAGGCTTATTTTTGGTTTCTTATTATAATTATTTTTGTATAAGCCTTGGGCTTTAACTGTATTGAGTAAAACTCACTTTTGTTGTATCTAAGTACTATCTTGGAAATATGTAGCCATTAGGGTATTAAATTATCTGTATAACCTTTTACTTCAATTTACTCATATGTGGCATATGCTATAGATTCAGGATCTAGGATTTATCAATGTATATTTGCATATGTCATCTTTTGTACAGTAAAATAATATAAATGAAAGGTTATCATTTCACTTGTTGTGTTTCTATGGAATATCATGAGATGGGTTGTTGTTGTTATTTTAGGGCGTTACGAGTTGATATCAAAACTACCGAAGTTTGAATATTTTAGGATCGTGGGACGTGGTTTTTATGTAACTAGATGCGTATGGGATTTTCTTCGTAAGATATTAATTGATTGGATCTAGGAGTTTCTAGAAGTTCTATTCGAAGAGCACTTGATCACTGCTTATTCTAACTAGAACTCTAATAATGTCGCGGAACATTTAATTATCTAGAAGAAAATTCGTTTATGATTATGTGACTCGGTACTTATGTGGAATGAATTAATTGTTGTCCACTGTATTAGGACATGAGTGAGTTAGCTTGTGTTACCTTTATTAGAATGTTAGGACGATGACGTGGTGGTGGTAGGCGTGGCAGGCCTAGCTGGCAGAAGGTGCTAATACTGGATGAAATTTCGGCGCAAGATGAGGGAGTTAGTCAAGCCAACGTTGCAAAGCCAATAGGTCAACAAGCCATGGGTGCCTTAGCCCGTGAAATGGCCAGAGCATTGCAAGAATCCATAGACATTCTTAGGGTTGAGAACCAAGTCCATGCCCATGTTGCAGAAATAGGACCATCTTTTCTGAAGAGGGAGTTCTTTCGGTCGAATCTGGATGAGTTTTTAGAGGATCCAAAAGAGCCACTAAAGGCTGACAAGTGGCTTGAATAGATGGTGAAGACATTCGAGATGCTTGGCATCAAGGACAACTGGTTGAGAATGACCTTGGCGCCTTTCCAATTGAAAGGAGATGCGAGTCAGTGGTTGAAGTATGCGCGAGGGCGTGTTGGGGTGACTTGGGAGGCTTTTATCAATGGCTTCCAGGACAAGTTTTTGCCACCAACAGCAAGAGAAAAGTTGAGGGACTAGTTTTTGAAACTCAAGTAGCTAAACACGTCGGTAGCCGAGTTTGAGGTGACTTTCACTAGTTTGTTGAGGTTTGCACCGAAACTTGTGGCGACAAAACAATGCCGTTGCATCGAGTTCGAGAAGAAATTAAGGATCGGGCTCCTTATCAAGGTGGTCGGGTCAATGATTAGGGATTACGACCGTCTTGTGAAGTCAACACCCCACTTAGAGATCGTAATCCAAGCAAAGGAGGAGCTGATGAGGGGCTCTAGGCAAAGGTTCCAAGATGTTCAGGAGGACACTAGGGACAACGAACGACAAAGGAATTCTACCCCACAGTAGTCCCAGGCTACAAAGTTTAGATCCACTTTTCTCATGCCGAGTTCGGGCTTAGGGAGAGGTAATCAAGGTGGGTTCACTAGCTTCAAATGTGGTCAGTTGGGCTACAAGTCTTCAGTTTTCCCATAGAGAGGAGGAGGGCAATAGTCTGCACTGTCTTCAGCTCATTCTCAGAGCTAAAGTCACGGGAGAGGTTACTCGTCTACCTACTATCAGTGTGGGTAGTCAGGTCACTTGAGGAGGTTTTGCCCTCAGTCTGGTGGCACATCTGGTGCATCTAGTTCGAGGCAGGCACAGAGTCATCAGCCAACACAATCAGCATAAGCCTCGAAGGCTAATCAGGAAGCCATTTTGGCTCAATCTGTGATTAGGTCTATGCTTCGAAGGGTAAGCAAGTAAAGCAGAGGCCTTCAGGACGTGTGTTTGTTGTTACCACACTGAATTAGTTACCAGCACTTTCTGTAGTGAGAGGTAACTTTTGTTATTCAACTCTATTGCTAACGTGTTGATTGATATTGGTGTATCTTATTCATTCATGTCGTCATCTTTTGTATCCGCTTTGGCTTCGGAGTTTGAATTATTGAAGTCTTCTCTTTTGGTTGAGACACTTGTTATGGGTAGAGTGGCATTAGGTCGAGTATACCGCTCTTGTGAGATTGAGGTTGCGGATCATCGGCACTTTTTCGATGATATTGTTCTTGACATGCATGCTTTTGACGTAATCCTGGGTATAGATTGGTTGACTCATTACCGGGCTTTGATAGATTGCCACCATAGGAGGGTCTCGGTGTGTATGCCATCCGGAGAGTGCTTTTATTTTATAAGTGATCGAGGTGTTAGTCCTACCCCTCCGTTGTATGACCTTAAGGGTCGAGGAGAGTTGAGTTTTCTTTTTCCATCATGGTAGCTGATGAGGGTAGTATCACCCGGAGTGAATTGCCAAGAGTAGTTCAAGAATATCTAGATATTTTTTCGGAGGATCTCACAGAGTTGCCACTACATAGATAGATTGAGTTCTCAATTAACTTAGCGCCAGGCACGACTCTGATTTCCATGGCACCATATAGGTTTACACCAGCCGAGTTATGTGAGTTGAAAGTGAAGCTTTATGATTTGTTAGATAAGGGCTTCATTCATCCTAGTACATCACCTTAGGGAGCACCAGCTCTCTTTGCTAAGAAAAAAAGATGGCACGTTGCGACTGTGCATTTAATTACTAGAAGTTAAATCAAGTAACTGTTATGAACAAGTACCTGTTATGAACAAGTACCTACTACCATGGATAGATGACTTGTTTGACCAGTTGAAGAGGTCTCGTTGTTTTTCTAAGATTGATTTGAGATCGAGTTATCACCAGTTGAGGGTGAAGGTGGAGGATATTCAAAACAAGGCATTTCGTATGCGGTATGGCCCATTATGAGTTCTTAGTGATGCCTTTTGGGTTGACCAACAAACCAGCTTCCAATTGATTTCCGGCTCAGTGCATCGGCAACGGTGTTGGCTTTTCCCGGGTGATACAGAATCTGTAGGTCGTAGTCTTTGATCAATTCTAGCCACCTCCGCTGTCTCATATTCAATTCTTTCTGGGTGAAGAAGTACTTCAGACTCTTGTGGTCGGTGTATACTTCACATGTTGCCCCATACAGGTAGTGACACCAGATTTTTAGGGCAAATACCACTGCAGCAAGTTCCAGATCATGGGTCGGGTAGTTCTTTTCATGCGGTCTCAGTTGTCGGGAAGCATAGGCAATTACTCTCCCATTCTGTATTAAAACACATCCCAAACCCTTATGAGAAGCATCACTAAATACAGTATAACCGTCCGTACCTGAAGGTAGGGTAAGAACAGGTGCAGTCACCAATCGAGTTTTCAATTCTCGGAACGCTGATTCCCTTTGGTCAGTCCAGTCAAATGATATCCCCTTCTGAGTCAGTTGAGTCAATGATAAGGCAATTTTGGAGAAATCTTTGACAAATCTTCTGTAATATCCAGCCAATCCCAAAAAGCTTTGGCCTTCTGTCACATTTGTTGGTCTAGGACAGTTCACTACAGCTTCAATTTTCTGCGGATCAACAGAAATTCCATCTTTGCTAACAACATGCCCCAAAAACATAACATGATCAAGCCAAAACTCACATTTAGACAGTTTAGCATACAGTTTCTGTTCTCTTAGGATCTGTAGGGCAAGTCTCAGATGATGTTCATGTTCTTCTATACTTTTGGAGTAAATCAATATGTCATCAATGAATACAACAATAAAGTCATCAAGGTATGGTTTAAAGATTCTGTTCATGAGGTCCATAAATGCAGCAGGTGCATTAATGACTCCAAAAGGCATAACTAAAAATTCATAATGTCCATACCTCGTCCGAAAAGCAGTTTTATCAATGTCTTCTGGTTTAAACTTTCAGTTGATGGTATCCCAATCTGAGATTAATCTTGGAAAACACTTGAGCACCCTGTAACTGATCAAACAAGTCATCAATACGCGGTAATGGGTATTTGTTTTTCACAGTTACCTTGTTCAGTTCACGGTAGTCAATACACAGTCTCAGTGAGCTGTCTTTCTTTTTCACAAACAAAACAAGAGCGCCCCACGGTGAAGTACTGGGGCCTGATGAACTTCTTGTCTAACAGTTCTTGCAGTTGCACTTTCAATTCTTTCAGTTCAGTTGGAGCCATTCTGTAAGGAGCTTTAGATACTAGCTGTGTTCCCGGAATCACATCAACGGTGAATTCAATCTCCCTGTCAATCAAATCCCCTGGCAGATTATCCGGAAAAACATCTGGGAACTCTCTGACTATGGGAATACTGTTCACATCAGCATTATCATCAGTAGACACAGTCAATACAGAACATAGATATCCTTTGCACCCTTTTCTAATCAATTTAACAGCTTTCACAGATGAAATCAAATACGGAGGAGGTACTACTCCACTTCCATTAAACACAAATTCGGGCAAACCAGGTGGATGGAAAACTACTTGTTTCATTACACAGTCTATGGTGGCATGATATTTCGTTAACCAGTCCATCCCCAATATTACATCAAAATGATCAATGTTCAATGGCAGTAAATCAATAAACAGATGCATATCCCCAACAATGATTTCACATGCAGGGTACATATAAGCACATGTCACGGATCCCCCCAACAGGTGAAGATACAGCTAACAAGTAATTCATGGGTTCTAAGGGTCTATTCAATTTCCGCGAAAAAGCATGCGATACATAAGAATGTGTAGACCCCCGAATCAATCAGTACATATGCATTTTGAGTACAAATAGAGAGGATACCTGACACTACAGTCTCGGTATTTTGTACGTCTCCCGGTACTAGGGCGAACACTCGGCCCTGTCTCATAGGCTCTTTCCCGGTAGCTTTAAGGTTCGGTTTTGGTGTAACAGTTGATGCCGCCACACTTGGTGTAGCTTTGCTATTGCCCTGAGGTGCAGAGGGGCAATCTTTCACCATGTAGCCCACCTTGCCACACCTGTAACAAGCACTAGAAATTTTATAACAAACTCTCTTGTGATTCTTACCACATTCGGAACAGGGCGGAATGGAACGGTTCCCTTGACTAGATGTAGTCGTTGACCCTATATTTTGTTTTTTGTTCAGCGGGTTGTTCTTGCTTTTCTTGAACTTAAAACCCTGCCTTTTACCACGCCATTCAGACGTTGGTGATTCAGATTGTTTCACTGCTTCGATGTTCGACTCGGCCATCAATGCTCGGTCAAGAACACCTACATAGGTCGGTAGCTTTAAAACACTTATTCTGTCAAGTATTGCCACATTAAGGCCTCCTTCAAACTTTCTGGCCTTCTTGTAGTTAGTGTCCACCATATGTGGTGCATATCTAGCAAGCTCAGTGAACTTTGCTTCATATTCAGTAACAGACATTGTACCCTGTCTCAGCTGTTCAAACTCAGTTACTTTCCTGTCCCTGATACATTGGGGAAAATACTTTTCAAAGAAGGACTCCTTAAACTGAGCCCAAGTCACTACAGTGTTGGTGTCACGGACTAGCATCCACCACCTTCTAGCCTCTTCTTGCAAGGTGAAGGTAGCCAACAGTACTTTGTGTGCCTTCGAGCACAGAAACACTTCAAACAACTTTTCTGTTTCAAGCACCCAAGCTTCAGCCTTTAGCGGTTCGAGACCTCCCTGGAAGGAAGGTGGTTTCATTTTACTGAACTTCTGGGTAAGAGCAATTATGTCCTCATCATTAACATTCACATTCTGTTCCGGCTGTACCAGAGGAGGAGGTGGGGGCTGTTGATTCTGTTGTTGCTCTAGTCTTGCAGTTATCAGTTCCATCATTCTTTCCATTCTTGCCATTCTTGCCTCAGTGGATGAGGATTCAGATTCATTTGCATTATCCATTTCACTATAGGCAGTTATAACAGTTGTAACAGTTAACAACATAGGCAGTCATTTCTTTAAACAGGTTAACACATTAGCATATAATCAGTCATGCCATAACCACACACTTATCATGCTCATGTAATGCCCTAGTACTTTTCTAGGACACCCTATAGCTCATTTAGACACGTGTGTGCAGTATAACTCGTGATTAAGTATCGCTCTGATACCCACTCTGTCACGACCCAAACCCGCCCCTATGGTTTAGCACCGTAACCGGCCAGTAATCCGAGATTACCGAAGGCCTGCTTAACAGTAAGACAGTAAAACAGAGTACAGGGGCATGGCGGAAGCCAATACAGTAAATAAACAGTGTCTAATGAGCTGTGACAGTCTTTATGCAAAAAGACTTTTCATACATATATGCGGTCAGAGACAAACAGTATGTACAATATATATACAACTAGTCAGAGCAGGGACCAAATCCCTATTAAACAGTACAATACGGTCTATACAGTATTACAAAAACAGTACAAAGACAGACGGGGAAATAAAAACACCCCTAAGCCATAGCTTGGCAGGCTCAGAACCTCGCAGTGAGGCACAGTGGTTGGCTTGACAAAACTGGAGTTTACCCCGACGCTCCTAGCTGCGATCTGGTGCCTGTACACCTACATATATATATGAGCAGTGAGCTAAAGCCCAGTGAATAACATAATGCGTAAAGAGGTTTAGAATGAATGTCCTTACAGTAATGAAAACAGTTCATTAAATCAGTATTTCAGTCTTTCAGTCCTTCAATCAATCAGTCATATGTGGTACATCCATTAGCATAACAGTACAGTAAGCAGTAGGTCTTAAAAACCGAACAGTAATGATGGCCATCAATCAGTAAACAATAGTGGTTCCACGAAGGGAACCGACAGAGATCTCTGTAGCAGTAACAGTAAACAGTAGGTGCTAAGGATGCCACAGTACAGTTCAGAATATAGGACATACATTCATTCAGTAAACAATATCAGTTCAGTAAACAGTTCAGTTCAGTATTCAGAAGATAATCATTTTGAACATATCTTTACACGATTGTTACTCACAGAGTTCTGGGCTACAGTAGGCTAGAGCGTCTCCTCGAAAGCCAACCCTACATAGTTTACGGATTGAACACACACTAAGTTTCACAGTTGGGAAAGATAATAACTTAATCCCTAAATTTGCCTCGGTGTGGTTCTACATCTATATCCTCTTTAAGTTGCCTTAAACATGCCCTAGGAATGCCTAGGATGGAAAGAGGATGCAAAGATGCACTTTTGAACACTTTACAAAAATTTTCAAAAAACAGGGGTCTCGCTCGAGCGTGGCTTTCTACGCTCGAGCAAGCTTGTCAAAACAGTGGGGCCGCTCGAGCGTGGACTTCCTCGCTCAAGCGGTCTGCAAAAATGCAAAAAGTGCTGGATGTTGGAAATCTCCGCTCGATGCTCGCCCGACGCCCGCTCGAGCGTAAGACACAGTCCCTCGCTCGAGCGTTGCGTCTGCGTGCACCAAGATTCTGAGAGCTTGCAATTTACGCTCGAGCCACCATTCCTTCGCTCGAGCGGAGCTCAGAATAAACGATGGTCGCTCGAGCGTGGAATCCTTCGCTCGAGCGAAGAAGCCAAATTCTGGAATTTCCAGATTTGCCTCCCAAGCTCAAACCAAGCATTCCTTAGCTCAAAACTCGACCTCTTGGGGCCCAAATTCTGGAAAACACATCTAAACTCAATATACAGCAAGTTTCAAAGCTCAATTTGTGAATTTAAAGCCCAAGGGTGAGTCAATTAAATCCAAATTTCAAACCCAATTTCATGAACATGAAGAACATGCAAACATGCATGAATTCAAATCATTTCAAAGCTTCAATTTGATGCTCTAGTGAGCCAATTGTTCCAAAAACAAGTTGAAAACATGGACCATTGCAAAATTATGAACATGCATGTACCATTTCATGAAGGACAACTTCAAAACTTCAAATTAAAGTCATGCATGCATGAGCTAGGCTCCAATTTGACATATATGGACCAATTCAAGGCTCAAATCAATAAGGATACAAGAAACTAAGCATGAACAAGCTTAAACACAACAATGAGAGGTTAAATTCCTTACCTAGAGCTTTAATTACAAGGTGAGGAAGCTTAATTTGCAACCTATGTTCCAATTCCTCAAGATTCAAGCCCAATCTCTAAGTTGAATTCACTACTCTTACACTCCCTTTCTCTTGTTCGGTGGTGAGCTCGAAAATGGCTGAAGGATTTGTTTAGTTTGAGTGTATAAGGCTCAAAGTTGTTATAATAAAGGACCCACTCACAATGGCAATAAGTTAATTAAGCTAACTCTATTAATTTGGCTTAATTTAGTCTAATTTAATCATACTAAATCAAATTTCAGATAAATATACCATAAAATCACATAAATTATGATGGTCACAAAACACCAATCAATTTCGGGTTCGGCCGCCGATAAGGCCTTCAATTAACAGTTTAAACATAAAAATACAAACAGATAATTAAACGACAAACAGATAGATATGCCAATTAATTAGATATACTCAGTCAATTCAGTTCCAGATTCCAGTTAGTCAGTTCGGTATTCAGTCAGTTCAATTACTTTTCATATTCGGTCTCAGTTTAGCAGTAATCGGTATTCAATCAGTCATTAATCGGTAAACAGTGTGAGGGTTGTTACAGCAGAGAAGGTGGATGGAGTTTATGGAGGATCATGATTTCACGTTACACTATCATCCGAGAAAGGCCAACGTAGTGATCGACACTTTCAATAGGAAATCCATAAACAGGATAGCTAGTATCGTCATCTAGGAATGGGAGATGTTAGGTGTAGTGGGCGAATTTGACTTGCATCTTAGCAAGTTCGTTGAGTTGGCTATTTTGTTCACTATAGTTGCACAACCTACTCTAGTGAACAGATTTTTAGAAGCACAACGAGATGATCGCGAAGTAGAATCTATCCAGGGAAAGCTATCTAATGGGAAGGTAGAAAAAGATTTGAACATTTATTCTAACTCAGTGTGAGGTACCTAGACTGCTCTTTTTATGCCATAATCTTGTAGAGCAGAGGTACTCTGAGAGTTTCATCATTCATGCCTTGCGGTACACTCTGGAGGCACAAAGACGTATCACAACCTTAGTCGCTAGTTTTGGTAAAGGGGGATGAAGAGGGATGTAGAATTGTTTGTTTCAAGGTGCCTTTCTTGTCAACAAGGGAAGGCCGAGCATCAGCGACCAGTGGGTTTGTTGAAACCCTTACCTATAGCTGAGTGGAAGTGGGAGCATGTCATGATGAATTTTGTTGTAGGTCTTCCGAGGACTCAACGGGGTAAAGACGCTATATGCATAGTAGTCGATCGGTTAACCAAATCTACACATTTTATACCTATGCGCACAAGTGACTCGGTAGACTACCTTGCGAATTTGTATATTAGACATATAGTGCGACTTCATGGGGTTCTAGTGTGTCACAACCCGAACCCGTCCCTGGAGGTTTAGGTCGTGACTAGCCAGTAATTCTAGATTACTCGGCCTCAAAGACAAAACTGATTATTAATAATAGTAAACGGGGTACTGCGAACACAATATTAAAACATAACTGTGTCCATCGAGTAGTGCGTATATGAAAATTTCATGACATTTAAAACTTCAACCTCTTTACAAAGATATAAGTATGTAGATACATCACAACATCTTAGACACTTATACAAAAGATCCATACATAACAAGTTTCCAAATAACAAAAGTAAACAAAAAAAAAAGGTTGATATTGCTCAGCTCTGCTTGAGTCCAAGCACACCCTATCATGGAGGCACTTCAAAATGGCTTCACAAAAAGGTGGACTTTCGAGGCTTTCCTAAACTTGACACTCTATTTACTCACCTACATATATATATATATAGAGGAAGGGGGTGAGCTAAAGTCCAATGAGTAATATCATCATAAAGAGGTTAAATGAATGATATTTATCATAATACAAAATTATATCACATGAGTTTCGAAGCAAAGCATAGTACTTATCGTATTGAAGTTCACAAATCATGCTTATATGTGGTACATCTAATAGTGCAAAGCAAAGGGCCCAAAGGCATAACAAAGGGACTACATGGGTCTAACAAGGGGACCATATAGGTCAACAAAGGGATCATTTGCGTCAACATCAGAGATCTCTGTGCACATATAACAAAGGGCCACGGCATTGTTTCCCCCGAGCGAGGGCCTTATAACAAAGGGCCATGGTATCGTTACCTCTAGGTGAAGGCCTCACTAAATGATGCCACAATTACTTTCAAAAGAGACAATCGTTCATTCTTATCTAAATAACACTTCAAAATAACATTTTTGCAGTTAATCAAAATACATTTACATTATATCTTTACAAAGATACTACTCACGGTGGGCTAGCACAGATGTTGGACCTCAGATAACCACCTACACAAACACATAACAGAGATACACATTGAAGCACTCATTCTTAACAGATGGCGTATTATAATTCAATTCACTTACGTGTGTTTCTAGCTTAATCCATGGCTAAGGATGTCTAAATGATGCATAAGAATACCTGAAAGGGCATGAAGATGCAAATATGCACTTATGAGTGTTTGCCAAAATTTGCTAAAAACACAGTGTTCACTCGAACGCACTTTTAGTCGCTCGAGCAACGTAGACTGAATACAAAAGTACTGGATGGTGTCAAAATAGGCTCAATGTTCACTCAAGCCAAGTGCAATGCAAAGCCGAGTTCGCTCGAGGGCACACTTTGTTGCTCGAGCCAACTGCAAAAGTCTACAAAAATACTGAGAGCATGTAAAGTGCGCTCGAGCGACAACTTCATGGCTCAAGTGAAGTGGACGAATTCTGGAATTTCCATAATAGAATTTGAAGCTCAAAAATGCACCCTACATGTTCAAAGCTTGCATGATTGTACCAAATTCATGAAAACTCATAGAAAAATATGCATATGTACTAAATTTGAAACCAAGAGCTTAAAAACACCATGAATTGCCAAGTTTGAAACCAAATTCTTCATGAATGTAATAAATTGTCTTCCTTTCTTTTCAAAACACTAATATATGAGATGAGAAGTGTAAAATTGTGAAAACAACAAATATAAGTCCCATGCATGTATGAATTTTGTAGAAAATTAAGTTCAAAGATGGAGAATTATGCATACATGTACTCAATTGGCTCATTTCTACCATATTCAAGTTGTTTCTAACATTTTCTTTCCAAGTACATGTAAGTGATCCTACAACTTGGTGATTTCAATTTTCTGCATGAATTATCTACAAGTATTATGGGTGAATTCCATACCTAGAGCTTAAATCCAAGTTGAATTAGCTAAAGTTCTTCAAATCCCCTTCAAATCTCTATAATTATTCCTCCTTCTCTCTTTACAATTGTGCTCTCCATCTCTCTCTAAATTTCAACTCAATTGATATCAAAAATGAACTCCTAAACATGATTAAGGCATATATATATATATAGATTACGTTAGGTTAATTAAGTAGGATTAAGGCTAATCAATTAAGGTTAATTCTAATCAAGTCTAATTAATTTATTCTAATTATTTTGATCCAAATCAAATTTTAATTAAACTTGCCATAAGGTTTTAAGTATTCCAACTAACCTATTAAACTAGTCAATTTCAGTTTTTGAATCCGTTTAGGTTTCTCATTTTCAATTTTTAAGTCGGTATTCGAACAGATATTTTATAAGCAAACAGACAGGCACAAATTAAACATATAATCATGCAATTATGCTCAATAAAATATTATATCAAAATAATACGTATGTCAGGGTCGTCACATAGTGATTATTGTTTCGGATAGGGATCCACAATTTACGGCTTGGTTGTGTCAGAGCCTACAGGTTGCCTTGGGCACTAAGTTGACTTTTAGTACCGCCTATCATCCTCAGGCTGACGGACAATTCGAGTGCACCATTCAGATTTTGGAGGACATGCTCCGGGCTTGCGTTCTCAATTTTAAGGGGTTATGTGAGAGGCACTTGCCTTTAGTGGAATTTACCTACAATAATAGCTTTTAGGCAAGTATTGGTATGGCACATTTTGAGGCCCTATATGGCTGACTATGTAGATCTCCTATGTGTTGGGCTAAGGTGGGTGATGCACTTATGTTAGGTCCAGAGCTAATCTAAGAAACTACAGAGAATATTGCGCTTCTCCATATAAGGTTGGCTTCGGCTCAGAGTTGTCAGAAAAGCTATGCCGACCATAGGAGGAGACCTCTATCTTTCGAGGTGAGGGATCATGTGTTTCTGAAAATATCGCCGAGACGGCATCTGATGAGATTTTGGAAGAACGGGAAGTTGTCTCCTAGATTTATTAGGCCTTGTGAGATTCTAAAGCGAATTAGGAAGGTAGCTTACTGTTTGGCCTTGCTGCCCCAACTTTTCGGGGTTCATGGTGTGTTTCATATTTGTATGCTCTGGAAACACGAGCCCGATCCTTCATATGTGTTAGATTGGACTGAGTTAAAGGTCAATGAGGATGCCTCGTATCAAGATAGACCCGTTCACATATTAGATACTCGGGATCAAGTCTTGAGGGACAAGACCATCCCGTTGGTTAAGGTGTTGTGGTGACACCATGGAGTTGAGGAGGCGACTTGGGAACGTGTGGCGAAAATTCGTGAAAAATATCCAGACCTATTTGTTAATATTTGAGAGCTGTATTGAAAATCTTATTCATGTTGTAATATGTAAACATTGTAAATGTTTTGGGAATTTGAATGGTAGTGTTTTGTACTAAAGGACATTATTTTATCATTATTACTAATGTTGGTGATCAATAGAATTGAAACTCAGTGGTTATTGGTTTGATTTAAATTTCGAGAATGGAACTTCTTAAGGGGAAAAATTATAATGGTTCCGGTTTAGACCCAACCCATTTCATGCTCTTAGATCCGGGATTCAGTACTTTTAATTGTTGTTCATATCCTTTGTCATCTGGTTAATAGTCAAGTTGAGTTGTTGGTCATGTTTGAAATAGGTTGAGAGTTAGTTTTTCCAAAGAGGAGTTGTTTTGTTTTCTTCTTGTTCACTCGAGCAGTGTTTTGGTCGCTCAAGCGGTCTTTGAAATCTTTCAACATTTTGCAAGTCTGCAAATATTCTGGAAGTAGGGTATCTTTGCTGAAGTGGTACTTCTTGCACTCAAACGGTCTTCTTCAGTCTGCAAAACTTATGAGATGGGGTCATTGTGCACTTAAGCAGTGTTTTGGTCGCTCGAGCGGTGTCACTTATTGTCTCTTACGCTCAACCAGTATTTTGGTCACTTGAGTAGTGTCACTTATTGTCTCTTACGCTCAAGCAGTATTTTGGTCGCTTGAGCGGTCTACGCGTGTATATTAACTCGAAAAAATAGGTTTTTTAATCACTTTTTTGTTTACTTTCTCTCTCTAAGACCTCCCAAACCCTAATGTCCTCACTCTCCCTCTCTAGTTCTTGCTTAAAACCTCAAACACACCCTCACCCATTAATTTCTCCACCATAGCTCTTTGGAGAAAAAGGTAGAGCTCGTCGAAAGCTTCATTCTAATTGGACGAGATCTTGTTTTTGGCCCCATCAAGCTTCGACCCTTGTTTTCTTCATCTTCTAGACTTGAGGTAGGAATTTTTTCAACCTCTCATATGTTTCTTAGCTTAGTTACTTGCTCCTTGAAAAGTGTTTGGTGATTTGGGGGTTTTGGGTTAAACCTAGGGTTTGATTGGAAAATATAAAAGAGGGATTTTTTTTCAAATGAATGCTTGAGAAGGTTGTGGAAGTGTGTACATTGATGGGTTATATTGAAATATGGGAAGATCTTTCTTTAAAAGTGATTTTTGAAAATAAAGGAAGTTTTGTTTGAAAATTATTGATATTTGTTTTGTGAAAGGAAAATGAAGGATGTTGGACTTTGAAAGATATGGAAAAAATGTATTTGTTGATAATGAGAGTGGAGTTGGATATGTATTATCGCTACCATTTTAAAATTTATGAGATTTTATCTGTTATAGGAAAATTATCTATTGATTAGAAATATATGTTTTGGGCTATCGGTGGAGGATAGTTTTGATTGTTGTAGAAATGACGTAAGGATTATGTTAAATTAAAACTAACTTCTCATACATTGTGCATTGAGCATTGTTTCACACTTGAACATTGAAAATATATTGTTTTTTAGAAAAATAAGTGTATACCTTGGTGAATCTGGTTAGAGGGTATGGTTGTGGTTATTATATTGGCATGTGTGTCCTTGGTGAAAGTCCAGAAACCTGTGCAGTTAGGTGTCAATCCTTCCAGATAGTACCGGTAAGATGACTTTGGTATTGCTTGTATAGCCTACTAGCAGACACGTACTTAGAGATTCCCAGTGTCTTGTATCCACTGCCCTGTTTTCTAATATAAAGGTGTATTTTCATGAATTGAAATATATTGGTAAAGGCATTGCATTGTTTTGAGATGAAAAAATATAATGTTTGACAAACGGCATGCATGTACATCCGCCTTATAACTTTGCTAAGTTCCATACATTGTGTTAAAGTATCTCTACTGGACTTTAGCTTACCCTATGTGGAAAATAACTTTCAGGTGCTAATGATATGCCTCCACCAAAGACTTAGCTTAGGAGGACCGTGGAGCTGAAGGCTTATTTTTGGTTTCTTGTTGTAATTATTTTTGTATAAGCCTTTTGCTTTAACTGTATTTAGTAGAACTCACTTTTGTTGTACCCAAGCATTGTCTTGAAAAGATGTAGCCATTGGGGCATTAACTTATTTGTATAACCTTTCACTTCAATTTACTCATATGTGGCATATGTTATAGATTCGTGATCTAGGATTTATAAATGTATATTCACATATGTCATCTTTTATACGATAAAAGAATATAAATGAAAAGTTATCATTTCGCTTGTTATGTTTCTATGGAATATCATGAGATGGGTTGTTGTTATTATTTTGAGGCGTTACATTGATCGTAAGGATGGAATTGAATAGACTCAGCCTGGTGGAAACACTACAAATGGGGCCTGGCAAATGTCAAAGAAAAGCTCAGTCCGCTGATCTTAGATTTATTATTTATTTCTTATTTCTCTTTTATTTTGTTTTTTGTTTTGAATGATGTATCCAAGCAAATGGCCTCTCCCTTTGTAAGTTTTGGAAAGGAATGGAAACTTTTTTTTTTTTTGCGAATAATGCCTCTGCAGTTATGTACTTACTAACAAACCAACAAAACTGGTCTTCCTTTTCTACCGAGCAAAATTAGCTCGGCTAGTAATTCACAAATTAACACGATTTCACCCAGCTAAAAACCTAGCTCGGTGAAGGTTTTCAAAGTTGGAGACATCCTACAATCTACTTTGTTGAGCTAATAACCAACTCGGTAAAAGATTTTCAAAGTTTGGAAACATCCTCCAATTTACTTTGTCGAGCTAACAACCAGCTCGGTAAAAGATTTTCAAAGTTTACAAACATCCTTCAACCTACTTTATCGAGCTAACAACCAGCTCGTTAACAGATTTTCAAAGTTGGAAACATCCTCTAACTTACTTTTCCAAGCTAACAACTAGTTCGGTAAAGATTTTCAAAGTTGGAAACATCCTCTAACCTAGTTTGCCGAGCTAACAACCAGCTCGGCAAAGATTTTCAAAGTTGGAAACATCCTCCAACCTACTTTGTCGAGCTAACAACCAGCTCGGTAAAGATTTTTAAAGTTAGAAACATCCTCTAACCTACTTTGCCAAACTAAAAACCTAGCTTGTTAAAAAAATTTCAAATAATCAAAGTGCATTCAAACCTACTGCCCCATAGTCATGCTAACTCGGTTACAATCAAAGCATAAAGATTTTTAAGTTGGAAACATCCTCCAACCTACTTTGCTAAGCTAAAAACCCAGCTTGTTAAAAAAAATTCAAATAATGAAAAGGAATTCAAACCTGTTGCCCCTTAGTCGTGCTAACTCAATTACAATCAAAGCATAATAATAAGACAATAACATTGCTAAGTTCTAAACTGAAAAAAACTATCAACTTATTTTTAATGATTAAAAATGGAAAAGTACATGGATAAAAGCTAGAAATAAAATAACTTTAAATTGTCAGTGTTCCAATCTAGGCACATCAAGGCCTTCCAAATCTTCCAAGTTGTAGGCCCATTTTCCAGCTAACCCCACAATCTTGTAAGGTCCTTCCCAATTAGGACCCAACTTTCTATCACCAGGCACAAGAGTGTTACCCATGACTTTATGTAAAACTCAATCTCTCATCTTGAATTGTCTTGGGTGTATGATTTTGTTGTATTTCTTGGACAACTCTTATTGATATGCTATGATGTGAATCAGCACCTTTTGTTTTCTTTCTTCAATAAGGTCGAGTTTCAAAGCTATTGCTTCCGTATTTAAGTCAAGATCAAAATTTTCATTTCTAATAATGAGTAAACCAATCTCCAACAGGATAACAACCTTCACATCCAAAAAAAAAACCTCCATGCCATAACCTAAAGCAAAGGGTGTCTCTCTGGTTGACCGTCTAGGGGTTGTTCGGTATGCCCACAAAACATGGGATAGTTCTTCAACCCATTTTCCTTTAGCTTTGTCAAGCCTTTTCTTCAGTCCATCAAGGATGACTTTGTTTGAAGCTTTAGCTTGGCCGTTTCATTGAGGATAGGCTAATGTAGAGTTGGAGAATTCAATCTTCAATTTTTCGCAAAATTCCCTTAAAAGTCTTTCGTCAAATTGAATGTCATTGTCAGAAATGAAAACCTTAGGGACTCCAAAGCGAGTGATGATATTCTTTCAAACAAACTTCTTCACATCATTATCTCTGGTGGTTGTAAGTGCTTCTGCTTCAACCCATTTACTAAAGTAGTCGGTTGTCATGATGAGGAACTTCATATTGCCTTGTGCCGTTGGAAGAGGCCCTATTATATCCAGGGCCTACAAAGCAAAAGCCATGGACTTGTCAATGGAAGAAGTTCTCTGGCTGGTTGATGGATTTGATGTGCAAATTTCTAGCACTTTTCACATTTTGTTACGTACTTCTACACATCTGCTTGCATGTGTGGCCAGCAATAGCCCTGACAAATAGTTTAGTCGGGTAGCAATCTCCCCCTTATATGACTTTCACACATTCCTTCATATATTTCGAACAAGAACGACTCAACCTTGCTAGGGTACACACATTTCAAAAATGGACCAATGAAAGACTTCTTATACAGTGCTCTAGATAAAGAAAGCCAAAACCTTTCTGATTTCGCTCAGATTTTGTTTGATTCTTTCTTGTTAGTGGGCAAAATCATGTCCTTTAAAAAGATGATGATAGGATCCATCCAGGATGATCCTAGCTCAGCACACAACACTTTAACCACTTCTGCCTCTTCAATGCTTGGTCTTAGTAAGAACTTAATCAATAGAGGCTTGGGCACCGTTGTGTCAAGCATCGCTGCGAAACCAACCAACTTGTCTACCTTAGCATTTTCTTTCCTTCCAGTTTGTTCTACCATAATTGCCTCAAACTTCTTGATTTCTTCTCTAACCAACATTTGATACTTAGCCATTCTTCCATCATTTGTTTCATATTCTCTAGAGATTTGGTTGACCACTGATTAGGAGTTACTATATACCATTAGCTCGGTAGTCTTCATGCGGAGGGTGGATTTCAGACCATCTAAAAGCACTTCGTACTCCGCTTCATTATTGGACACTGGAAACCCAAGTCTAATTGCTTGCTTAATAGTCAAACCATCAGGTGAAATAAGGACGATTCCAAGCCCAGCTCAATGTCTGTTAGACGCTTCATCCACAAATAGCTTTCACATCTCCCCAATGAACAGTTTCCAATACACTGATGGATCTAAAGATGTTTTTAGATCTGGAATCACAATGACTTCCTCAATCGCATCATTAGATCGCGATGATGTACTTGATTGCTCATTACCTTTGCTTGGTTGCCCTATCATATTTCTTTCAGGCACGTCATCGCAAATTAAATCCTCTGCAACTCGATCTACCTCTTTACCCTCTACAGCGCGTCATTGGGTCGAGTGGAAAATGCCACCATTGCCACACTCAATGGCACGTTGCAAGGTCCATCTGTTTGAGGTAGAACTTCAACTTGTTGCGAGGTGAGAGGAGACTGAGCAATTCTCACTATGCCTACCCCCTTGATCGATTTCTTTAGTAAGATCAACTGGGCAAACAGAATGAGCTCCTAGAGAGGACTCTACAACGAAATCTATCAAAGCTTGGGCTTTTATTGCCATTCTAGTTGGAACTTGATGCCAAATTGTCCCAACTCTACTACCCACTTTAAAATACTTCTAGAAAAATCTGCCCTTTTAATCAAAGCTTTCAATGGGAATTCAGTCAATACCATAATTGTATGCACCTGGAAATAGTGTGACAAGTTTCTAGATGCCATCATCAAGGCCAAGGTGAGCTTTTCCAATGGAAGGTACCTTATCTCAATGCCAAGCATAGTTTTCCTTACATAAAAAATTGGCAAGTGTTGTATTCTTTTTGCGGGCGCAAGCACCGCACTAATAGTATGTTGAGAAACTGCTAGGTACAGATATAGTTCTTCTTCAAGTATTGAGGTCACCAAGAGTGGTGGAGAAGACATGTACTATTTCAATTCCTCCAGAGCACGGTCATACTCTTCATCCCAACTGAACTTAGACTTTAATACCTAGAAGAATGGCCTGCAACGATTTGAAGCCCAGCTGATAAATCTGTTATGCACGGCTGCCAATCTTGCTAGATATTGCACTTCTTTGGGAGTACTTGGTCTCTCCAGCTCCTGAATTTCCTTAATTTGTGAAAGATCTACTTGTATTCCATAGTTAGTCAACAAGAAGCCCAAAAAATTTTCTAATACCACACTAAATGCACACTTGGATGCATTCAAACGCAACTTGTGAGTCTTCAAAATTCGAAACATCTCTAAAAGGTCGCTGAGATGGTCAGACTCATTTTTGCTCTTGATCACCATATCATCAATGTATGCCTCCATTGTTCTACCGAGCAATGGAGCAAACATTTTGGTGATCATCCTTTGAAATGTTGCCCCTGCATTCCTTAGGCCAAGGGCATGACATTGTAACAGTATAACCTCCTTGAAGTTGTAAACGAAGTGTTCTCCTGGTCAGACTTATACATAGCAATTTAATGATATCCATGATATGCATCTAGAAAGCTAAGCTAGTTGTGTCACACCATTGAATCCACCAATTGATTAATTCTTGGAAAAGAAAAGTCATCCTTTGGGCACGCTTTGTTGCCCTTCTTATTATCGACGCAAACACGCCACTTACCATTTTTCTTCCGCACAACAATAGTATTTGAGATCCACCTTGGGTAATAGACTTCTTTGATTGCCTTCCAATAGGTTCCCTCCTTTCTTGGCCACAATTTTCGCATGGTGCATAGTCCACTTGCGAGTTCTCTGCATGATCGGTCTGGCATGTGGATTGATGTTGAGCTGATGGCAGATAAAGCTCGGATCAATACCAAGCATGTCATATGGTGTCCAAGCAAACACTTCAATATTGGAGATCATAGACTCCATGATCTTATTCCTTTCACTGCTTTGCAACAATGAACCAAGCAAAAATAACTTTTCTAGGTCATTCTCATCAACCCTTACTTCCACAAGCCCTTCCACGGCCTTTTGCTCGGCCTCCTTGCCAACATCCGCAAACATGTCTGTGTCCTCTAGTTCTACTATCATTTGAACAAATCCCTTGGCAGCCCGGCTTCCATTCATAGTAACAAAGCATTTTTGGACATGATCTGATCTCCGAAGACTTTTTTAATCACTCCTTGTGCATTAGGAAATCGAACGACTTGATGATATGTTGAAGCTACGGCTCACATGGCATGTAATCTTGCTCTTCACAAAATAAGATTGTAAGTAGATGGGACCTTCAAAACCCAAAATTCCACTTGTTTGAAAACTGAACCCACTTTGTTTGGTAGTATAATCTTACCCACCAGCCATTTTGGAATTGAATTGAAGCCAACCAAAGGAGACGTAGTAGGTGCAAGGTCTCTATCATCCAGCTTGAGTTGCTTAAAAGCATCATCATACATAATCTCAACCAAGCTGACTTAGTTGATCAAGATCATCTTGATGTCAAAGACCTTGACATGCAAAGTTACCACTGGCGCATTGTTGTAGGGATTTTAGAGTCTTGCCAAATCCCTATCAGAGAATGAGATCACATTCTTCTCTTCTGTCTTTCCCCTCTTGAAAGTTGGTTGGACATTGAGAACTTCCCTCATATGTTCAGCCTTCTTTATCATGCCTCTAAACTAGCGAACTCACTTAGGCTTAATGATCCCATGGATCACATTGATGACTCCTTGATAAGGGACATCTAAAGGCAATTCATTCGACATGTCTTGATTTGGGAGGCTGCCCTCACTCCACTTTCAATGTAATGGTCTAAGTGTCCCACCACCACCTATTCTTCCAAGTGTTGTTTGAGCAGCACAAAATCCTTAGTTCGGCCATTTTATCATGATAAGTGCAACGATACTTTTCATCGTAACCTCTTTGTGCTTCTCCTAATTTGGTCAGCCATCTAACATATGGCTCGTTTCGTATCTCATTGAAGATACGGTAAATAGGCCTATTGAATACTGTAGTGATGGCGATGCAAACTTTTAATTTCCTCACTTTCACCTCTTCGTCATTCAAATGAGGATCACCTCGGTTGTTATTGCGGTTCTTATTGTAGTTACTGTCTTGCATCCCATTATTTCTAACCGTATTAACTTTAGCAGTGGCCTTTTTGTCTGCTACAATCGTGCTTGGTTTCACCTTCGGCCAAGCAACATCTTCATCCACTCTAATGTGCTAGTTAACCCTTTCCATCAGAGCCTCCATGGTTAGGGGACACAATGGTTAGTTAGTCTTTCAATTTATACTCGACTGGTAAACCGGGCCTGTATTGAGCAATAGTAATGTTGAAAGGACATTCACCAATCTTATTGAATGCCTCCTACTCACCCATGTCAATGGCTAGCAAGTGATCGACCTCATTGGATGTCTTGGTGTTTGTTTTGAATCTAGTAATAAATGCCTCAGCAAGCTGCACCCAAGAAGCAATGTTGCCTTCGACCAATTTTTCAAACCAAGTCAAGCCCAAATCCCCCAAGCTTGACGGAAACAAGATGCACATCAAGGCATCGTTCCTTTTGTGAATAGCCATAACTTGTCAAAAGTGGCTACGATGCATGTAAGGATCTAACTTCTCATCGTAGATAAAAAAACTTTGGTTGGTTAAAACTTGGGGAAAATGGCATGTTCTTAATCTCCTACGAGAACGCCGTACTCTATAGTCTCGCCAGCACTCTGTTCACTAGGTCATAAGCAACGCGTGGTATTATCATGCGTCATGGAGGTCAACCTCTGCAAGGTTGGCACCCTATGTGGATGGCTTGCTTGGGCAACTTCTCGCCTTCAAGCTATCTCATCAAAGACTGTCCGCAAGTCCTTTAAGCTAGGAAATTCTTAATAGATGGATGAGGTCTAATAAGTATGCAAAAGGCGATAGCTTCTCCCTTGAGAATACGACTCCTCCGTCCTCGATCTCACAAACCTGGAATGATGTGATCGAGATCTCACAGATTTTGATTGAGAATTACTCATTCTGTAACTTTTTCTACTCAGAGGTACAGACGTAGTATGTCTATTCTGGTCCCCAAAATGATGAGATTGGGTGCGTTCATTGTCGGTTTCCACTGCAGCAACACATTTTCTCCTCACCTGGAGCTTCAGAAGTTCCACGTCGCCACCATCTTCTTTATTATCTCATCATGCTCCCTAATTCTATTCTTCATGCCTTAGGTATCAGACATTCTTCGTCATCTTTGCCCATCTGGGCTTCGAGAACTTAGGGGCTCAAGGCACGCTTATCTTACACATTCCTGTGAGGGTTCTTTCTCTGAGGGTCCAATTCTATCATAGAAGGGGTAGGAGGCAAATCTCCATGCCTCTTATTAGCTTCTAGTGTTTGGTTGCCGATGGCGGAAAGTGGCGAATCTTTGTTGTATGCCATTAAAATTGTGGAAGAGAGCTTAATCAAAAGGTTTGTTCTGTGAAATTCCCACAGACAATGCCAATTGTACAAGCATGAAATATTTGTCACTGGTATAATCCTATTGATCAAGCTTGCACTCTCCAAAAGACATCATATGGCCTGAAATCATAAAACACATGAGTTTACTGGTAAGTGTGTGGCGAAAAACCCCTCTGATGCCTAAGTCAGCAATTAGGATTAATAAGGAGGAAAAGCTTTGTGAATTTGAGTACCAAAAATTGCAATACCTAATATTAGATTGGCTCTGAGCTTTTATAAGTTTTGCATGGCAAAATCCTAGTAAAACTCCAATTCCCTTTCGTAGAGTCCTACTAAGAATCACATTCCTAAAAGGATATGGCTTATCCTTTCGCACTCTGATCAGTGCAAGCCAAATGAGATGGCACAACTCTTTGCATGGCATTTAACCGAACAACTGTACTACCTTTGCCCTGCTAGTTCTTGAGACAACCAAGCAACACAGCACCACGCAAACCCACCGCGGCACGCCACCATGCTAACGTTGTGCGGTACTCAAACTAGCCCAGCCAATGCCATACACCCAATTGCGCTTGACCGATCATCTAAGGATAACTCGATCTAACCTACCTCACCTAAGCACCACTAGAAGACAACAAAGTTAACCCAACCTCGGCCCACATCCGAGGCCTAAACACCGTTAGCTTGGCCCAAACCCAATTGTCTATGAAACCTTAGCTCGGCCCATTTGTACAACTGGACGGCACAAATTACCCTCTCAATACACATAATTATTGGCGTAAATCATAGTTATTGAGATAAATTTTGAAAATTTTCAATTGTTAACACTATTAATTTATTCGCAATTTTTCCTAATGTAGTAAATTAAATTGTAAAATTTGATTAAATTCAACTTAAAAAAATTATTTCTCCAGAAGCAATTATAACTCGTATAGTCAAACAATATTCTATAAATAATTCATACATTTTTCAAACAACCATCAATTATTTTTAAATAATTCACCAATTTAATTGTTTGTTTAAATCAAGTTCAAAAAAAAAAATGTTTGTTTAAATATTCATTTTTAAACTACTAATACTATAATGTAGTGTTTGGTTCACTAAAATGAAATTGAATTGAATGGAATGAATATTCCTTAGTCTTTTTATAATATTACTTTTCGCTCACAGTGATGAATGATTGTTTTGTTTGTAATCTCTTTTAGTAAATCAAAAGTAAAAATGGACATTAGATAAAATGTTTACTCTATTCAACTTTATTTTAATAAATCAAACATAACTTAAGACTGAAATAATTAATTAAACGTAATTTAAGATCGAAATTATTTCATGACCCTATTTTTTAGACATAATTTGGGGGCCCGCGGCGACAACCTTGCCCGCCTTACCTCGGTCCAACCCTAAATATAAACGGTTTAAATCATTAAAATAGGCTCACGACACATCTCCATTAGACCTCATAACATGTGTGTTGTGCCATAAAGCATAGCACACTCCCCAAATCCATCAACGGTTGAGATGTTGTGTTAGCATTGACGCAGACGATAGTAAATAATTTTTTTCTCTTCATACAAATCCAAGTTTTTTAAAATTTATTTATTGAAAGTGTTTTGTTTTTTTAATTTATTATTATTTTTTAAAACTCGTGTTGTTTGATATAGTTAATTTTAATCTTAAAATCAAGTTTTGAAAATAAGATTATATTAAATTTCATAATAAATTAATTAAAGTCGTGCATGATTTTAATGAACTAGGTTGAAATACAATTTTAAATTTAAAGTCATAAGCCACTGATTTAATAATAATAATTATTGTCCAAAAGAACCTGAGTTTGGTAGTTAAGTTTTGTAAAGTCTTTGAATTGGGTAAAATACTCAAGAAGAGTGGAAGATGGAGACTGGGGAGGACGACCAATGGGGTAACAATAATACCATCAACTAATAATTATCTAGAAATTTATTTAAAAATATCAATAGATGATTCAGATTTAATTTATATATACACTCAATCCCATGACACATCATTTAATCTCAACCTTTCGTTCTTAATTTGGGTATATTTCTAGCACAAATTTCCGGGTACTTAAACTTTTTAATATTACAAATTCAAATTTAACTATTCAAAAATTATTTAAAATTATCATCTTATAATTTAAATTTGGGTTCTGTTATGGTGTGCAACTTACGCCTTACACTTACGTCTTTTCTGTTTGCAGTCCTGCTTTTATTTTCACCTTTCACTTACACTTTTTGTGTAAGTGACACAAGAAAAATCCTTTAAATTTATTTTACACATAAATCTCATATTAAATAAATTTAATACCAACCACACAATTCTTATTCGAGGTCCTAGGGCAGATACCGGACAGCTCAGATGACAGCATCTAATGCAATGCAAGAAAAAGGACAGCTCATCCCAACACCAAGCCCCCACTTGCCCTCCCCACTATCACCCTTGTATTTCATTACTGTTTCTTGTTTATTTATTTATTATCTTTTTGAATAAATTTGCCGACCTAAACTTAATAAATAATTTATGTTCATTGCTTATTATGGGTCAGTCAACTCCACCACACCCCCACTATTATTTCAATAATTATTTTTCTTTATGAAATTCAACTTTATAACCCCATGTATGCTGCCTATACCCCAATTCAAGCATTTGCTCTTATTCATCTTTTTTTTCTTGGGTATGTCTTTGACCTAGAAAAGCCCAACCCAACCCCACAGCTCGTGACCCGAAATGTGGCCCGACCTAGCAACTCCAAAACTTTATATATATATATATACATACTTACTATTCTTCAATTTTTAAGAAACTTCACTTTGTTCAAGTTCTATAAAATTTTAAGATATAAAAGCACAAAATAGACACGTGGGCGTCCTAGCAAAATAAAAGATAAAAGTAAACTCAAAGAAAATACCCAAAACCATGTGACATGATTAAATTTGAAAGCAAAAAAGTTCATATAGATTGAGTGGAAACATTATCCTGAGTTTGTTTTTGCATAGCATTTCCAAAATGCCTTTCAAATCACAAAATATCAAAATGTGTCTCTTATTTGAGAAACAAAGATGCTTAGTTTGGCAGATCCTAATTTACACAAAACCAAACTCAAAAAACAAACCTACAATAGAAATTTTGCCAAAGAATAGTGTTTTTTTGTTAAATTGATTTTAAATTTTTTTTTTTTTTTTCCTGTCATAAATAACAAGATCACTCACCTTTTGTTTTTTGTCTTTTTTTTTTTTTTTGATCTCTACTCTTTTGTTTCTATGATGTCCTGCTTTTTCAGCAATTCCAAGAGGATGATCTTTTAAGCATAGGCTTCATCTGCTTGTCCTCTTCAAGGGAGATCATCCCCAAATGAGAGGGATCCTCCAACATCATCTTTGCCACCAAATATCCAGCTATAGACCAAGTCTGATATTTCCGTGCTTGTTTACCGACGTATCTCCCTCGTGTCCCATCATAATATTCTGGCCAGCTGTCTTTGAGCAGACGGCTCTCGGCAAGATCAATTGCTCGTCTGGCAATTTGAGGCCGTCCCGTTTTGATGCAGGCAGCTGTTACCAACCACAAAAGCACTGCATTCGATATAGGAGAGGGAAAAGCAAAAAATGATGCAACAGGGGAATATGTTAGTTCAGACATCAATTGGGGAACCACCACATAATTAAAAAGTACGAGAAACTTTGTTTTCTAAACACTGTCAACCCGGAATCCATAAGGAAAAATGAATGGGGTACAATGCAGGAAAGTAAAATTTAAGAGGTAAGAACATGTGTATTCTGCTTAGAAATGATAACTTTCTAGGGCTTTCTTGAGGGATTTATTGACATATTTAACGAAAATACAATAAATTCTGTATTTCTTTGGAAGTTCAAAAAAATTCCAAGGGTGGTAAATATCTGTATATCTACCTATCTATCAATCAGAAATGCATGGAATTGAACAAATTATGAAAATATTTGGAAGGCATTCATGAAGTGTCCCCCCATAGTCATTACACCACAGTAAATGATAAACTTGGAGTCCAATGTTGGAAATTGACAGTCAAAGTGGTAACCCATTAATGACTTGTGTTTTGTTTTACAAAATTTTTTTTTTTTTTTTTCTTTAACAAAAAAAAAAAAAAAGGTCACAAAAAATACATATCATTCAGAGAAAGGGGTAGACATTAAATCAACTCTAATATATTGGCAATTATTGTAAAGGGTAAGCGAGTATGATCTTGACATCCTGACAGCCAAATGTGAATTTGTGTTCAAAGAAAGGCATAAAAGCCTCAACGGCCAGGCATAGCAGCTCAGGTAAACAAATAAATAAAATAGCGTTAGGCAAATAAGAGTGACTATTTACATAAATCTTATTATCCTGAAGTCTCTTAGAGGTTAACAAAATTAGGATACAAAACCTCAACCATTTCCTCGCAGTGGGCTTCAGGTAAAAATCAAACTGGATAAATAAGAAGTGTTCATGAGAGTTAACAAAGTCTTATCTCGGAGTCACATAGGACATATAACTCTTGCCCACAGGAAAAAAATTCATTAACCCAAATCATTAATTAGTGAGTTCGGCGCTAAATTTGCCATGGACTAATTCTGACTCTGTTGGGCTGTTAAGATCGTGATGACTATATACGATTTGGCCAAGGCAGAAAGAGTTCTACAAGCTAAGGTTTAATATTCATCCCGGCTATGTTGTGCTGTCCACCTTGAACACTATTCGCAGCAATACACAATAGCAAGAAGTGTTTCGCATCATCAATGTCATATTTATAATCAAATGGCAGAAAGTAAAAACATTAGATCAGAATGAATGACAAGTATGGAAGAACCTGGCCAAGATCCTCCATTATGGTAGCTCCATCTGGTATTCTTTGGATCACAACCAGTTACAATTCGCCATTCATGACTTTCTATTGCAGGATAGCATATCTTCAAAGGCATTTCTCCAACCAACTCTTCCCAGCGTGCTTCTATAAGATCCATAATAGCAGCAGATTGCTCAGGAGTCGCCAAAGAAGACAAAATAGCAATACAATTACCTAAAGCAAACCATCGAAAATCCATCCTTGCTGGGCTAACATTGCCAATAAAATAGCCACCACGTATTGGCATAAAATCAAACACCCATTCTGGGATTGAATCAGGAATAACATTAAACTTATTTACTGCTGTATGAGAATACTCCTCTGTTTTATAGCGGTATATGTCATTTAATTGTTGGAAATCAAGCCAGAAATAACTTCGCATGTGATAACTCAAAGCGTGCAAGCGCTTTACTATTCTCTCCACAAACTCTTTCCCCTCTGCATCATGTTTCAGCATTGACAAAGAACATCTCAATGCCATAAAGAAAAGTGCTTGAATCTCAATAGGATAACCATAAACACCCTGAAAAATGAATACCTCCCATTAGGATATGCCAATATGTAGATTCTGGGGAATAATACAAAGCTCTTAAAGTGATTCAATAATTATAAATGAAAGGAGTGAAGGTACACTGTGTAATTATTACTTTTTCTTTCTTTTTGTAATTATAAACTGAACCAAGTTTCAGTAAATGATTGACTAATACAGCTCAAGGGTCTATTACTTTTTTTTTTCTTTCTTTTTGGAAATTAAAACTATTAAGTGTCAGTAAAGGATTGAATAATAATACAACTCAATAAATATGTTTCTCCTTTTTTCTTTTTTTTTTGATAAATAATAAATATGTTTCTCCTTTGATATGTGAATTGGCCTCTGCATTGTGTTATGATGAATGCAATAAAGCAGTGAATTATCTTGACAATAAAAAAAATGCAGTGAATTATCTTGCAATCAGTATTATCAGGACTGAACCAGACTGGCCAGTCATACTGGTGAAATTGAAAATCCAGAAAGTTTATTGAAACACTTTACTCACACATTATTACAAGCAAATCTTATGAAACCATTAAACCTGCCTATATCAATTGTTAAAACCATTGAAATGATGCTTAAGAAAACTTAAACCACCATATCTTGGATCACATGAACTGCCATGTCCACTACTGTACCTCTACTTTATCAATAGCTTATAGCCTCTTTATGATAAAATGTCTTTCAATAGAAAGGACCAAAAAAAGACGCATACCCTAAGTACACATGATGTATACAAGAGAGGCCACGTAACTATCCAGGAAAAAAGAAAAAAAGAAAAGGAAGTCCCACAAATACACTACAAAAGAATCTAAACAAAAAGGAAATGCTCCTGAGCCAAAGGTATAAAAGACGCAACAAGCAAATGTTTACTTCAGTTTGAGCTACATACAGAAATACTCCACATAAACCAATTTAAAATTATTTTGTATCTAATTATCAAGCCATCCAAATGATAGACCTAGAGTAGAACCAAGGATCCAAATGAACATTCCTCACTGGACTGGACCAATATCAGGTTTAGTTCTAAACACAACAGGTGGCAGCTCTAGGAATTCTAGTTAGGGTTGACATTCAAAAACTTATATATATATATAACACTTATCTATAATAAATCTCTCAATTTAAACTTCTCAAATCACAAGCAAAAATGAATTTTAATATATTGATATTTTTTATTCAATCCTTCCATTTTTTTAAATATATGGAGTTCTACAATGGGGGAGAGAGAGAGAGAGAGAGAGAGAGAGAGAGAAAGTTGGGTCGTAAATATGGATTGGGTTTGATGGACTATAGAAAATTTTACTAAATTGCCCTCCACAAAGCACACATGCAGCGTACGTGATCATTTTTTGTCCAAGTTGCTAACAGTGTGTGACGGCTCGACTAGATTGACACAATTTCTTAAGTTAAAGGACTATATTGCAAACTTGTAAATGCTAGACCTAAATTGAGATTAACCCTAAACCCCACAAGGAGTGTTTTGTAATTTGGTCTTTTGAATTTGATTGGATCTAGGTTTAGCATGGTGTCTAAATATGAGTTATTTTATCAAGTCCTTGTATAGAATTAGTTCGACCTTAATAGTTTCAGAAAAGCATTGTGTTGATTAGAACTCTGTGTAATAATAAAGTTAAAATAGTACTTATGAAAAAGCCTTGTAAAACATTTACAATCGTTTGATTTGCTTCCATTAAATGAAGAGATTTCTTGTTCTTAATAAGACTCCTATAATGATTTCTAGAAATTTTCAGGTTTCTATTAGTTAGTGAGTATGGCCTAAGAGCTAATTTTATTGCTTGTAAAAATGTATAATTACTTGCTCATGCCATTTAGTATCCCATTCCATATATATTCCTGTAAAAATAAAGTTAATTTCTTCTATTTACATTATTAACAAAAAAATAGTCCAAAACAACATTCAAGGAACACCAACATAATGATCATTGGTAGGTACGTGGATCACTTGACTTGAATGCTATAATATACTTGTAATATTCATGCTACCTGACAGAATGACCACTACTAGGATAAATACTTGCAATAATCCCCAGAAATGAGTGCTCATATTACCTTAAACATGGATCACTTGCTTGTATACTACTAATTTTTGCATACAATTGAACTTAATGACATTAGCTTATTACTCGCAGCATTTAAAATGATTTGCTTCGCCTCATGACAAAGGTTCATTTTAGAAATTTCACAAAAGTCTCAAAACACACTTTTTGTTCGAAACTCCATTTCCCATCAGTCATGACTCTATTTCTTGAAGTTGTGCCTTTTAAATGCTAGGGCAAACAAAACAACATGATTTTACTAGTGTATGATATTAATCACCATTGCTACATCTACATGAAAGATATTGTACCTACAGATTGCCTACAACTGCAGATTAAAAAAAATTTAAAAAGAAAGAAAAGAACAATATTGAATTCCAAAATCACAATCAACCGTTCTATATGATGGAGACAATATTCCTGACAAGAATCCTCAACATTTCTTCATCTTAAGCTCAATACCAATTAAAAGATCAGCTCTCTTGCAAGGGAGAAGGACAATTTGATTCTTAAAACAAAACGACTAGAGAGATAAGAAGCACCGATACGAATCAAATCACTAGTAAAAGTCTCACTTTAACAGTCACAGGAACCCATATGTTTAGTATAGTTGCCCAATAAGAAGCAAAATCAACAGAATGCAGCAGCCACATGAGAGTAAATAAAGCATTGCAAACACATTTTCCTAATTTGAATTTTGTACATAGGAATGCGCTCGTGGAATGATGACCAGACACAGAAAGTACAATTCAACTTCAGTCCATTAAGTAACATTGAGATGGAACATATAATCCAAAACAGAATGTTCAATCAAAAGCCTGAGAACTAACAATAAGATATTTAGGGTAAATCACAAATACACCCCCTGAGGCTTGCTAAAAATATAGATTGCCCCCCGTGGTTTCGAAAATTACAAATACCCCCTGGTCAGAAATTTTTATTTAACAAAATTAACTAAAAAAATGAAATTCATAATTGCTCTCTAATACAATAATAAAATTATCTAAATTATTAATTGAAACATATTTCTAATATCATTAAAAACTGTTAATTGACTTCATGATTTATTAATAAAAGGGGTAATTTGTTACGAAATTAGAAACCTCAAGGGGTATAATGTAATTTCCAAAACCACAGGGGATGATTTGTATTTTAATCAAACTTCAGGGGGTGTATTTGTAATTTACCCAAATATTTTATGTAGCATCCTAAAGTTAAGCAACCATGGGAAGAAGAAAAAAATCAGCAACAACAAGAAGAAGAATGTTAAGAACATCACTGCCATGGTAGTGGGCAATGCATAATATCAGGCTGCATTCCCAACAGGGAGTGACTCTTCCAGGTATGTTTTGGCATAACAAATCTGGAACATTTTATTCCTGAACCAAATAATAGTTAACACGTAATAAGCTTACATATATTCATATTTTGAAAAGTTCTGACTCATGAAATTATTGTTTAGAACATCATCCACTTTACTCCATCTATTAACTTCAGTTACGGTAAAATATGATTTTTATTTGACAGTCAAAGCATGACGATGATTCACATGGAGGATTCTCCTCGACTGATATACATCCAACACACAGAATAACATTGGGAATTTTTAAGCTAAACATATATCCAAGTGAAAGCCATTACAAATTGCCCTCATTTGTAGGTCCAGACAAACTATCAGATTCATCAAGCTTACAAACACCAACAGAGAAGGACTTGTTGCTGGCATCAAGTGAATTAGTTCATGGCTGAGAGTTGAGAGACTTACTTTCATTTGCAAAACAAAATTTGAATTGTGGAAAATTACGACAAATCCCAAGTTTTTCACCCTCAGATCTAATTTTAGTAATAATGATAAAACGGAATACTTAGATTGGTCTTGGCAGAGCAAAGCATCAAAAGCATTTTAGTTCATAAGTATAAGAACTTTTGGTCTTGGAAGAGCGAAGCATCACAAACATTTTGATTCATGTGTATAAGAACTTCAACAGTATTATTAAAACTAGATCACAAGGTATCTTACCATTCTTCGATCAATCATTGAACATCCATCAGCACATAGCAGAGTTGGAAATGTATCAAATCCCTCTGATAGACACAGGGCCAGAATGAGCCTCATTCCCTTTTGGCACTCTGGTGTTTCAGCCAGAGTTAGGTCTCCAGTAGACTTTGTATATGCACGCAGCAGAATAATCCACCAGAATCCAGAGTCAACCGGAGCAACTCTTCCAATTGCACTCTCACCAAAATCTGCTGCTATAGTATCTGATTTACGAACTGGATCATGAAGAACTTTGAAACTAGCTGGCATTGCCCCTTCCCCAAGCTTGAATCTGTCAATTCTCTTTTCCCACCCTTGAAGCTGTAGTGTCTTTAGTAGAAAGTTCTTAACTATATCGGGCTCACCATTCATTAGAAAGGCCAGAGCACTTGGTACAAAATCTCGTACAAAAACCTAGACAGTAAACAAAAATTGGACAATTTCAAATTCATTCAAACTCCAATATCAAAATCAACCCAACTTTAACCAATGTCAATCTCAGGTTACTGCATTTCTAATCTAATGCCAATTTAGATATCAATATCTTCCAAATATTAATTGACCAGATTTCATCACATATTGCACCTTAAAGTTTCAAAGCCAACATTTTCCAAAGATTAATGTGTTCGAAGTGTTTGGTTAAAACCTTATACCTGATCATAATTAAGAACCTCCTCTGAAGCATGGTCATACGCAGCAATTGTGCCAACAGGTTGGCCCCGGAAGAACACCAAAGATCGGCGAAGAGCTTCCCAGGCTTCAGCAACCATTGGGTGTGGCTCAAAAGAGTTCCGAGTTGATGAAGCAGGAGTATCCAATACTGACCGTCCAACAGGTGAGTATGAGATCTCAAAGTTATCTAGGGCTCTTGATAGGCCAATTGACAACTCGCTAAGTGACCTCTCATCAAAGGATCTCTGCCTCTCTATGTTGATCCTCGGCTTCTCAAGAAGCTTCGAGAGATCATAATCGTCTATTTCAGCGATTGAGCAGTGAGAACTCACATTTCTAAGCCCATACTCCTTAGTAACATCCATATTTCTCAGCTCTTCCAGTTAAAGATATCCTGCATCAAAAACAGATACACATTTAGAGGGAATAGGTTCCTATATATATATATACACAAACATTCAGAGAAAATCATATCTAACAACACCTGAAAATAGACAGACCAATGACAAATAATGAAGCTTTACAACAGTAAAATAAAAAATAAAAATAAATAAATAAAAAATTGTCTATCAACAAAATTTACAAATTCAGAAAAATAATTGAAGTAATATAACAAACATCTAATTGTGATTGATAATAAAAAAATAAAATAACTAACAGGTTAAAATCTTCTATCCACAAGCATAATTGAAGCATAATTTTCTAATTATGGAAAGAATTGGGGGAAAAAAATGTTAAAATTTTATAGTTACATTCATCAAACAAAACTAAAAGGAATCTAAATACAACAATAAATTCGTTTCGGATAAGTTATCCGAAATAAACATTACATAAGATCACATCTTTTAGAAAATAAACTACATTGTCATATCGTCACAAGAACTCAAGAAGCGTATGACAGAAAATCGAGATCCAGTAATAAATAATAATAATAACAAATAATCTAATCATATATATGTAAACACAGCTATATATAAAGTCAAACAAAGAAATCAAATCCTAACAAAAGCCGTAACTAAATACACTTTTAAAGAGGAAATGGAGCAAATTGAGTAGTTTGTAACGGACAAACCAGATCTATAGGTTCATTGCCCGAAATCACGAATAACACATTTATCAAAAGCTTAGAGAGAGAGAGAGAGAGAGTGAGACCTTGGATAGCTCAGATGGCGGAGGATGAGATTTTCCGGCGGGTGAACGGTACGACGCCGGCTGTGATTTCGCCGGAAAGTGATCGGAGAGAAGAGGAGAGAGAAGAAAGGGGAGAGCGAGAAGAAGAAGAAGGAAAAAAATGTACACATTAGCGGTAGCAGGTATATATAGTGAGAGAGAGAGAGAGAGAGAGAGAGAGAGAGAGAGAGAGAGAGAGAGCTTTGGAGAGAGAGAGTGGGGCGTGGACCGTCTCTATCGCATTTGTCTAATCTAAATCCAAATGTAAGAAACTTACCGGCATTAACCGGTTATAGAGAAATTCCGGGAAATTTGGGTACATTTTGCGTTTGGATTTTAAATTATAAAATATATTTGGGTGCATAGGTTTATTTTAAAAAGTAAGGGGTAGTTTGGGATATCTTAAATAAGTGTATTTTTAAATTTTTTATAAAAAGATGTGTAGAAAAATAGAGAGAAAATGTTGATTGATATGACTCAAAAAAGATAAAAAAATAAAAAGATGAACTAAAATAGGTTATACCAAACAAGGCTTAAGTTAAAAATTAATTTTTAAATTTTTTTTGAAAAAATATATAAAAATATAAGAAGGTGGTGTCACTTAAAATAAGTTAAAAATTAAAAAATAACTTTTAACCAAGTTTTTAAAATAGGTCAAAATAAATAAATAAATAATTTTTTTTCCTTCCTTTTTCATATATGTTTGCACAAATTCAAATTTGCATAATTTAAATTTCTTTATCTCATTATATTATGTGATTTTGAGTTTTATTCCATGTGCTTTTTTTTTCTTTTTTCTTTTTTTCTTTGGAGACTGTCGCCTTGCCTACGTTAGTGTATATCCTTAGGGCTTATTTGGGAATTATATTTTTAATTATTACAAAAAATGTGTAAAAAATAAAAAATGAGTTGTCTTTTTATAATAATTTTTTGATATTTCAACTAAAAACTAGCCTTTTCAAAAGATGACAATATAAATGTTTGATGAGAATATACAATACTTAAAGATATAAGATGAGACATAATATATTATAGGATATGAGATAGATTATATATATATATATATATATATTATGTGGTCATTTATACTATATTTAGTTAAGTTATGGTATATAATGAGATAAGAAGAGAGTAATTATTTATTATCTTTAGATGAAAAATGAGTCATATCTAACAGTGGGGGGATATATAATGTCATGGGAGTATATATCTCCTTTTTGCATCATATACTATCTATATTCTCTATATTCGGAATAATCAAACACGGAGTATAGGAAGACAAAAAAATACTATGTAAGATCTAATTTATATTATATCTGACTCCACACTCATATTCGACTTTTATATATAAACAAACAGGACTTAAAAACGTATTTACATTTGATTTTAATTGATATATGTGGCTTGTAATTATGAATGCATGGAACTAGAGTCACATAGCTTCCATAGTTTTATAATTCACAGTTTTGCCAAGTGTGAAACTCTACATGTTAATCCAAAGAGTTAGATGAGTTGGTAAGATAATGGTATGTATAATTTAAAGTTGTGGGTTCGAAACCTATACTAACCTTCTTATAACCCTTGATTGAAATTGGGAGTGAGAGGTGGATTTCTTGACATCTTCTCCCGATTTGCCTTGTAGAGTCGGGTTATAAACGAGCCGGCATTAGTGGTTCTCGGGTCATAAAAAAAAAAATACACATGCTCACAAAAATTTGAGAAATTAAGGATCCGTTTGGCTTACTTTTTAAAAAGAGTTTTGAGTTTTAAATTGTATTTTGAAAGATAAGTATTTGAAATGAGTTTTGAAAATTGAAAACTTGTTTGATTATGAGTTTTGAAAATAATTTTGGAATGATTTGTAATTTTTTTTTATTTTTTTGTAGTTGAGTACATGCGTGTGAGAGAGAAAATTGATTGATGTATAGAATGTGAGAAAATGAGAGAAAAGAAAAGAGAAAGAAAAAGTGATTCATTGATGTAAGAGAGAGAGAGAGAGAGAGAGAGAGAGAGAGAGAGAGAGTTTGGTAGAGTTTTAAAATTATGATTTGATAATAGAATTGTATTTTGAGTTTGTAAGTTTTGAAATTATGATTTAAGTGTAAAAAAATTTGTTTGATTATGAGTTTGAATTGAGTTTGAAATTTTTGATGTGACATATGATATTTGATTCAAAAACTTGCAACTCATAACCAAACACACAACCCAAAATTCTATTCAAAGATCATAAAAAAAAATTTAAAAAAAAATCTGAAAATATTTTTTATTTAAAATATAAAAATAACAGGGCCAAAAAAAAAAAACACTATTCCGGTCAACTAGCCGGACATGTGAGAGACGTCCGGGAGGATGACCGAGTAGACGTGTTTGCAAAAGTGAGTGTCAAATCAAATTTTGAAAACTCTAACCAAACACCTACCTCATACCAAGCGGTGAAATTAACTTTGGAAAGCTCTACCAAATAGGCTTTTGGATTTTTCAATCCAAAAATTAATTTAAAAATTAAACCAAACACTATCTGATATTTTTACTAAAATTTTCATAGTTGACAGAAAAAAGAGAAGTTTATTAACTTGCATAAAGTTCTAGTTTATGGGCAAGATTGTGAAATTTCAAGTGTTTGCATAGTAATTGTATTTTTTTTTTTTAAATCTCAGATGGAATGGGTGGGTGTGATTTAACTTTTTTTTTAATAAATATTAAAATATATAGTATTGTTGTAAATTTTAACTCTAAATTTAGATAAGGGTTTGTCATGGGATAAACCCTAAATTTAGATATTCTTGATTTTACTTCTCTTTAAGATGGTGGTTGAGGTGATTTATAGTCATGAGTAATTAATGGTTGTTTGGCATATACTAAAAAATTTTTTTTTTTTTTTAATCTTTTTATGTTTTTTAAGTAATATCACCTATCTACTTTTTAATACATCTTTTCACAAAAAATCAAAAATATACTTATTTATGTGAAAATTTGAATATAATCCCATTGAAAAATGTTTAGAAATACTAACTGAGCACTCTTAATCTACCCCTAATAATATAAAATAGAACATGTGAAGGAGTGGACACGCAATCCTCTCTCTATTCTCTCTTTTTCACTTTATTAGGGATTAAAATAAGAATGTTATATTAAGAGAAATAGCATGATTGTAATCCGATTTTGAAAAGGTTGTTGGTCAATAAATAAAAATTAAATAAAATGGCAGTTGGCTTCATTAAGGATCTAGTTATCCAAGTATAAATGCCATCACCAACTTACGTAATTTCCAATAGAAGGTGTAGAGGGTTGATTTAGCACCTAGCTAGCTCACCCACCTTAATTGAATTGAAGGTATATTCCAAGGACGAAAATTGTAAATTTAGGACTCTAATGACATATACCATGATGTAATTAGGTTCGTGGACAACCCTCCTTGAAATACTAAAATCCATAGTTGAAAAAGATAAAAAATAAAAAAACTATAATAATAGAGGAAAATAAACGAATCTATCAAAAAGGCTCTTTTGTAATACATTTTTTCTTATTTAAAAAATAATAATATTAAGGCACTATTTGGCATAATTTATAAAAGTGTATTTTTTTTATTATTTTTTTGAATTACGTCATCTCTCTAATTTTTTTTTATAAAAAATCAAAAAATATACTTATTTAGAGTATCTCAAACACCCTCTAATACTCCCTTTCGTCTCAAATTATTTGTCCCGACAAAAAACACAAGAAAAAGTATAAAATGATTTGATATTTTGTAATGATTTTTTAATTTTTTTAAATAAGTTTTCAAATAGGGCCTTAAAATAATGTATTTCTGTACTAAATTTTTAATTTTTTTATCAATTAAAAGAATTTAAAGAGATCTTTTAATTGGTAAAAAAAATATAAAAATTTAGTGCAAAAATATATATATATATATTAAATAGAAAGAATACATTATTTTTAAATTTTCATTTTACATGACGAACAAGCACCTTGAGATAAAAGTAGTATAAAAGTGATAAATTTTATTGTTTTAATCAATAAAAAAACAAATTCAAGCACTATATATATTTGTTTCAAAATCACTAAATAATTTTCAAATTGGATGGCTCAAATACTATTCATACCCAAGAGAATCTTTCCTTTGAACCAGCAAAAAGTTCTGCAAAAGTTTGGTTTTATTTCCTTATCCTATTTTCATTCCTCTATCCATATATTACATTAATTTATTTATTATATTATTCGGTAGGTTGGGTTGTAGACGTGAAAGAATGAGTCAACAAACATACACTTGTGAGTGCGTATCCACTTCTACAAATATATGCACCCAACTTATCAGCATGACAGCATGTTAATTGGGCTGTGTTCTATTAGTACACCCCTCTTTTAGGTTTATACTATTGATTGCATTGCACAATTTTTACTTACAGTTTATTAAATAAAAATAAATTAAATAAGTTTTAAACAATTAATTATTAAAACAATAGGTAGAGTGGTGCTTTTATTTTTATGGACAAATTATCTACACCCTTGAGATTTAATTAAATTACAGATTTCTCTTTGAGATTTCAGAAATTATATTCTGTGTCCCGAGATTTATATTCGCATAATAATTACCTTCTGCCATGAAGTAAACATTAGGAATTGTTGACAGAAGCATGCTGACATCACGAAAATAGATTTTGATGGATGATATTGCCCTTGATACCTTTTCAAAGCACTAAACAACCTGATTTAACCTAAAATCCCTTTAATAAGCCAACAAAATTTACAAAAAAATTACGTTAGATGGAAAAATAAATTATATCTACAGTAATTTGATGAAAGGCTCAAGTATCCTCCATTTGATGAAAGATTGGAGATATCTTGAATTTGATATTTGTTTGATGTTATCGGCCAGTGTAAATTTTTCAAAATCTTGAAACAAATTTTTCAAGGAGGTGGTCGACTGAGGGAACAACCATCCGAACATCCGGCCAGTTGTTTGGTGATCATGCAAACCTGTAAAACTAACGGCTATCTACAGTAATTTGATGAAAGGCTCAGGCATTATCAATTTGATAAAAGATCTGAGATATATTGAATTTGATATTAGTTTGATGTTAACATTAGGGCACAATTTTTATCAGTTTTTTATCAAATTTGAATTTGATAAAAAATCTGATGAAGATTGGAGATAGTCTTATATCATGCCAAATGTAAAATGTTATGTTTATAATTTTGGATTTATTATACTTTATACTCCTAAGCTATTATCAAATTATCTATTTAGTTTCTAAACTATCGATTGAGTTTATTAAGTCCCTAAAGTGTATAAATCGAAATTTATTTAGTTCCTAAACCATCGATTGAATCTATTAAATTTCTAAAGTATTTAATTCAAACCTATTTAGTTCTTGAAGTGATTATAAAAATAAAATATAAGTTCATAAGTATTATAAATTAGTAAAAGATCTTATCTAGATTAAATTTTATTTCCAAAAAATCTTAAATTTTTATTTTGTTTTTAAAAAATGGATGTAAGTTGTTATGGTGAATGTCATTTATAAAGGTAAGTAATTATTTGTAGTATTTTCTTACTTATTTTCTATAATGGCTATTTACTTACCTTTATCTAGTATTATATGTCAAATTTCGTTTATAAATTCAAATTGATTTTTTTTTAAATTTTTTGCTAAGTTGTTTTTATAACTTAATTAATGTATTATTTTGTTATATTATTATTTGTAACAAAATGTTATTATTTTATTCACCCAAAAAAGAAATGTTATTATTTAAATTATCTAATTCTACTTTTTCAATATTTTTAATACTTGTATAATTTTATTGACAAAACTAAAAAACTAAATTCTAATATTAATTTAAACACACAACAAAATAAAACATTTTTTAAAGACAAAATAAAAATTTAAGATTATTTTGTAATAAAATCTTAAATATTTATGAATATATATTTTATTTTTATAATTCTTTTATGGACTAAATATGTTTAAATTAAATAATTTAAAATTTTAATAAATTCAATCGATAATTTAAAAATTAAATAGATTTCAATTTATATATTTTAAGAACCGGTTAAACTTAATCAATAATTTAAATATTAAATAAGCAATTTGATAATAGTTTAAAAACCAAAATGTAATACAGTTGTGATTTGTGGCACTAATTTTTTGAACACTAATGGCACTAATTTCTATATCAGGTAAAAATAAATAAATAAATAAATAAATAAAGTTACCAAAACAGGAAATTAATACTATTAGTGACAGCAGTTTTAGAGCCACAAATCATTTTTCAATATAATAAACCCTATAATTCTTCGTAATAATCCGACAAACTTTTTGCAGACAAAGGATCTGACAAGTATTATGCAGCTAAAGATTTGGTTGGCGGCTATTGTCATCTTCAACTATTAAGAGTTGCCCTTTCTTCTGTTTCAAATCTTTTCGCAACTAATTGATTTTTATCATCTATATTATATATATATATATATATTGTATATTTTTAAAAAAAAATTAAAAAAATTATAATTTACTTTTGAAAATATTTTTTTTTTTAAACCATATCACTTCTCATATGAAAGCGATTTTTTAAAAGAAAGCGATTTTTTAAATTTTTTATTTTTTTGTGGGTCAAGATAAAGAACTTCATTAATAAACCAAGAGCATACATGGGCCTGTTTTGGAATTTGATTTAAAGTCAACCTTTTAATTTTTTGCTTTTTTCGATCACATTATCTTTTTATTTTTTTTATATATTTTTGAAAAAATTAAAAAATTTACTTTTAATTTTCTAAAATAAAGTCTCTAGTCATTGTGTTGCCTAGGCAGATTTTTTGTATCAAGAAATGAATCAAAAGCTGATTTTTAACTTTTAACTGACTTCTCAAAATAGGTCAGAATAGTCATTTCATTTGATATATTTCCATATTTGATTAAGTCAAAAAGAAAATAATTTATATTGAAAATAAATTCACCATCAATAAATTTGAAAATTTGTCATTCTATTGGGAGATAACAAAAATATATATATTTATTTAATTTTTGCTTATAATCATTCTAGTGAACTAAACATTACTTTAATTACGTAATACAAAATTTAAAAACAAATTATATTAACCTCTCTAAAAGTTTGAAGAAAATACTGCAAACACTATAGTTTTGACATAAAATACCGACTCATCTTTTAGTAAAATTAAAATAGCCAAATCTATATAGATTATGTGAAACCATAAAGAAATACAAAGTATAGCATACATTTCAATATAAAAGAGATGATAACATTATTTTCTTTCCACATAGCTAATGGATTACTGATGAAAGATGAGTTAAATGTTAAATAAATTAAAAGTTTAACAAAATAATGTAATTATATCAAATTTATAAAACACTATATTGTATCCTAATCTATGGGAAGTCAGTAATTTATCCAAATTTTATGTCACAAATCAAGAATATTACTCATGGCCAGGCCTGAGAATGAAAAAAAGAAAATGATTTAAACCCGTGACAAATTTTTTTTTGGATAAGAATTCACACTTAGGCCTCGTTTGGGAACCCTTTTTTTTAGTCAAAAAGTCAAAAAAATTACTAAATTAGTCAAAAAGTCAACAACCCACACCAAAAAATTAAAGATTTTCTTTTCTTTTTACTTTTTGCACATCTTTTTGTGAAAAGTCAAAAAATTATCCCAAACATACTAGTTTTTTTTAGCTCATATTTTAACCAAATAACTAAAAATTTACTAAATTAATCTGTTCCCAAACGAGACCATACTACTAATTTTTGTATTATAACTTGAACTTAAAGCCTCGATATTCATGCCATTACCACCCTACACACACCACACAAAAAATAAATAAATAAATAAAAGGAAGAAGGAGAAGAAGCATGATTCACGAGGCATATATTATTTGTCACATGCCAATGTAGCAAATGTTATGTACCTATCACCTTATATAACTATTGACCCGCCACCTATATAGTGAAGTGACATTTCACTGTACAATGGACGAGCCCCCCCTACCTAAGTTGTTAATCAAGTCATTTTCATTGTCAATGACCTTAAAATTATAGATTGTTAGATCTTATTTGATTTTGACTAATATGCAATTCATGCTTGTATTTATTTTGATTTTTAAAGTAAATAAATAAAATGGTCCACCCACTTCTAGTTATTTCATAAAGTCACTACTCAAGGTGTATCCGTGCAAAGCAAGTTATAGTTGATTTTTAATGCAAATTAGAAAAATTGAAATTTTTTGTGACAAACAACTAGTGAGATTAGTTTTTGGATTTGGTTTATTTTTATCAAGTTGCTTAGGTATTATGTTTAATTTGCCAAGAATAGAACGCCTTTGAATTTGTGTGTAGCATTTTAGAACAAAGTCCATGCCAAAAACACATTGGGCATTTAGAGTTTCCAACATCTATTCACAAAAAATGGGGTAACACTATCGACCTATTAACTCTTATCCATCCTTTTGTAATTAGAATTTTGTTTATCAATGTTGCCATGAACACATAAATCAAACATAGAAAAAATATTGAATAAACATGAATAAATAAACTTTTACAAAATTTAATTGAGCTCACTTCAAAAAAATCTTTGTCCATACACGTGTTTAATTTTATAATCGGATTTTTATATTCCTACACTTATCATTTTGTGCATTTGTACAATTAATTGCTTTCATTTTTGTAATAATAGTATTTGGTTCTTACCCTCCGGACAAAGTATTATTTGCTTAGCACAAAAATAAAATAAAAAAATATTGGTTGCTTTTCAAATAGTCCTATTTTTTATATTAAGATTCAAATCTCATTTTTTTTATAGTCCGAAATTAAATCCTATTAATAAAAATAAATAAAATGAAACAGTGTCATGTCATTTGTGTTCTCACATTATTATTGGTCATGTTTGGTTTCAATCTCTGAAATTTTTTTCAGAATTTTTCTTAGAAAACTAGAAACTAAACCAAGCATGGCCATATTATTTTTTAAGTTTTAGTCAATCTCATGTCTGTATACATTATATGTGTTTAAAACAAAATAATGATGCAGGTGATAGAGAGGGAATGAGAAACTAAAGTATTTTGGAATTTGATTTTCTTATGTTTGTGTCCAAACAGTTGGGAATGTTTTTTTTTTAATTTATTTTTTATTACAAGGTAAAGAATTCTCTCCAATATTATATGTTTACAGGAGAGTATTGTGTAAGGACAATAAGACATTTGACCCCAAAAAATAATAAAAATAATAATTTTTTAATTTTATAGATAATAGCAATAGTAATTTTATTTTCTCAATAAATTTGAGATCCATAACATAGCGTAACGCAAATAAATTATGAGTTGAAATCAATGAACCCACACACCATACAGCTCTCGTTTGGTACAAGTTAAACGAAATTTTTTGGCTAAAATAATAACAAAAATATAAAATAGACTTTTTAACCTAATAAGATAAAATGTCACATCTAAACCAATAATCATTTTATTTTTTCTCTCATAAAAATTAAAAAATTTATTCCAAATAAAATTTTTTAATTCCAAATTAAAATAACTAAAAAATTAAAAATTAAAAAATCAACGCACATTCTAAACGAATCTTACAGTGGTGAATAATGCAAAAATATTTTATGTTATATTAATTAAGCAAGTGGCTGGTTGGATTGCGTGATACACGTGAAAAATTGGATGTTTACATGTAGTGAAATATTTTATGTTATATTGATTAAGCAAGTGGTTTGCGGGATTGCGTGACACGCATGAAAAATTGGATGTTTACATGATGGGAAAACATTTTGTGTTAAAAATTTATTATAATTTTAATGTTATGAGTTATAATTAAAAAAAATATTATAATTAAATATAATTAAAATAATATCATATTTCAAGAAAAAAAATTTGTCATAACTAAAAAAAAAATAACTAAAAATATATATGGTATACTTTCTTTTCTTTTTTTAAATATATATTAAAATTTCTCATATTGATGCCAGAGTTTTCACGTATGCTTTCAGTATATATATATATATATATGTATAGAGAAATGCTTGGTAGCCTAAAAAATAGATTGGCTCGAATGGCTCAAAATTTATCTTACCGGTCGTCCGGGCGAACGTCCGGGTTGTCGTCTGGTGAGAAGGCCGACAGCCGTGGTCGACAAAGGTGACAACCGCAGAAGACAAGTTTTCACCTAGTCGTCTGGGCGGACATCCGAGCAGTCGTCGGGGCAAACGTCCAGTGAACACCTATTCGGGCCATTCAAGCCCCTCTTTTTCGGGCTACCAAGCATTATATATTTATATATATATATATATTACTTTAATTAAATTGAATTAAGATGGGGAGATGCAAGGTTGGTAAGGGCGTGCCTCAATGTAATGGATTTTGTTAACCGATCCATCTGTTAATGATTATGTTGGTATTTTTTCATAATAATACAAAAAAATATATTAAATAAATAAAATAGAAATGACAAAATAATTATTTTATTAAAGGATAAAATACAGAATAAACAACACAACTAAATACAAAAATAAATTAGATTACATTACTAAAACAACAAATTATTAACACGGATAACTAAATATTAGAACTCATCGAGGTAAACTAAATTATGAAAAATTAAAGAACAAATAATAAGAAAATGAGCAAACCGAAATCTGTGTGATACTACAATTTCCTTAAAACAGATTCACCGCCTCTCGATGGGTACTAGAGGTATACCGACGTCTGCCTCCCAAGATACGATGGTTTAAACCAGCTAATGCAGAAGTACATTCTAAATAGTTTCGGCGAATTTGACAATAACTGCACTCTCTCTAACAAGAATCAAATAAGAGGCTAACCCAAAAAAAAAAAAAAAAAAAAATAATTCTTTAGTGTAAAAAATCATTTCCAAGTTTTAGTTCAAAACATCATCTCATTTTTCATCACAAAACCTCTCTAAAAATAACCTACTGAGTTGGAGGAGAAATGCTTCTATTTATATTAGTAGAGGAGAGCCTTAGCCATGAAGGCTAACATCAATGGGGTCATCAAATGTCATCAACTCTAGCCATTAGGGCTAGAGTTACAAAGGTTCAAAACTCTAAAACCATTATATAAATTATAATGTGTATATAATGTATAAGTTTTGAGAATTTAAACTAGATGGATTGCAAAATGGATATGGGTGTTGGGTCACAACCCGATCCAAACCCAATCTCAAACACATGCACAAACTAAGCCCAGTATAACTCAGCCCAAAGCTCAAGACTAGGTCCAAGTCCAAATCTAAGACCAAACCCAGCACATGCACAAGTACAAGTCTAAGCTTAGTCTAAACCAAGACTCTTAGTAACTTTTTAGCTTTTTGGCTAAAAAGGTAAGTTCCCAAACGGGGCTGTCCAAATCTAAACCCAACTTTATTGATGCCCACTTTATGAGACAATTCTCATTCACAACTCAATAATTTCGGCTCAATATTTTTGTATTGCAATCTTCTTATTTAAGATAATACAAAACCACTCAAACCCACCTTAACTGGCGGTTGGATCCCACTTTAATTTCTGAAAAATCATTATTTTTCAACAATCCCTCACATGAATAAAATTGGCCGAATAAAAAAAAAGGGACAACGCTTAACAACAATGACTTAGAGAGAGAGCACACAAAATAACCTTTCATCATAAAAGGTAGTTGTTGGCCTTCAACCTTTCATAGTGAAAGCCTATCAAATTTACTAGCTGACCAGTGAACGTGATGTCTTGAACTGTTCTGTCGTTTGTGTAAGTTGAGACAATAGACCTCACATAGGAGTTACTCCAACCATTATTCTTGTTCTCACTAGTGTGTCCGGTTTGGCTCTGGAACACTGGCCTAGTTCAGAGAGTATTTTTAAAGAATTCGCCCTCGTTAATTCTTAAAGAAGCGGCCTCACTTCGCATTCACATAGGTGACCTACATAAGGTATCTCGCTATATCACAGTTGACTATTCACAGCACTTAGGTTATTAAAAACATCAGCTTAACCTTCCAGCACATAGGGTATCATTGTATAAAGGAATGGACAAGAGGATTTACCTCCACAGTGACTCATCCATTACACACAATTAGGTTGTTCCTTTGAACCTAGATCTTGGGATCTTCAATCAACGAAGTTGGGTTTTCCGTTTCACTAACATTTGTTAAAAGCCTTAACTTCATTCCTCTTGACGACTTCTTACTAACTTTCGATTTAACCCTTAGGTTAATGGATCCGTAATATCGTCCTTAGACTGTATATAATCTATAGTGACAATACACGAGAGTAGTCTTCGTATGGAATTATGTCTTCGATGAAAATGTCTAGACCTTCTATCTGTGCCCTACCAATACTTGATTGGTTGTCGAAAAGTATACAAAATTGCTAGCACAAGTTTTGATCAACATGGAATATCCTCAACGAAACGGCAAAACCATTCAGTTACTTTAGTACCATCATTGATCTCGTGATACACATTTACTTGGAAGATCTCCAAGACACAGTTACAACTATAATTAGATAAAACATATCCACTAATGGATTCGTAGTCTTTGTATCAGATATCCAGTAGGTGTCTTTGTACCCTTCTAGTACAACTAGATATCAAGTGTTATGCAACCCATAATCTCGGGTGTAGTGTAAATAATCCAACACCCGCATAATGCCCTTCCAATGAGTAGCATTAGGATTACTTGTATATTTACTAAGCCTGCTACTTGACTAGGCTATACCTAGCCTTGTACAACTCATCAGATACTTTAAACTTCCAATGACTTGAGAATATACTAGTTGAAATACACTTTCACTATTATTCTCGGCCAAATGTAGACAAGGTTGTTAAGATTGCGATCCGGATCGTAGGATCGTACGATTCTACGATCCATTTTTGGAGAATCGATCTGGATCGCATGATGAATCGCATTTTGTGCAGGATCGTAACAGGATCGGTGGGATCGGACATGGGATCGTAGGATCGTATTTGGATCGCGATCCTATATGATCCTGTTTTTTGCCTTTTTTTTGATATTTTTATTACAGGTTTGATGCCTTCTCTCTTCTCTAAAGACCCACGACATAAGATTAAGGCAAAAGATTGGGGAAAGTTGGTCACGAGAGCTGAGCAGCCTCCATCCAGATTCCAGGTATGCTTTTTCTTCTTCTACTTCTTCATCTCTTCTTCTCTGTGCTTCGATTTCATCTCTTCTCCTCTGTTCGACTTCTTTTTCTTTTTCTTCTTCTCTGTTCGTCTTCTTCCATTTTTTCCCCTTTTTCCCCTTTTCTGAAACAACACATTAAATATAAAAAAAAAAACCCAACTTTTAACCCTCTTAAACTGGCCTTTGTTTCCTTTGGTTTTAGCAGCGTTACCATCTAAAAAAAAAAATTCCAGTCAATGTAGACCCAATGCTACAATTTAAAAATAAAAAAGAGAGCAAATAATACGATTCTCTTCCAAATTACACTTTTTAAATTTTTTTTTTTTTTTTTTTTTTTTTTTTTTGTAGGAACCAAACCACAACTAAACCACTTTAACATAAAAAATATCTGTATATAATTTATTTATGATTATTTTATAGATGTTTTTAATAATAAAAAACATATTATTATACTACATAATTTTTGTTATTATTTAGAGGCATTTATTTATAAATACCTCTTTACCTACTTATATTCTATTTAATTTAATTTTTTTTATTATATTTTAATAAGTCCTATAAGTAACATAGTTATTAGAATATCTCTAATAGTAATAGGATGAAACGTACAATAATATTTACATTGACAATATAAAATGTTTCATGATGTGAACATTTATACCATCAAATATGAATATTCACATTGCCAAATATGATGTGAACATTTTTTTCCCCTTTTCTGTTAACTTGAAAAGTTGAAGTTGAATTTCTATTTTCTTTTAGTATGTTCTTTTGTTAAGATTTGAGGAAAATGTTTGAATGACAACTTGAATTGCCACCTTCTTTTATTATGTTTTCTTTGTTTAAAAAAATGTGCAAAATGTATATTTGAATTGATTATTGTTAGTGAGTAAGGCACACAAGTGAGAATGCGAGGATTTGAACCTCGATCTGCTCATAAGTATGAGAGCTCTACCATTTGAGCTACATTCTCAAGTTTTTTTGGGTCATTTTATATGTATTTTGATAGTATTAGTTAGACATATAAGAATTATTGCATTTTTTCATCGTTTTGGTAGGATCTTACGATCCCCGATCCGATCCTACAATCCGATCCTCCAGACCCCCAAAACGATCCTATGTAGGATCCCGATCTTAACAACCTTGAATGTAGACAAAAGTCTACCAGTGTCCTCGACACACTTGTATCTGATTTACTAAATTTCTCAAGTATTTTATCAACATAATGAGACTGAGAAAGTACAATACTACCAGATGCTCTAGTAATCTTAATACCCAGAATCACATCTATAAGGCCATATCTTTTATATCTTCTCAAGTATTCAAACCTTAAAGATTTATTCAACTAAATCTTCATATAGGAAAGCTATCTGAACATCCATCTTGATGTATTTCTAAATGTCGCACAATTACAATCACACTCACTATAACTGGTGATCACGTATCAAAGTAATCCATACCTTCTCTTTGCTGGTATCCTTTGATAATAAGGCTATCTCATCGGCTTTCATTCACTTGCATCCCAGGGCTTACTACCTATGCAAGATAAAGCTAAATTTTCAAGAAAAATCACAGCTTCAAAGAAGCTTTTAGCCTCACTAGCCACCATATAGGTTTAAGAAGATTTAGATAGAAGAACTTTAAAGCCCTAGCATATTAACATCTTCTAGGCTCATCTTTTTTCTCATGAAAACCATTTCCTCAATTTCATGATAATATTATTGTATAAATTTGAATATCATATTTGTCCACACAAAAAACCAATATACACTACTATATTGTGCATAACCATTGAATACATAGTCAACGGATTTTAAGGCTTATCCTAACCATCTTGGGTTTAGGTATTACCACATTTTACATAACACCCCTACATTTGTAGAATTTATACGAAAGCTTTTGGCCTTTCTAAAAATTCATACAGGGTCTTTAAACAATTCCTTATGTCAAAATGATTATGAAACTCTCAAAATCATATCACATAAAACATATTCCCAAACCGTCATTAACTAAATTAGGTCTTTCTCGAATTCGAGGCACCAAAACAAATTTGGTTCAACATGTCACTCTGAAACCAATGGTCTTACTATTAGGAAACACAAATCCAGTGCTTAATAGTCTACTATTCGGAACTTCATAATACGGTCAGTAGTCTTATCACTAGGAATCACTAATCTCTCAGCATGTGATCAGTAGACTTTCTACTATTAGGAATCACAATATTTTGACTTATGATCAGTAGTCACTTTACTATTAGGAATCACAACATCTAGACATAGGATTAATAGACTCTTACATTATTAGGAATCATCATGTATTGACATATGATCAGTAGGTTCTCCACTACTAGGAACCACCATGTCTTGACGTGTGATCAGTAATATATTCACTAATAGGAACCACAATATCATAACTGTGTAGCCAGTGGTCTAACGCCTCCTAGGAACGACTAGTTTTCTATCTTTGTAATCAGTGATGTTGTACTCACTAGAAGCCACTAATATAAGAATATATTTGGAAGTTTTAAAAAATTCCAAGATATATTCACCCACTTTAACGAGTTGTCTCGTTTTTGCTTTCAAGCAAAGTCATATAACAATCATACATGCTATAATTGACACGATGATAACATACTAATTGCCTCTGATTAATTAAGAGATATTATCATACAATCTTATGATTTCCTTTAATCATATTTGATCTCTCTAGATCTTCCTTTAAGAACCTCGCAAGGCTTAAGGTTGTCAGGTAGAACAACATTTCTTGTTGTCACCTCTTGAAGCCATTTCTGAAAAATTACAACAGAATTTCATTATTCTGTTTTTCCAAAAACTAAACTTAAAATTAGAAAATCCAAAATCTGAAATTTAATTCAAAACTGATTTTACCACTTACTCTAGAATCAAACATGGTCAGGAAAGTTTTCAGGAAGACTGGAGGGGTCACACCGGTCCCACTTAAGATTCAGTTAACCTTAGACAAAAATTTCAAGAGTATGTTGACTCCTTGTCCATGGGAAACAAATTTAGAATTAAGTTTTTTCGGGTATAAACTAGGTTAAAACAAATCAAGTTTACAAAACTTATAAGCAATTAAAATTTGCTATCATAATTACACCACTCATAAAAGTTAACCGGTACTCCCAGAACTGAATCCATTATTTTTGAATAAAAATCAGAAATATTTTAGCTAATGTTAAAAGTTGGTTTCTTTCCCTAAAACAAAACACTTTGGAAATAATTAGATTATAACCAAAGACTTTCTCCAAACTTAGTTTTCCAACACTTTGGGAATAAAATGATTAAACCCAAAGACTTCCTTAAACTCCAAAGGTCTGAAACCAAATCCATCTTAGTTGTCATTTCTGAACAAATAAGAAATACTCTTTAGCCAAGGCTAAACTTTGATTTCTATTACAGAAAACCAAAACACTTTGAGAATAATAAAATTAATCCCAAAGACTTTCTCTAAACCTAAAGGTTTATAATTTGTTTCCTTTCCTCTTTCTTTTCACTATGGTGAAACTATTACAAATTAAAAATTAAAGCCACTACATATGGAAATGCAACTACAACTGTTATAATTATAAATTGTCTAAATCTGCAAAACGGAGTTCATGGTTGCATCTGAAATCGTCTGATCGTCTGTTTAGCCAAGAACACAGTTCTCCACTTGTAATGCTTATTTTTGTATAAAACACATTACATAACTCTATTCTCTTTGCCGCTAAATGTCCATGCTCAATGTTCATATACACACTTGGATACAAGATGAGTAAATGAACCAATAAAATGAATATTATACAAGTAATTTCAGCTATAACTCGCAATGTGTAATTCAAAGGCTATAGATGCATTGCAGTTACAAGAATGTCATAAGTTTCATAGCTATGAAATAACTACATATATATAAGACTATTATGGTCATAACATTGGCATTCTAACTATCTAATTATGAGCAAATAATCTTATAAACAATAGAGTTAAACTTCAACAATACATAATAATGTTTGGAGTAAATCACTTGATTATATACATCAAGACATGGAAAAACTCACAACTGAAACAAGACCATGCACCATGCACTAATTCTCTCTTAGGATCCATCCACCTTATAATACAACATAATTATAAGCAAACTCATAAATAAGACCATTCTATAGAAAAAATCGAAACTATTTTATTAAATTTTCTCCTAAAACAAACCTATTTGGAGATTATACCGTCGGAAACCTTTCGATTAGCCGAATTTCTTGACATTCTCAAAATCGAACTCTTTGTTTTTTTTCCAGCATTTAATTAATCAAATTAGATTGAAATTGTTATCAAACTTTCAAAACAACATATGAAATAAGTATGAAATCTATGGGTGCTCGTGGATCGGTTTTGTGCGGTTTGCGGTTCAGTTTTGACCCGCCCGCATCTATGTGGTTTGGGAAAAAGTCAATCTGCAACCGCCCGCAGTGCGGTTTGCAGTTTGTGCGGATAGGGTTAGTAGATGTGTGGGCGGTTGCGAGCGGTTTGCGGTTTACACTTTTTTCTTTAAAAATTAATTTTTGAGTTTTTTTTTTTTCCTATCGAATTTAGGCATCAGATTCATTTTATATATTTGTGATCATTTGACAACAATTTTCTGATGAGTTTACAAATAAAAATTGAATATCAATGCATTAAATGAAAGTACCCAAAACAAAGAGACCTTACACTAGCATTTTTGCCATGAAAAAAAAGTATATTAATGCATTAAAAAAAGTATATCAATGCATTAAAAAATGTACATCAATGCATTAAAGGTTGTATTCAATTAGAATTGCCAGTTCAGTAATCAATAATCAAACTAGAAGTTCCATCGACCACTAGAAGAAAAATTTTATTAGGAAAAAGTGGATCAGTTACCAATGAAAATCATATAAGAAATCAAGTTTAGGACTTGATAATTCTACGACAATAAGAAAGTTGAAAATACTTAAAAATAAGGATCCTAGTGTCATAGAAAACATAATGGTGCTCCTGTTAAAGTTACAAAGTTGGTATATAAAAAAATAATAATAATAATAATTAAAGTGCGGGCGGTTTTTTGCTGGTTGCGGGTTTAACCCGCGACCCGCCTGCAACCCGCAAATTTCTCATATTTCAAGTTGCATCTGCCCGCATTATGTTTGCGAAACCGCCCATTTATATGCGGGTTGGGCGGATTGGGCGGCTTGAGCGGTTCGGATAAACCGTTGCCCACCCCTAAATCAAACTGAACTATAAAGTGAATAATTAAATTCACTAAAATTCCAAAGGTCCAATATTATTCCTTATTCCACGCAAATGTAATCATGTTCAAATAAAAATTAATAGTCAAATTTACTAATTCCAATTTATTTTATTTGTTGATATTAGACATCATCATTCCTCGCTTAGGTAAACATGTAAAGAAAGTTAGCTACAAAAAAAAAAATAAATAAATAAAGAAAATAAAAAAATTAAATAAAATAGTACAAATCTTACATAATGAAAATTTTATTTTTATAAACTCTTACCAATTTAAACACTAACAATAAAATAACTCATGCAATAACAACTAATTAACATAAAATAAATTGCATGAATAAATTATTAGAAATAAACAACTCAAAACAATCCAATAACTCTAGGCAATTAAATGAACTTTAATTCCAAGAGTTACAAATTGTTTTTTTAAAAACTACTTAAAATGAGTCTGTTTTAAAATTGTTGGTATTTTTCCATAATAATACAAAACACATATATAAAATAAATTAAATAGAAATGGCAAAACAATTTTTTTATTACATATAGAAATAAATTAGATTACATTACTAAAAAAACAAATTATTAACATGGATAATTAAATATTAGAACTCGTCAAGGTAAACTAAATTATGAAAAATTAAAGAACAAATAATAAAAAAAGAAGCAAACCGAAACTTGTGTGATACCACAGTTTCCTTAAAACAGATTCACCGCCTCTCGATGGGTGCTGGAGGTATGTTGGTATCTGCCTCCCAAGATAGGATGGTCGAAACTAGCTAATGCAGAAGCACCTTCTGAATAGTTTTGGCAAACTTGACAATGGCTGCACTCTCTCTAACAAGAGCCAAATAAGAGGCTAACCAAAAAAAAAAAAAAAAAAATTATTTGGTGTAAAAAATCATCACCAAGTTTTTAGTTCAAAACATCATCTGATTTTTCATCACAAAACCTCTCTAAAAACAACCTCCTAAGTTGGAGGAGAAAGGCTTCTATTTATACTAGTAGGGAAGAGCCTTAGCCATAAAGGTTAACATCAATGAGATCATCAAATGTCATCAACTTTAGCCAGTAGGGCTAGAGTTACAAAGGTTCAAAACTCTAAAACCATTATATAAATCATAATATGTATATAATATATAAGTTTTGAGAATTAAACTAGATAGGTTGCAAAATGGATACAAGATGTTGGGTCACAACCCGATCCAAGCCCAATCTCAAACACATGCACAAACTAAGCCCAGTATAGCTCAACCCAAATCTCAAGACTAGGTCCAAGTCCAAGTCTACGTCTTAGACCAAACCCAACACATGCACAAGTACAAGTCTAAGCCTAGTCTAAACTAAGACTAAGTCCAAATCTAAACCCAACTTTATTGATGCCCACTTTATGAGACAATTCTCATTTACAACTCAATGGTTTCGGTTCATTATTTTTGTATTGCAATCTTTTCATTTAAGATAATACAAAACCACTCAGACCCATCTCAACCAGCGGTTAGATCCCACTTTAATTTCAAATTAAAGTTGCTGAAAAATCATTATTTTCCAACAAATTCTAGGGGCACTATATGTAGGTAGGAGTTAAGGAAAAAAATTTATAAACATACAAGTTGTAAGTGTGTCTATGGTGGGGTGTAAATGAAAGACTGTGGGATGCAAGTCTCACTTGTATCCCTTTATGTATTGGTATTTTTTTTTCTTAACTCCCACCTACATGTAATTCCCCATAATTTTAAAATAATTGTACCATCTTTGTATTAATATGGAAAATTGAAGAAAAACATCAATTATAAATAGAAGTGACCTAGAGTGTAACAATAGAGTTGCGCCTTATATAATTGAGTTTGTAACTAATTATAAATAGAGGAAATTGTTAAAAAAATCCAATTTAAGGAGGATATAAGGCATTAGGTACAGTGGATATTTTTTTATAAGTGAGAAGTCCATCTGTAACGCCCTCAAAATAATAACATTAAACCCAACAATGAAGACATGCTAATATATAAGAAATTCACATCTTTCCATTCACCAGAGTCTTATTACAGAAAGTATTACATGTTAACAACAAAAGCAACTGCCCTAAGGGCTTACAGCTTTCCAAGTTAACACTTGGTTACACAAAAGTAGAGTACTAACTCATTTACACATAAAGCCCTTGGCTTGAATTTACATGTAATACAACAAAAGGAAAGACAACCAAAAAGTCTGTCCGCCACTAGCCTCCCAAGCTAAGTCCTTGGAGGTGGCATGCTTCCTGTACCTGAAAATGATGTTCCCATATAGGGTGAGCCACAGCCCAGTAGAAATATACTAAACCAATTATGAATATTGACTACAAGATTAACAGTTGATAGATGGTCAACACTTTTACGTTCATTCATAATATAACACAGTTCCAAGACACTTAAGTCTATATTTCCTTTCCTTTCCATTTCATTTCTTTTACTTGCCATCTCATAACCTTGGCTCAGAACCTGGCCAAACATCACACATGAGACACACACTCATGCCAACACTTTTCACTTCATCAAAGATAAACATAACAGTTATATCAATACTTCCAACGACAAGCATATCCGCTATGTCAACACTTCTAGATAAGCATACCCGCTCTATCTACGGAGTTCATCCCCTATCTCCTCCCAACAACATCCGGTTTAGAGGTTCATCCCCTATCTTCCCCTAAACCGGGGAGTACATCCCCTATCTCCTCCAACACAACACAATGCATATAAACAACAATTATATACATCCCAAATCAGCACAATTAATTATCCAAATTAATCAATCAATGTAATTAGGACATCCTCCATAATTAACATCACAACCCTTAGGTTCCAATTCCACTAATGTTTCAACATTAATTCCATGTTTATATGCCAAACATGCTTCTAGGTTTATCATAGATAAAAACCCCCAACTTTTGTAAAATTACACAATGGCCCAAAGTTTCCCAAAATTACACAACAACTTCCAACATATCAAAATGCTAAAATTGAAAAACAAAACTCATAAAGAGGAGTAGGATATCCCTACCTCAAAGATTGAGCTCAAAAGGAGATGATGCCCAACACCCAACTTGCTCCAAAACCAAATTTGTTCCAATTAAAACGAAGCCCAAGCCACCCTCTAGCTTTTTAACAAAGGCCTTAGGGTAGGAAATCACCCTAGGTAGATCAATTCTTAGAGAGAGTGCAAGTATAGAGAGAGAAGCTCTCAAAACAAAGGTTTGAAGAAGATAGAGTTTAGAAAAAGTGATGTTTAGTTCGGTGCTGCCTTGCTGATATAAACAGGCTCGCTCGAGCGAAGACCCCGTCGCTCGAGCGACCAGACACAAAAACTGGTCTCGCTCGAGCGAAGACACACGCTCGCTCGAGCCAACAGTACAAATTTTCCGATTTGCACTACGACGCTCGCTCGAGCGAAGACGAACCAGCTCGCTCGAGCGAAGAAACACAACCTTCAGGTCTGAGCCAGACGCAGTCGCTCGCTCGAGCGAAGCCACTCTGGCTCGAGCCACCAGACACAAAACCAACCCTCGCTCGAGCGACCAAACCCTCGCTCGAGCGACCAGCCAAAATTCTGGGCAGCAACACTTGGTTTCCAAACACAACCAACCTGTAACAAACCTGCCCAATACATCCTATAACTCAAATACAAAGTAGGAAAGGATGTAAACAAGACAATACTCAACTACCAACATCCACGGACGCATGTCCGGATCACTGTACAACAAGGGGTAAACCCGGGACCGCTATAACCTCCCCCCCTTAAAGAATTTCGTCCCCGAAATTAAGAACACGTTTTGAAAAGCAAGTTTTTGAAAAGCAAGTTTTTCCTTTCTTTTGAACAACGTCATACCACAACATTCCACAATTCGACCCATTCCCGGTCATTCCATCTCTTATCAAGAGGCATTCTACAACATATACATTTCAACGTGCATTCTCTTCTCATTTCAACCATTTCCAACACACATGGTTCACAATTCATATCATAAGCAATAATCATGATACAATTCCATTTCTATAATATAGCCAACACATACAATATTACAATCAACGCCCATAACAAGGCAAGTTCTACAACATTTACATTAACCAAAACATGCACCATGTTTTCCAATTTAAGACATTTTCAATACTCTTAAATTTCATTACAATTACACAATTGCAACACTTGATTACACATCAACAAACAAGTCCGGATATTTCTCGCGGACTCCCAACTCACGTTCCCAAGTGGCCTCCTCCACTCCGTGATATTTCCACAAAACTTTAACCAAAGGGATGGTCTTGCCACGCAGGACTTGATCCCGCCTATCCAAGACCCGAACCGGTCTCTCCTCATACGAGGCATCCTCATCTACCTCTAAGTCGGTCCAATCCAACACATGTGATGGATCCGGCTCATACTTCCGAAGCATACTCACATGAAACACGTCATGAACCCCGGATAACTGTGGCGGCAAAGCTAAACGATAAGCAACCTCGCCAACCCTCTCTAGGATTTCAAAAGGACCAATAAATCGAGGGGATAACTTCCCACTCTTCCCAAACCTCATCAAACCCCGTCTAGGTGATATCTTCAGAAACACATGATCACCTACCTCAAACTCCAATGGTCTTCTCCTACGGTCAGCATAAGATTTCTGACGACTCTGTGCTGTAACAAGCCTCCTACGGATAAGCTCAACTTTCTCCGTCGTCTCCTTAACCAACTCCGGACCCAACAAAGGTGCATCACCCACCTCGGCCCAACAAACTGGAGACCTACAAGGTCGGCCATACAAGGCCTCAAACGGTGCCATACCAATACTAGACTAAAAACTGTTGTTGTAGGCAAACTCTACCAATGGTAAGTGCCTCTCCCACGTCCCACTGAAATCAAGGACACAACCCCGAAGCATATCCTCGAGGATCTGAATAGTACGCTCGGACTGCCCGTCAGTCTGAGGATGATAAGCTGTACTAAAGGTCAACTTAGTACCCAAGGCACTCTGCAAACTCTGCCACAACCTAGCAGTAAAACGAGGATCTCTATCTGAGACGATCGTCACTGGGACCCCGTGCAACCTCACTACGTCCCGAATATACAAGTCGGCAAGATGATCTACTGAATCTCTCACGCGCATAGGAATGAAGTGCGCCGACTTAGTCAACCGGTCTACAACCACCCAAATAGCATCACTACCCCGCTGAGTCCTTGGAAGACCTACAACGAAGTCCATAGTGACATGCTCCTACTTCCACTCGGCAATAGGCAAGGGTTGTAACAAACCCGCTGGCCTCTGATGCTCGGCCTTCACTTGCTGGCAAGTAAGGCACTTAGACACGAAGACTACCACATCTCTCTTCATACCCCGCCACCAAAACTGGCGGCCCAAATCCCGGTACATCTTAGTACCTCCCGGATGCACCGCAAGGCGCGAATGGTGAAACTCTCGGAGTACTTCCTCTCGGCAAGACTCCGGTACAAGCAAACGGTCTCGGTATCTCACACTCAGGTCGGGATACACCGTCAAACCCTTCTCAACCTTCCCACTGGAGATCTTCTCTCTGAGGGATTCTACCTCAAGGTCACCTCTCTGTGCCTCTACCACTCGAGTCACAAGTGTAGGCTGTGCAACAACAGAAAACAAGGCCGCAGCCTCAACGGATTCGCCCAGAAGCAAATCAAACTCTCCAATGGCCCCCAACATCTCCCACTCCCGGATGGCTACACAAGCTACATCACTAATGGATTTCCTGCTAAGGGCATCGGCCACAACATTGGCCTTTCCCGGGTGATAATGCAACTCGAAGTCGTAATCCTCAATGAACTCCATCCACCTCCTCTGCCTCAAATTCAAGTCTTTCTGTGAAAACAGATACTTCAGACTCTTGTGATCCGAGAATACCTCGAATCTCTCACCATAAAGGTAGTGCCTCCAGATTTTCAAGGCAAAGATCACAGCCGCTAACTCTAGATCATGCGTAGGGTAATTCTTCTCGTGAATTTTCAACTGACGTGAGCCATAAGCTACCACTTTCCCCTCTTGCATCAACACACAACCCAAACCCTCTCGTGAGGCATCACAATAGACTGCATAACCCAACCCTCTCTCCGGAATAATCAAGACCGGAGCGGTGGTCAGTCTAACTTTCAACTCCTGGAACGACTTTTCACAAGTCTCACTCCATACAAAGCTGACTCCCCTCCGAGTCAATCTGGTCAACGGTGAAGCTAACCTGGAGAAATCCTTCACAAACCGGCGGTAATACCCAGCTAATCCCAGAAAACTGCGGATCTCAAACACACTCTTAGGCTGTGCCCAATCTTGCACTGCCTCAGTCTTGGATGTATCAACGGACACCCCTTCCCCGGAAACCACATGGCCTAAGAACTTGACTTCTCTTAGCCAAAACTCACACTTCCCAAACTTGGCATACAGCCTATGGGCTCTAAGCAACTCAAGCACCACTCTCAAGTGTTCCTCGTGCTCCTCCTCTGAAGGTGAATAGATAAGAATATCGTCCACAAAGACGACTACAAAACGATCCAAGAATTCCCGGAAAATTCGGTTCATCAAGTCCATAAAGACTGCCGGTGTGTTGGTAAGCCCAAATGGCATTACCAGAAACTCATAATGGCCATACCGCGTACGGAATGCCGTCTTCGGAATATCCTCCTCCCTGACCCTCAACTGGTGGTAACCCGATCTCAAATCTATCTTAGAGAAACAACGGGAACCCTTCAACTGGTCAAACAAATCATCTATACGGGGCATAGGGTACTTATTCTTAACCGTAGCCCGATTCAACTTCCGGTAGTCAATACACAATCTCAAGGCACCATCTTTCTTCTTAGCAAAGAGTGCCGGCGCTCCCCACGGTGAAACACTAGGGCGGACAAAGCCCTTATCTAGCAATTCCTGGAGCTGAACTTTCAACTCAACCAACTCTGCTGGAGCAAAACGGTACGGTGCCATAGAAATCGGCGCCGTGCCGGGCACTAAATCGATAGAGAACTCAATCTCTCGGTGAGGTGGCAAATCAACAAGGTCCTCGGGAAAAACATCCGAGTACTCACAAACTACCCTCGGCAACACAATCTGAATCTCATCACACTCACCACTCTCAAAGCTAGCAAGTAAACCACTAAGCTCATTCCGCCCTCGCGGACCATACCCCGGTGGCACAATACTACCAACCCGGTCTCCCAAGAAATGGAAATACTCCCCGCTCACGGTACAACAAGTAACCCTCTGGCGGTAACAGTCAATAACAGCTCGGTATGACGATAACCAGTCCATACCCAAAATAACATCAAAGCCCTTCATGGGCATAACTACAAAAGGAAACGGAAGACGATGATCGTCGACCTCAATATCACAACCTCTACATCCGTGTTTCAAGATCAACTCACCCCCAATAGGTGACACAACACAAATAGGAGATGCCAACAATGCTAACTCCAATTGCAACACAGATGCAAATGCAGCAGATACAAAAGAATGAGATGCACCCGTATCTATCAACACTCTAGCAACCGAGTTGCAAAACAGAAAGGTACCTCTCACTACTGATGGAGCCGGTACAAGATCCTGCGCGGTAACAGCATACACGCGCCCTGTAGGCCCCTGATCCACTTGCTCGCCTCTCGGAGCATAGGACTGCTGCACTGACTGGGACGACGAAGCCCCCGGATTGGCCCTCGAGGCCTGCACAGACTGAGCTGGCTGAAAACCCTGCGTCTGCCTAGAACCAGACGCTCCTGAAGTGGCACTCAACCGTGGGCAAAACCTCTTCAGGTGCCCAGGCTGTCCACACTGATAACAAGACAAGGGCTGCCCCCTACCCGAACTCTGACTCTGCGGTCTAGCTGACGAAGAAGCAGCTCTCTGACCCCCGCCCTTCAGTGGGCAAACTGAAGCCTTGTGACCTGGCTGGCCACACTTGAAACAGGTGAACTCTCCCTGACTGCCCCTCCCGGAGCCTGCACTCGATACTGGGAAAGTCGACCTAGCCAAACCACTCTGGGACTGCTGAGGGTTATAACCCCTCTGCCTCCTACCATCGCCCTGTCCCTCTTGGCCCCTCTTGGAGCCTCCATGTTTCTCCTCCTCTCCCTCCTGCATCATCAGCTCCATATGAGCTGCAGCATCCACCATATGCCTGTAATCTCGAATGTAGGGTCCACCAACTTTCAACTTGAGATCCCATCTCAACTTCCGCTCAAACTCGTAGCAACGGCGCTCCTCTGTCGTCGCCACAAGTTCAGGTGCGAACCTGGACAAGCTAGTAAATGTAGCCTCAACTCGGCTACAGACAAACCCTCCTGCTTAAGCCGGCTTGAACTGATCTCTCAGCCTCTCTCTAGCCACAGCAGATAAAAACCTCTCCTGGAAAGCATTCACAAACGCCTCCCAAGTACCACCAACACGAGCTTTCTCATACTTCCACCATTGACCCGCATCTCCCTTCAGCTGGAAGGATGCCAAGGTCACTTTCAATGCTCCGTCCTCAATGCCTAGCATCTCGAACGTTTTACTCATCTGTTCTAGCCACTCGTCTGCCTTCAGTGGCTCCTTAGGATCCCCAACAAACTCCTCCGGGTTAGACCGGAAGAACTCCCTTTTCAAGAAGGAAGGCCCTGCCTCAGCTGCCTGATTCCCTGCTCTAAGAATACCCAGAGCTCCTGCTATCTCCTGGGCCAAGGCACTCATGGCCTGCTGACCCGCTGGTTCGGCCACATTGGCCTGACCAACCCCCTCCTGAACTGCCGGAATCTCCTCCGGTAATGGCACCTCCTGCCTCCTAGGCCTACCACGCCTACCACCTCTTGCTCGTCCTGACATCCTAATAAAGGTAACACAAGACGTTAGCACATTCATAAACGTGCCAAAACTAAACACTCACGTCCTAATGCATGGACAACTGTAATTTATTCCACATAAGCACATAAACACATAAGTACTTACGAATTTCATTTCCGGATAATGATAGTCCCAAGGCGTTACTAGAGTACCGGTTAGAAACAGCATTGATCAAGTGCTTTTCCAACAAGACTCCCAGAAACCCAAAGATCCAATCAATATCCTAGAAACTAAATCCCATACCCAAATAGTCACATAAGCATGTTATCACATAAGCATAACAGTACACTGAAGTCTCTATTAAGCGAGACAAACCCATTGTGATCCTAATCACTTCCCACGTACCCAAAGTATTCGAACCCGGTACGCTCTGATACCAAGTTGTAACGCCCTCAAAATAATAACATTAAACCCAACAATGAAGACATGCTAATATATAAGAAATTCACATCTTTCCATTCACCAGAGTCTTATTACAGAAAGTATTACATGTTAACAACAAAAGCAACTGCCCTAAGGGCTTACAGCTTTCCAAGTTAACACTTGGTTACACAAAAGTAGAGTACTAACTCATTTACACATAAAGCCCTTGCTTGATTTACATGTAATACAACAAAAGGAAAGACAACCAAAAAGTCTGTCCGCCACTAGCCTCCCAAGCTAAGTCCTTGGAGGTGGCATGCTTCCTGTACCTGAAAATGATGTTCCCATATAGGGTGAGCCACAGCCCAGTAGAAATATACTAAACCAATTATGAATATTGACTACAAGATTAACAGTTGATAGATGGTCAACACTTTTACGTTCATTCATAATATAACACAGTTCCAAGACACTTAAGTCTATATTTCCTTTCCTTTCCATTTCATTTCTTTTACTTGCCATCTCATAACCTTGGCTCAGAACCTGGCCAAACATCACACATGAGACACACACTCATGCCAACACTTTTCACTTCATCAAAGATAAACATAACAGTTATATCAATACTTCCAACGACAAGCATATCCGCTATGTCAACACTTCTAGATAAGCATACCCGCTCTATCTACGGAGTTCATCCCCTATCTCCTCCCAACAACATCCGGTTTAGAGGTTCATCCCCTATCTTCCCTAAACCGTGGAGTACATCCCCTATCTCCTCCAACACAACACAATGCATATAAACAACAATTATATACATCCCAAATCAGCACAATTAATTATCCAAATTAATCAATCAATGTAATTAGGACATCCTCCATAATTAACATCACAACCCTTAGGTTCCAATTCCACTAATGTTTCAACATTAATTCCATGTTTATATGCCAAACATGCTTCTAGGTTTATCATAGATAAAAACCCCCAACTTTTGTAAAATTACACAATGGCCCAAAGTTTCCCAAAATTACACAACAACTTCCAACATATCAAAATGCTAAAATTGAAAGACAAAACTCATAAAGAGGAGTAGGATATCCCTACCTCAAAGATTGAGCTCAAAAGGAGATGATGCCCAACACCCAACTTGCTCCAAAACCAAATTTGTTCCGATTAAAACGAAGCCCAAGCCACCCTCTAGCTTTTTAACAAAGGCCTTAGGGTAGGAAATCACCCTAGGTAGATCAATTCTTAGAGAGAGTGCAAGTATAGAGAGAGAAGCTCTCAAAACAAAGGTTTGAAGAAGATAGAGTTTAGAAAAAGTGATGTTTAGTTCGGTGCTGCCTTACTGATATAAACAGGCTCGCTCGAGCGAAGACCCCGTCGCTCGAGCGACCAGACACAAAAACTGGTCTCGCTCGAGCGAAGACACACGCTCGCTCGAGCCAACAGTACAAATTTTCCGATTTGCACTACGACGCTCGCTCGAGCGAAGACGAACCAGCTCGCTCGAGCGAAGAAACACAACCTTCAGGTCTGAGCCAGACGCAGTCGCTCGCTCGAGCGAAGCCACTCTGGCTCGAGCCACCAGACACAAAACCAACCCTCGCTCGAGCGACCAAACCCTCGCTCGAGCGACCAGCCAAAATTCTGGGCAGCAACACTTGGTTTCCAAACACAACCAACCTGTAACAAACCTGCCCAATACATCCTATAACTCAAATACAAAGTAGGAAAGGATGTAAACAAGACAATACTCAACTACCAACATCCACGGACGCATGTCCGGATCACTGTACAACAAGGGGTAAACCCGGGACCGCTATAACCTCCCCCCCTTAAAGAATTTCGTCCCCGAAATTAAGAACACGTTTTGAAAAGCAAGTTTTTGAAAAGCAAGTTTTTCCTTTCTTTTGAACAACGTCATACCACAACATTCCACAATTCGACCCATTCCCGGTCATTCCATCTCTTATCAAGAGGCATTCTACAACATATACATTTCAACGTGCATTCTCTTCTCATTTCAACCATTTCCAACACACATGGTTCACAATTCATATCATAAGCAATAATCATGATACAATTCCATTTCTATAATATAGCCAACACATACAATATTACAATCAACGCCCATAACAAGGCAAGTTCTACAACATTTACATTAACCAAAACATGCACCATGTTTTCCAATTTAAGACATTTTCAATACTCTTAAATTTCATTACAATTACACAATTGCAACACTTGATTACACATCAACAAACAAGTCCGGATATTTCTCGCGGACTCCCAACTCACGTTCCCAAGTGGCCTCCTCCACTCCGTGATATTTCCACAAAACTTTAACCAAAGGGATGGTCTTGCCACGCAGGACTTGATCCCGCCTATCCAAGACCCGAACCGGTCTCTCCTCATACGAGGCATCCTCATCTACCTCTAAGTCGGTCCAATCCAACACATGTGATGGATCCGGCTCATACTTCCGAAGCATACTCACATGAAACACGTCATGAACCCCGGATAACTGTGGCGGCAAAGCTAAACGATAAGCAACCTCGCCAACCCTCTCTAGGATTTCAAAAGGACCAATAAATCGAGGGGATAACTTCCCACTCTTCCCAAACCTCATCAAACCCCGTCTAGGTGATATCTTCAGAAACACATGATCACCTACCTCAAACTCCAATGGTCTTCTCCTACGGTCAGCATAAGATTTCTGACGACTCTGTGCTGTAACAAGCCTCCTACGGATAAGCTCAACTTTCTCCGTCGTCTCCTTAACCAACTCCGGACCCAACAAAGGTGCATCACCCACCTCGGCCCAACAAACTGGAGACCTACAAGGTCGGCCATACAAGGCCTCAAACGGTGCCATACCAATACTAGACTAAAAACTGTTGTTGTAGGCGAACTCTACCAATGGTAAGTGCCTCTCCCACGTCCCACTGAAATCAAGGACACAACCCCGAAGCATATCCTCGAGGATCTGAATAGTACGCTCGGACTGCCCGTCAGTCTGAGGATGATAAGCTGTACTAAAGGTCAACTTAGTACCCAAGGCACTCTGCAAACTCTGCCACAACCTAGCAGTAAAACGAGGATCTCTATCTGAGACGATCGTCACTGGGACCCCGTGCAACCTCACTACGTCCCGAATATACAAGTCGGCAAGATGATCTACTGAATCTCTCACGCGCATAGGAATGAAGTGCGCCGACTTAGTCAACCGGTCTACAACCACCCAAATAGCATCACTACCCCGCTGAGTCCTTGGAAGACCTACAACGAAGTCCATAGTGACATGCTCCTACTTCCACTCGGCAATAGGCAAGGGTTGTAACAAACCCGCTGGCCTCTGATGCTCGGCCTTCACTTGCTGGCAAGTAAGGCACTTAGACACGAAGACTACCACATCTCTCTTCATACCCCGCCACCAAAACTGGCGGCCCAAATCCCGGTACATCTTAGTACCTCCCGGATGCACCGCAAGGCGCGAATGGTGAAACTCTCGGAGTACTTCCTCTCGGCAAGACTCCGGTACAAGCAAACGGTCTCGGTATCTCACACTCAGGTCGGGATACACCGTCAAACCCTTCTCAACCTTCCCACTGGAGATCTTCTCTCTGAGGGATTCTACCTCAAGGTCACCTCTCTGTGCCTCTACCACTCGAGTCACAAGTGTAGGCTGTGCAACAACAGAAAACAAGGCCGCAGCCTCAACGGATTCGCCCAGAAGCAAATCAAACTCTCCAATGGCCCCCAACATCTCCCACTCCCGGATGGCTACACAAGCTACATCACTAATGGATTTCCTGCTAAGGGCATCGGCCACAACATTGGCCTTTCCCGGGTGATAATGCAACTCGAAGTCGTAATCCTCAATGAACTCCATCCACCTCCTCTGCCTCAAATTCAAGTCTTTCTGTGAAAACAGATACTTCAGACTCTTGTGATCCGAGAATACCTCGAATCTCTCACCATAAAGGTAGTGCCTCCAGATTTTCAAGGCAAAGATCACAGCCGCTAACTCTAGATCATGCGTAGGGTAATTCTTCTCGTGAATTTTCAACTGACGTGAGCCATAAGCTACCACTTTCCCCTCTTGCATCAACACACAACCCAAACCCTCTCGTGAGGCATCACAATAGACTGCATAACCCAACCCTCTCTCCGGAATAATCAAGACCGGAGCGGTGGTCAGTCTAACTTTCAACTCCTGGAACGACTTTTCACAAGTCTCACTCCATACAAAGCTGACTCCCCTCCGAGTCAATCTGGTCAACGGTGAAGCTAACCTGGAGAAATCCTTCACAAACCGGCGGTAATACCCAGCTAATCCCAGAAAACTGCGGATCTCAAACACACTCTTAGGCTGTGCCCAATCTTGCACTGCCTCAGTCTTGGATGTATCAACGGACACCCCTTCCCCGGAAACCACATGGCCTAAGAACTTGACTTCTCTTAGCCAAAACTCACACTTCCCAAACTTGGCATACAGCCTATGGGCTCTAAGCAACTCAAGCACCACTCTCAAGTGTTCCTCGTGCTCCTCCTCTGAAGGTGAATAGATAAGAATATCGTCCACAAAGACGACTACAAAACGATCCAAGAATTCCCGGAAAATCCGGTTCATCAAGTCCATAAAGACTGCCGGTGTGTTGGTAAGCCCAAATGGCATTACCAGAAACTCATAATGGCCATACCGCGTACGGAATGCCGTCTTCGGAATATCCTCCTCCCTGACCCTCAACTGGTGGTAACCCGATCTCAAATCTATCTTAGAGAAACAACGGGAACCCTTCAACTGGTCAAACAAATCATCTATACGGGGCATAGGGTACTTATTCTTAACCGTAGCCCGATTCAACTTCCGGTAGTCAATACACAATCTCAAGGCACCATCTTTCTTCTTAGCAAAGAGTGCCGGCGCTCCCCACGGTGAAACACTAGGGCGGACAAAGCCCTTATCTAGCAATTCCTGGAGCTGAACTTTCAACTCAACCAACTCTGCTGGAGCAAAACGGTACGGTGCCATAGAAATCGGCGCCGTGCCGGGCACTAAATCGATAGAGAACTCAATCTCTCGGTGAGGTGGCAATCAACAAGGTCCTCGGGAAAAACATCCGAGTACTCACAAACTACCCTCGGCAACACAATCTGAATCTCATCACACTCACCACTCTCAAAGCTAGCAAGTAAACCACTAAGCTCATTCCGCCCTCGCGGACCATACCCCGGTGGCACAATACTACCAACCCGGTCTCCCAAGAAATGGAAATACTCCCCGCTCACGGTACAACAAGTAACCCTCTGGCGGTAACAGTCAATAACAGCTCGGTATGACGATAACCAGTCCATACCCAAAATAACATCAAAGCCCTTCATGGGCATAACTACAAAAGGAAACGGAAGACGATGATCGTCGACCTCAATATCACAACCTCTACATCCGTGTTTCAAGATCAACTCACCCCCAATAGGTGACACAACACAAATAGGAGATGCCAACAATGCTAACTCCAATTGCAACACAGATGCAAATGCAGCAGATACAAAAGAATGAGATGCACCCGTATCTATCAACACTCTAGCAACCGAGTTGCAAAACAGAAAGGTACCTCTCACTACTGATGAGCCGGTACAAGATCCTGCGCGGTAACAGCATACACGCGCCCTGTAGGCCCCTGATCCACCTGCTCGCCTCTCGGAGCATAGGACTGCTGCACTGACTGGGACGACGAAGCCCCCGGATTGGCCCTCGAGGCCTGCACAGACTGAGCTGGCTGAAAACCCTGCGTCTGCCTAGAACCAGACGCTCCTGAAGTGGCACTCAACCGTGGGCAAAACCTCTTCAGGTGCCCAGGCTGTCCACACTGATAACAAGACAAGGGCTGCCCCCTACCCGAACTCTGACTCTGCGGTCTAGCTGACGAAGAAGCAGCTCTCTGACCCCCGCCCTTCAGTGGGCAAACTGAAGCCTTGTGACCTGGCTGGCCACACTTGAAACAGGTGAACTCTCCCTGACTGCCCCTCCCGGAGCCTGCACTCGATACTGGGAAAGTCGACCTAGCCAAACCACTCTGGGACTGCTGAGGGTTATAACCCCTCTGCCTCCTACCATCGCCCTGTCCCTCTTGGCCCCTCTTGGAGCCTCCATGTTTCTCCTCCTCTCCCTCCTGCATCATCAGCTCCATATGAGCTGCAGCATCCACCATATGCCTGTAATCTCGAATGTAGGGTCCACCAACTTTCAACTTGAGATCCCATCTCAACTTCCGCTCAAACTCGTAGCAACGGCGCTCCTCTGTCGCCACAAGTTCAGGTGCGAACCTGGACAAGCTAGTAAATGTAGCCTCAAACTCGGCTACAGACAAACCCTCCTGCTTAAGCCGGCTGAACTGATCTCTCAGCCTCTCTCTAGCCACAGCAGATAAAAACCTCTCCTGGAAAGCATTCACAAACGCCTCCCAAGTACCACCAACACGAGCTTTCTCATACTTCCACCATTGACCCGCATCTCCCTTCAGCTGGAAGGATGCCAAGGTCACTTTCAATGCTCCGTCCTCAATGCCTAGCATCTCGAACGTTTTACTCATCTGTTCTAGCCACTCGTCTGCCTTCAGTGGCTCCTTAGGATCCCCAACAAACTCCTCCGGGTTAGACCGGAAGAACTCCCTTTTCAAGAAGGAAGGCCCTGCCTCAGCTGCCTGATTCCCTGCTCTAAGAATACCCAGAGCTCCTGCTATCTCCTGGGCCAAGGCACTCATGGCCTGCTGACCCGCTGGTTCGGCCACATTGGCCTGACCAACCCCCTCCTGAACTGCCGGAATCTCCTCCGGTAATGGCACCTCCTGCCTCCTAGGCCTACCACGCCTACCACCTCTTGCTCGTCCTGACATCCTAATAAAGGTAACACAAGACGTTAGCACATTCATAAACGTGCCAAAACTAAACACTCACGTCCTAATGCATGGACAACTGTAATTTATTCCACATAAGCACATAAACACATAAGTACTTACGAATTTCATTTCCGGATAATGATAGTCCCAAGGCGTTACTAGAGTACCGGTTAGAAACAGCATTGATCAAGTGCTTTTCCAACAAGACTCCCAGAAACCCAAAGATCCAATCAATATCCTAGAAACTAAATCCCATACCCAAATAGTCACATAAGCATGTTATCACATAAGCATAACAGTACACTGAAGTCTCTATTAAGCGAGACAAACCCATTGTGATCCTAATCACTTCCCACGTACCCAAAGTATTCGAACCCGGTACGCTCTGATACCAAGTTGTAACGCCCTCAAAATAATAACATTAAACCCAACAATGAAGACATGCTAATATATAGAAATTCACATCTTTCCATTCACCAGAGTCTTATTACAGAAAGTATTACATGTTAACAACAAAAGCAACTGCCCTAAGGGCTTACAGCTTTCCAAGTTAACACTTGGTTACACAAAAGTAGAGTACTAACTCATTTACACATAAAGCCCTTGGCTTGAATTTACATGTAATACAACAAAAGGAAAGACAACCAAAAAGTCTGTCCGCCACTAGCCTCCCAAGCTAAGTCCTTGGAGGTGGCATGCTTCCTGTACCTGAAAATGATGTTCCCATATAGGGTGAGCCACAGCCCAGTAGAAATATACTAAACCAATTATGAATATTGACTACAAGATTAACAGTTGATAGATGGTCAACACTTTTACGTTCATTCATAATATAACACAGTTCCAAGACACTTAAGTCTATATTTCCTTTCTTTCCATTTCATTTCTTTTACTTGCCATCTCATAACCTTGGCTCAGAACCTGGCCAAACATCACACATGAGACACACACTCATGCCAACACTTTTCACTTCATCAAGATAAACATAACAGTTATATCAATACTTCCAACGACAAGCATATCCGCTATGTCAACACTTCTAGATAAGCATACCCGCTCTATCTACGGAGTTCATCCCCTATCTCCTCCCAACAACATCCGTTTAGAGGTTCATCCCCTATCTTCCCCTAAACCGTGGAGTACATCCCCTATCTCCTCCAACACAACACAATGCATATAAACAACAATTATATACATCCCAAATCAGCACAATTAATTATCCAAATTAATCAATCAATGTAATTAGGACATCCTCCATAATTAACATCACAACCCTTAGGTTCCAATTCCACTAATGTTTCAACATTAATTCCATGTTTATATGCCAAACATGCTTCTAGGTTTATCATAGATAAAAACCCCCAACTTTTGTAAAATTACACAATGGCCCAAAGTTTCCCAAAATTACACAACAACTTCCAACATATCAAAATGCTAAAATTGAAAGACAAAACTCATAAAGAGGAGTAGGATATCCCTACCTCAAAGATTGAGCTCAAAAGGAGATGATGCCCAACACCCAACTTGCTCCAAAACCAATTTGTTCCGATTAAAACGAAGCCCAAGCCACCCTCTAGCTTTTTAACAAAGGCCTTAGGGTAGGAAATCACCCTAGGTAGATCAATTCTTAGAGAGAGTGCAAGTATAGAGAGAGAAGCTCTCAAAACAAAGTTTGAAGAAGATAGAGTTTAGAAAAAGTGATGTTTAGTTCGGTGCTGCCTTGCTGATATAAACAGGCTCGCTCGAGCGAAGACCCCGTCGCTCGAGCGACCAGACACAAAAACTGGTCTCGCTCGAGCGAAGACACACGCTCGCTCGAGCCAACAGTACAAATTTTCCGATTTGCACTACGACGCTCGCTCGAGCGAAGACGAACCAGCTCGCTCGAGCGAAGAAACACAACCTTCAGGTCTGAGCCAGACGCAGTCGCTCGCTCGAGCGAAGCCACTCTGGCCTCGAGCCACCAGACACAAAACCAACCCTCGCTCGAGCGACCAATACCCTCGCTCGAGCGACCAGCCAAAATTCTGGGCAGCAACACTTGGTTTCCAAACACAAACCAACCTGTAACAAACCTGCCCAATACATCCTATAACTCAAATACAAAGTAGGAAAGGATGTAAACAAGACAATACTCAACTACCAACATCCACGGACGCATGTCCGGATCACTGTACAACAAGGGGTAAACCCGGGACACGCTATACCATCTTTTTGAATAATTTGGTGAGAAATCCTTTTGTTAATTTTGAAGGACATTTTGTTTCTAATTTTACTCCTTAATTTATATGCTAACTTTTTTTATTTGTTGATTTTTTTTTTTTGAGTATATGTTATAATTTATATCTATTTGTTTAAAATTATTTTCTATTTGTTCAAATTTTTTTGACTATTTATTCAAATTTATATCTATCTGATGAAATTTTTTTCCATATCTGTTGAATTTTTTTTCTTATCTATTCAAAATCTGTGGGTTTATCTCTCTTATTGTTTAAAATCTGTAAGTTTCTCTCTCTATCTATCTAAAATCCATCTGTAGGTTTCTCTCTCTGTCTGTTCATTTTTTACCTTAACCTATCTATTGAAATTTTCTTTCCTATCTACTCAAATTTATCAAGACTATTTTTTTATTATCTGTTTAAATTTTTTTTAACTGTTCAAAAATCTATCTGTTAAAATAACAAACCCACTTCACAACTCTTTTCTCTCTTTCTCTCTCTCTCTCTCTCTCTCTCTCTCTCTCTCTCTCTCATCATCATCATCTTTTTCTCTCTTTATACAAATCAAACCAGTGTATTAATTTCAAAATTCAATACTTGAAAGTAGAAATAAAAGGACTACAAAAATAGTGAGAACAATGCCTCATTGAAATCCAATAAAGTCATATGAAATGCAGTCTCACCGAATAGGTTCTCCTTGTCAAGACAGGGGCTCAGCTCCACTACACCTCAAAAAACATGGATTATATCATCAATGGTAGTTAAATTAGACTAAAAACTACAAATCTAACAAATAAATGTTGTGTAAAAATAAAAATTTAAAACAAATACATTACTAAATCAAAAACCCAAATGCTAAAATTAGTTTTGTACAAGTATACACAACTTGGAGCATTCATGCACCATGTCAGTGACCAACAACCCATTCATAATCAATATCTGAGATCACTACTTTTCTCCAACTTCACTCGAAACGCCAACCACTGTTGTCTACCGCCACCGCCACCGCTGTCACTCCCACTAGGGCAGCGGTCAGCATCAGCGCCAACGATCCAACTCTCACTCCGCTATTGTACAACTTCCCTCCGACCTCTATACCGTACACCTCCCTCCCTACTCAATCAGTCAAGTTCAAACCCAATGCCAACAATAGAAACCATGGAAAGGGAAGAGAGATTGAGATTAAGAAATAGATTTTGAGATCAACAACAAAACATATTACAAAAAAAATAATAATAAAATTGTGCAAAGATCGGTGGTGGTGGTGGTGGTGGTGGTGGTGGTTGTGAAGGGGAGATCTTGAATCAGATTACCCCAATGATAGAAAAAATCGTAGATCTAAACAGAGAGTTGGATCGTTACTCGCGGCTGGTGTTGGCGGTGGATCTGGATATAGATCTCGCGCTAGTGGAAGAGGGTGCGGTAGTGCCAGATCTAGAGTCTGTTGGAAAAACGGTTTAGAACCATTAATAGGTGAATGAGAAATTGACTCCAAAATGTATCATTTTAGTATATGGGTTTAAGACGAAATTTATTTAATTTAAAATTTGATTTTATTTAGATAAATTCGTTAATTTTTTGAATCAAAATTAAACCGAATTCGATTCAGAATTTGAATTCTTTTAAAAAAACAATTATGGTTTTTAGTTGCACCTTTACATGGAAAAGATGTAACTCTTTTGAAAATCACCATGACTATTCGAAAAGCACCAATTCACCTTTATAACCAGGTACCCCATTGCATTCATTTGAATAAAAATTCATCTTGTGTTTCTTTTCTTCTGCACTCTGTCTTTTTTGTAAGAGAATTCTGTACAGTAAGGTTCATCAGACTTGCTGTGGTAGTGCTGCTTCTGCAAGGTTCGATCGTTGTATCCTAAAAGCCGAACGTCCAATAAAAAACTCGCAAGCACCGTAACGAGGGACAAATTTGTCTTAAGGAATTGTGTCTATCACAAACCCAATCAAATTGTTTTTTGTTTCCAGATTTTTACAATCTGTTTGTAAGTTTTCTACTTCTATGTAAGTATTTTTGGTTCTCAGTATATGGTTTGGTTTGGTCTAACTCAAACAATTTTCGTTATATTCAACTTATTTTGTATTTTATATAATTTGATAATATATTTGGTGCAATTATTGCATGTTACAACTGTACCCATAAGATTTCTTCCAACAATCTTAAGACAAATTCGCGATTCTGGTTTAATACAAAATGCATATATATTAAAATTTGTTGTGCACTGTTTTTACCAGAATGTGTGTTTGAATATGATTCTACTTCGTGTTGAATTGTTATTACAATTTGTCTAATCTTGTTTTATTAGCTATTGCAAATTAAGATGTGCAATCCTGGTTTATTCAGTCTTCTTTTTTTTATGTATATTATTGTTTTATTGAATCTAATTATTACTGTGGATAAGAAGTTGTTGATTCGTAAATTCTTTTAATCGTTGTTAAGAAGGAAAACATATTAGAATTGTTTTTCTTTTTCCTTTTGTTTGCTAATGTTGACATGATTATACATAACAATTTATATGGAAAAAGGGGGGGGGGGAAATATATATATATATACAATCTGTTTGCATGTTAGGGTTTTTGCAGGAAAATGTTTCGTTAACCAGTGCCAGCCTATTGATAACCATAATTTCATTATATATAATATTTTAATTGCTAGTTCAGAGTGTATATCTGTTTTTTTCATAAGCAAGATTTAAATTCTCTGTAAGTTTTTGAAATTGAAAATTTTATATATATTTTGGTTTAATAACCAATTATAGTTTTCAGATTATATGACTGTTTGTTAGATAAAAGCAAATATTATTGATGGGTTCAAGATCATACTCAGTTTTGTTTGTGTTGGTTCACGCTTATTTTGGAGAATCTAATACGTCCTATTCTGTCTGCCAAATTATGTTATCTTATATTATTAATTGTCTTTTATCTAATACTTGGTTGTTTTATATATAAAATGACAATTATAATTTGTCATATATGCATAGTTCTGTTTTATAGAGAAATATGTTTTCCTATTCAAATAAAATACAAATTGTTATTATGTATATTTGGTGTTAATATGGAATCTTTGTATTAAATATAGATTTTTATTTGATTAGTTTTTGATTTAGTCGTATTTTGTGATTAAACGGTATGAGTATGCTTTTCCCAAGTACCATATTATTGTGTTTCGAATATGTTAATCTATTTATACTAATCTTTCTTATGTATGATGTGCATCATGTGTATGTATAGATGTCAATTCATGTTATTTTTTAGATTAATATTTATTTATCATATTATTGATATGGTTTACATGAGCGCATTAATTTTAGTATTTTCAATTAATATAGAATGAATTTTTATGATATCAGGTTGTCATGGATTTTTATGAAATCTTGGGTGATATGTGTTATTTTCTGGCTAGTTTAAATCCAGTGTTGGATTTGGATGTTAAATAAAGTTTATTTAAAAGCTTGTGAACTTTTAAATAATTTTTTATTTATTAGTTATATGTCAAAAATAATGGCTTCTGAAACTAGAAATACTAGTTCTAGTACTACTATTATTGTTCTTGCTCCAACTCCTGTTCATGCAACAGTTCTTGTTAACCACGGTGAGAAACCGAAAAGTTTAATGGAACATAGTTTAAAAGATGGCAACAGAAAATATTACTCTATATCACAACTTTGAATCTAGCAAAGTTCATCTGTGTAGATGCTCATGTTTTAAATGAAAATGAGACTGATCAGCAAATGGTTGCTATAGTGGAAGCATGGAAGCATGCCGATTTCCTGTGTAGGAACTATATCCTTAATGGGCTGGACAACGCTTTGTATAACATGTATAGTCCATTGAAGACGGCAAAAGAATTATGGGAATCGTTGGACAAAAAGTATAAGACAGAAGATGCATGCATAAAGAAATTTATTGTCGGTAAATTTCTTGAATACTTAATGGTAGATTATAAAATCGTCATTAGTCAAGTACAAGAACTTCAAATGTTATTTTATGACATTCATGCTGAAGGAATGATTCTAAGTGAGTCTTTCCAAGTAGCTGCTATCATTGAGAAGCTACCACCATTATGGAAGGATTTCAAAAATTATCTGAAGCATAAACGCAAAGAAATACCGCTTGAAGACTTGATTGTAATGTTAAGAATAAGAGAAGACAATCGGGCTTCTGAGAAGAAAGTATGAGATTATCTTATGGAGGCTAGGGCTAATGTGGTGGAACAATCACAGAGAACCAAGAAAAGAAAGTTTACTGAAAATGGACCTAATGCTGGTGACAATAAGAGGTTCAATGGCAAATGCTACAATTGTGGTATACAAGGGCACCGTGCTAAGGATTGTCGCGGACCGAGTAAGGACAATGAGAACTCCAATAAAAAGTCTTTTCAGGCCAATGTAACTGAGATGAAGACTCTTTCTGATGAAGTCTCTGAATTAAATCTATGTTGTTAGGCAAAGATAACTGCAGTCTATTTTTAGTTTTGTAACAATAAATAGTAAGCTCTACACATAGTTTTGTACTTGAGTTATTGGTTTTAATAATATCATCCTCTTTATTCATATTTCGTGATATGAAATGATAAGATTGTGATGTTATTCACGTAATTACAACTTGTGTAGTCATAATTATTTTGGACTTTTCTAGTTCAATAATTTGATTTGGAATTTTATGATTCAAGCACACCATAGTCAATAAATGATCGATGTTATATACTGATTTATATCAGAATTGTAGGGGTGTATTGATATTTGCGTATGATAATATCTTAATAAGAAAATTAATTTTTCTTAGAGTACTTAAAATGTGGGGGTGCTTGGAGAATGTTACTAAAGTAACGGTTCCGATAGTAGGTCCACCAAGAATCTCAATTCTTTCTATAGGACAAAGTTGAAGTAGAAGCAAAAGCAAAAATGGTTTCATTAACTCCTAAGGAACACCTCTATGTTTATTATTTAAATTTGAAAATGAGAGTGACATAGAGTAACAGTAAGTTTCGATGTAATCAAAGACTTAATACCATAGGACATTTGCTTTCAGTTGTGAATATTGTCTAAGGATAATATAATGGATCCACTAACTACTCACTGATATATAACTGAGAATGTAAAATGAAAAATAGGGGCCACTAAACAAAATGTTTGACTAGAGAGCAAATGAGGGAAAGTTCATCGAGGGAAATGTGATTAGAGCCTATTAATTTCGAGTTGCCATACTAACAACCCAACTTAGTTGACAGGAGATCCCAAGATATAGGTTTGAAGGGACAACTGAATAAGGATGACTCACCATAAATCACTAAGGGAGTCTATCTCATATCCATTCCTATGATGAGAATGATATCTGCAACATGTTTTTCAACGTCAAGTAAGAATCTGAGTTCTATTATTGGAAAGTAAGAAGTTGACTATAATTATAGAACTCACTATAGCACTATGATCATTAAAAGTCAAAATTTGAGCAAACAATTCAACCACAACAATCAACAAGCTACTGAATCACCACCATTTTTCCAATTTTGCAGAAAGCACGGACCCATTTGTAAGATTTGAAGAGAGAATGAGAGAGAAAGCGTACTGTTGGCTGTCATCAAAAGCAGGAGTAGGGGCTTGTTCGCTGTTGTAGTGAGCGACCAGGGTGTCAAAGCAATACACCACCATTTCCCTATTTGCTGACACCATTTCTCTCTCTCTCTCTCTCTCTCTCTCTCAAAAGATTCTTAGAGAAATTAAAACAACAATGGGTTAGATCGATATGTTTAAGCAATAATAATTGATCTCACAATCGATGTAAAGATTATTATATATATATATATCAGTCAATTAGAGAGAGGAAGATAAAAACCTTGCAATGCGAGGAGCTGTGAGGAAGGAGCCACTGATCGAGCTTCCATGAATGATGGATGTCAGGTGACGGTGACCGACAACGAGGTGAATCGGTGCTCCGATTGTCGATGACCGCGAGGGAGAGGAGATGAGCAACGGAGAAGGAGAGAGAGACAGACAGACAGACAAAGACAGAGGCACTAGTTTGGGTTTGAAAACCAAATTTATATATATATATATATATTACACCATTAGCGACTAAATATTTTTAGTCACCAATTAATTTTATAAATTCCTCCAATTTGAAATATCTCCCTTCAAATATTTTAGTTTTTTGGCGAATAAAATATTTTTTTGTCGTTGAAAATAAATTTTTGACGACCAAACTTTTGGTCGCCAAAGATAAAAAATAATTTTTTATTTTCCATTCAGTGACTAAATGGTTTTAGTAGCTAAAACTCAATATATGACGACCAAAATATTTTTTTGTCGCTAAAAATATGTTTTTGGTGACCAAACTTTTGGTCACCAAAGATAAAAAATAATTTTTCATTTTTCATTCGACGACTAAATTGTTTTAGTAGCCAAAATTCAATAAACGGTGACTAAAATTTTTTTTTTTTCTCTAAAAATATGTTTTTGGCTACCAAACTTTTGGTCGCCAAAGATAAAAAATAATTTTTTGTTTTACATTTGGCGACTAAATTGTTTTAGTAGCCAAAACTCAATATACAGCGATTAAATTTTTTTTTTGGTCGCCAATTCTTTTATTTTTAGTGACTAAATTTTTTTTTAGTTGCCAATAATCAATATACCCCAATTAAAAAAAATTAGTAGCTAAATCTTGTACTTTTGCCAACTAAAAAAAATTTTTGTTGCCAATTCCACAACTTTTGGTGACTAAATTTTTTTTAGTCGCCAAATGTGCATTTTGTTGTAGTGCACTTATATCTAGAAAAATCTAGAGGGGTATCTTTCAAGAGGAGTATTTAAGAGACTCAAAATAGAGATCACCTATATGAGTGTAAAGAGGCCGCTTCTATGAGAATTGATGATAAGGCTAAATTCTCTAAAGCACTCATGAAACACCAAGACATGCCCAAGGCCAAAACGGGCACAACCGTAAGAACTAAGCTGTGTCTGGTGATATTCTGTGTGAATTCTATTGTCTTGGTTTACATAAATGGCTGAACAGTTCAAGACATCACGTTCACTGATTAGCTAGTAAGTCTGAAAATCTTTCACTAAGGAAGGTTCAAAACCAAAAGTTACCTATCCCCATTTAGAATATTTCCAATTGAATTCTCTTTGAGTCTGCATTGAGTCTTGCATACTTTTCCGTCATTTTATTCATGTAGGGGATTGTTAGAAAAATGATTTGGAAACCATTAATAGGTGAATGAGAAATTAACTCTAAAGTGCACCATTTGAGTATGGGTCTAAGACGAAATTTATTTAATTTGAAATTTGATTTTATTTAGATAAATTCATTAATTTTTTGAGTCAAAATTAAACAGGATTTAATTTAGAATTCAAATTCTTTTGAAAAAAGCAATTATGGTTTTTAGTTGCACATTTTCATAGGAAAGATGTGACTCTTTTGAAAAGTCACGACGACCATTCGAAAAGCTACCAATTTACCTATAAAACCAGGCCGCCCATTGCATTCATTTGCAATAAAAATTCATCTTGTGTCTCTTTTCTTCTGCACTTTGTCTTTTCTGTAAGAGAATTTTGCATAATAAGGTTTGCCAGACTTGCTGTGGTAGTGCTACTTCTGCAAAGTTCGATCGTTGTATTTTGGGAGACGAACATCCAATAAAAACTCGCGAGCATCATAGCGAGGGATGAATTTGTCTTAAGGAAATTGTGTCCAACCCAAGTTTCGATCAAATTGTTTTTCGTTTCCAGATTTTTATAATCTGTTTGTAAGTTTTCTACTTCTCTGTAAATATTTTTGGTTCTCAGTATATGGTTTGGTCTAACCCAAATAATATACGTTATATTTAACTTATATTTTTTTTTATATAATTTGGTAATATATTTGGTGCAATTATTGCATGTTACAACTGTACACATAAGATTTCTTCCAACAGAGTCTTTGACAAGCAGAATTAAAGATAGAGCGTGATCTCGACCAGATCTTGATTTTTCGGTAAGATCATGACGTCGAACGTGATCTTACTGGTGGTAGACATAGAGGAAGACGGCGAAGGAGGAGGGCGAGAGAGAATGAGAAGTGAGAAAAGAGGATGAGAGAGACGAAGAAGGTGAGGATAGGGGGTGGAGTGGGAGGCAACACCGGGACAATGGTGTCAGGGAAGAAGGAAGATGGTATTGAAGCAATGGCTGTGGTGTCGAAGATTAAGATAGAAAAGAGAGAGAGAGAGAGAGAGAGAGAGAGAGAGAGAGAAGATGGTGGTGGTGGTGGTGGTGGTGGTCTGCGTTTTGCACCGTATAACATATATATATATAGGTAATTTGGTTATTTTGTACGAAGTTGTCTTTATGGACAAAACATATTAAGGTGTGTACCTTTAGATAAAATAAATTTAAATTTAAATTTATAAATTGAGTGACCTTAAAAATTTATATACAACATGTCATATTATTATAGAGCAAATTAAAAGAATTTTTTAAGTGTCTCGAATAATTTTTTTTTATATATCATTATTTCAAATTCATTATAGCAATCTTTTCAATTCAATTTTTAAATTTTATCTAAACTATCTAATCGCATTTCAACTATTTTTCTTAAAAGTTATTATTTGAAATAGGGTTAAATTCATTTTGTCCCTTTTTGATTTAGGATTAGAGCACTTTACCCCTATTGTTCAAATATAGTCAGAAACTCTCAATGTGGTTTTGGACTAAGGTACTATCGTTAGTTTTTTAATCTAAACTAACGGAAGGTGTGTTACACACACTATTTTTTAGAGTCGGTTTTGTTTTCTGAAAATTTAGAATGAAATTAATACAAATAAATAACAATTTTACACCCATTTTCTCCAAACCTAAAATTAAATTAATATATTAATTAAAATGAAATAAAATAAATTAAAATGTAATTAAGAATTGATTTAAAATATATAATATAATTAAGAATTGATTTTAAATTGTTGACTTTTTGGCTTTCAAAGGTTATTGTTGTAATTGTGAGCGTGCCAGTAAGGATCAATTAGTCCTTACAGAAAATTAATTGCCAACCAATTATCAGACAATTGTGTTTTAGTTCTTTCAGCCTCAATGAAGAGGACTTTTACTGGTGGCTTGACTTAGGAGACTTAAACAGATAATAATGAATTGAAGAACAATCGAAGTATTTCATTAAGATGAAAAGACTTACAATGATCCAAACTCAGCCTCGTAGAGGTTTACAGCAAATCTACTTGGAACTACTCCTATGAAACGAAGTGCAATGCAGGAATCTTAAAGTACAGTAATGTAAAGAACTGTAAATGTAAAAAAAACTGTAAATGTAAAGCTGGAAGGAAAATAAGTATAAAGGACTGGTTTTTTGGATCTGAGTCTGGGAGCTTTTTCTGGGGCCTTCTCTACTATTTATACTACTCAAGGATGACCATCGAATTGCATTTCCAACCGTCGAACTGCTCCTCCATGATCGTCGATCATGTTGCCCCAATATTAGCTCAATTATGCCATTACTTGCAGTTAGGCTTCCCTCCTAAATTTGAATCTGAAATGTGAGTAACCGTTGAAACCACGTCACTTTGTATCTCTTTGTTGATCCGCTGCTACTCAGATCTCGTAATAACCAATACTAGCTGCCACGTGTACGATCAGGATTGAGGACCTGAATAGTCTTCCTATATTACCCTTATTTCGCCACGCGCCGGATTGTAATTGGCTTGTACAAAATATATAGCCAACATTACCTCCCACACTAATATACCCAATACTTGGTGATATTAGTGGATCAAAGTCTTTTCCCACATCTTAAAACGTGCATGGTTTCCAAAAATGCAACTGTCATTTATCATCTGCATTAAACTCCCCTTCAATCTTTTGAACACTTCCACCACCTTAGTATTCAAATGGACTAGTACACCTTTTATGGCCGAATCAATTATCCCCTTCATTGATCGAGCACACGAAAAGTCATACGATGATGTTGTTCCTCCTCGAAAGAACCTCTATGCATTAATTAGTCACCTTTACCCATCCTTCTATATTCAGGTTATGGATGCCTTTGCAGATTATCGACCCTTGGACTTCGAACACATTGCCCTTAATCCCTCGATTCAGAAACTTACACATATGAACATGGGAAGGTCTTCTTCTGACTCATCCTCAGACTACGAACAAACTGCTCTCAATCCTTTGATCCAGAAAGTTGCAAATATGGACATGGGAAGTTTTCCTTCACAACCCTCTGCATGGGATAAGGCTACAACTTCTTCCTCTTCTGGGGCTTCTGACTGGACCAACTGGTCAAAACCTGAGGACTGTGATTTAAGGGAGCGAATCAACCATCACTTTGTTGAGTTTACTGACCCTTTAGAATTCCCTTCCTATGCGCGAAGCTCGGTGGTCTATCCTTACGTGCCCATTGACCACCGACGCAGTTTGGAGGAGAATCTGCTTGTGGCATGGTATACATCCTCCATGCCTACAAAGACAGTGCATGTCACCCAATGTCCAGAAGAGGCACAAGGGTACAATCCATCATTCCTAGCCCAGAAAGTGAAGATTTGTTCCTCTGACTGGCTTGATTATATCAATGCCCTTGTTCTTTCTGCCCTTGCTCCACCTCCTGAGATAGAAGCATCCACACCTTCTCTTCCGCTAAATCCTTGTTGGACAGAGAAACTGAGGTTGCCCTCTCCGCAGATAAGGTCTTTCCACCTTACAAACCTCCACCTTCCCCTACTCCGGCCGAGCGGAAACAAGCTCAACTTCTACTTGCGGCTTTTTCCCACTTGCCATTCAATGTTCTTGAGGACGAAGTCCCTCTTAAGAACCTTCGATGGGCTTGTGATATTTTGACTCGGGGTCACATCCTCAACCCCCTTGCCCAAGCGGAGCTTCACATGTTTTTGGACCAACTTCCATTGCTTCTCCACTGGCATCGGACCTCTATGACCACCACACAATCTTTAGAGCAACTTTCGTCCCTTCGAATTCATGCCCAATACGAAGCAAAAAACTTTATTGAAGAATTCAATGATTTCAAGAATAAAGATTTTGCGTACTGGGATGACTTGGATATAGACGAATTGGAACAAGGATTGAGAGAAACAGCTTTCGAAATAAAAGCTGAAGAGCTCTTTTATGAAATGAGAGCACATCAACTCATGCAGCCAATGTTAGAAGAAATAGAGGACAGAATAAAGAAAGAACAGAAATTCATTGATCATAGTTGGACTAAATTTCATGATCTTGTTATTTATTTCATTCCCTATTTTTATGAGCTTGAGTTTGTACCCAAATAAGACCATTCGATGTAACTGCTTTTGCTTTTAACACCACTCAGACTTTTCTTTGTTTGATATGGTTTGATCTTGTCTCTATTTTTCTTTAAAAGCAATTTCAGAGCTTCGAACTGAACAATCTTTTCCTTCGAACCTGGATTCAATCGTTTTAAATGAATATTAACAAAAACAACCATGAACTTTTCCAATTTCTGGAATGCAGTTGATAGTTTTTGATGTTTTCCATTCAGGATCCATACTTCGAATCTAACAACCTTACTCTTCAAAACTTGTTTCAATAATAACCAACATATGGTCAATGTCTTAGTATGATCAATCAGTTTTAAATTGATCTTTTTGTCTTGAACAACAGTCCATACTTTCAAAAATATGGAAGCTCCTTTTGAGGGCTGCACTGTTTTTGGCTTGAAAAGACAACTTTTTCCTGAAAATATATAAACAAATTATTGGTTTTGATGTTTTGAATGCCAATTTCCATTCTTAAGGGATTTCCAGTTTTTGCTTCAAAGAACATCACTTTTATTGAGAAACCTAAAACAGGTTTTTAATCCCTTTGAAGTAAACGAACACTTGAACATTCTTGCATCCATTGGGTACGGAATATGCTTCGAAGCCGGCTTCTTGGTTTCGAAGCCATTGTTATTGGACTTTTGGCGCCACAATCTGGTGTGTTATGTTTTGAATACCAATTCCCATCCTCACAGGGTCTCAAGTTTCACTTCGAAGGACATTACTTTCATTAACAAACCTAAAACAGGTTTTTAATCCCCTTCGAAGTAAATGAATACTTGAGTATTCTTACATATCTAAGCATGGAATGTGCTTTGAAGCTGGCTTCTTAGTTTCGAAGTCGTTTGTTATTTGACTTTTGGCGCCAAAATTTGGCTTCGAAGCCAAATATTCTACTTCGAAGCTGGTATCAACATCTGGGATGTTTTTTCCCTCCAAGAGTTTCAATATTAAAGGAAATTCTTCGTATTCATACTTTTAGTACTTAACGAATTTACGCGATATATCTTTCAGATATAAAGGCTTTTGAAACCCTTTTATTTCGCATTCTAAAATCTATTGCTCGCTCAACATACAAACCCTTTATCTCTATTCATCTTCTACTTCTTTATACTCCATTTCCCAGCTTCGCCCTTTGAGAAAGCGTTCTATCAATGGCTTCCTCCTCATTGAAAGTCCCAGTTGTAGAGTGTGTGAGCCCATCTATAGCCCTGAAAAGGCTCATTGATGCGGAATGTGAAAAGTACAAGGCTGGGGAGAAAAGTGCCATCGATGGACGCATTTTTATCCCTCGTCGTCATGTGCAACAAGACTATGTGCTTGGCCCCATATTCAAGGAGATTCCTATTGAGCTTCCAGCTCTATATCCTCGTTTGGAAGACCATTGTCTGCTTTAGAATGTGGCCTTGACTGGAAAAATTGGAAGACGAACCGCCCCCACCGATGCTAGCCCACGGTGAGACCGGAGTGGCAAGAATGGTATGATCGAGTTGTCCCTAGTAGGACCCTGGACCTTCAAGAACTCTGCCTCCTCGACGCCCTCTGACTATCCAGGTTAACCATCTCAGAAGACCCCTTCTTAATTCCTGCTACTCTGTGCTTTTGGAATTCTATTTTTAATTTCTTCCAATTTAGATATGGGATGATGGCCCCTACTGTTCTTGACATTTGTCATCTCTTAGGATTATCTCCCATTGGAACTCCCATTGGACCAGATTACCCTGACCTAGCAGTCCCTTTTTCCCTTCCCTCTCTTAACTCTTCTTATAATGATTTTGTCAAGGCTGAGAATAGAAGGGAGGGTCCTGTGACCGATAGGGAATTCTTCTCTTTCTTATTATATTGGCTTTGCAAGTTCCTTTTCTGCACATCCTCTCAAAGAATTATGCCTGAATTTGCCCCTCTTGCTAAAGCCCTTGTTTTACAGAAGAGGGTAGCTTTATCCCCATACGTTCTAGGCCATGTATATAGAGCCTGCTCTCTTTTCTACGAGAAACCCTTAGATGTCAATCAAGGAGGGCCGATTTGGATTCTTCAGCTTTCGTTTTTTGCTTATTTTCCTGAGTTGCAATCCAAATGCCTTAAATTTTTTGAACCAGACCCTCCTACTCATGGCATGAGGCTAGCCAATGTTTCACTTTATCCTTCTACTTTTGCTTTTTACTTCTCTTTCTTTCATTAACTTCCAGCTTCTCCTCCTTCCTATTGCTTTCGTCCTTTCGAACCCCCTATTATTGGCCCACTTTGGTTGAAGAATTTCCTAAATGATAGGCTCTGTGCCTCACCTGCTCACAAAGACATATGGGCTTCCATTTTAATCCCCAGAGAATTGTTCATTGGGACCATGAACCCCAGGGCTTACAAATGTATTGCTGAGCCCTATTGTCCTACACAATTTGCCAGACAATTTGGCTTCTCTCAGGGGGTCCCAATACCCCTTTATAGCAATACCAATCTAAGTCTCACCACAAGGGATGTGAAAGTTCAAAGGTCCAGACTGGAAGAGGCAACTTCCAAATTTATACAGGACTTAATCGATTTTGAGTATACCCCCTTCCTCCCTCAAGGTAACATCTTGAAGAGATATCAAAACTGGTGGGTGACCAATATGGAAGTGCACTTAGCCATTTCCCCACAAGACCTACTGACAGTGTTGGATGTGCCCAAGCCCAAAGAAACTGGAGTTGCTACTTCTTCCACTGTTCTGACCACTCCAGTTCCTATGCCTACCTCTACACAATTTGCTCCTGTTGCTTCAACTCTTCCTAGAGTTACTTGAGCCACCTTGAAGAAAGGTATATTCCCTCATCTCTTCTCTTTTTACCTTCTTTATAATGCTTTTAGTCTTATCTTTAATTCTTCTTTTGTGAAGGTGGTGCAAGTGCCTCACAGAGAGACTCTCCTCAAAAGACTTAAGCTCTAAATCTCCTCAAAAGCAAAAGGCAACAAAAGAAAAGGAGATTTTTACTTGAGCCTGAAAAGGAAGTTCTTGAGGTGCAAGCAGAAGACGAAGAAGAAGAAGAAGAAGAAGAAGAAGAAGAAGAATTAGCTCAAGAGCAAGAGTCTCCCCTGAAAAGAAAGAAAAGAGTATCCGTCCCTTCTTCTGACTTAGTCCAAGATCCCACACATGAGACAACTGTCAGAGTAGAGGAGCTCACTTCTGAAGAATCTGAATCCCAAATTGGGGAGAAAGAAATTGAGGAAGAACATTCAATGCCAGTACAAAGAAAAAAGAGAAGGAAGATAACTGTCTCTCCTTCTGATTTTGTCGAGGACCCTGTACATGAGGCAGCTGCTAAGGCAGTGGAACAAGAGCACTCCAAGGCCATAATTGTCTTCAAGAGAGCTGAGAAGAGACGGCAGCAGCAATTCCTAAGAGATGAAGCTGCTACTGCTGATGCAATTCAAAGGGATGCTGCAAGAAGGCAACACATTGCCGAGCACTACTCTCTTCGAAGCTCTCCTATTGCTGCTGTCACTCCTGAGACAAGTAACTTCTTTAAAGCCTCTACTGTTTTCCCTTGTTGAATTTTGGGTATTGAGCCTTGACATCACTTTGTCCTTTTCTTCTTTTGCAGCAACAACTTCTGAGCTTATTCTTCCAATGAGGACTCCCTCAGTTTCAATTGAGGTTGATCAGATGCAAAATGTGAAGGCCATTCAAATAATACTCCCACTTCCCAGGCCTACATTCCATGTACCTCCTTTGAGGCTAAACATTCCTGCACCTTTTCCCTTTGGATTAAATCCATATCTTCCTTTCTTATCTTTTGATTTACCTCTATTCAATTCTTTTTCGAGCCTTGCTCTTTCCCCTCCCCCTAAAGAAGTTCCAACTGTTGCTCCACCTTTGATGATAGCTAATTCCCTTAAAGAGGGTGCTGGTAGCTCTCCAATCCAAGGTTTTTTACCTTTACCTACTTCCAGCCCTTCTTCCCTTGACATATTGGTGGCTAGAACCATAGACACTGCTGAGGATGCCCCATCCATTTCTCCTATCCCTATGCAGTCATCTGTGTCCCCCACTACTACTCTTTCTGCACCCCTCATGTCCATGGACGAAGTAGATGTCTTCGAAGCAAGACTAGCCAGTCTCTTCGACATATCCTCTACCTCTCCAATAACTAATGATGAGGCCGAGCCATTAGTTTTGGTTGACTCTTTGTTAGAAATTCTTGAGAGCTCCTCTTCCTCCAGTAAGAAGCCTTCTGCACCTCTAATGGATTTAGACAGTTGTCTGGAATTGCTGATATCTTTTTCAAGGATTCCTTTCGAGGCTTTACAAAGGCCTATAATAAGAAATGGCTTCCTGCAGTGTTGCAAAGTTGTTGAGCAATCCAGTATAACTGCCTCAAGTCATCTATCTCAGGCAGCAGCTACTATCGACTTCTACATCAACATTTGTCATACTGCCAAGGCTGTAGAGGAGGAATTAGTGAGAGATCAGAGCTTTGTTTCCACAGTACATTCTGAAGTCTCAGTGCTAAAAGAACAACATTCCTCTGCCTCCCACTTTCGAACACAACTACTGGAGAGGAAAGCTCAACTTGAGGAGGAGCTGTCTGCAGTGAATCAAGTCTTAATTTGAACTGACACCAAACTGCAGATCACCAACCAAGAATTGGCCGATCGAAAGCAAGAAATGACTACAGCCATTCAGTTGCTTCCCTCATTTAAGAATAGGAAGTCTGTTGTAAAAGAACAATTAAGGCATTGTAATGATTTTTGGGTCAATTTGTGGCAGAATGTATTTAACTCTTTATGAAGAAAAATAAATTCTGATTTATCGTTTGAGTGCTCTTGTGTTCTTTTGCTTGACATTTATTCTATTCCTCGTGTTTCCCAAATAGTTGGGAAATAAGGCTTCAAATATCTGCCATTGATCTTTTTGGGATGTATGTATCTATTCAAATTCCTCAAATGGTATGCCCCAAAAGGCAGGACTCTATGAATTTGATATGGTCCTTCCCAGTTAGGTGACCATTTACCAAACTTATGGCTTTTAATTCCTATTGGGAGTATTTTATTCCATACCAAATCACCTTCATCAAAGCCAATGTATTTGACTTTCTTATTGTAATTTTTGGCTGCTTTCTTCTTTTGAAAGAGAATACTATTTAATGCTAGAATTCTGGTTTCATCTATGCCTTCTAATTCCAAGCACATACTCTGATGGTATTGCTCAGGATTTAGCTGGTCTTGGCATCTTACCCTCAACGATTTAACATTAATTTCCACAGGTAACACTGCATCATGCCCATACACAAAGGCATAAGGAGTAACTCCTGTGCTTGACCTTGGGAAAGTTCTATAAGCCCACAATACATCCAATAATAAGTTATGCCAATCCCTAGGATTGTCTTCCACGACCTTTTGTATTCCTTTCTTCACGGACTTATTGGATGATTCAGCTTGACCATTAGCTTGTGCATAATAGGGGGTAGAATTAACAAGGCTAATTCCAAATTCTGCCACAAAGGACTTCACCATTTTCCCATCGAACACAGTCCCATTATCAACAGTTATAGTTTGTGAGATGCCAAATCTATGGATTAAATCCTTGATGAATCCAATGACCTCAGTCTGGTCTACAGCCTTGTATGGCTTAGCTTCGACCCACTTAGTGAAATAATCAGTTGCTACTAAAATGAAACAATGATGCTTCGAAGAGGGTGAGTGTATTTTCCCCATCATATCCATGGCCCATCTTCTGAATGGCCAAGGTATAACCACCGTATGCAGGTCAGTTATGGGCACATGCCTTATTGTGCCATGCTTTTGACATGCCTGGCAACCCTTTGCATATTCTATGCAATCTTTAAGGATAGTTGGCCAATAGTAGGAATGCCTTCGAAGCAACCACCTCATTTTCACACCAGGCTGATGAGCACCACAGATGCCTTCATGAACCTCAGCCATAGCTGTTAATGCTTCTTTTGGGCCCAAACATTCCAATAATAAACCATCTCCCCCCCTTTTGTAGAGAGCATTGCCGTATATGATGTATTGCATGGATTGCAATTTAATTTTCCTACTGGCCTTCGAGGATGGACCAGCCAAGTACTGCATTATTGGATGCCTTCAATCTTGTTCCTATAAGTCATTATGATTGACTTCCAAGACCACATTCCTTTTATTTAAGGGTGGTATAGATCTCTGGTATGTTGTTTGGTTTATGTCCCTTTGAGTATTATCCCTCCTCTTGAAATTCGAAGCTTTCTGAGCCACATCATTAGCTCTATTATTCAAGAATCTTAGGACATAAGTTACATTTGCTATTTGAAATTGAGAAAGCAGATGCAATGCAACAACATAGTATAACAACATGCTTATACTCTGACATTTGAAAATTCCTTTCACTTGGTTAACCACCAATTGAGAATCTCCAAATATGTCAACTATATGAACTTGTAGTCCAATCAGAATTTCCAATCCCACTATTAAGGCTTCATATTCAGCTTGGTTATTAGAACAAGTAGTTTCATCCACCCTGAAACCATGTGTGGTTTCTATTCCTTGTGGTGACTTAATCACTATACCAATTCCAATTAAGCCATTGGCTTTCGACCCATCGAACCATATTTGCCATGGCTCAACACTAGCCATACCAAGTTCCATTATCTCTTGGCTTTCTATTTGAGATGGATGATCTGCCAAAAAATTGGCTAAAACTTGTCCTTTCACTGCCCTTTGGAGAACATATTCTAAATGAAATTCTGATAAGGCCAATATCCATTTGCCAATTCTTTCCCTCAACATAGGTCTAGATAACATATCCTTAACCAAATATGTGGTTGCAATTACCAAGACAGTTGTAGGCAAAAGATAGTATCTTAATTTCATTGCAGCAAAATACAATGCAAGGCACAACTTTTCTACAGCTGAATATTTACATTCAGAAGAATTTAAAAACCTACTAAGGTAATAAACAGCTTGCTCCTTGCCTTCTTCATTGTCTTGAGCTAAAAAAGCTCCCAACGAATCTTCTGCTGCAGCTAAGCTTACTATGATATCTATACTATTAAGTAAGGCTTGAATTTGGTTAGTTGTCTATGCTATTTATATTTATACCATTTATATCTATATTATTAAGTGAGGCTTGAATTTGGTCTTTGGAAGCCTCTACCGTGTACCGCCACGTGGGATTTATGTGATTTGAAAAAAAAAAAAAAAAAAACCCCACATTTGCCACTTTCTTCCTTAATCAACTACCCAATACTCAATTTCCTTTTTATGTCCCCTCTCCCTCTCTTCTTTTTGTTCTCACATTTCTTGGCTCCATGGCCATCGTATCCCCAAAGCGCACTTCCAGAGTCCTCTTCCTCCCTTCGCCGCCGCATTGCCGAAACTATAGCTATTGTTGCCGTTGTGCCACCCAACCACCCCCCAGTAAACCCCTTACCTTTGATTTCATCCCCAATCTCTCTCCGTAAAATTACGTGTAAGGCCACTGAAGTCTCGATGGCCGAGGACAAGGGCGGCGGAGGCGGAATGAGTGATGAGGAAGGAAAGAATTGGGTACCAGTGGTGCCAGTGGCGGCGTTGACGAAAGGAGAGCGGCACGTGATAATTCAGGATTAAGAGACTATACTGTTATTATGGTACAAAGATGATATCTTTGCAATTGAGAATAGGTCTCCTACTAAGGGCGCTTACGCTGACAGCTTGCTCAATGCCAAGCTTACTATGATATGTCAATGCCAAATTGCTTCTTTTTATTTTATTTTATTTTATTTTTTAATGCATGTATATGGGTCCACCAATTTATATATGTATATAAGAATTGATGATGTATGTTGGTACTCTTGCCTTTTCTATATATGAATGTGTATATTAATAGATTCTTCAACCTTACATTAAAAACTTAATTAACTTCAAAATTTGTTTAATTTTGTATCATTTTCAATTTTATCAAATGACACAGGACTGAGGTGGATTGGGTTTTAAATAGGGACTATTTTTAGTAAATAAAAATAATAATAAATTGTTTAATTTTTTTATAAAATCTCTTTGATTATAAGTGTTATAAGAGTTGAGTTTGTATTTTTCTATTTTATGTATTTTTATGTTTTTATATTATTTTTTTATAAAAAAATTATATTCAATCTTTTTTTGTTCCTATTTCACCTTTTTAAGCTTTTGTTTGTTTTTTATATATAAATTCTATTTTTTTAAAAATTGATTTGTTTGTTCACGTAACTTTTCTTTGGGTGTCCAATGCTTTTAAGGTTTTTTATTAAAATAGTTTTTTCTGGGTTTTAGCTATGGTTATTTTATTTTTTTTGCATAAATCTGGTTGATTGTAAGTATTTTAACAGTCTTGGGTTTGTATTTTTGTATTTTGTGTGCACTAATTTAATTATACTTTTTATTTTCTTCATTAAAAAATAAAAGAAGATGAAAAGTTTCATTATATTATCAAGTTCCTTATGGAAAAAAATTGACTATTATTTTACTTCGTTTGTATCAAAAAAAAAGAAAAATCAATGAAATTGTTTATATTTCTTTATGTATATCAAATCTATTTGAATATAAATATTCTAAGAATCTTGGATTTATAATTTTTAAAAAGGGTACTATTTGTTTAAGAATTATTATTTTATTTTATTTATATCAAAATTGTAAGTGTTCTCTACTTATTTTTTTAATACCCTTGTGATGTATAATCATTTTTTTTTTATTTGCACACATCGTGTGTGCTCGCCCGCTAGTTTATATAATGGGTTGTTTTGGAAAGATAATTAGAGTTGGTTTAGGAAGTGGGTTGGTTTTTAGCTATTTTAATTTGGGGCTAAAAAATTTAGTTTGGGAAGTATTTTTTGGCTTTTTTAACTTTTTGTAAGAGAAATGATGTAATGATTATGGATTAGATGTGATATTTTGTCTTATTAGGCTAAAAAATCTATTTTATTTTTTTAGAATAATGACTTGGATCCCCTTTTTTTCTCACCCCCTTGACCCCCTCTTCACTTGATTGGCTACTTTTTCTTTCTTTCTTTCTTTTTATTCCTTGTCCTCCAATCACCACCTGCCACGTGTCTGTGGGGGTAGTGGGGGTGGTGATTGGAGGGAGTCTCAATCATCACCCATTTTTTTATGACTAAAATAGTCCTAAACCCAACCTAACTCTTCTTCCCAAACAAAGCCTTAAAAGTTGGCTTTTTTATTTTTTTTTATTTTTTTATTTTTTAAAAATGTAAAAAATGTGAGATATGATATGATTTTAAATGAATTAAAAGTTGGAAGATAATTTTTAATCATTTTCTAAAAACACTTCTATATATGGGTACTTTGGTCATTTCACATAGGGTTGCCCTTTTGCACGTAGTAAATTAATGCCTGAACATTTGAGTAAGAAATTCAAAATTAGACTTTTCACCCAAACGCCCTAAAAAAAAATTTTAATAATTTTTAAAAAAATTAGGAGAGAACAATGTAATTAGTGGACAAAATTAGAATTAGGAATTATTATTATTTCCATGGTGAGTGATTACCCAATAATTTGCACCTATATATCCTCGAAGGATGTTCTATTTGTATAAAAAAAAAAAAAAAAAAAAGAGACTTATTTATAAGTCCTATTTCGGATATTTATGTTATGTTAAGTCTTGTGTAAGAGTCTCAAGTCCTATTTAGATAGGAATATATTCCACAAGATCTTATGAGTTGTAATTAAATTGTATTAATATACTATTATACACTAAAGGGTTATTTTGGGAAGATGGTTATAATCAACTTTTTGGTTAAAAGCTGATTAAAAACTGATTATAATCAGTTCCTTATGAGAGAGTGAAGTGGGTTATAATCTGAGAAGTGGATTATAACCCACTTCCCAAAAGACCCCAAAATTAAAAACCTAATAAGTTTGCACGTCACGTTACGTTTATGTAATGTCCCATCTGATATGAACACGTTACGTTACATTTATGTAGGTGTTACGTTACGTTTCGCAAACTTAATCTATGGTAACATTTAATTTCCTATATAGGAAATTGAATGTTACCATAGATCATATCTATGTGAATGCGAATTTCAAAATACACGAACGAGTAATATTTTCACATTCAATTTAAAAAATCAAAAAATAAGTAATATTTTCATATTCAATTTAAAAAATCAAAAACCTAGTAAGTTTGCGAAACGTAACGTGACACGTTACGTTACGTTTATGTAGGTGTCACGTTACGTTACGTTTATGTAAGTGTCACGTTACGTTTCGCAAACTTAATCTATGGTAACATTTAATTTCCTATATATGGTTTTACCATTATTTATGATATTAGCAACTAATATTGCGGGTAAATGTGTCAACAAATTTCACACAGGACTTATGGGAACGTAAGTTTTTTAGTAGGACCATATGTAGCATAAGTCTCTCTAACAGGACTTATAAATAATTTTTCCCAAAAAAAAATCATTTAGTACGCCAAATTTTTTAGTATTCTCTATTAAATTATTTAAAATTATAATTTATTTTTAATACTAATACTTTATATATAAATATATATATATATATATATGTTTCCACAAACTACCTTCAAAATAAAACTATAATTTATCCCAATCATAGTTTTTGTTTTTTTCGACTTCTAGTCCTGTAATTTGAGTTTTGGAACTTTTATACGTTTTTTTGGGTTAGGGTTTTGCCTCAATTTGGTTACAATGGTGGCAGCATCCAAGGAATCGGCATATGCGGAGATCCCCGTTTGGTGTAGCTGTTAAAACAGCTTATAGATTATAACTTAACAGATTATAGATTATGACTTTAATCAGAAGTTGTTAATCTGTTTGGTATAGCTGTTGGATTATAGATTTAAGTTGCTGAGTAGTGTTTGTTAAATAAGCTGTGAAATAGTTTTTTCAATTAATTTTTATTTTTTATTTGTCTACATTTCTCATAAAAAATAATAATAATAATCTATAGTCCATTTGAGTCTTTTTCTATTTTTAAAAAAATAAAAAATAAAAAAATTTAATAGTATAACCATAAATTAACATGTCCACAGCAGAAACTGATAATCAGAAGCAAGGGGTGAGCAGCTTCTCAGAATCAGCTTTTTTGAGTTAAAATAAACTGTTAGAATCAGAAGCTATTTGAAATAAGTTTAACCAAACAGTCTAAAATAACTTTTTCAAAGCTAAAAGCCATAAGTTGACTCTGAAAAGCTGAAACAAACACCCCCGTAATATGCCATGGTGAAACAGAGTGGAATTCCACTAAGAGAATGTTTTACGTAAATAAATAAAGGAAATTAAGAATTATATTTTGATATTTAAATGAATATTTACTTCTTCTTTTTTTTTTTTTTATGGTTTACTTCAAAAAAAAAATTTTTGATTATTATTTTTATCTATTGTTTAATTTTGTTTAAACTTTTTTCTATTTACAAGTAACAACACAATAAGAAACAATAATGATGATGACAATTGTGAGTTTTGATGGGATAGATTCAAATTTTGAAATGAGGAAGAAAATAAAGAGAAAATAATTAAAACTTAGGGAAGATAATAAAGAGACTTAAATATGAAGAATACGTACAAGAGATTAAGGTGTACCATAAGAAAAAATAAATAAATTTACTCATTTATCTTTATTATATATAGTTATATTAATACCTTAAAATATACTCTTGAAAAAAATCAAATTTCAATGGTATTAATGTAATTATGTATAATAAGAAGTGAGTATATTTGAAGTAAAGCGGAGCGGGAATAATGGCTCTCTATTTTATTTTAAGATAATGTGTATTATCCTTATTAATAAATTTGTATTAAGAATATAATAAGAATTAAAATTTTAATTAAACATACTGATTTATTAATCGGTTTCAAATAAAATCACCGATCCTGAAACGCAGCTTGAGCTAAACAAGTACGACCCAAATGAATGTATGTATATAATGGGTCCAAGCCCAACCCCCTATGGGTTGAGGCTTGATTTGATTTAATTTCAGTCCAATTGGAACTTAAAAGTTCAAAAGCTTGAGTCATCCTCTGTCAAAAGGGTGCATTTCAAACAGGTTTGGTCAGATTGAGAGGTTGTGTAGGCCAACTTGAATTGTGTTGAGAGTTATCCAAACCTCATAACCCTAAGTTGTTTACCAATATCCGACCTAAGTTAAGCTTAAATTAACAATAATTTTTATATTTTAGTTGATTAATTTGTTAAAATTAGACTTAATTTATGTATATTTTTTAAATCATTAATAATATCAAAATAAATAATTTATATGATAGAAGAGAGATGAGAATTAAGGAATTGATGCGCGGGTATAATGGTCTTTGCCACATGTTTTTTAATTATTATTTTCTTTAGTATTTTTTTTTTTCTGGTTTCAAATTCATGTCAAGTTATTTTTACTCTTTGGCTTTAGTGGATTTTTTAAAAAAATTTAATTTTAAATTTCTTTTATTCGTCTAATTGAATAGATTCTAAAAACATTAAAAAAAAATGAATTTTAAAAAAAAATCATTAATGATGAAAAACAATCAACAAAAAAACCCAACCCTAAACACAGGGTTAGTCCCGAGCCACTTAGGACAACCATCCTCTCCAAATGTCTTGTGTTTGTCGCGAAAAATAATTAGTTGGTCTAAAAGTATTATGTGACCATATCTCTGGTCAATAACAAACATTCATACTCCTTTATATTTTTTAATTATTCAATATAAAATTATAAATTTTATCATTTTCATCAATCAAAATATACGTGAGACACCAGATGGCAATGCATCAAAACCAACCAATAACGTCCCGTTTGTGACATCGCATGAAATTTCGTTGTGTAAGATTTCAAAACTGACAATTAGGTGGTCCGCACACATTGGTTAAAGTTTTATAGTCATTCCTCGTATACATGAAACATACACTACTCGGTTGGTATCAATTCCTCCATTTGCTTAGAACATAAATACGGATACGAGATAAGGTTATGATACGGATACGATAATATGACAAAACTTAAAAAAATAAGATAAAGATATAGATATAGCTAGAATACGTTCGTGAAAATATATTTTTTAAAGTTACTAGTAGTGAGTTACATATAAGTTAAAGAATGTTAAGAAATCACAATGTAATTTATAATGCAAAATATTAACTCTTAAGAATTAGGTATAAATTTAAGATACTAGTTCGGTTACCTTTTAAATTTTCAATTGGTCTTACAAATATTTCATTTATGTTTATATTACAATAATAGAACAATCTACAACTTGTCTCTATAATTTTCTCTTTAGAACTAGTAAAAAATTTCGTATTCAAATTTACTTACTTATTTAGTTATTGATATTTAATTTTACTATTGTTATATTCTTTTGTTAATCTTTACTTTATGTGTAGTTGTAGGAGACATGCATGACACAACTAGGATACATCAATTTGACAAATTATATTATTTAACTCACTATATTCTTCTTATAAAAAAAAACTAAACAATGCATTAGAAAAGTATTATTATGTTTATCCTTGCAACTATATTATATTATAATATTATGTAAGAAATGCTACAATTCTAATTTCGTAAAATAAGTAATATGTGACTTAGAGTATCAATGGTTTAAAATTAAGTATTCGATACTATGAAATTAATAAAAAATTAATTAAGAAATATCTGATACTTTTAATAAATATTCAATACATATCCGCAAATATATCTGATATGGATATGATATGAATACATCACCCTATTTAAACTATCTGTGCTTCATAGTCCATTTGATTAGAGCAAACAATTAAATTAGGCACAATCATCGAACGAGAACTTGTTGTCTTGCAACTTCATTTAAAAGTTTTATTTTTAACTACATTTTCACATGGAGAGAAATACTATATATTGAGAATACCACATTTTAATATTTGACTGTTACATTTTTGTAACATGACCAAACCTCATTAATTTTTACGTGACATTTTGTGATTGAATCCCATCTTTTAGTTTGTGAGGGTAATTTGTGTAGCGCAAATTGAGCCAAGCTAGGTGGAATTGGGCCTAAGGTTTGGGCCATACTGTTGAACCGAGCTACGCCTTGAAAGAACTTGGGTTGGATCACAAAAGTTGAACTGGTCAAAGAAGGTTGACCGGATAAGCAAATACCAATATTCTTGGATCGAGCTACTTCCTAATAATGGTAAAAGGTTTGACCAAGTTAGGAGAAGAGATGCACAATGACAACATGGTGGTGCGCCGTACAAGGGATTGCATGGCACTGTGCTTTGCACGGCTAAATCAGAGGCAGATAGAGCAGATTTAGTTTGGTTGCTCGGTTGGAGGCCGTGCAAAGAGTTATGCCATCTCACTTGGCTTACAGTAAAGAGGGTGTTCAAAGATGAGCATTATCCTTTAGGAATATGATTCCTAGGAAGACTCTACGAAGGAGAGTTAGAGTCCTATTAGGATTCTGCCATGAGGAACTTACAAAAGCTCAAACCAAACCCTAATTCTAGGTATTACAATTATTACTCCCGAATTCACAGAGCTTTTACTTTTTTAGTCTATTTGTTGACTTAAGCATCGAAGGAGTTTTCGGCATACACCCGCTGGCTAGCTCACGTTTGTGATTTCAAGTGTTACAATGACGTTTAGAGGAGCGCAAGCTTAATTAACATGATTAAACAAGTGACGATTATTTTATCCTCGTACAATTGGTGCCATTTGTGGAAATTTCAAAGAACAAACATTTTGATCAAGTTTTCATGCTGCACGACGAAGATTTGTAGCTTTCCGCTATCGATGGTCAAATGCCTGAGGCTAATAGAAGGCATGAGGATTTGTCTCTTGCTTTGCCTGTGGCAGATTTGAACCCTCAATGACGGAACCCTTACAGGGGCGCATGAGAAAAATGAGGCTTGAGTCATCGCCGCTCCTGAAGCCTAAATAGGTAAAGACGATAGACTGATACCCAGATTTTGGAAGATCGAGTGAGAGAGCATGACTAATTAATCAGGAGGATGACAGTGGACATGGAGACTTTAAAGTGCTTGGTGAGAGGTAAGGTCGTTGCTGGGGTGGAGATACAAGGCGTACGCGATTTTGTCGTTCCAGAGATCAAGATGGACACGTCACGCCCACATCTTTTGTTAGTAGAAGCCTTTGGACAGGTTATTCTCAATCAAGAACTTCTAAAGTTCCTCACTCCAGATTTGAAAGGACGAGGTCTGAAAGAGCATACACTGGATGAAGCAGTTGTTGTCCATTGTACGCTTATCAAACATCTTCTCGATATTTAGAGTTGCGCAAATCGAAAGACTTATTGACTGTCCTCGAGGAGAAGGCACATAGATGAGTAGATGCTCAGGCGCAAGAACCCCAAATGATGTCTATTTTGAGGAGGTTGGCTCCTAGGATACATGGAAGCGTCGATGTTGCAATGCCAATGTCACATTCTGCTTATGAGCCAATGTATATAGCGCTGGCAAGATTGTAGAGTTCGTCGTTCATACTAGCGATAGAGAACACGCCTCTACTTACAGGCTTTAACCAACCAAAGTTCACGATCTACGATGGAAAGTCAAATCCGTACATGCATCTTAGCCACTTTCCACAAGTTATGGCTATTCATAGAAGAAATGATGCCTTGATGTGCATCTTGTTTCTGTTAAGCCTTAGAGATCTAGTATTGACATGGTTTGAAAGATTGTTAGAAGGCAGCATTGCCTTCTAGGTGTAACTTGCAGAGGCATTTGTTACGATGTTCAAGACAAACACCAAAATGCCTGTAAGGGTTGACTAGTTGCTCACCATTGACATGGGTGAGAAAGAAACGTTGAAGTCATACAATAACAAGCATAGAGAGACATTCAATCAAATTAGCGAATGTCCCATCAACCTAGCTATTGCCTAGTACAAACGCAGATTGCTTGTTGGGCATAGATTAAGGGATTCAATGACCATGACTTCGCCTCTCACTATGGAAGCTTTGATGGAAAGAGTGCACTAGCACATTAAGGTAAAGAAGGACGTTGCCTGGGATAAGGCAAAGTCCGATACAATAGCGATGTCACACAAAAAAGCTTCGGCTAAGGTTAACACGGTTAACAAGAAAGGAAAATCGAGCTACAACAACCGCGGCAACCCTTTCCAAAGTGATGAAGAGATAAAGTCGAGGAAATTGAAGGTTCGCACTATCATCACTACAGTATTCAGCGAAATTCGCGACAAACCCTTTGTCAAGCGACCAGCCAAATTGGAAAAAACACAAAGGGGTTATGATGAAAGGTATCGGTGTACCTACCTCGACGAAGTTAGGCACTGAACTGAGGATTGCATGCCGCTAAAGCGGCATTTGGAAGAATTGATGGCAGCAGCAGGCCACATGGATCGCTACATTGAGGGCAGAGCCCGGCCAGCCTTTCAAGACAAGAATATGTCGGATAGAACGCAGCAAGACGGTCTTCCTCAAGGAGTGATCAATGTGATCCATGGGATCATTGAGCCCGAGCAAGTTTGTGAGCTCAAAGGAATGATAAAGAAGACAAAACACATAAGAGAGATACTTAGTGTTCAGCCGACTTTGAAGAAAAGAAAGATAGAGGCAAGAAATGTGATTTCTTTCTCTGACAAAGACTTGGCAAGGTTGCAAAACCCCCATAACGACGCGCTAATGGTCATCTTGGGCGTCAAGAATTTTGACATCAAGAGTATCTTGATTGATCAAGTGAGTTCATGCGAAATTATGTACTACGAAACCTTCAAGCAATTAAAGCTCGATGATAGAGACTTGGTGCCAACCACATCTCCTTTGGTAGGTTTCAACTCTATACCTAAATAGCCGATTAGCAAGATTATTCTGCCAGTCAAAGCAGGCTCAATGGTCAAACAAGTGGAGTTATGGGTTTTGAAAGTCTCATCCACTTACAACATCATTTTTAGGAGAGCACGGCTGCATGCCATGCAAGTTGTAGCATCAGCCTACCATCAAGTAATATGATTCCCAAATGAAGTTGAGGTAATTGAAGAGGTATTGGGAGACCAAATCATGTCAAAGCAATGCTTCGTGACAATGAACAACATCCGCGTTGCTAAAGGATTTGTATAGATGGTTAAGGAATCAGAAAACAAATAGATGTTTGAAGACGTCAGCAAAGTGGCCAAACAGAAGGTCGTAGAGGAACTAGTGGAAGTAAAGGTTAATGAAAACAGCCCAGAGAAATTCTTTTTGCTCGGTTCATCTTTGTCCAGCACCAAAATAAATGAGATAATCGATTTTTTTATCTCTAATCTTGAAGTGTTTGCCTGGATGCCATACAACATGCTTGGTATTGATCCCAGCTTCATCTGCCATTAACTTAATGTCAACCTTACTGCCAGACCGATTATACAAAGAACTCACAGATCGACCTTATACCACGCCGAAGTGGTGGCTGAAGAAGTAGGGAACCTGCTGGAGGCATGATCGATTAGAGAAGTCCATTATCCTAAATGAATTTCAAACATAGTGGTTGTACCAAAGAAGAATAACAAGTGGCACATTTGTGTCGATTACAAGATGATAAACAAAACGTGCCCAAATGACAGCTTTTCTTTGCCAAGGATTGATCAATTGGTAGACCTAACAGTAGGACACAACTAGCTCAGCTTTATGGATGCATATCATGGATATCACCATATCGCTATGTATGAGCCAAATCAGGAGATCACTTTTTTTACAACTCTAACAAGGATGTATTGCTACAAGGTCATGCCATTTGGCTTAAAGAATGAAGGGGCGACATTCCAAAGAATGGTCATCAGGATTTTTGCCCCATTGTTAGGCAAAACAATGGAGGCGTACATCGATGATACGGTGATCAAGAGTAAGAATGAGTCAGACTGTCTTAAACCTAGCTGAGATTTTCAAATTCTAAAGACGCACAAGCTTCATTTGAATGCATCTAAGTGTGCTTTCGGCATGGGATTGGGCAAATTTTTGAGCTTCTTAGTGACCAAATGTGGAATAGAAGTAGGCCCCTCACAACTTAGGGCCATTCAAGAGCTGGAGAGACCACAAATTGTAAAGGAGTTGCAACATCTGATGGGGCTGGCAACCGCACTAAATAGATTCATAAGCTGGTCTTCAAACCGTTGCAGACCATTCTTCTAAGTGCTCAAGTCAAAATTCAGCTGGGATGAAGAGTGCGATCATGCTTCAGAAGAATTGAAACAATACTTGTCTTCTTCACCACTTTTAGCGATCCCAGTACTTGGAGAAGAGTTATACTTGTAGCTAGAAGTCTCTCATCATGCCGTTAGTGTGGTGTTAGTGCGCGCAGAAAAAAAATAATACTTGTCCATCTTTTATGTGAGCAAGACAATGTTGAGTGCTAAAACGAGATACTTGCTATTAGAGAAGCTTGCCTTAGCTTTAATGATGACATCCAAAAAATTGCTGTATTATTTCCATGCACACACAATTATGAAATTGACCACATTTCCTTTGAAGGCTCTGTTTGAAAGGGTAGATTTTTTAAGGAATATATTAAAATGGGTCGTGCAATTAGGACAATTCACCATCAAGTTCCAATCTAGAAAGCAATAAATGCACATGCTTTGGCAAACTTCATGACAGAGTTTGCTCTAAGAAGTCATTCTATTTGCCCGATTGACTTGATTAGATAAACCAAAGGAAATAACGCAGCTTTTAGCTACCTTGCTGCAAGTTGAAACTCCATCTCAAGTGGATGAACCGTGCAATGCACCATTAAGTTTGACAGTGGTTGCATTGTCCACTAAGTTCAATGATACATTGTAAATGGGGTGATGAGGTAAACCGTGCAATAGAGAGTGCAGTTTGCAATGACGTGCCTGAAAGGGAAATGATAGAGCAACCGAGTAAAGAAATTAGCGAGCAAATAGGGGCACTATGGTCGGATGATGCGACTGAAGAAATAATCAAAGTACCAAATCCCAAAACAACTTCAGACCCATCTATCTGCTGAAAGTCATTCGTGGGAAAGATATGGATGCTTTTTGTGGATGGAGTTTCTAATAGACATGGATCTGGACTAGGAATTGTGTTTATCTCGCTAAATGGCCTGACTATTGAACAGATGATTAGACGTAGGTCCCCAGCGTCCAACAATGAAGCGGAGTACAAGGTGCTCTTAGTCGGTTTGAAATCCGCTCTCCAATTGAAGGCTACTGAGCTAATGATGTACAATGACTCCCAGTTAGTGGTTAACCAAATATCGAGCAAGTACGAAGCGAAAGATGACAGGATGACCAAGTATCAGGAGTTAGTCAGAACAGAGATCAAGAAGTTTAAAGTTGTTAGGATAGAACAGATCGACCGAGATGAAAACTGCAAGGCAGATGAGTTAGCCAATTTTGCATCAATGTTCCATTCCAAATCCTTTGCTGATTTACTTTTTACCAAGGCCAAGCATTGAAGAACGTGAAGCGTCAGAGGTATTGTGTGCAAGCTAGGTCCATCTTAGATGGACCTAATCATCACCTTTTTGAAAGACAAGATTTTGTCAAACGACAAGAAGGAGGCAAATAAAATTTGAGCAAAGTCATAACAGTTTTAGCTTTCCCCATCCCTAATGTTGTATAAAAAGTTTTTCACAAGCCCATACTTGAAGTGTGTGCACCCCAGCAAAGTTGAGGGCTTTTTGTTTGAAATTCATGAAGGAATGTGTGAAAGTCGTCAAGGAGGAAGGTCATTAGCCTACCGAGCTGTTTCGCAAGGGTATTGGTGGCTATGCATGCAAGCTGAAATAGAGAAGTATGTCAGGAAGTGTGAAAAGTGCTAGAAGTTTGTATATTAGATCCACCAACCACCTAGAGAGCTCTTACTTTTGACTAGTTATTAGCCTTTTGCTATGTGGGTGTAGACACCCCATTTTTGATCACCCGCAAGACTTAGACGTTTGGTTCAATACACTCGATATAAAAGTTGAATCATGAATTCACAGCGATTCGGATTCAATTAGGCTTCCGAAATAACCTCAAGTCTTCAACATTTACCTTGTTTGAACCCATGAGTTTCATTTTTGGACCTTTTCCCACCCTGAGCTAAGTTTGGACCAAAAAAACAGGGGAGGCCATCAAGGCCCGACCGTGCATCAGTGATGGCCGGCCGTGGCTATGAATGGCCGGTCGGCTGTCGATGGTGATAAACACTATTTTGGGCGGGAGACAGCCAGCTGTCCATTTTTGAAGATATTTATCACCTTTTGAGCTCGAATTTTATAAAAACAAAGCTCTGGGATTGTTTTGAAGGTTGAACAAAATTCTAGAAGTCATATATACACCTTGAGAGCTCTTGTCTCCTCCTTCTTCCATTGTAAGCAAGCTTTGAGCTAACCTAGCTTGTCTATACCATCTCTATCCTCCATACTAGCCTTAATTCTCTTATTTATTGTCTAGCTTTTCAAGCTCTTTTCATGCATGTTCTACCTTTGTTTTCCATGTATTAAGGGTTGTTTTGAGGTTGTCTAAGCTTTTTCAATTGGGTCATGCCTTGATTTGTACATTTGTGATTTCATAAGTTGGCATACTTGTTACTTGTAATGCTTTCTTATTTCATTTCCATGTTTGGATTCTAAGTTTAATAATCAATCTATCATTCATCTCTTTTATACTTGAGAATGATTTCAACCAATTGAGGTTGTTTGAATCATGTAAGAAAGGTTCCCACTTAATGGCTTAATCTTTCCAGATTCATTGCCAACGGTGTGGCTTTTCTCTCATGCTTTAGAAGAACCTCTTGTTTGACATTACTTCTTGTTTAGAGGACTTTAAACTTCACCATGGACAAATGGACTAAAGAATGGTAAGGCCTAATAAAATTGGTTTAAAACTAGGATCAATAGACTTAAAGAAAAAAGCTTAAAATTGCTTCACCTTGGCTAGACGTTATGCCAAGTTACTTGTGTCAAGAGTCGTCACATATTAATTCATAGCATTTTGATGATTTTTAAAGCGTTGTAACCTTCCTTTTTGAGTTCATATTATGACAAGAGGGAGGGGTGGTCCTACTCTTTGCATTTTATTAACTTTTGTCCAAAATTGAATCCGAGATCATCAAGCAATCATATTGCTCATTGATGACTTTGAAATCAATTTTAACCTACTCTCAAAGATTTCCCATGATGGAGAAGGATGGACGGACAAACAGAGCTTAAAAATGCTCTATCTGCATTGATTTCACCTCAGAGCACAGAAACAGAGCTTTGCACCAAATTGATGCACGGCCGGCCATCTGTATACCCGCCCGGCCATTAGTGATGCATGGCCGGCCCATGGTGTGTGGCTAGTAGTGCAATTTTACAGAAACAGAGGCAGTGGCTGAACATGAAACAGAGATGGCTTGGGCAGACAGAGTAGCTTTCAGGCGATGCGCATACAACCTTCATCCATCTTCCATTATGCCCTTATCATATGCAATTAATTATTTAATTATCATTGTCATAATTGCGAACAAATTGTGTAAACTTCACTTTACCCCCTATGGTTTAGGCCATGTGCGGATTACCCCATAACTTTCGAATATCACTGCATAACCCCCCTATGGTTGATGGACTAAAACGCATAGTTAACTTTTCTATCCAAATTAACGGGCTGTGAGGTTCACACTCCCATGAAGAGAGTAAGCTATGTTTTATGACCAAAATACCCCCTACATATCTTTAAATTTATAAAAACTTTTCATTCTTCCTCCCCCTCCTCTCTCACAACCCAAATCCCCAAATGAAACTCAGAATAAAAGCTTGGCCATGTGCGGATTTGGGTTCTGAAACTCAGAATAAAAGCTTTTAAACATGGCACATGGCCAAGCTTTTAAATCTACACATCTACACAGCTTTATTAAATCTTCCTCTAACTCAAGGCTAAGAATAATGAATAAACATTATAGTGCTTCTGAAAATAAAAAACACAACATTATAGGCCAAGAATAAAACTGTAGTTATATGTATATAATCTGTAGCTATATATATGTATATATATAAATTGTAGCTATTGTGCTTCATTGATGATGATGCTCACAAACCCACCTCAAAAAAAAAAAAAAAAAAAAAAAAAAAAAAAACACTTTCTCTTAAAAAAATGTGATGACTTTGATCTTCATATATATATATACACAAATTTATATATATATATATATATATTTGTGATCTTCAATTTTTTAAACATACCTAAACGAAACCCAGGAGTTCCTTTACAAAACAAAATCTACAAGATGTTCAGTGATGATTTTGATCTTCATATATATACACAATATATATATATATATTTGTGTTCGGTTGTGGCATCAGGCTCTTCCAGTGTCTGCGTGGCACGAGCATCATTGCCAATAGTTAGATTGGTGACTTCTTCTTCAGTGACAACACTTGGCAGAGTGTGGCCAACATTCTCCTACTAAGCTGGGGCATCCACCCGCTGAGCTAGGGTATCCATTTGTCGAGCTGGGGCATCGTTGCTTTTCTCCACTAGGCTTTCTTATCCCTCCACCTTAAGCAACTTCTATTGCATGACGTTGGTATAAATTGCCATGCAGTCAGGGATAAAGTGTGCCAGTTGATTGTTGACAAATTCTAAGTTTGAAGATTGCCTAAGTTTTTCGGTTACCACCTTCCAGCTGCACTGAAAGAAGATGTTTTTCGTGGCCTCGCATTGGCACTCGTATGCCTTTTCATTGTTTGTGTAGCCACAGTCTTCAACATCTTCCATCTTCTTTTCAAGTGCCTTGACGTCGGCATCATAACTATCTTTGAGCTTCTTGAGTTCAAACAAATATCTATTTTTTTTTATCGGCCAAGGCTTTCTATTTGTCTGCCTCAGTCGTGCGAACTTGCTTGGACAGTCGATCCTGGTCGGTAATTAACTCGGCCAGATTTTCCTTCAAGTCTTTCAGCTTAGCCTCCTTGGCATCATTGTCTGTTATTGCGGCCCTCAGGTTTTTTTCCAAATCCAGTACTCACTCATGAGCAACATAATCTTTTGGCATGGCCTGAAAAATAAGAATACCATCAGAAATTTGAGCAAACAGTTGAATAGAGAAAAAGAAACATTCAAAGTCTTACCAGAACTATAGATTTGGTGGCCGATCTAATGGCCTTTAGATCGGTCAGCTGTTGATGCATTTCTATGTTAACAGGCATCAACAGCCCCTTGGCCAGGTTGAAGGCCAGGTTGAAGGCCAGTTGGTTATCTTTGTCAGGATACACGGAGTCAGTTGTGGTCACAGCTCTGCCCTTATGGGTTAGTGCGGGTGCCCATACCGAAGGAGCAGAGGGACCAACAGTTTCTTCGGTTCCAGCTAGCTTAAATTAGATATCTTGGGTGGCCAACTCGGCGTCTCACAGTCGGTGCTGTCTTTATCTACAAGGTGCTGCTCGGTTAGAGTTGACCGCATTTTCTTACGGGTTCAAGATGAAGTAGCCCTAGCCATTGGAAAGACAATGATAGCTGTTGCCCTTTGTTCAGTTGGTTGTTGTTCGGCCTGTGTGTCTGTAAGCGCAGAAGAACTTTGTCCGGTAATAAGAGCTTTGAGAGCTCTCATCTTGGCCATGTCTTCTTCTTCAATTAGGGGAATGAGGTTGATTTAAGGTAGGGAAGGATCTGGTTTTGGTGAAGGTTCTAGGAGAAAATTTGTAACCTTGCTTTTTTGCTTGCCACTATATCGGTAGGTTGGCTCGAAGTTTAGCAAGTTGGTCCAATCTCTGTCTTTGTGCCTTAGCACAACCCAGAAAAAGCATCCTGGTTTGCATAGGCATAAGTTTCTTTTAAGTGATCTAAATCTATAAAAAAAAAAAAAAAAAAGACAAGTGTTTGCATGGTGCAAACCGAAGAAATAGTTAAACTAAAAAAGAGAAACTGAGCTACTGGGTCTACCGACAGATCCTTTCTTATGGTTTATGTACCAGCCTAGCACTGGAGCCTCAATATCTTTATAATTCCTAGAAATCCATAAGAAGTCGTCGTTATGCAAGTCTTTGTTTGGTGTTCTTTTGATGATCTTCTCGCGACCTCTCTTTATTTTTAAATAAAAACACCAGCCACGTCTATCTGGCTTAAGGTGTATTGATAAAATAGCTTCACGAGGCCTGAATTGAGGCCTAGGCGGCGGTTTAGCTCGGGCATGCCATTTATATCCTATAAGAATTGGTGGAAAGTTGTGTTGGGCAAAGTCTTGTCTGCTTAAGGAATTCGCATACGAGGGCTTGAACTAGAAAATGCAGACCTCCTTCACTAATGGATATTATGGTGAAGAGGCAAAATCCTATCCGATCCTAGGGAAAAATCCCTTCTTTGGCTAGTTCAATGTGTACATCATCTAGGATATTGTAGTCTTTGCAGAATTCGGTGATGGTGCCAAGGGAGCTCACCTTGAAGCAGTACATGCCCATGGAATCTGGTCTTAAGTTAATAAGTTAACAGGGTTTGTTCGGCTTCTCAGTGCGGCCACAACTTGGAGTGCATTTGCTCGGCCGAAGGCCATCCCCAAAGGGCAAAAGGTGTGCCTGACCAGTCCTAATGGAGTCTGCACAGTCAAAAATGAAGTGTGTTATGCTCAAGTATTGACCGAACTAAAACAATAGTGTAATTTCACTAAGTGTAGAGTGTATTGAAGCCCTAAGTGGATTGCTTGATTGAAATGAGCGTGCCATTAAAGTATTGTTTTTAGCTCGGTAATTGAGCTAGGGGTATTGTCTTATGTTAGCTCGGTCTCACAAACGAGCAAGGTTTTAGCTCGGTCTTGTTAACAAGCAAGGTTTTAGCTCGGCTAAATAAAGGGCAAGGTCTTAGCGTGATCCAAGGTGAGCAAGGTTTTAGTTCGATTTTGGGTGAGTTACGCTGTAGCTCGATGAGAGCATATTTTAGCTTGGTTGGTTTCCCAAAGGTGTTACAAACACGGAGTTTGCTTGGTTCTAATGTGATTTTCGATCAAAAGTATTATCCTTGATCGGTTTTGCCCAAATTCATGAGTGTTCATCCCAGGAAACGAGTTACCAGTTAAACAGTGGAAGTTTAAGGATTATCTGGGGTCCTAATCCAGTTTTGGGCTCTACTTTACCCGCATGTCAATAATTATAGGTACCATAACACTATTTATGGGTATGACTAGCAAGATAGCAGACTAGGAACACCAAGAACTTGTTATGGAAAAATATTTAAAGGTGTGGAAAACTTATGGATTTGGGTGCTGAAACGGATTCCAATCGGTAGAGATACTCCTTTAGCGATGGCAAGTCGGTTTCTACAACGAAAATGCTTCGATCTAGGGCTGGAATGTGAGAAATTGAGGGGTTGGAGCTCTGGTTTTTAGAGTTTTTTTGCTTAAGAAGATGATAAACAGTGGAAGATGAGTTTGTATCTTTTGGCGGTATATATATAGTGAATGAAAAGGCGCGATGATTTGAATTCTAAGAGGATGTGCATGACGTCTGGAAAAGGCGTACGGGTTCAATCAACATGGGCCACGTGTCCCAGGAAGGACGTGGTGTTAGGGTGGTTGGTGAACATGTTGTACAAATGAAATAACCGCTCTGAGTCGAAAAGGTTCCTTAAATAGAGTAGTCTTGATTAGCTCGACAACGTAAGGCATATCAGCTTGGCTGGACAGGGTAATCCCAATCATGAATGGTAGATGGAATTAAGAGGCAATTGAGAGGGTAATTTGCAAATTGGGCCAAGCTGGGTGGATGTAGGCCTAGGTTTTGGGATAATATATTGCTTGATCTTTGAGTAAGTTGTGATTCTGTTGTGAATGATAACAAAGTTCATGAAAACCGTGATTGCAAACCAAACCGAATCACATTTTCATGGTTCGGTTTGGTTTGGTTTTGGTTAATGGATCTTCTACACAAGAATTTTTCCCCAAAGGGATTTGAGACATGGTGACCCTATATGTCCCCCTTTTTTTATAACCTGGTAGTTGGACTAAACATCCTCATTCAAAGAGCTGAGGGACTCAATCTAATAAAGGGAGTTGATGTAGGAATCTCTAGGCTGAATCTGACACACATACAAACAATTCGCAGATGACGCTCTTATATTTTGTAATCCAGATGGTAATGAGTTAATCAACCTGAAAAGAGTCCTTAAATCTGTTGCTTGTGGGACTGGTACCAACTGTGAATTCACATCACAAGTGGCAGAGTTCTTAAATTTTAAGGTAAGCTCATTGCCAATCAACTACTTAGGTATGCCTCTTGGAGTTAATCCTAAGAGGATTATTGCTTTGGGAACCCATTCTTGAAAAAGTAAAGAAAAGATTGTCATCCTGGAAGCAAAGTATCTCTCTTCTGGAGGAAGGATAACTTTAATTAAAGGGAAAATAACTAAACAGTGGGGCAGTTTTTTCAAACTAATGATAAAGTTTATATGTTTTAATTATTAAAATCATAAAGTTTTTTATTTATAAGTAAAGATAAATTACAAATACATCCTTGAGATTTGCTTAAAGTATAGATTACTCTCTATGATTTGGAAAATTACAACTACCCACTTCTTAGAATTTTTCATTTAATAGAATTAACTAAAGAAATGGAATTCATAATTGCTCTCCTATACAATAATAAAATTATCTAAATTATTAATTAAAATATATTTCTAATATCATTAAAAATTATTAATTGATTTCATAATTTTTTAATAAAAGGAACGATTTGTTATGAAATAAGAAGCCATAGGGGTAAAATGTAATTTCTAAAACTATAGGGTGATTTGTATTTTAATCAAATCTCAAGAGATATATTTGTAATTTATATTTATCCTATAGTAATTATTTTTGTGAAATACATATGATTTATATTTTCTCCTTAAATAAATCAGCACTCTCCTCACTTCCACTATATTTGTATGTCTCTGTTCAGAATACCCCCCAAAGTGACAAGCTTGACTGACAAATACAAAAGGTCCTTTCTCTGGGCGGCACTGATTGAGAGCTCTAGTAGAACTGCTCTAATAGCAGCTCTACTGAGCTGGCAACCCCTTAAAAAAAAAAAAAAAAAACAGGCAGAAAAAGACAAGACAAAGGAAAGAAAAAGACAATTTAATGCCAGTTTAGAGCTACATTTTTAGAGCTCTAAAGCAATTTCCTTCTCCGGGGGATGGTGATGAAAAGAGAGAACTCCATTTGCTAAACTGGGAGGCATGTTCAGTAAGCAAAAAGTGTAGAGGATTGATTCTTTGTGTAAATGGTGGTGGAGGTTTGTCAATAAAACAGGGTCTTTGTGCAAGAAGGTAGTGTGTGTCAAGAATAATGTGGACCAAAACAGTTGGCTGCCAAACAGGTCATGTTTCAGGAACTGCGCTGCTGTCTGGAAGCATATTTTCTCTTTGGAAGGGAATGGTTCTATAGTTATTAAGCTGTTTCTTGAAAACATTCAATTCAAGCTAATATTTATTTAAGTCTAAAAATTTAATTTGAACTTGTTCATCTAAGTAAATGATCAATACTTAGGCCTCGTTTGGCAAGAGACTATTAAAAAAGTCAAAAAGCCAACAACCCATACCAAAAAGTCAAAGATTTCCTTTTCTCTCTACTTTTTGCACATCTTTTCGTAAAAAGTCAAAAAGTCATCCCAAACATACTAGTTTTTTTTACATCACATTTTAGCCAAACAGCCAAAAAGTTACTAAATTAGCCTGTTCCCAAACGAGGCCTTAAACAAGGTAAGTTCGAGTTATTCATAAAAGACTTGTTCAGTTTACGACTTTAATTGCAAAGCTAGATATAATATATTGTTCACGCGACGCACTCAATTATAAGTGGAATAATTTTTAGAAAATAAAACAAAATTCACCTTATACGTTACGATATTTCATTAGCTGGAATTAGAATAGCATGTGATATTACTCAATAAATTTTCTGAGCAATATTAAAGATTTCAAAAAAAAGTTATAAAAAATTTAGGGTAAACTACCAATAGGTCTTAATAGTTGGACTTAATTCCTATCAAGTCCTATTGAAAATAAGCATTGATAAAATTGTCGCTAAAAATAATTTTTTTGTGACAATTTTTTATATATGTCACTAAAAATTGACAATTAGTGACTTTTTTTTGTTATGATTTTTATAAATTGTCGCTAAAACTTTTAATTAGTGACTTTTTTTTATGACAAATTTTTCTCATAGGACTTATTAGACAATAAGTCAATTTATTAGGACCTACACGTAAGTACTCAGAAATTTACACAGAATTTTAAGAGGATTACTAAAAAAAAATGTATCACATTTTTTAGGAATATATCTGGGTAGCGTTTGGTAACGTTTACGTTTTTGGTTTATGTTTACAAAAATTTTATAAACTGATTTTTATTTATTTTTAGAAAACCATAAATTATAAACGCATTTGGTTTGAACAAAATATTTTAAATTTTTTAAAAAAATAAACTAAAAAATATGTTTGTTCAGACCTAAAATATTTATATTTATTTTTATTATTTATGACAATGGGATCACACACATTATAATTGAAAATAAATTAATTAAAAATAATAATTGAAAAAAATTTAATTGGAAAAAAATTAATTGAAAAAAATTATTTTCAAAAAAATGAAAAAAAATTAATTTAAAAAAATTTAACTGGGAAAAAAATATTTGAAAAAAAAGATTAATTGAAAAAAAAAATTTATTTGAAAAAAAATTAATTGAAAAAAAATTTAAAAACTGAAACGTAAACTTATTTTTTGAGTTTAAGTTTTTTCTTCAAATTTATAAATTGAGACAACTATTTATAAACTAGAAAAATTAACAAATAAGTTTTCATCACAATTTTTAAAATTTTTGTAAATATAAATTAAAAACTGAAAATGGAAACACGCCCCATTTTTGTAATTTTTCAAATCCTCCTAACGAATCCATGAACGCGAGAATATTGCCATAAAACCCCCCTCAAAAACCCTAGCGGAGAGAGATGAGAATTGCGTTGAAAGCACACAGACTCTTCACGCTCCAGACCCCTCTCTCTCCGTTCAAGCCCTCTCTTCTTCCAATTCTCCGACCCATCATCAAATTCAACAATTTCAACTCAACGACAACCACCCTTCGCTTTAGCCACCGTCAAAGAGCGATGTCGACGGCCATTTTTCCCACCACCGTTCCGGTGAAGGACAGCATTGATCTGACGGACAAGGAGAAGCAGATATTCGATCGTCTGCTACAGGTTCTCCGCCATTTCAATCTCCAGACTCAGCTTCGCGTCGCCGGCGGTTGGGTTCGCGACAAGGTCCGTGTTCTTTCTGTTTGTTTCCACGGAAAATGGAGTTTTCATAGCAGGGAAAATCTTCTGTTTATTTTATTATTTATTTATTTTTTGTCGTAATTCGAGGGAATGATACGTTTGCCATTATTTTTCTTGAGGTAAAAATCAATATCAGTATTAGAACTTTCCCAGTAGTAAACGATGTTTGATTATCAAGCTTTTTTTGTTTTTGGTTTTTGTGTTTTTTTGATAGATTAAAAAAGTGGGTTTTAAGAGAAAATCAATTTCTCTCCATTTCTTTCCATTCCCCCCAATTCTCAACAAACAGTTGATCAAGATTTTACTCAAATTTGATAGACAGAATTGTCGATCTTTTATAATATGCACACAAACCTATATGAAAAATAGCGAGGGAGCGGAGCAGAGTGATTTAAATACCGTAAGCAACATACATATATATATATATATATATATAGGGAGAGTAGAACGATTAAATGCAGTGTTACTTACAGTTTCACTATTGAAGAGAAGTGAATAGGAATAGTATACAAGATGGTGAATCGCTGATATTCTAGAATGGGTGTGAGGTGGGAGATCGGTTGTAGAAGTCATGCAATATGTAAAACAGTGTCGCTGCAGAAATTATATAGTAGGTCCAGAACACCATGTTTTTTGTGTGCCCGTCCAATGATATTATAATTTGTCCATAATTTCCTTGTTTGTAGGGCATTGTATTCATTTAGTCCCTACTTTTAGTTCGGCACATAGCCAACATGGTATTCCTTGAAGACAGAATACTTGCTCATGTAGCAGATGTTAATTTCGTTGAGATTTGAAGTTATTTTTAACCACCATCTTACATATTTTGCCCTTCAAATTAGAAGTTGAACTAATTTAATTTATATGGAATAGATTGAAAGAACATCAAAAATAGACGAACACAATTGGTGTTCTCCTTTATATATTGTTATAGATAGATTCGTATTGATGACTAGGCTCTTGGATAAATTTTGGGTTAATTATACACACCCATCAATTATCACTTAGTCCTTGAACAAAAAAATCATAAATTTGGGCCATTTAACTATAAAGTTGTATCACCTCACCTGACACCTCTAGAAGTGGCATTTGTATTTATAGATTTCAAGTTGAGGGGTGATAAGGAGGTCTCTATGTAATTAACCTTTAATCTTTCGCAGACAAGATAAAATAGTTAGTGGAAGGGTTCGTTTTGTACTTGTTAACAGTGATAGAAAAGAATGATATCCAAAGCTAAAAACTTTTCTTGGTTCTTCATTATATCTTCTTTGCTTTGCTATTTTCCACAGTAACCAAACAAGGAAATATGTTTCCCTCAGATTTCCCTTCCTATCTTTTGCTGAATTCATTAACCTGACAGATCCTAATGATTTTTATCTTTTATTTTTTTTGGTTTCTGTTCTAGGAAATTATTCAGGAAAACAAAAAATAGAATGGAAGAATGTAATGTAATTGATGAATTTTTAACTAAATGCAACTGATTTATGTATCATGCCGGTTTGTTTTGAGGTGAAGTTTTATGAATTTTCTATTCTTTGTTTGGAATCTATAAGAAGTTGGTGTTTGTTCGTATTGTTGCAGCTCCTAGGGAAAGAATGTTATGATATTGATATTGCTTTAGACAACATGATGGGTCGAGAATTTTGTGGAAAGGTCAACGATTACTTGTCAAGCACAGGGGAAGAAACACAAGGAGTTGGTGTCATCCAGTGGTACATACTCTTTTGTTCCTTTACGAGTCTTGATAAATGGAAGCTCCACCCTCTTCCCCCTCTTAAATATTTAGCTTGCTTATAGTTATAATATTTGAGATCCAGACACACACCCACAAAAAAGGGGAAAACAGATTTAGTGGCAAATTATGTATGCTTAGTTTTGAGAGAGAAGTTGGAAGTGATTCCAATTGAAGTTAAAATGAGGGAAAGGGGTATCTTAAACAGTTTGCCACTTAATCCTTTTTAAAGGGTTGTCTAAAACATAAAGGGGTATCTTAAACAATTATTAGTATGTTTTGGTGCACTAGAGGAGAATTCTTTCCCTAATTCAACTCATATTTCTCCTAACCCATTAGTGGTTGGTCTGTTTTAAACATTATCAATTCCAATGGTTGGTTTTAATTAAATGGATGGATATTATGGTCTGCTGCACTTTGTACATTGTTATTTTTGGCCTAATAGCATCCAATTATATCCAATTGAATTTTGTTCATTTATCAACCTCGTACTATTGCCATGAACTTAAATACGCTACTTATGTCTGTTTTATCTTGCATTATGTTTAGCTTTTATCACATTGGTTTTTAAATTTACAGCAATCCAGACCAGTCTAAACACTTGGAAACTGCAAGGATGCGCCTGTTTGATGTATGGATTGATTTTGTTAACTTAAGATCTGAAGACTACAGTGAAAATAGCCGAATTCCTACCATGGTATTAAGTTCTCTCAGCAATTGATTGTATAGTTTTGATCTTCCTATGACCATTTACAATGTATGAATTTTCTTTTATTTTGAAGCAAGTTGCTCATAAGCATAGTACATTACTTTGCAATTTTGGAGTAATGACTTGAAGGCATTATGCAAAGGAATGCCCTCAAAGGGAGATGACACCAAAGCCCAAGAAGAAGTTAAATAACTAAACTTATCCCATAAATCCTCTAAATCTTTGAACTTGCTCTTCAAAGTTCTTGAATTACTCTTCAACCAAATGACCCAAAACATTGCACAAAGATACATTCCAAAGAACACTGGCCTTCTTATGAGAACCAAAACATCTATAATCAATGAGTAGTAGCTGAATGATACATTCCAAAGAACACTGGCCTTCTTATGAGAACCAAAACCTCTATAATCAATGATTTGTAGCTGAATGAACACATGAAACTAGAACTACCCAATCAACCTCAGGTAACTGAACAATCTATACCATAGCATCATTCACAGCTGTGGGGCAATGTAGAAACAAATGATCAATACTCTCCCCACTCCTACACATTATGCACCACTATGGTAAAAGTGCAATTAGGTCCCCTTTTTTGAAACATATCATTTGTGGCAAGTTAGTTTCCAATGAACCAAAGATTGTGAAAATATTTTAACTTTAAGAAAGGTAGAGGATACTTAAAAAATATCAATCACAGGCCCATTTATCTGGTCAGAGCTTTATGTCTGAGCCCCAATGCAACTGGTAGTGCTAATGACTGTTATCATGAAAAATATCTCTCTGTCGGAATTGCTCTTTATTTATATCTCTGGGCACAACTTATATAAATGATTGTTGCAACTTTTATCTGTTATCATTGTCAATGTTTTATCTCTAAGTGGTGATCAATGTTAAAGTTTCTCATTATTCAATATTGTGTCATGCTTCCTGAGTTACATCAAATTTTGAATATAATTCTATTTGCATTTGTATTACAGAGATTTGGTACTGCAGAAGAAGATGCATATCGAAGGGATTTAACCATTAATAGGTACGTTGCTCTTCTATTTATAGTTCCTGTAGATAATGTAGCCTACGTTACATAGACTCGTCAGTTTTGGCGAAGTACCCGTGTCGATACGACACGACACGGGTACGGGTACGGGATACGGCATGGAAGAAGTGGATACGGCATGGAAGAGAAGACGAAGAGTAAAGGAGAAGAGAAAGAAACCTGGTCGGCGAGAGGACCTTGATCGGCGACTTCGAACCAGTTGACTTCGATGACCTTTGAACCCGTCGCAGCAGTCGACTTCGATGACCTTCGAACCAGTTGCGTCTCTCACTCGATCGCCTCTTCGACCAGATCGCGTCTCTCGCCTTCTCACCTTCTCGCCTTCGCTCTCTCTGCCTCTGTCCTTTTCGCCTCGAACCAGTTAATACTTATAATATATAATATATATAATATATAATATATAATACTTATATTATAACACAATACTTATATTATAACACATATTTTGTATTTTATATATTTATACATATTAATAAAAAAAAATACATATATAATATAAAATAAAATAAAAAAAATTAATAAAAACACATTATTTAAAAAATAAATTAAATAATTAATATGTATTAAAAAAAAAAATTTATTCCTTGTTTATTATATTTTTGTTATTTATAATATATATGTCAATTAAAAGTAAAAAAAAAATTATATAGATAAATCAAAAAAATTATCAATAAAAGTAATACATAAGATAAAAATAATAAATATATTTAAAAAATAACTATTTAACTTATCTTTATATAATAAATATATTTTAAAAATTAAATATTTAACGTATCCCCGTACCCGTATCATCGTTTGGATCCATATCCACGTATCCTCAATTTTTAATTTTGAAGTACCCGACCCCTAGATACGTACCCGCACCCGATACCCGCACCCGAGTCCGTGTAACATAGAATGTAGCATTATAACAGGCAAATGGGAGCCAAGTTGTCATTAGTTTTGCTGGTATGTAGAGATTATTGCATGAATTACACAATTTCTTTGTTTTCTTTTCTACTTTAATGGGACAACTTTATTTCTTGTTGGAGTCATATTTTTTGTTAAATGTGAATCACCTGGTAGTTTTTTATTTGAGTCATTTGGCTGTAAAGCTTATCCAATACCATTGCTTTGACTAAATTGTAGTGCTTACTGAGATCTTTTTCTGTACTTCCTTTGGCAGCTTGTTCTACAATATCAATACTAATTCAGTTGAAGATTTTACTGGAAGAGGTTGGTTTAGGCCTGCATTTATCAATCCCTTTCCACTTGCCACTGGTTTTTTCTTTTTGTTTGAGTTGTTCCTGATGTATATTTTTTTATTTGTCTATTCCAGGCATTGCAGATCTGAAATCTGGAAAAATAGTGACCCCATTACCTCCGAAGGAAACATTTTTAGATGATCCCTTACGAGTTCTTCGAGCTATCCGTTTTGGTAATTGCTCTGCTCCTTTTTTTTTTTTTTTAAAATGTTCTGTAAGAAAACTTGGAAATTAATTCACTTGCAAATAGTGTACATGATTTTCTTAGCGGAAATTGATTGTGTAAAGTTTGATAATCTAACTGAGGGTTTTGTTATGTAAATCTTTTTTGGTGTTCTACTTGCTTTTGTTAACCATTATGCCATAAATTAATGTATTACCTTATACAACTGTGATATGTTTTTTAGTGAAACCAAAAGGCTAGTACTGTGCAGTCATTGGTATGCAACCTTGAAGTATTATTCGTCAATCCTGGTAGTTTTCCCTCTTGCTGTTTACCAGTCATTTAAGTAGGTAACTGACTAGCATGTGACTTTTACACATTTTGATGGGTCACACTAAGGCCTCCGTATGGAGTAGACATAGTTCTCAATGGTATGTATGCATTGAGATGGGCAACTTCAAATAGTGAGAGATTTGAGGTTAAGTCTTGGTACTTGGTGTTGTATGGCACTTGTGAGTTGTTGCTTCCTTTGTGTGTGTGTGCTCTTTTTTTTTTTTTTTTGGGGGGGGGGGGGTGGGTGTTGGTGTCTCTAAAGGATGTTCTTATGCGGGCAACAGCTCATGGGATGATTCTAATGATTAATTACTTGTGAGAAGAGGAACATCCTTTCCAAATGGCACTGTTTGTATAAAGAGCCAGAGGAATCACTGGATTATTCCCTTCATATTTTTTTTGATTAGTGATTATTCTCTTATTTATTATAGGATGCTTGGGCCCTTTTATTGGCCTTTTTTTACGGCTTGGGTGTTTCTTGGATTGCAACCATGAAGTATCGACACTTCAAAACAAGTGTCGTATCCGTGTCGGACACACGGACATGGCAGAAACACGTATGGGACATGCTACATGGCATGTCCCCTTATTTAATTAATTTATTTTCAGAAGACACTTTAGGGACCCACTAGGGACATTCTAAGTTGTCTTTTCTCTCATTTTCTTTGATGCTTTTGCTGAATGTTGAATGTTTATTATTTTTTTCTTGAATTTAAGTACTTGATAAATCTATACAAAAATATATAAACTGGAATTGTTAATTTAAAAGTGTTTTTTTACTTTTTTTTTTTTTAAAATATAGAATTAGAGTTAGTTTTTGTTAATATTTGATTGTTTGTGGATGTTATATTAATCTAGATAGCTAAAAAAAAAATATATGAAAACATATTTTATTGTCGTGTTTCCGCCTTGTCTATGTCCCTATTTTTTTGAAATCGCCACGTCCTCATCCTTGTCCATGTCCATGTCCATGTCCATGTCCACATCCGTATCCGTATTTGTATCCGTATTTGTGTCCGTGCTTCTTAGATTGCCATCAAATCTTTGCATAGTTGAAGAAATGGTAGAAAGGGAGGCAGAAGTAGAAGTCTTGGAAGACCAACCTATGTTTGGTTTGGCACATTTGGAGGAAGAGAAACTGTTGATTATTTGAAGAGTGGAGGAGCTTATACATATAAGGGCTACTTTTTTAGTGTTCTTTTTAGTTGGGGTGACAGGGTGTATACTCTTCCATATACCTTGTCTTGGATTTTCAAATACCCTTTGGTGCCCATTTTTGAGATACTTTATTTGTGGAAAACAAGTAAAGAAAAGAAGTTGAGTTATGATGTTTTTAGGATAAACTCGAGCTTATATTGTAGGGTTGTAGCTTTTGCGTATGAATCTCCATTGTAATTACTTATAATAATCATATTCATAAAGATCATAGACCCTCTATGTTATGTTCCTACTATAATCTTAGTTTAACATTTCATTATTTTCAGTTAATTAATTGAAATTCACCAAGTTGTACGATCCTGTAACAGTAATGACATGATACAAATGATCCGCTTTCGTAAATTGGGGTGGTCTTAAGATATTAAATCTTGGATCAAAACCATGATGTCTGCATTGAAGGTCAGAGTGAGAACAGAAAACAGGGAGTGGTGGCTGAGACAAGGTATATGATATATCTATCATATAGGGATTGCCTAGAATAATTTTTTACAAACACTAGATTATGAACCTTATCAAATAGGCAAAGCATTGTAGGGTGCCTCATTTTTCACTTTGGTTCAATTCTGCTAACATTGCTTTCTCCTTAACTTTTGTTTATATACTTCTCAATTCATCCATAGCTTCCTTCATATTGCTTCTTTTTTGTCTTCCATGGTTACCCCTTTTTTTTAGTTACATATTGACCTATTTCCTGAACTGTACCTGCTTTTGGTCATGTTAGGTGCAAGGTTTGGATTTACACTAGATGATGAGCTAAAAAAAGCTGCATCTGATGATGCTGTCAAAGCTGCTATTGCAGACAAAATTAGCAGAGAACGTATTGGTCATGAAGTATGTTCATCTATTGCTTCTTTGATATGGAATGGTTTGACCCAATGAATCATTTTCCCTTCTTGCAGGCAATTTTTTTTCTTTTTTTTTTGTCTATATTTAGCTTGCACAACTATTTATTCAGGTTCTTCTTGTACTTTGAACAGATTGATCTCATGGTCTCTGGTAATCAACCGGTTAAGGCAATATCATACATTTCGGATTTGCTGTTATTTTGGGTTGTCTTCCGATTTCCTCCTGTGGTTGATCCTCCAATACCTCAGGGATGTGAATCATGCGATAGGTTTGTATATAGCTTCATAAATACAATATTTTTTAGTCATTCTTTTGGATAATTCAGTTCAATGGAATTAATATTTCAGTTTAAGTGGTAAGTGTGAAACTATGGTGCTTAGTTGAACGATAATTAGGAAAAAATGGACAATTCTGAATGTCAAGCTACACAACTAATAGGCTATGTTACACGGACTCGGGTGCGGGTATCGGGTGCGGGTACGTATCTAGGGGTCGGGTACTTCAAAATTAAAAATTGAGGATACGTGGATATAGATCCAAACGAGGATACGGGTACGGGGATACGTTAAATATTTAATTTTTAAAATATATTTATTATATAAAGATAAGTTAAATAGTTATTTTTAAATATATTTATTATTTTTATCTTATGTATTACTTTTATTGATAATTTTTTTGATTTATCTATATAATTTTTTTTTTACTTTTAATTGACATATATATTATAAATAACAAAAATATAATAAATAAGGAATAAATATTTTTTTTTATAAATATTTTTATTTTAATACATATTAATTATTTAATTTATTTTTTAAATAATGTGTTTTTATTAATTTTTTTTATTTTATTTTATATTATATATGTATTTTTTTTAATTAATATGTATAAATATATAAAATACAAAATATGTGTTACAATATAAGTATTGTGTTATAATATAAGTATTATATATTATATATTATATATATTATAAGTATTATATATTATATATTATATATATTATAAGTATTAACTGGTTCGAGGCGAAAAGGACAGAGGCAGAGAGAGCGAAGGCGAGAAGGCGAGAGACGCGATCTGGTCGAAGAGGCGATCGAGTGAGAGACGCGACTGGTTCGAAGGTCATCAACTGGTTTGACTGGTTCGAAGGTCATCGAAGTCGACTGCTGCGACTGGTTCAAAGGTCATCGAAGTCGACTGGTTCGAAGTCGCCGATCAGGGTCCTCTCGCCGACCAGGTTTCTTTCTCTTCTCCTTTACTCTTCGTCTTCTCTTCCATGCCGTATCCACTTCTTCCATGCCGTATCCCGTCCGTATCCCGTACCCGTACCCGTGTCATGTCGTATCGACACGGATACTTCGCCAAAACTGACGAGTCCGTGTAACGTAGCTAATAGGTATTAATTAGGAATAAATTGGGAATTTTGGATGTTGAGCTAGGCAGCTGTGCATGATCATGTGAGTATCGGTATGTGTCTGTGACACATCTGTGCGCGTTATAAGTACACATTATTCGTCATTTAAATCTTATTTTTATTATTTCATTTTTTGCTGCCTAATTTTTTTGAAAATCTGTGTGTTATGTGTTTGTACCTGCACCCATATATCTATGAAATAAATAAAAATAAGATTTAAATTGACCCTAAACAAATTTATAATAGATCCAAAGTTCTCTCCATGTGAAATTTGATATTTGCCCTTTTCTGCTTTACATGCTATGCAATCACTAAGTGAAGTCCCCTTGTTAGGCACTAAGCAAGTACCCCCCAAAATGACTGAATACACCTGCTTATAACCAAGTTGCAAAAGTATCGGTATTTGTCTATGACACATCTGTGTGCCTTAAGTTCTGATAGAACGTTACAATGAATATGATATCCATATTATTTTTCAAAAAACAGAAGACAATCTATAGGTCATGTATGCAGGTGTTGAGCATGGTCATTTGGTGCCCAACATGGTAACCTTAAAAAATCAAGGTACGAAGACAGAGCGGTGCTTATATGAGTATGGGGAGCTGTATGTCTTTATAGTTGTGTACCTATACCTTTCATTTAACCAAATTTTAACAATATTTGAGGCCCACCTTTCTAAAAATTAAAAAGCAATATTTGAGGCCATATATATTATTCCTTTTATGTTAATTTATGTTAGTTTCCAGTTTTGATAAAGAGTTAGAGCATTGGGTTAAATATGAAGTTACTTACAGTCAAATAATATTTAAAAAAGCAGAAAAAAAGAGAAAAAAAAGTCGTTACACAGCTTCATGCATTTTCATAGATTTAGATATGCTCTCTCTCTCTCTCTCTCTCTCTCTCTCTCTCTCTCTCTCATGTTGTTTGTTTCTGAGTGATGTTTGTTTCTGTTATAATCACTCTATTCCTCCAAACATTCTCAGGATCTGTGTTGCTTACCTGGATGCTGCGTGGGACCTTATGCAGCTAATTGGATGCTCTACCTTCAATGTGAGTTGTGCTTCAGACATTTTTGTTCTTCTCCTACATTTTTCAGTTTCTACATGATTTTATATTAAAAACTAAGTAAATATTGTTAATCAAGTCCACCAGGGGACACCCCAACAGCGTAGGTTGCTTTCTCTCAATAAAGGGACTCAATTTCAAGTTTTATACCTTACGTATAATATATATATATATATTGTTAATCAAAATGCCAAATGGGGTGCAATCATATATAATGAATTTATATAAATTAATATCACCATAGAAATGTACAAACAATTATATTTATGCTTGAACTTTAATATTTTATACTAAAGTTTTATGCCCTTCCATGTGTGAATATGCTAATGAATGTTATATATATAGATGTACATACACACAGGAATACATGCATGAAAATGCTTGTAAATTTTTTTTCACCTCATTTTAATTTTGCAAATTGGCTTTGACTAGGGGAGTGCTGATAGTCCTGCTGACCTGCCAACTGATGGGGGTGGGATTGGTTATTTGCTTTGATTTCCATTATTCAAATTGTAGTGTGAATTCTATATTACATTGCTTCAGGATTGAAATTCCTCGTATTTTGCATTTTCATTCCCAACATGTGGTGGTAATTTTTATTTTCATCCTTATGGAAATCGAAGAAGTGTGTAGGAATTAAAATTGTCATTGTCGTAGTCATACTTATTAATTTAGTACTAGTCAATAAGGTTATTATTTAAAAAATCTAACAATAATAGTAATGTTGATGATGACACAATTGAATAATATTAATTAGACCAAACAATGTGATATTAACTTTATGCTATCACTTAGTTTAATTAGGATGTTGACATGTCACACGAACTTAAAATAAACTTCAAAATTTTCTTAAGATTGTGTACTAATTATCTCATGATGTGTCATCTGATATATATAGACCATACCAAACAACTGTTAAAATGATGTTACGTTTACAGCAAAAGGTTCATCAAATTAGCCTGTCATTAGTGAATATATGATATCTTTTTGGAAATCCATTTTAAACTTAACTTCTATGCTGTATAAACTCGAGTTGAGTGCTAGTTGTTTTTGTGACATTAATAAATGAAAGAGACTTGACTTTTGGAGGATCAATGATGTTTTGAAAGAAAATATGAAATGCTGGCATTCAGTTCTTGTAATGTTATACATATCCTCTATTACTTTGCTTCTGTTATTTTCATTTGTGGCCATACTGTGTTAGTATTAGGATATTTCCTTAGGTTGTCTTTCTTTCTTTCTTTATTTTTTTCAATCTGTCCCTCTTTACCCTAATGTTTTGAACTTGATCTTTTGTTCCGTGTGAATCATAGGATGAACAAAGGAGGCTCACCTTTTATGCAGCATTGTTTCTACCATTTAGAAATACTATATATAGGGATAACAAATCTAAAAAGGTACAATCTCTCTCTCTCTATCTCGTGTGTGATGGGGTGGGGGGCAAAGTTCCATGTGTGCAACTTGTACTACACTCATATTTCTAATTTTGATCTTTTTGCATAACATGCAAACTTGCATGGATGTGCGTACCATTGTTTTTGTAAGAGTTTTAGCACTCTGGATGATTTAATTTGCATGTAGTACTTTCTGGATATATACAAGAGTGCTGCTATTAACACTCCATCAATTATTTTGGACCTCCCATTTTTTAACTTTTTTTTTTTATTATAATAATAACCTCAAATGAAATTACTAAAAATTACATCAATAATTTTGGGGTACCACCATCTCACAATTAAGCCTACACACCCACTACATCATAAGTTAGGATTTGTGAGAGCACCTATCTCCATCACCATCCATCCATCTTTTTCAAATCCCATCTTCAAAACCTACCCACCCTCAAAATCTTGAAAACCCTTTGGCAGTAATATTCTGGTGGTAACGGTGGCAATCATTTGATTGCCTACACTTCTCCAACAATGACAATGAGTGGAAGTTTTTTCGGTAACCATAACTCCATGAAACGAGAGGAGTACAACAATAAAAGCTTCATAGCTTTGATGGTGTTTTTAGCTCAGAGAAGATTGGCCTTGTAAGGGTAAGTTTCTTGAAAAAAATGGCAAAATAATAAAAAATTCCGAACATATGACCGAATTCGGGAACACAGGCCCGAACATGATTTATTTGTTCGGGAACAGGTAGCCAAACATTTCTTATTTGTTTGGGAATAGATAACCGAGCATTATTAATGAACTTTTTTCAAACTTTAAAATCACAAAACCTAGGTAAGGAACAAGAATTGAAACTGTCAGAGAATTCAAAGAAACTCACCTGAAAGATCACAAATCCAAACTAGTGGAATCATAGAACCCACAAAAGGAGAATTTTGAATCAACAACAAAAAATCCTACATTTATTTTTCTCAGGTCATGAACAAGTGTGTGGAGATGTAGTAATCACCTTCATGGGTTTTGTTAGGGTTTTTGGGAGAGAGGCTTTTTGGGATGTGGAGGTGTGTATTCAATTGAATGGGTGGAATGTTTTCACAAGGATAATTTTGGTATTATTTGGAAGAAGAAAAGAAATTTTAAAGGTTTTAGAATTGATAAGTGGGGGTCCGAAAAAATGGGGGGTCCAAAATAATTGATGGAGTGCCAATAGCAGCGCTCTATGTATAATTGTGTTCGTAGCATGTGTATTACTGCAATACTAGTCACTCAATGTGCTATGTTTGTCATTGAACATCATTTGTGTCAATGATATGACCCATGACCAAGGTTTTAAAAAGCGGGCCGCAACCGTTACGTAACGCCGTTACGTAACGGTTTTGGCGGTTACCGCCACCCGTTACGGCCGCTTTTGCAATGTGATTGAAATTCACAGGTGTGTCGGCCGTAGCGGTCGTAACGGCGCCGTAACAGCCGTAACGGCTTGTTACGCACCGTTACGTAACGGTTTCAAACTGTTTCTTTTGAAAAAATACACAAAAAAAAGCTGAAAATGGGGGAAGAGGGATAGAGAGAAGAGGGAAGATAAAGAGAGAAAATGGAGGAGCAAGACATAGAGAGAGAGAAGAGGGAAGATGAAGAACATGTTATTAATTTGTTGAAACTGTAAAACCCATGCTATTCTATTCAGCTGTTATTACTAAATCATTTTGTTTGTGTGTCTATCTATATATTGTTTGATAATAATAATAATAATAATAATAATAATAATAATAATAATAATAATAATAATAAGTGTGGTCATTATCTATTTGGCTTGGTTAAAATATGTATATATATATATTTAGGCTCTTATTTATTCTCTTACTTTTGTCATTGTTTATCTTATATATAATAATTAATGATTGATTTTTTGTATAATATAAAGTCATTAATTATTAAAATAAAATGTAAAAAACTCAGTTTATAGTGATTTAAAAATATGAAATATATTGGATCATACTTAAAGATTTTCAAAAATTGATCAATATTTATTTTTAACCCAATAAATATGGTCATGAAAAAAAAATATGTGTATCAGTAAGTTTTTTTTAAATTGTGCGAAAAATAAAAAAATTCACGGTTCCGGTTACCGCAACTGTTACACTACGGCCTTTACACCCCGCAACCGCAACCGCGTCACCGCTACCGTTACGGTGACCGCAACCGCTTTTCAGAACCTTGCCCATGACCTAGAATTGTTTTAGAAGTATTATCACAAAGAAGGTTGATTCTTTGAGCTTGTCTGGATTTCTGATACCTAACAAGTGATAATTTTGATATCAGTGAATAGTTTTTTCTTTCAAATATTGGTTTGGTATTGGATGATAATTTTTTTATTTTTTATTTTTTAAATAATTCTATGTACTCACTATGCATGTACGAAGGCATTTTTGGTTGAAAATTTCATACTAATGCTTCTATAAGCCTCCTTTCAAAATATGGGTAAACTTACAATTCAATTCTCGCTGCCTCAGTGGAGATGGAGTTTTGCAAACTCTCCTTGGAACTGGCATTTTCTTTTGTTTTCTAACCCCATGTTCAAGACTAAGGATGTGTCTGCTCTACAGGTTCCTGTTGTCAATTACATCTTTCGCAACTCTCTCAAGCTAAAGGCCAGCGATGCTGAAACAGTTAGTTTTGATCTACGACTTTTTAGTTCCTGACATATATCATGTTTGTTGATTGATCCTTACCAATTTTGATATTCGTTCCCAAAATTTTCTAACTTGGTCACTGCATTCTCTTCTGTAGGTTATAAATGTGCACAATGCTACTAAGAAGTTCATATCTTTGATTCCTTTATTACATCTGATAATGAGGACATACAAATTGCTGAAGTTGATTGGGGAAGAGAGATTCTTAATGTTCCTGTTGCTTCAAAGCTGCGCATATTGGCTGGTATCAAGTTTGTTTTTTTATTTCTACCATACACAAGCACCTGTACCAATTGGAACTTTAATCCTGCACTTCTTCCTGTTTTGTTTATTTATTTTTTCAGAGGTGGGGGATGTGATGTTGACTGTGCAGTGGTGATTGCTGACAGAATACATAAATTCAAACTTTTGTTTTGTTTGTTTCCTCCCACCCCCCCCCCCCCCCCACCCCCCTTTTTGGCTGGCTGCACAAGAGGTGGAAAATGTGGGAGGCATTACCATCGATACATTTCACATATAGGGGGACAACGAGAGATTAATCTAGGATGGCTGACTTTGGTTCAGTTGATGTCTAAAGATTAGTGTTCGGGAAAACTTTTGGATATATACCTAAAAATTAGAGTCATTAAGGGGAACTACAAGATGTAAAAATGCGAAAGGAATGCCAGAAACTAACAGGTGGCATGTACATGTACTAGCAGAGTTTAGAGGTATAGAAAAGATTCTATTTCAATGCCACACCTTAAATTTTTTAATAAGCTGTAAGATTCAGATCATTTTTGACAAAGGATGCAACAGCTGAAGCTTCTGACTGATGGTAATACCGTGGTCATAAAATGTTGGGGCAATTCAAGTATTTCTAGTTTACTGGAAATTTTCATATTTTTAGTTACTGGTTTTAGTCTTCAGGACTTAGCCTACATGGGTGCTATTAACTCTTTAAGAGGTAGTTTGAACCAGAACTATTATGAGGCACTTCTATTAAAAAATCAATTGGAGGCTATAAATGTAATAGATTATAGATTGCATGGGAACTCAATGACTATAATGTGTTTAGAGTTTGTTGTTTCACATGAAAAACTTTGCTCTCATTTGCTGTGAAACAATTGAGATGATTTTTTTTTTTTTTTTAAAATTGTTCAAATGACACTATCATTGAGTTGATCAATTAACTTATCGTAAGCACTTTGTCTACTAATTCAATGACTGGTGTTTTTGAGGTTCACTGTCTTATCTCCTCCTACATTATGTGTAGGCTTGCTTCTTCGAGAAATCAAAGGCTTCTGGCGTGTTGCACTGTTGGCTTCTATGTTGTTATACCCCACCAACAGTGATGTTATTACAGATTCATCAGATGAGCAGTTCAAATTGGAGAAGAGAGCAGAATCATTTAAGATGATTGAGAATGCGATTATAGAACTAGGTATTCTTGATTTCTCTTTTTATATATGCTATTATCTTCTTAATTGACCTTGAATTTTCTGTTATATTGCTATATCTCATCATAGCTTGCTAATATTATAATATATGAATTTAGTTGTTAACTCCTGATCATACCCTTAAGATGTAAGCATCATATTTATCTAATTGTAATGTCAAGGACACTTGGACATGACTTTATTTCGTATTTCTTAGTACTTTTTATTATTATCTCAAGGGTAAAATGATGTTTATAAACTAAAATATAGCAGTTTATGCATGAACCGAGAGTCTTATGTATAGTTATTATATAATAAATTTGACTACTTATACATGTTGAGTGCATCTCCAACTTGGCATATCAGACACATGTACTGTACCCCCCTTACATGTGTGTTCAACATGGATACTTTTCAAATTTAGAAGAGTATGTGTGACATAAGCTCCAATGTTAAAATAATAAATAGGTATCTGGCTTGTCTGATATCTTTTGAGGAAATCTGTTTCACTTGCTAAAAAAAAAAAAGCTTTTGAAGGCCCACTCCTTCCCTGCTTACGGATGTAGTTTAGTTATTCAGGTCTGCTGATTTCTGGTTTATTGCTTTTACTTGACACAAGAGGGACCAAAGGGATTTCTCTTGGATGGGAACTTCTCTAAATTTTACTTTGATGATGCACCTAGGTGATTCCTCTTGATGGCATTGCTTCCTATCAACTACAGTGACAAACATTATCTGATTTATATGATTCTCACAAAATTGCAGGTCTTGAGAAAGTCTGGGAAATGAAGCCACTGGTCAATGGGAAGGAAATAATGAGTGTTTTGCAGCTTAAAACGGGAGGACCACTTGTTAGGGAATGGGTAAGTTCTTTTCTTGTGCCAAAATATTGATATGAATTTTGGAATGCTGATTAATTGTTCATATTCTCTTCAGCAACAAAAACTGCTTGGATGGCAGCTTGCCCATCCCTCTGGGACTACAGAGGAATGTCTTGATTGGATGAAGCAAAACCATTCAAAACGTGCAAGGGTGGAGTAGCTTGTTAATGCTATCCCATTTGCACATGATCTTGGTTAAACTTTTGTGGTTGATTTACAATTTTGAAGCACCAGGAGCATCAAGTACATGTTTGCAGACTCATGCGGATTGACAAGCCTACATGTCTTTACTTGGATACCGAGAGCAGCATAAGATTCTCAATTTTTTTGAAAATCTTTTTACATGTACAGCAGGAGTTAACAACTCATCTGCCCTCAGGGAAAAAAAAATTACTAGCAGGTTGATAAAAAATGATGATGCCCCGTCCTATCTAACTCTGTTTCGGCCTACTTACTTTGTATGAATCCTCCAATTGCCCAAAACTTACAGTAGCTGCTGAAGTTTCTGTAATTTAAATGTTATCTAGGTTGCAAATATTTAAATCTAAGAGCTATTTGATGTTCCGTCTTTTGGACTTGTATTGCATTTCTTTTCCATTTATCATTTTAATTGTAGCCTCGGCATATGCTATATTCGATTTTCTGTGGCAACAATGTTGAATAAATTAATCTATGAAGCCTATGTTTCTTGCCTATGTGGTTAGGGATTTCTCAATATGATGCGAATAATAGTTTATGATGTCCAGAAGAATAATATTCCATTAGGCAAGAAAGACAAAGGAATGTGGAGAATTTCAGAATTCATTTGAGGATTATGCTTAACAGGGGAAAAATTAACAGATAATTGAAGTTTAGGCATCAGAAAAAATTGAGGGAGAATTTTTCTTTTGACAGATCAGGTTGAGAAAATTTATTTACCTTGAAAATTGAGAATTTTTTTCTCAGAAAGATTTCAGAGAAAATGTTTAAGAAAAAAGAAACGTGATGAAAAAATACAATTTGTCGTGCTTTGAAATTAGATGAAAATCGAACCACCACCAAGCAGTGTAAGTCTTCGGTAATTGGCTTGGAATTGTTGATAGACATGAACACCTGAACAGTTGAAATCTAATGCTACTCACAATTGGTCATTCAACATGTCTGAGGATGGTGTAATTATAATAATTTTCTTGCAATTTTTGTATTCTTCTAAATATAACAAAATTTGATGGATTATAGGCATTAAAATTTGACCAAAATTGTAGGGTCTTCACCATCACAATTGAATGTCCGAGACACACAAACCATGGCACACTTGAAAACATGTTGCCCAACATCAGAAGAATGCTACTGAAAGATCAAATTATAAGACAGTTAAATCCAGTCCAGCACTTCACTAACCCTAGATATTTACTTACCAATGAGAATATTTTCCCTATTTCAGTTTCTGCTAGCTGACCATGTTTAGAGACCTCACCACTTTGAGCTGGATTGTATGATATTTCTCTAAAGGAGATCCACAATTTGACACTTTCCATTTTCAGCAACAAGCCACAAAAAATCACCAAAAATAGGCACCCACCCAAACCCAGGATGCATACACACAAAAGTGCAGGTGAGCAAGTAACACAAACAAAGCATCGAAAAGAGTAAAACCGACTCCATGGGATTCTAGACACAGCACAAAATTTCTACTGAGGCCCAGATCAATCATCAACTATATTCACCATTAAAGACTACAAAGTCAAACAAAAATAAACACGGCATGAAACACTCTTCACTACAGTGTAAACATTTGACAACACAACCGCAAGACCCATAATTATCAACTAAGTTCAAGAAAATCAACACAAGCCCTATTCTACAATGTACAAACAGGTGTGTAACACATCAATCAAGCAACATATGTCACATCAGAAGGCCCCAAATCAACGTCATGTGTAGAGAAGTGTGAAATAGAGATCAAAGGAACTCAACCACAATTTGCTCACCTCTCTCCCAATTGAGCTTTGGCAATAAGAGTAAAAAGTTTGAATCAACATCCCGGAAGAGATTGAGCAGAAGCAAATGGAGAAAAGCTTGCAGCTGACTCACTACAATGCAGCGGGTGTGGCTGATGACTTGAAGACCCAACATAACTTGAAGCATTGCCCGGACTAGGACTAGGAATATATGGAGACATATATCTAGAATTAAGAGGCGATACAGATGGGTAACCCATTGAGAGTGGAGAAACTAAATAGGAAGAAGCGTGAGATCTTTGAGAAGACGCGTTTCTAAGGTCTACTGAGCTTCGGCTAGCACTTAAGTAAGGGGATTGGCGGTAGGTTTGAAGAGACTGCTGCATATAAGGAGTGCTAGAAACTGAAGGGGACCGAGATGAAGCTGGGGCTATCTGTATGGCTGAAGATGATGCTAAAGATGATCTTACGGATGACAATACCGAAGATGAAGCAACAGAAGCAGGGCTTGACGAAAGCAACGGTGTGCGTTCTGATGCCGGTGGATCGCCTGTGCTAGTTCTGGCATCACGTTTGCAGACAGGGCAAAAGGTTCTCCATGTGGTTAGCCAAGCATCAACACAAAACGCATGAAATTCTGTCAAAATTCAAGATCAAGTTATAATGAAAATTGACATAAGATGATCAACAAAATGATTTATATAACATATGAATTTGGAAATGGTATAGATTTTTTTAAACCATCACCTCGCCCAATTAATTTCCTTGTACTCAGTACTATCATAAATTTCAATTATTTCACTAAGCAGAGCCAACAAAGAAGCATATAAGCCTGACATACTTGAACCAGATTAGTCAATGAGCAAGTTTATCAAACACAGTTCTTTTATCAGATAATGTAGAATGAAAGCTGGTGTGTTGGGTAGATAGAGCAACACAGCCCTTTTAATGCCACCTCCACATCAGAAATGGCTTTGACACGTGTCAGGAACCAAATGCAAGGAGCTTAACTCACTGAGTTGTTGTGGCATGAATTTAGAGTTACTTCTTGGTCAGTCATAAGACAAAACCATGTGGTGTGGATATGGTGATCTCTATTTTTGCGTGGAATGGGTGATGTCTGGCTCAATCAGATCTCTCTTTTCAGCATTGAGTAAAGGTTGTCCTAGGAGAAGCTTTTGGAAGGGCTATTCCATGTTCAGTGCGTATGGAATGAGAGAAATAGGATGTCCTATTGAGCATTCTATCATTTGTTTGAAAGGCTCTTCTAGTCTCATTTTTTTTGGCTGAGGGAGACTTTTTCCTTATAGAAGAGGAGAGGAGAGTTTTGCTTTCTGAATATTTCTTGTGTACAGGGTTGCCTCTTCTTGTGGTGCTTCTTCTTTAGTAAATGTTTACTTAAACCAAAAAAAATATTGCTGAATAGATTTCTAGTCAAAAGTAGTTTCGTAGTTGACAGATTTGTTAAACATGGAGCGTAGTATATGCCCATGAGTCTAATTTTGGATGCAAGGTGTAGAATATTCTCAGAGGCCATAAGTTTTTTCAGTTTCCTGCTTTAAAGTCTTAATCCTTGTACTAGGAGTCTAGCAGACCCTATCAGACTATATATATATATAAATTGAGATTGTATCCATGAGTTTGCTTTGACCCTGGTGTAGGTCTACCTGGCTTAGGAAACAAGGACAACCTCAGCCTTCACACAGTACCATTCATAACTCCTAAATAACACATTGACCTTATCAAGGAAGTCAAAGGAATTGATGAGAATAGAGTCAAATTTCAAGATCATAATAAATCTAATGATGTTCTTTGTTTATTGTCACCAAAAAATAAAAATAAAATTAAAAAAATAAAAAATAAAAAATTGATGTTCTTAATTTGCAAACTAATCGAATTTTCCTTCATCATTCCAAATTGATTAAACAGCATTGCAAAAAAGAATGGTATGTTGTCTTTTTTTTTTTAATCCAAAAGTGTTGATCATATTGAACCAATTTTGGAACTTCAACCCTTTAAAAGTATATGAATCATAAAGTTGTGGCTCCTTATCCAATATGAAAAACTCAAGGTTAAGTTTCTCAATTATGCAGGAGAATAATGAAGAGCTTGATGACAAGAAAATGGGCAAATCAAGAATTTCACATTGAGCGTACTTTGAAAATAATGAATTAATTATATGTTTTTTAAGTTACCATGACACTGGAAAGATTATTATTAACGCTTTATTAGGTTGTAATAATTGTGTAGTTTCAAATGCCAATGATTGAGTTTAGACCTTTTTTGGGCCTTAAAAACAAAGCTTGAGTTCTTTGGGAGTGTGTGGTTTGTGCGGTGTTTTGGCTTATTTGGTTGGAGAGGAACGCAAGGATTTTTTAGGATAAGAATGATGGTATTGAGAGCTTATAGGATATGTCATATGAATCAAGAAGGAATTGGCATTATATTATATTTTGATTTGTTGAGTTTTATTTTGGTTACTTTAATTAGGGTATACCCATAATTAGGCCTTTATGTAATAGATTTTGGCAAACGACGATATTGAGTTGAGCATGAATATTGAGAATAAGGTTTCTTTTGTTTCTTGTGCTTGGCCTGTTTTTTAAATTGAGCATGTTTGCCCTCTTTTACTATGTTCTACCCCTGGCTGATTAAAAAGTCTATGGAACACTATAATAAAAAAGTCTTTTTACAGTAGTCAAATTTGCAAGGCTACTGAATAGGACCACATTGTAAGATTCAAACAAGGAATCCAAAATTCCAACAACAATATGTAAAATGAAGAACAACTATATCTAAGTAGACCTAAAACTATCAACTGCACCACCAAATGGAAAGCAATCAAAGAGCATTTTGTGGCTTAATACAACCATGTGGCAGCACAATAGTTTATTATCATAGAGAGGTACACTGCCTAATAATATGAAGACCATCCGAAAATGCATTGCTCATCCAAAGAGACAACAATTCAAACACCTATATATGACTTTTAGCAAGTTATATAACTATTGAGTATGGTGAAATGAAGACTTACTATGTCGACATGGCAGTACTCTAAGCCTCTCTCCAACGCTGTAGTCTTCAAGACATATAGCGCACGTTGCTGAAGTACAATTATCCTCTACTACAGCTGTAAAAATTAGGCTTGGCATTGCCTTCACTAGACGACTACTCATCCCGTGGAATTCACGAACATGTGAAGCTCGAGGCCTTTCTCGTCTTATGCGATGCCTTCGAACAAAGAAACAAGTAGCAAGCACTGCAGACATGGCAAGCAAAGAAATAAAAGATATCGCCATGATAGACCACGCTGAGTTCTCAAAGCTTGGGATTATCCACAGTTCCATGTTGCCAACGCCAGCATACTTTGCGAGTAGTTCGCCTGACGCCTTGGAAACAAACACCGCATGTATTTTTATACCAGCTGAACTTCCTGCCACTATATTTTCACGTGGCTTGATTAGTTACTCTCAAAGATACAACAAAACTATATTTAAAAAAAAAAAAGAAAAAAAAAGGCCCAATTTGTACACATTAATGTGTGTTTGGAAGGGAAAAGATTGAGCACACACCTAACCTTTGGCATAATGCACAAAGTGGTGGCCCCAAGACTTGAACCCATAATCTCAAGGTTATTAGGCTAAATCTTAACCATTGAAAGGGAGGGGAAAAGGTTAACTTCAGCCACTAAAAGAAAGCTAACTAATTTGGGAGAAGTGGAAAACAGGCCATCCAAAGATAAAATTGGGACTTAAGAGAAAAACCATCATCTTCAAATTTTGAACATTGGGTGTTCATCCTATCTCAATATGAGTTCTTTAGCTACTAAAAAAGGTTGCCAACAATCAAGAAAGGGTGAAAAAGAATCACTTAGATAACTTTCATGACCTTGCACTAGAGGTACAACAGATCATGCCTCATATCATATCGACAAGAAAACAATTTCACAACTTCAATTAAGTAGATACAATATTTATTTTTTTCTTGGGAGAATGCTTCCTTGATATAACATACATTACATCCTATAAACAAAACAACGTGAGAACAGATTGACAACAATCAGATTTACAATTACAAAAAGAAGTATTAATGCCATAACATATCCCACAGGAAAGTCAACATCACAGTTTTCTATTAACTAGGGCTATACTTAATGAAAGGCAAAGGTCAATTTTGCATGGATATGCATTAAATGTAAGATGAGATTTAGATCAATGAAAATGGTACTTTAGCTCATCATGAGAATTGGGCCAAGCAATGATTGAGCAACTCAAGTGAACCGTCCTACCTTGCCACAACATAGGGAGAAAAGGGAGAAGGTTGTGAAGGTGGCGTCATTATCTCCATTCAAATGAAGGACCAATCGACCATAGTTTCCATAGTGTTGGCAGATTCAGGAAAACCCATCAAGGGAACTTGTACATACCCTGGTTTGATCATCGCCGCTTGCACCTCCATCTTGGCATAGTAGAAAAATGTGGCCCAGTTGTTGTTTCAATCTATGTTACTTGGACTCTTCTAAACTTTTGAAACACTCTAGTCAAACACTTGACAAGGGTACGGGATATGTGTCCGATATGCCTAATTGGACTTTGGACATGCGACCCAACAAGTACATATAAGTAAATGGATAAGACTACCATTTTATACATAAAATGCAATATTTTGATTTGTGAACATCATTTTACCCTTCAAAGATAAAATAAGTATTTTAAAAATATGAAATATAGTCATGTATTGGTGAAATTAGATGAAACTCTGTAGATGAGATTTGAAAGTTGTTGATGCATTTTTAGTAACAATAGAGTCCTTTTACTAGTAAGGCCCCGTAAATGAGATTTGATCACCTCATCAAATGAAGTTGTTAGACTGCTTCAAATTATTTATTTACTAATTTATTTATTTTTCTGAATTCAAGGATCAAACACTAGTGTTTCACAAACTTCAACCTCAATAATGTTTTTCCTTGTAGTTTTAAGCCTAGAACCTCACAAATAGTGATGACAATGGGGCAGGGTGGACACAAATTGGGGAGGTACCAGAGGTGGGACGAATACGGGTTAATTTTTGTAACTGTAGGAATCTTAGTTCTAATAAAAGTGAAAGATAATATAGTATATTACGGATAATGATTTATAAGTTATGAGAGTTAAAATATGCAAGATACTAAGATGAGGGAAAGAGAAAAGAGAATTAGGTGTAATATTTTGGTGTTTACTCTCACTATATTTAAGAAAATTAAATTATATATACTATATACATAAAAAGAGATTTAATAAAAATAATCGGAATAGAGGCAAAAACACTTGCCTTGTCCTGTCCCACTTTCCTATTGGGGCAGGAAAAAAACGTGTAGTGCAAGGCAGGGGATGTGGGGACGGGGTGTGGTAGGGGGAAAATTGCAATTCCTACTTGAGAGTAAGTTTTCTTGTTTTAATTTGAAACCCAAAATTGCAATTATGTGTTTATTTACTAATACTCAAAAAGTCATTGGTCCATATTGTAGAAGTCTATTTTTAAGTTTAAAGAAAAGCTATGTAAACTTTAATTCAGAACAGGTTTATTTCATTCTTAGTTGTTACAGAAAACTGATTTGTTCAAATACTATTTGCAGACACAAATAACTATATCAATGCAAGGATGAATGGTATTGGAATAATATGTCTCTAACTCCATTTGTTGTGATGGTGATTACAAAATATGCCGGATGAGGTCTGCTATGAACAAACCTAGCCTCTGGCTGCATTCGCATACAGTGACTGCGCTCAGGCTTGGACTCTCATTCTCAAACTTGAGAGCTACAATTTTCACCACTAAACCAAGAATGGCCCATAGATCTGACTAATTAGGAGAATAAAAAAATACATTCACAAAGAGTACATCGACACAAAGTATTAAACAATATATCAGTATAAAGTTCTGCAAAGGAACAGACGCTTACTTGCTACCAAATCACCATCTACGTTGTCATGGATAATGGCCGCTTTGAAGCCAGCAGCTTGTGCTTTTCTAACTTTATCCTCAAAGCTACATGCTCCTCTAACAATCAATACAAATGGGGAACAAGTGCCCTTTACAGTTGAATCAACCTTTCTCAAGGGTGAGCATGCATCCAAAGGCTCAGCCAAATGCAATGTGCCGCATTCCCCAGACCCTTTTACAGCTGGAGCTGAAATCACAAATGGAACAAACATTAAGGAATGCACAAAACTTGCATCCAATCAGCTTAAAACTCAATACTTGCTTCTTGATCAAAATATGGCCATCACCTATGTTACAAGGACCTGGGTATGAATATTGGGTGTGTGTGCGTGTCTAAGTGTAAGATTTTCTTAAACTTAAGTCTTCGACTATTGGGATATGCATCCAAAAGTTGGGTATGAGTACAGGACACGTCTTAAACATATATGTGTATAATATTTTTAATTAAGATGTTGTAAATTATTTGGAAATGTACTTCAAATTAAATGGGATTTATGGAAAATATGAAATTTGTATTTCCTATTCGTATGAGAAGCTAGAAATGTTTATTTACTAGCAAATTGTGTAAATTGGGTTCAGATGTTGGACACATATCCCACACCCTTACTCTTGTCATATCCGATGGACATGGGTACTCAGGAGGAGTAGAAAAGTCAATGTAACAGTGGCCATCACAACAGTGATAAACTAATTCTAAGTTATTGCCATAACTTTAAAATCAAACCCCAGTTTATTCATCAAATGAATAAAACCTGAACTAATACAGCATAATAATTTGATAATTCCGGGATTTCTGACTGACTACAGATGACGACATCCTGAACTTATGGTTTAACTTTTAACAATTCACATATCACACTCAGGTCTCATTACACAAAAAAACATGAACAAAACCTGACACAGATTCTAAAATTCCTAGTAAGTGTCAGTGCAACATGCATAGATATTTCACTTCTCAATCCCCAAATTCAAAATTAGTCACTACAACGACAAACCCAATTCTAAAATCCATCAAATTAATGACTTTAAAGACTCCAAAAACTCAATTCAACAATTTGAATAGGAAATTAAGAGCCAGCAGAAACTCACCGAAGCTAGCTTCGATGTCCTCGAAAGACAAGGTAACGTTGTTTCCAATCAAGACAACGTTGCCAAGAGCCACGCAAGTCAATAGAGAGAGAAAACAGCAGACCAGAACCAAACATTTCGACATCTCTGATCAAATCTGAGAAATCCAACACAAACCCAAAAAACACGAGCAAGAGATATGAGTTCTAGAGAGAGAAAATTAGGGTTTTCAGGATCGAAACATCAGCTTCCATGTCTCAGATTCTTTGATGCTCTCTCTCCCAGTGTGATTTGGGGATTTTTACGTTTTTTTCGGGCAAGAAAGGAAAGTGCTTTTTTTAAAAGAAAATTAATTTAATTTATTTCAAATGAAAATGGGTAATCAAATTTTTCTCAAGTGACACATATATTATTATATTATATATTTACCTTTCTCGGCTTTTGGGTAAGATCAAACTATACGGTATATGCGTGTCTCATACGTTGATGCTACGGTTCTATTCATGGTAGTTGTCTGTTTGTTTATTGGAGCAATTCCAATGGTAAATAAAGTAAAATAAATAGTTAAAATTATAATTTACTAATAAATAATTTAAAATAGTTGTAGGATATTAATATTGTTTCAATAGTCAAATTATTATTTTTTAGCTTAATCAATTTTAACCAATGTGTTCGGACGTTTGGCTTTGGTTATAAATAATCGATTGTTTGGCTAGTCGTCCTACATCGGTGACTTCAATTCTTCAGATTCATCTATTGAGAGAGGGAATAGAAAGAAGATGAACAGTATTTTTAAATGATATTGTTGTGTTGGCAACTTTAACTATAGGTAAAACTTGTACCAAAATATAGCAAAACTATAGTTTAGCTGCTTTGATAGCTCACCGTTGGAGAAGCAATACTCCTTACCTGATATGTAAAATGGCCTATCTGCATAGCTATTTTTAAAATCTTAAAAAAAAATTAAAAAAAATTACCCCTTCCTACTTCTCAATAATTATTTTTTTTTAAAAAAAATACTATGTATCTCAAATATTTTATTAAATATTCTACCAAACCTCTCACATGGGTGAGACTTACACAAATTCATATGTGTGTGGGTTCCACACCCATGTGTGAGGTTTGGTAGAATATTTGATAGAATATTTAAAATCCCTCAGATCGAAACATCATATTCCATGTCTCAGATTCTTTGATGCTCTCTCTCTCTCTGATTTGGGGATTTTAAAGTTTTTTTTGACAAGAAAGGGAATTTTTTTAAAAAGAAATTCAAAATTTATATATATTTACCCTTTTCAGTTTTTGGGTAAGATCAAAGTGCAGTGTGAGTTTCATGGTAGCTGAGCGTTTTCTAGGGGGCATCAAGTCAATGGAGGATAAAACTATTGGGTGTTTTCACAAAATAATTATAATGCATAGAAAATTTTAAGATTTTAATTATTAATATTCATAAAATTTATCACTGATCTTAAATTATTTTAAAAAATCTACAGAAAATTGTAATTGTTCCTTGTTTTTGTCCCCCTTGCCCTAGACTATTATCAATTATGTGTGGGGGGCTCTCTTTATTTATTTATTTTTTATACCAAAATATAGTATTTTGATGCATTTTGTTAGATAACCTATTATCAGATAATCATTTAATAAGGACATTTGATTTAATGGTTGTATAACACTCTTTGCGGTGTGAGATCTTGGATTCAACTACTCTTTGTAGTAGTGGTTTATTTCTATCCTATTATGAGAGTTATATGTAGTTAGTAAGAGTTGTTGGGCTTGGATTTGGACTTAGTATATTAGTTATGATAGGATTAGTTGAGTTTCTAACTATTGTGAGTTATTAATTTATTTGTTGATGTAAATATTTTTTATATTTATAATTATTCATTTATTGATTGGAAAAAAAAAAAAGAAAAAGGAAAAAACAATGCTCCGTCCCCTCTCCTCCCCCAAATTTTCCCCCCAAACTCCTCTCACAATGATGCGGCAAATAATTTTAAAAGGAGAGGAGTTTGAATAGAATTAATTGGTTAGTATTTTTTGCCACATCATTGGGGGAGGGGAATTTTTTTTTTTTTTTTTTGGGGGGGGGGGTGTCAGCCAAAAAAGAATTTGTTAGTTTAGGGTACTGTTATGGTGTGCAACTTACGCCTTACACTTACGCCTTTTCTGTTTGCAGTCTTGCTTTGGTTTTCACCTTCCACTTATACTTTTCGTGTAAGTGGCACATGGTGTGCAACCTTGAGGGTTGCACACTTAAGAAAAGTTCGTTAGTTTATTGGCTTATTTGAGTTACTAGTGGTAATCTGTGCTATGCACGGAGACTTTATAAATTAAAAAAAAAAAATCATTATAATTATCTTGAAGTTATTTAATATTTTATCTTGCAGTATATATGAAATAAGTTAACTTTTATGTTTATAACTTTTTAAATTATTAGTTTAAAAAAATTAATATATATATATATAAATATATTTAGTGCAATTTTGATAATTAGTATTAAAAAAAAATTAAACCTGATTAAATGAAATTAACTGAGTTATGACATACCTCTTCTTGTTATAAAAATATACAAATTAAAAAGTTATAATTAAAGCAAATATATAATTTTATTATTAAATATGAAGTGAATTAATAATAATTAATATGATATTTTTATTATTAATCCAATAATTTAAGTTACATTTCTTTTGATTTCAATTTCATAACTAAAAATGCAATATGAATACAATACGCACATGGATTTCTAGTCTTTATGAATAAGAAGGTTTCAAAATATTTTCAAACTTTCATCATTTTCTTTTAATTTTTTATTTATCTAATTTGATTTTAAATTTAAATAAAAATTTTGATTTGATATGAATTACTTTAACTTTTTCATTAGATTTTTATCAATTTTTAAAAAAACTTTCATTCTTATCTCATTTTTTTTTTTCTTTTTTCCAATTTTGATGGAAAAGACAATAATTTTCAACGTTTCATCTTTTTAAATTTTTATCAAATTATAATTTGATAAAAAAATATATTAACGGTTGAAGATTCTCTTAATTGGAATTATAGTGAAATAACATCTTCAAATAGTCAAAGTTTGAGTATGTGGTTGGTTGAAATGTATAATTTAATTAGTTCTCTTCTCATATTTGTATAAAAATTGACACTTATGACTACATCATTATAAGTTGGGTTATGAAAAAAATTTGGAGTGTCAAACATTTTCCATTTGTAAATATCTTACATATTAAAAAATAAAAAAAAAGAAAAAGAAAAAGAAAAAAAATGTGTGACTTTTTGATATGTGTTTATCAGTTTTTGTTTTATGGACATAAAAAATTGATGTTTTAATTTAAAATTTTAAAAAATAAAAAAAAAGATTGGGTTTTTTTAGAGATAAAAGAAACCATCTAACTTTTCTATATACTATTAAGGTGGACTATTTTAATCACATAAATAAATAGAAATTATATTTCGAGATTATCCCTATACATTATGCTATTATATACAACTATAATTGTAACAAATTAACTATAATATATATGAAAAGTTATATTAAGTTTTCATTTTCAATTAATTGAATTATAATTAACAAATTTACAAATAGCAGTAATGGTCTAGTGGGATAAAAAGAGGATAAAAATAAAGAACACGATGATATTTAAAAGTTTTAAATTTACCTAGTCATACAAAAATCTAATGTTATAGTAAAATCTTGAATTCTCAATAAATTTTCACATTTTTTATAAAATAAAATGACAATAAAAAATAAAAAATTAAAAATTTGATACCCACGTTTTTTACTTCAATTTTATGGTCTTCACTGAAAAAAATAAAATCCGATCAAAATCATTGGCATGGAATGAACATAGATACTTCGATTGTAACCATAATCACTGATAATTCTTCTTTATCATGCAAACCTGTAAACAAACACATAAATCTCACTAAAATCGAAACCAAAACCAAAACCAAACCAAACCAACAGTAAAGAAAGAGAATCACACAAGGAAAAAATAAAATTAAAAAATAAATAAATTTATAAAATGGAAGAATATTACCTCCAACAACTTAAACCTCACTTAACCAAATCCGTTAGCTCCTTTGTTAGTGCCCGCGAAGTTTTGGAGTTGGGATGACTAATCAGATTATTCTTTAAATAAAACTTGAAAATTGATTAATTTGTCTCATTAAGTGATTTAAAATTTTGATATATATACATCAAAAAAATAGATAATTATATTAATAAATCATAATTCAAATTTAGATATTATCATATTTTTTTTAGATCGATATCTAAATTCTTATCTTTTTTTATTTTTATTTTTGTATGGTTTCTATTCGGGTTTTTTTTTTTCAATTTATTTAAAATAGAGTTGTGGGTTTCTATATTTTTTTTCAAATTTAATTTATATGTAGTTGCTATTTGTTTTTAATTATTATTATTTAGGTAAGTTATGATATAAGTTAGATATATGATAGACATGTGAGTTTTATTGACTTAAAGTATAATGGTGGGAGATATTTTCAAATTAGATTTGTTTAGATAAATTTTAAAGATTTTTAAAATTTAAAACTGGATATTGAGATGTAAAAGAAAGATTTTAACTGAATAAATAAAAATCAAATTTATAAATTTTATCTGTTTGTATATCTGATTTTTAGTTTTTTTTGTTGTTGTTATGTTATAATATAATATATAAGATATATATAGATATCTACAACTTTCATGAAAAATATTATCTATTTTTTGGGAAAGAGAGAAAGAAGGTAAGTTTTAATTTTTTTTTTGAAAATCGGCGAGAGAGATTAGGATGGAAAGATTATGAAATATTTTTTTTATTAAATAAATAAATCAATAAATCAGTCAATAGTTTTTTTAATCTATTTTATAAATAAAAAAATAAATAATTTTAGAAAATTGATTAATTTATCCCATTAAGTGATTAAAATTTTGATAGATATATATTAAAAAATAGATAATTATATTACTAAATCATAATTCAAATTTAGATGTTGTTATATCTTTTTGAGATCCATAGCTAAATTTTATCTTTTTTTATTTTTGTGTGTAACCATAGTGTATGGAAGAAATTAAAAAGGGTGTTGCAGTAATTATGAGAGAAGTCAAAAAGGTTTGTGGATTGAGAGAAGTCAATAAATGTTGAGATTTTTTTTTTAAATCAAAAAATTAGAAAATTAGGATTAGGATATTGGAGCTATCACAAAGCTTGTAGATTAGAAACCCCTTTTTCCTTATATAATATAGATATAGATATAAATAGATAGATAGATAGGTATCACATCTCTACTATTTACACATCTTTTCATAATAAGTAAGAAATTTAGCTTTTTTTGCACTTCCAAAAACAATCCTATGGGTTTATTTTGGAAGAACTTTTTAGTGTGATTTTTTGAATTCTTGACTAATTTAACCTGTTTAAATTAGTTTCGTTTGGAAAGAATTTTTGATTTTTTTTATTTTTTGTGAGAGAAAAAGTGAAATGATTATATTTTAGATGTGATATTTTGTTTTATTAGCTTATTTAGCCTATATTTTAGAAAGTTGGTTAAAAGTTATCTTCTAACTTTTAACTTATTTTAGATCATATTACATTTCACATTTTTTACACATTTAAAAAAAAAAAAAAGTTAAAAAAATCAAAAAATTAACTTTTAACCATTTTCTTAAAAGAATAATTTTTTTTTACTTTTTTTAGTTCCAACTTAAACCCAACTCACTTGCAAACCGCGAACTAAGTCTAATATTTTTAGATTAAAAAAAATTATAAATAAAAATTGCATCAAATGCCTTGCCCAAGATTGTAAGATGAGAATAAATAAATAAATAAATAATTGTCACATCTCATTGAAGTGAGAAATGAACAGAATTGTGTGTTTTCTAATTATTAGGTTTGGACATCTCATTGAAGTGAGAAATGAACAGAATTGTGTGTTTTCTAATTATTAGGTTTGGATAAGTAAAAAGTTGAAGTGTGATATAAGAATATGAGTAAAATTTATTTTTTCTTCTTAATATTTTAATAGATAATAGAAATATTATAATAATTACATAATTAATAAGTTTATTTCTTAACAAATCTCATAATTTGGATTAATAAATGAAACTTTTAAAATAAGAAAATTATATTTCTCTCAATTTTTTTTTTTGTTTTTTCGATTTCGGGTTATTCATTATCATTTCTCACTTAACTTATATATATTGAGTTTCGTTTCCTTTCATTTCTCATCATTTATTTATCAAATTATTCAATCTAAACAGTTTAGTCGACAATAAAAACTTGATGATAAGATCTAAGAGCATATTTGGTACAATGAAATTGACTGGAATTGAAGTTCATTCTACCTTTGTATTTCCTTTTTCTTATTTGGTATACTTTATTTAAGTGGAAATAGTCATTCCATTCCATCTTCTAACTTAAGGAATGACCATTCCATTCAATAATGGAATCACCATAAAATTTTATTATTTTTTATTTTTTTGATATTTTTAAAAAATACATTATCATTTAGTTACCACATTTTCGTTTAGGAATATGCTATTTTAGTAATTTTTTAACTTTTTATGAAAAGATATATGTAGAAAAATAAAAAGAGTGATGTGACAATTTATAGTGACTTTTTGACTAAAATAATTACTCCCCAAACGAGGCTTAACACTACCGCCACTATAGCCACTATAACCATCATCACCACCCTATTACCACCACAACCACCACCATCGCAGCCACAACCACTACCACCACCACCACCTCCACAACCATCACACCATTATACTACCGATGTCGCCCATACCACCACTACTACCATCACCACATTCACAACCATAAAACCACCACTATCACTATTATTAGAATCACTATCCTACTATCACCACTGCTTCAGTCGCCACAATCATTACATTACCACCACTACTACCACTTTAACAAACATTACACTAATAATATCACTATTGTGAGAACCACCACTCTACTACCATTGCCCGCTATCGTCATCACCACCACTGCCACAACCACCACTATCGCAACCATTATACCACTTTACCACCACCACTAACGCCACAATGACCTACCACCATCTTACTACCACTACTATATATCACTACCATCAATGCTGCAATCGCCGCCACCACAGCCACCACTTCCACAACTATCAATACTATCATGATCTATATAAAATTTTAATTTATTTATTACCAACTTGTTAAAAAATAAATAAATAATAAAAACTTATTTCATTCCATTAATTTAATAGGCACAACCAAATATGAGAATGAAAATTATCATTTTATTCCTATGTTATTCTACGTTGGCAACCAAACAATGAAATGAGAATATATATTCCATTCTATTCAACCTTATATTTTATTCTCACTTCATTTATTTCACCATATCAAACGTGTTCTAAAGTTTTGAGTTCGATTCATTCTAAGGAATAATAGAAGTGTCAGATAACTAGGACACTTGATTATAAAATAAATAAATAAATAAAATAAATTGTTTTTTGCTTGGCAAAATCTCATTTTATGGAGATGTGGTAAGCGCCAGAAATGTGGTGGCATTGCATGATAGAAGGCTTGATTATCTCTACTCGATGTGTTTTAATTAATCCGAAGTTATCCTTGAGGCCTAGTGGGTGGAATGGATTACGTCATTATTCAAAATATCATATATTAGTGCTAGTGTGGGCTCACATGTTTTGTCATTAGAACATACTAGGCAATATTATTACCAATAAATTCTTGCAAATGTATACACCAATTAAATTATTTTAGGGTTTATTGCATTTTATAATCTTAACTTATAGTTAAATTATATATTTAGTTTTTGAATTATTGATACTAGATCCTTAAAGTATATAAGTCAAAATTTATTAGTTCATAAATTATCAATTGAATTTATTAAATCTCTAAAATGTATAATTCAAAAATATTTAGTCCTTGAAAGGACAAAAATAAAATATCAAGTATTATAAAAGGTTTATTACACTTTATATTCCTAAACTACCGCCAAATTATCTGCTTAGTCTTTGAATTATCGATTGAATCTACTTAGTTTTTAAAGTATATAAATCAAAGTCTATTTAGTCCCTAAACTATCGATTGAATCCATTAAGTTTTTAAAATATTTAATTCAAATCTATTTAGTTCTTGAAAGAATTACAAAAATAAAATTAAGCTTATAAGTATTATAAATTAGTAAAATGCCTTAAAATTTTAATTAGATAATGTCTTTTGACCCTTATAGGTTTTTTTTTACTATTTTTTTGCTTTTTGTGTCATTTTAGTTCTTACACTTTCAATTGACTCAATTTTGACACTTAATTTTAAGTTTCGTGTCAATTTGATCCAATTGATAAAATTGTTAATTTTTTTAAATTTTTTTTACAAAAAATTGTCATTAAGTTGGTTGAGATTAACTCATTGAATTGAACAAGTTTATAACTTTTACCCTAAAAGTATGACATATGCCCGCTTATTTGCATATTTTCAAAAAAAAATGCTACCAATTATAATCAATTAGACCAAATTGAGACAAACTCATATATTCAAGATCAAAATTGAGTCAATTAGAATTATAGGGACCAAAATGACATAATGACCAAAATATAGGGATTATCGGCATAATTTGTCCTATAATTTATTAACAACATTGAGAAACTAGACTCTAATATTAATTTAAATACACAATGAAATAAAACAAATTTTAAAGACAAAATAAAAATAATTTTTTTTTCTTCTAATAAAATCTTAATTGGGTAGGTTTTTAAACTAATTTATAATATTTATGACCACATATTTTATTTTTGTAATCCTTTTATGGACTAAATAAGTTTGAATTAAATATTTTAGTTTTAGGAACTTGATAGATTCAATCAGTATCTTCAGAACTAAATAGACTTTGAATTATATACTTTAAGGACTAAATAGATTCAATTGATAGTTTAAGAACTAAGTAAATAATTTGACGATAATTTAAAGATAGAAAGTGTAGTAAACCCATTATTTTAATAGAAAATGTTTATAAAATAAAAATTATCGTTTTATCTATCTGAATTCTATGTAAAATATATTTTTTGTTAAAAAAAAATAAGAAAAAAAAGAAGAAGAAGCTAAATTGTGCCTGAAATTAACCCTCAAACTTTACCTTTTTGTTTTTGTTTTCGTTTTGTTTTATGACTTTTGAAGAATAAGATTTTCAAATGGAAATAAGATAGATATTGATCTCTCCATTTTATATATGTAATGGAAGATTTCCATTATATGTCTAGTGTATGGCTTATTTTTCATGCTCCTTTCGGATATGACTAACCCCATTGTTCGGACTCCTATAATTCTAAATCTGATTTCACAAAGTGCAATATAAAACAGTGAAAACACAAAAGAGTCCAAATTCGGCAATTCTTTTAGAAAATAAATGTTTGAATCAAATGCCAAAAATGGACTACTTTGCTAGATTTCAGAGTCGCTACCTAAATATTTTTTGGAAAATTTCAGAAACCGGAGACTCGTGCTAAAAGGCATTAGTCTGTCATCACCAAAGTGTCTTGGCTCGGGAACTTAGGTACGAGAGCGCAAGGTCATGAATTGAGCACCCAACTCGCCTGATCAGAAATCGGCCTCTACTAATCATAATGTGATTCTTATTTATATTATATGCTCTTGTTCTGGTTATTAGACTAACATTATTATGTGACGCACATAAGTATAGACTAATTTGCGAAGATTGGAATATTTTGATTTCATGTTTATTTGAAAATTATTTTTGATACTCGTCGCTTGAAAATGTGAGTTTGTACATTAATTAATTTGTCTCAATTTTGGCAATTAGCTTTTATCCACAGGCATTCAAACAATTATATTATTTAAGCAATTAGTCTCATAAAAATATGCTTGGCATGCCAACACAAACATTTGATACAAGATGCTAAAACTCAAAATTGCTCACCTAGTATTTCGAGCCAAAACAAAACAAAATAATTAGAAAATATACATGCTCGTAACTAATGCAATATGACTAATGCAAAGCACACATTATGTAATTTTAATAGGCTCGGCTATAAACATGGCATATGATTCCATTCAAGACATGCGATAAAGCACGTATACAAGTAATGAATTTATGAATTTAAACATTTAGTTAGTATGATGAGCCGAATTTTGGATGCATGCAAGACAATGGATGCGAATCATAAGAATGCTAATTTGAAAAATGATGTTTTATACTAACCAAAATAGGTAAAAGGGAGAAAGATATAAGGTTGGAAGACATACAGCTTATTACATGTTGGCCTTCGCACAAGAGGGTGCCAATCAATGTCTAAGAGTTCGAATTAAACTAATTATTACAAAGAATAATGAATGATAAAAATTAACTAGCTATCTACTTTATTACAACAAAGATAATAATGAGAAATAAACTAGCTATCTAAGTTAACTAGTCATAATAATTACAAGTAAACAATAATAATAATTACAACACTAATTACAACAAGACTAATTGTATCAATAATAATTAACTACAACAATAATAATTAATTACAACAATATTCGGAGCATTAATTTACAACATTAATGTAAGCAAGGATACACAAGGGTTGCATGCACAGTGTCCAAGAGCTGCTCTGTCTGCTTAGGTTTGCTTTGTTTCACCTTCAGCCATTGCCCTATGTTTTCTGCAAAACATACTGCTGACCAAACATTGATGGCCGGTTGGCCCCCAATGAGGCCCGGCTTGGTCCAAAAAGGGTCGGCCGTGCCTTAATTTTATGTAAAATCCTATTATTGTGCTCTAAAGTGAAAACAGTGCAGACAGAGCAGTATCAAGCCCTGTTTGTCTCTTCTGCCCTTCTCTATCACGGAAAGCCTCAAGAGAAGAACGAAGTCGTTTCCAAAACCATCAATGAGCAAGTTGATTGCTTGATGATTTTGGACATAATTTGGACAAAGATCAATGAATGCAATGAACAACAACCACCCCTCCCTCCTAACATATAGTGAACTCAAAGAAGGAGGTAGAGACGCTTCAAGGTTCATCAAAATATCATGAACTGACGTATGACGACCCTTGACACGATGGCCTCAGCATAACGTCCGACCGCACCCAAATAATATGACTTATTTTCTTTATGTTGGTTGGTTCATTTTAGCAATTTTTAGATCTTTCCATTCTTTAGTCCATTAAGTCTAAGGTGATGATTACGTCCATTAAAGGAGAAGGTGTCAAACGGGAAGTGATTTTCAACATGAAAGAGAGACTATGCCATTGGCGATGAACCTCCGTAGAGATTAAGCCATTAAGCATAGATCTCTAGCTCATGTTTTGAACAACCATCAACCGATTGAAACAACTCTCAAATGAAAGGAATGGATGATAGGTTGCTTGTTAAATGAGGTTCTTAGCATGAAAATTAATTAAAAAAAAAGCTAGAACAACATGGAACAAGCTATGTATGAGAACATATGAGACAACAAGCAAACCAATCAAAGCATGAAGTAATTAAATAACCTAGGGCAGCCCTAAAACAGCCCTTAATGGGTGAAAAATAGTGGTTGAAAGTGCATGAAAAGAGCCTAAAAAGCTAAACAACAAACAAAGAAAATGAGGCTAGTAAGCAAGAATAAGAAGGGGTGGCTAGCCCCTCCACTTTTGAAACCTCAAAGCATGATTTTTAGTCTATTTTAAACTCTGAAAATCAATTTAGAAAGCAAAGAAAAAGGGTATAAAACAAGGGTTTGAGCTTGTAGACCGCCCGAACTTCGCTCTGCACGCGAGGGCTCAAATCGTGTTCATAGCTACTACAGTTCAGACTCCTGTCACGGTTCTAAATCTAATCTCACATAGTGCAATGTAAGACTGATAAATCACCGAAGAGTCCAAATCCGGCAAATCATTTTGGAAAATCGATTTTAATCAAAAAGCGCCAAACATGGACTGCTTTGCCAGATTTTAGAGTCGCTACCTAAATATTTTGTTTTGGGAAATTTAGGAGACCCTGACTCGTGCTTAAGGCCACGTGTCCGTCATCACCAAAGTTGCCTCGGCTCGGGAACTTGGGTACGAGAGGGGAAGGTCCTGAAATGAGCATCCCCGCTCGCCCGATCAAAGATCGACCTTTACTAAACATGATATGTTATTTTGAAAACACATGTTTTCTTATTCCGGTTTATTAGCTAGTTTACTATGTAATGCGCACAGCATACAAGTATAGACTAAATCACTCAATTTGGAACAAAATATCTCATGTTTGTTTCTCGAAAATGGTTTGAAAATGCTACTCGCAAGTAGGCTAAGACACGGATTTGCTACCCTCAAGTGGGCTTAGAAAATAACATGATTTTGCCACTCCAAGGGGCTTAAAACTCACATTTTGATGAATTGTTCCAATTCAAGCAATGAAGCCTTCATCCACAGGCATTCATGCAGTTATAGCAGTTAAGCACATAACCTCATGGCAAGCATGCTAACATGGCAATCACTTACACACATGCAAGGATGCTAAAGTGTAAACACTCACAGTGTACTCCGAGCCAAAACAGAAGCTAGTTAGTAATCAATGCATGATCCTAGCTATGTTAAGATGCCTGATGCAACACATGCAAAAATGCAACTAAAATAGGCTCGGCTATCTAGAATAGCATATGAATGCAACACTTGATAACATGCTTTGAAACACGTATTCAAGAAAGTGTATTGAAATACAATGCAGTTTAAATGATGCGCCGAGCCTGGTGCATGCAAGACAGATGAATGATGCACGCATGCAAGCATAAGGATGCTAATTGAAATATGCCCTAAAACTAACCATCGAAAGCGGTTAAGTAAAAGGGAGAAAGAAATGGGGGTTGGAAGACATGCATCACACATACGCACCCTTATTACAAAATTGTGCCCTCTCGACGGAGGGTCCGTATAATAAGCTAAGCTAGCTACACTAAGCTAAGCTATCTAACTAATCTAATTAATCTAATTAAACTAGTTATTACACAACAAATTGAATAACTAGCTACAACTAATCATTACATCACTTTAACTAATTAACAAATTAATTAAATTACATAAACATACTAATTATCAAGTAAGCATTAAACTACACTACTCAGCTCTGCTATGGAAAGTTGAACAATGCATGCACTTGGTTTCTCTCTCGGAAATCCATTGTGATGCCCAGACTTGTCTCTGTTTGCATTTGATCTCAGAACACTGCATAAACCTCCAGATAGCTTCTACTCCAACATGGAGACCTCCAGGAGGGCTGCCGACCAGAAAATGGTGCTGTAGACCACCTGTAGACCACTTATGTTTGCTGTAGACCAGAAAAAGTGGTCGGCCAGCTACTTTTTCTGGTCTGCCAACCAGAAATTCCTGCCAAGCTCCAATTTGCTGCAACAGAGAACAAAAAGGGACACAGCAGTGTATTTGCAAGGTATGTGTGCACAACCACCTTGCCTATCATTTCTTAAGCTCAAGGGGGTGTGGTTCTCGACTCTCGGGCCACCAACCGAGCATCGCAATGCACGATGGCCGAGAAGCCAAGTTTGCACAATTCAATGTCAATGAATGCACAAATAAAACATAAGGGCCTTGACCTCTATCATGCATGATCAAGAGAGTCGGCGACCGAGAAATGAGACACGTTTCATCACTTTAAGTATGAAACGTCCCTCGTTCCTCGTGTTTGGATTAACGTTCAATCCAAACACATGCATCACAAATAAGATGATCAACCTATCAATGCAAATGTGGCATGCACAAGATTCCATCATGCAAGCAAAGCATGCATAGCATATTCAGAGGCCAAGAACAACAAAACTAGTAAAGAGCATCTCATAAGAGTCATGCAATACCAAGTTTAAATGGCTAAACCAACTATGGATAGACTTAAACCATGCCAAAACAGTGGCCAATTCACACCAAAAATTAGGCACAAAAGGGCAAAGAACACATGCTTATTCATTCGCTCGCAAGCAAGGCAAAAGTCTTAACTTTCAAACACATTGAAAGAGTGACATATATGAGAGCATAGCATAGGTACAAGCACTGAAATCATGTGAGAAATGATGACATATCATGCAAGCAGCATGAGTATGGCATGCTAGGGTCCTTAAGCATTAAAGCTAGTGAATGGGACTACACAAGAGGCATGCAATACATGGCACAAATGATTGAACCAGCAATAGACAGAACTCAATTAGGTCAAAACAAAGACCAAAAATACTGAGATGGGAGCTCAAAAGCCTAGGCATGCATGCATACGCATTGCCCTATAAACAAGGCACAAGGGCACAACTCTTAAAAGCACTCAAAGAGTGAAAGAAGTGAGAATATGACAATGCTATATGCTCTGAAATAACATGTTAAATGGTGCCATACCATGCAAACAGCTCATAGAAAGCATGTCAAGAGGCTTGAAACACAAAGCTAGTCAAGGGCTTTACACTACAACCATACTAAGTAATGCTCAAATGGCCGTAACCATTCAAAACAAACCTAAGGCAGGTCAAAATAGTAGTAAAAACATGCTAGACTCGTAGCATAGATGGCAAGAAAGATATGCTCATGTATTAGCTTACAAACAAGGCATAATGGCACAACTCTTAAACACAATTAAAGAGTGATAAACATGAGAGTATGAAAAAGATATAAGCTCTAAAATACCATGCCAAATGATGCCAAGGCATGCAAACATCACAAGTATAGCATGGTAGTGGCCTTAAAACTCAAGACTAGTGAAGCCATTTACACTATAGCTATACAAAGAAAGCCCCAAAAGGCCAAGAACACCCAAAACAGTCCTAAAGCATGTCAAAATAATGCTAAAACATGTATGGAGTATAGTCAAGGAAGCTAGCATGAAGGGCCAAAACACCAAGTACACTAGGCCAATGGGCAAGATTGCATTACAAGTGCAAAAACCAAGAAAGAGGTGACTCCACCAACCAAAAATAGAGTTATGGCATGTCAAAATAACACCAAAAATGGGCTGAGACTAAGCCAACACATGCTAGAATAACAAGCTAACTTATTAGGCATGCAAGGCTAGCAAAGAGGATTTACACTACAAGTGTAAGAAGCATGCAACAAGTGATTGAACCAACTAAAAAAAGAGTCAAAGCATGTTAAATAATGGCCAAAAATGTGCTGGAGTGGAGCCAAAACATGCTAGAATTATAGGCTAAAATAGCAAGCATACAAAGCTAGTGAGCAAGGTTTACACTACAAGTGTAAGGAACATGCAAGCAACAACCAAACCAGCCTAAAACAGAGTTAGAGCAGGCCCAAAAAGTCACAAAAACATGCTCAAACTAAGCCTCAAGAAGGGAGAAATACATGCTCATTTGATAGGCCAACAACACATGTTAACAAGACAAGAGGATGGGGGACCACCCCCTCCCATTTTGGGCCTCAAAACTACCTTTCCACCACTGAAATTCCCCTGGAATTCAGTGGTTGGAAGGCCAAAAAAAGTTGGCTTGAAAGGTGGTGAAAAGTTGCACAAATGGCCTCACAAGCCAAGGAACAAAAAGGGAGAACAACCCCCTAGCCGAACAAGGCACAAACCAACACTTTTATGCCTCAAAAATAGAGTTTCTAATAGTTCAAAACCAGCCCCAAAATAGTCCAAAACAATGGAAAAGGGGGATAAAGCAAGTGTGTAGAAATAAGCTTGAAAAGGGGAAGTGCTTACCCTTGAAGCACCTTGAAGCATAGCAGCAAAACCAGCTAAAATCTGAGCCAAAATCAACCTTTTGGAGCTCAAACAAAGTCCCAAGCTACCTCAGCCCAATAGTGATCAAGTTTGGTTAAGGGTCTCTTTGCAAAAATGTAGAGAATTCTAAGCTTAAGGCTAAAAAATAAGAGGAGAAGGAGGCTTCTAAAGGGAGGGGCTGGAATTTTGCTCACAAAATTATAGAGAGAGAGACTCCCCAAAACTTGCTAACCTTTCAATATGATGAGATATAGCTCAATATATAGCAATATATGAGCATTGGTCGAAATATCTCAATTTAGAAATATCCAGGACAGCCTGGAACAGCTGGAGCAAAATATCTGCAGATTCTGGGCTTTCTGGTAATTTTTGGTCGACCGACCACCCCAATTGGTCGACTGACCACTTTTTTTGGTCTGCAAGGATCATTTCTGGTCGGCATGTGGTTGGCATGCTCCATTTGTGGTCGGCACACTCCCTTAGTGGTCTGCAGCAAAAATCAGTCCTAGTCCCCGACTTGAAGCAAGCCTAACTCCTTCATCTGGATGCCTTTTCAAGTCATTCTTGTGTGCAAATTGAAGCCTCGGAAGTAATATTTCCAATGATGGCAGCCTTGCATCAAAATTTGAAGTGTGCTAAGAGATATCCCTCTTTTAGTGAAGACTGCTCCGTTTCGGTCCAACCGGATTGATGCCTAATTTCAACCAGCTATATCTCCCTCATCCGGACACGGCTTTAGGAGATTCTTAAGTGAAAAATGAAGCCCCGGAAGTAATATTTCCAACGGTGATGGCCTCATAGCTGAAATCCAAGTATTCAAAAGGATAGGCCTGATTTAGCGAGGGATGCTCGACTCTCTCTTAACGGTTCATGCCCATATTCTTCCCCAACGTGGTTTCTTCCCTCTTCTCCTCTTTTCTTCAACTCCAAACCCCTAAACAAGGTGTTTTGAAAGATTTTTCAAAGATTTCATCTCTCTTTCATTCATTTCCATTTTATCCTTGCTCAGTTTACCGAAAAGCGCAACATTTAACGAAATGCGAGCCTCGGAACATCGTAGAATCATTTTCAAAAATATTTTGAAAGAGAGGGTTTCAAGGTCTAAAATATTTTGATCAAGATCATTTTAGTCAAAAAGGGGTATGAAGTTGGGATTTGACTCTCCTCTTGCCGAAGAAATTGAACCTTTACACTGCATAACTTCCATCACCAAGTAAACCATCAATAGCGCCCAAGTCTTGAGGGCGGTCAAAAATGGGGTGTCTACAGAGCTATAGGTGAAGGTGTAAGAAAAAGTGTTAACTCTCCTACCCTTTGGTAGCTATCCAAATCCAAGCTTAGACACTTGAAAGAGGATCAAAACAATACAAAAATACAAGAACTAGATAGCAAGAGATAGCAAGGAGAGCAAGACAAGAGATAGTACGCTTATACCTCTCAAGAAAGGTAAGCTCTTTGTTGTGAATCAGACTAGGTCCAAACACACTCTCAAGCTTGAGTTGTGATGCTCAAGGCTCAACCAAGGTTCCAAGGCTAAGGTGAGAAGGTGTATATTGTGTATGGATATAGGTTCAAGGTGGTAAGCTTGCTTAAAGGTTGCTTGCACAAGAAGAAAGAGCTCTCAAGAAGGTGTGTAAGTTTTTTAGAAATTCTTCAACCCTTAAAACAGAGATTAGAGATGTAAGAAAAACCAAAAAAACCGATTGAACCGGACCAAACCGGCTATATGTTGTCTTTTTTTAACAAGAATCGGTCTGTGCGGTTTTTAAATTTGAATTTTTTTGGTTTTCAGTTCGGTATCGGTTTAAGCACCTTGTGCACCGATCTAAACCGAAACCGATCGCTTCAACATATATTATATTTATAATATATATAATCTAATAATCTAATTCTATTAATAAGTATAATAAATTATTAACCTTATCATCTTTATAACCTAAGTTTGTAAACTCTTATTATATATAATCTTAACTCTAACTCATTATTCTTGAAACCTTAGTATTTTTAATTTTTTTTGTTTTTATTTTTGTTAATTTAAGAATTAAAAAGTATGTATTAAATGGGTGGATTGGATATGTTTGAAATTGTAGACAAATAATTAATTTAATATTTTTATATAGATTAATGATTATATTTAAAAGTGGCTCAAGTTTGAAAAATTCTAAACCGATTAAACAGCACCAAACTGAACTGTTTCAATTGGTTCGATTTAGTGCGGTTTGATGTGAGAAGCGGTCTGTATCGGTGTTCAAAATAATAAAACCGACATTATCGATTCGGTGTAATTTTTTTACCTAAATACCGACCGTATCGAACTAATTACTTCCCTAACAGAGATACAACTTCCTTTTTATAGAATTTGAGCAAGAGAGGTCATGAATATCTTCAAAAATGGACAGCTGGCGGGCTCCCACCCAGAACATTGTTTCTCGCTACTAAGGCACTGCTGGCCCTCAATGAGGCACTATCGGGCCTCAATGTGATCCCCTGTCTCTCTGCTTCAGACTCAGCACAGGGTGACACAATGTGTAAAAATGGATTTCTGGGGTATAAACAGTGGGAATATGGAAAGTTTGGGATTGTTTCGGAGCTTAAACATAGTCCCTTCGTTGAGACCTCGAACCACCACAACACCATTTTCATCATCGAGTGTACTAGGCAAAGCGCTTGGGTCTTGCGGGTAGTCAAAAATAGGGTGTCTACAGTTGCCCCTCTTTGATAGAGCTCAAAGTCATAAAGTGACGCGAGTGAATGCCAAAGCTCAGAGACGACCCATTTGACGAGGCCGCAGGGCTTGGGCAAGAAATCAAGACATAAATACAAAGATTGAACTTGAGGGCAAAATGCAAAAATGAAATGCAGCAAATAACTTATGATCATGCAATGAAACATTCGAATGTAAATGAAGCAATGAAACAATGCTACAATCTAAACAAGAATACAACGTTTGAATGAAAACGTAAATTAGAGCAAAACAAATCCCGCTGTGTCTCACATGGAAAGAAGTGAACAAACAGGCACGTGTCACGTGGAAAGGACAAAAAAAGTGTAAACCAAACTACACGTCCCATGTAGAAAGGATGTAAGAAAATGTAGACCTAATTACGCCTCGCATAGGAAGGGTGAAGGGCGACGTAACCATCGAGCGGACCCAAGGTTTCAACCGAGATCCTAACGCGTCTCACGCGATAGGAGGAAGGGTGGTGTGAACAAACAGGTGCACCTGATGTTTTTAACCAAAGCAAACAATCCTAACGCGTCTCACGCGATAGGAGGAGAGGTGGTGTGAACAGACAAGCGCACGTGGTGTTTTTAACCAATTTGGACAATCCTAACGCGTCGCACGCGAGAGAAGGAAATGTGGTGTGAACAAACAGGCGCACCTGTTGTTTTTAACCGAGATGAACAATCCTCACGCGTCGCATACCAGAGAAAGAACGGTGCTGTGAACAAAGAGGCACACTTGTTGTTTTTAATCGAGATGAACAATCCTCACGTGTTGCACACGAGAGAAGGAAAGGTGGTGTGAACAAACAGGTGCACCTGTTGTTTTTAACCGAGAGTAAACAATCCTTACGCGTCACACGCGAGAGGATGAGAGGTGGTGTGAACAAACAGGCGCACCTATTGTTTTTAACCGAGGTGAACAATCCTCATGTGTTGCACGCGAGAGAAGAAAAGGTGGTGTGAACATCGGGACACGCCCGTTGTTTTTAACTGAGGGGAACAATCCTTACACGTCGTACGCGACAGAAGGAAAGGTGGTGTGAACATTGGGACACGTCTGTTGTTTTTAACCGAGGGGAACAATAAGGTGGTGTGAACATTGGGACATGCCCATTGTTTTTAATTGAGGTGAACAATCCTTACGCGTCGCATGTGAAAGGAGGAGATCAGAATAATGCATAAGCAACCAAATTCAGAAGTAGGCAAACTCTGAAGCAAAATTAACTCATTCCCGGGAAGGCCTCGAAAAATAAAGTCCATGGAGATAATTCAAAACAAGACACAATGCATAAACGTGAAACACGGATTCCGCACAAAGACACGTAAAATCAAAACAATCAATGCGATGTAGTAAAGTGAAAGCCAATTTGTCCATGCGTTGAAAATGGGCTTTTGAATACGACACACCACGTTCCAATTTGATGGTAAAACGGATGATGATTTTACTGTGGCACAAATGATTTTATTTGGAACTCCTCTGAATAAACCATACACACAATAATCGTTTATTTATGGAACAACAGAACAGATTACGATTCAGGCAAAACAATTTATAAACTACAGGAATAGTTTAAACAAATTAAAAGTTTTAAACAAAAAAAATCAAATTATGAGTTTAAACTATGAGTTAAACAAATGAGTTTAAACAAATTAAATCAAAAATCAAACAAATCAAATTATGTATTCACACAATAAACCAGAACAGAATGAACAAAATTCCTTTCTTTTCCTTTCCTTCTCATTTTTTATATTTTATTTTTTTCGCTCACTTTTTTTTTTTTTTTCATTTTCCTTTGTTCCTTGTTTTGTTTTCTCATTGTTTTTCTTTTTTCTCTTATCTTCTTCACTTTTTTTCAACTCTCTTCTTCACTGTTTTTTTTTTGTTTGCTCTTTATTATGTTTTTCAGATTAAAGCTCCATAATACAAGAAATAAAAAGAACAAAAACTAACTTAATTCACACTAAGAACCGATCGGGCCTCGATGAAGCATGACCGGGCTTCAAAATAGCCAGCCGAGCCTCAATAGTGGAACAACGGCATATCGGTCAATCCATGAGCCACGTTTGTTTTAAACAAACTCAAACCTCATTTTCTCACACCCTCTCATCCGAAACTCCCTCTCCTCTCTCTCTAACCTCCCTTTCTCTCTAGATTTCCCCTTTCCGTGAGTTACCCAACAATCCTCACAAAATTTTCCTTAAAACCCTTTTAATCCTCTATATTTTGAATCGAACAAAACTTGATTTGGTGGAGTTTTGAGTGTTTCTCTTGATTTCTCTCACATTTGCCCACACTTTTCTTGTTTCCCCCTTTGATTTTCCACCCATCTTTACTTTCTCCCTCATAGGGCTTGGATTTTGGGGTTTTTACTCACTTTCACTTATCCCTTCACATTTTCTTCACTTTTTTCACTTTCTCTCTATGGCTAGTGACGAGGTTCCCGTCCCAGAGCCTGCCATTGGTATTGGGGCCGTCTTAGGTGCACATATGGAGGCCGAGGACACTCCCGCGTTGCCTCTCCTTGTCGATAGGCCATTTGATGCGGTCACCTACCGACCACGTACACATGCTCCGTTCCTAGGCAGTATTTTGAGATTTGAAGGCCTCATCCCAGGGATAAATGAGGACATCCTGCTGTGAGAGCTCGCAGAGCACTTGTACGTTGATGCCTCCACGGTAAGCAGCTTTCCTTTCATTTTGTACATATGTTGAATTTCATAAACAAACCACTCGTCAATGCTATACGCATATTGATAACAATCCCAATTTACAGGTGATAGCTAGGAGGATTGGCGGCTATGGATCCATATCTAGCCCTCGGCGCTGGTATGAGATGTTTCCCCGTAGAGGTCCACACACTGGTTGATGCTGCTGGATTTGGGCCTTTCTGTTCATGGCTTATACAGATGAGGGCTGAGTCGCTACTATATAGGCCCTAGTAGAGAGATGGTAGGACACTACGGACTCGTTCCACTTCTCATTGATCGGGGAGCTGACCTTGACTCCGTACGATTTTGTGATGCTCACTGGCCTACGGGTCAGGGTTGGCAGCGCGATCCCATGTGATCCTAATATGTCGCAGTGGAGAGCTGCACAGCGTCAGCTCCTTGGGGTGATCCCAGACACTACCAGTCACGGGATGGTGAGGTATAGTTGGTTTTTTGATCACTTCTCCAATTTTCAGCCCGCTACTCTGGATGAGGTTACCTAGTACACCCGCGGCTTCTTTATGTATCTCCTTGGTACTACCCTGTTTGCGAACAGGGAAAATACCATGGGGTTATATCTTCTGGGGGCACTGGTGCACCTTCCATAGGTGACAGAGTATGACTGGGGTGGCGCTGGCCTGGCCACCTTGTACTGCTATATGAGCTCCGTATCCTACCGCAATACAGATTCACTAGGTGGCTACTGGAGGGTTTCAGAGGTGTACCTCATATTTACTTTTTCTGTTCAGCTTTACATTCTGTTCAATTTTGCATTTCCTGCTCATCTTTGCTTTACATTTCCTGTTTATCTGCTCATTTACTTCACCTATCTTTTTCTGCTTGTAGCTATGGGTTTACACATTTTTCATCTCTCTAGCTCCAGTCTTGGTGAGGCCAATTGAGTTGTCAGTACCCCGCTTCTACTACTACAACTTCAAATTCAAGCGATGCCGCAGCGTAGACCGAGACTTCCCTTACTTTCACCGTTTCTTCTACACCATTACCGCGGATCAGGTAACAAAATACTAGTCTTTAACTTTTACATATTGCTATTTCCATACTACCATTTCCATACTGCTGATTCCATAGTGCACTGTTTCCATACGACATTGTTCCCATATTGCACTGTTTCCATACGACATTGTTTCCATAGTGCTTAGAACTTTGATATATGATATCTGCTTCCATAGGTTGACTGGCACCCTTGGGCAGGTATCCCTTAGGCAGCGAGGGCGACCTACGTTGTTGCATGGCACGCCTCTACCATGCGGATTCTGTTTGAGGGCCCCTTTGGTCGAGCTTATTACCTGGGGGAGAGGTTTATCTGTCAGACACGAGGGTGTAGACGTCCCCGAACGCCCCGGGAGGTTTAAGTCCCGTTCTGTTCATTTGGGCTCACTACAGTTCAAGGACTCGATTGTCACGGTTCTAAATCTTGAACCAAAGAGTCCAAATCCGGCAAATCGTTTTTGAGAAAACAGATTCTTGAAAGAAGTGCCAAACATGGACTGCTTTGCCAGATACAGAGTCGCCACCTAAATATTTTTTTATGGGGAAATTTAGGAAACCCTGACTCGTTGCCAAAGGCCACGTGTCCGTCATCACCAAAGTTGCCTCGGCTCGGGAACTTGGGTACGATTGGGGAAGGTCACTTCGTGAGCACCCCCGCTCGCCCGGTCAAAGACCTGCCTCTACTAATCATGATATCTATTTTTTGAAAACATTGTGTGTTCTTATTCCGGTTATTAGCCTAGGTTACTATGTGATGCGCACAGCATACAAGTATAGACTGAGTCGCTTGAATTGGAACAAAACATTTCATGTTTGTTTGTTTGAAAATGGTTTGATGGTGCTACCCGCAGGTAGGCTAAGACGTGGATTTGCCACCCTCGGGTGGGTTTAGAAAACAATGGTTTCGCCACTATCTAGTGGGCTTAAAACAAACATTTGATGAATTGTTCCAATCCAAATAACCCAACCTTCACCCACAGGCATTCAAGCAGTTATATCACATAAGCAATTAGCCTCATGGTAAGCATGCTATTCATGGCAGTCACTCACACGTATGCAAGGATGCTAAAGCATAAAAACTCACCGAGTACTCCAAGCCAAAACAGAAACCGATTAGAAATCCATGCATGATCCTAATTATACAGATATGCCTAATGCAATACATGCAAAAATGCAAACTATAGCAGGCTCGGCTATTCTAAACATGGCATATGGAATGCTACAGCTAACATATATTCAATTTGGAATTGAAATACAAATGCAGTTAGTATGATGCGCCGAGCCCGGTGCATGCAAAACAGATGAATGAATGCAAACATGCTATCATACTGTATGCTAATTGAAATATGCCCTGATCTAACCATCATAAGTAGGTAAATAAAAGGGAAGAAAGACGTGGGGTTGGAAGACATACATCACACTCACGCACACTTATTACAATTATGCCCTCGCGCAGAGGGTCCGAATAAATATATAGTCCCGAATAAAAGAATAGTACAGTCCAAATAATACAGTCCAAATATGTACAAATTCCTAATTAATTAACAAATTAACTAAGAAAACAATAAACTGGCATGCAAGCCAGGGACTGCCTTGATTCCGCTCCGGATGATGAATGACGCATGTCCGGGTTGCCTTCGCGCGGAAATCCACTGCGATGCCCCAATTAGCCTCTGTTTCGCAATGGTGTTTTGGAAAGCGCGCCAAGCCTCGGAAGACTGCTGATTCTTGATTTTGCTGCAGCAGAGAGCAGGAAAGGGGCATAGCAATATATTTTCACAAGTGTATGCATGTCTCGATCCTCGTGCCATCAATCACGCATCTCGATGCATGATGGCCGAGGAGTCGAATTGCACAACTCGATATGGAAAGAATGCACATGAAAACTTAACAAAACCTAACTCCATCATGGGTAATCTGGAGTGTCGGAGACTGGGGAATTGAGACACGTTCCGTCACTCGGAGTACGAAACGCCCCTCGTTTCCCGTGCTCGGGCTAACTCCTATCCCAAGCACAATGCAATATGCATGACATGCATGAATGCAAACTAAGATACAACCTAACGTGCACAATGTTATGAAATGGCATACACGATGCACGAGGTAACATGGCATACACAATGCACTAATATACAACCTAGCACACACAATGCTATGGAATGAAATGGCATACACAATGCGTAATGGACTTACACCAACACGAGTGGATCTCAGCCACACTCACATAGGAGGCCATAAGATGAAAATGAGACAACTCGAAGTGCGTGCACGCGTGCACGCAAATCGATGACCGAACCTACGGCACGGAAGTGCCACTCTAACAAGACATGGCAAGACATGGGATATGATATGAAAACATGCAAATTTCAGTAGCAAAATGAGATGCGAAACAGCCCCGAAGCATGGCAAAAATGCACCCGATGCATGAAATCAATCTCGAAATGCAAGATTAAGCACATGAAATGACTTGTAGCTATACGAAGCATGCATAATTTAAACATGAAGTGTGAAGAAAGAAGCTAGGCAGCCCCCAAAAAAGCATGTTTACAGTTCAAAGCATGGCCAAACAGTGAGCACAAATGGGCCTAAGATAGCATGCAAAAATGGCCAAAAAGAGAGAGGTAATGAAGCAACTCACAAATTCTGGCCCCAAACAAGGAAGGGGACTTCTAAAATATTGAAGAGGGGCTAAAAATATGATGTATTACAGATTATGACAAACCCCAAAAGCAGATACAAGTATGCTCAAAATGCTATGCAAAATAGGGGCACCAAGAGAGCTATAACATGAAGTATAAAAAGGATGTCCCAAACAGTCATAGACCCTTAATGAAACATGAAGAGGGGGTCAAAATAAGCCTCTTTTCAGTTTGGACCAAGGTCCAAAAATAGAAGCTCAATAGGCTAATAAATCATGCAAAAATGGGGACCAAAGAGGGGGACAATGACAAGTGGTACATGGAGGTCCCAAAAAGTGATGAGCCCTTCTTAAATGTTGAAGAAGGGCTCAAAATAAGCCTATCTACAGTTTACATCATGCTCCAAAACAGATTACACATAGGCCAAAAATACTATGCAAGATTATGGCATACAAAGGGGGAATGAAGCAAGTGCAAGATGGGGGTCCCAAACAGGGTAAGACCCTTAATGAAAGATGAAATATAGCTCAAAAAAATTCCACTTTCAGTTTTGGTCGGAGCTCAAAACAGCAAGCAAAGAGGGCTAAGAAATGGTACAAAAATGAGCTAAAAGAAAGGGAAATGGTGCTTACCCTTGAAGACCAAGCCTTGGCTGCCTCTTGGACTGAAAAATGGTGCCTCCTAGCCTCTGAGAAGACCTCCAAGCTGCTGGAAATGGAAGTGGTGGTGTGGTGCTAGGTGGTGATGAAGAAAGGGGTGTAGAACTTGGATGTTTTGAGGGTTAAAGAGAGAGATGGAGGGAGATGTGTATGCCAAGCTTGAGAGCAATTTTTCCAACCCTTTTCACCAGAGCTGGAGGCTGGTTATATGGCCAACAGAGGGGGAGAAAAGGAGGGAAAAAAGGGAGGGAAATCACTCCAAGTTTCCCTCCAAAAAAGTCCCTCCGGATACAAGTTTTGGAGGGAAAAAAGATGCACAGCTGTAATGTACTCCCTGTAAGGATCAAGGCCGGCCAGGTATTGGAGCTGCAGGTGGCCGGCCGGCCACCCCCCATGGCCGGCCGGCCAGAGGTCAAAAAGGCCAAGTTGAATTAGTGGCCGGCCACCACAAATTGGTGGCCTCCCAGGTGTCCTCAACACAACCCTGTGGTTCAAAATTGAAGGAAGTGAAACAGGAGAGAGAACAAGCCATTTTTCAAAGGGGTTCAAAAGGTTCAGGTGGAGTTACTGGCCGGCCATGTGATATTTTTGTCCTCCCAGGTGTGCACAACACAAATATGTGGTTTGGAGTTGAAGAAAGTGGCCTTAGGGTGGTCAACATTGGCTTTGAAGTGAGAAAAACGGGCGTCAGAGGGCGATGAAGGAATATAACTGGTTGCTGAGACAATTACTGGCCTTCCACCCTTCTACGACCTTCCTGGTGATGAAACAGAGGTTCCTGCCAAAAATGAACGAAAACCAATGCAAAATGAAGGTTCGGGGGCCAAGACGCGCAGTCCGAGGCCCCGAAAACTGACTTTTAGGCACCGGGAGTGGTGTTCGACCACGAAGTGGGTCTTTCGGACCTCAGTGTCCCTCAAAAGGGAGTAAATAAGATGCATGCCAAAAATCGGAGCAAACGGAGATAGTTAGGCGGTCCCGAACCGAGGCACACGGCCTGACGGCTCCGAAAACCGGGAACCGGGCTCCGAAATGGGCAGAATGGCCTACGACCACGAAATGTAGCCCACGGCCACCGAGAGATGGTCTACGAGACCTCTCCCTCCCTTTGGGAAGAGAAACAGAGAAAACCGAGCCTGGTTCGCAAACCGAGGCAAGGCACAGAAAAGCCCAGAAGTCCGGAGGCAGGGCTCACGGCCGAGACTCTGAAACCTCTGGACGGGCACGATATGCAACATCACCAAGCGCTCAATCGGTGACGTCTGAGTCTTAAGGTCGGTCAAAAATGGGGTGTCTACAGAGGGGTAGTGGATTCAGACATTCCACATCCTCCTTCTCCCGGCATGAGGGTAGTGGACGATCTTCACGACGGTCCTCAGATTGACTTCTTGATGTTGGGAGAGGATGGTGACTGACATCATGAGCCCGATGACTTCACCACTTTCTTGCAGACTCAGGTGATGGCGCCTCTTACCCATGGCGTAGCCCATGCTATTCCAGAGGTTGCTGCTACTGCTAGAGGTGCTCCTGCCGCCGCTCCCGCTCCCGGGCTTCATGTGATCCCGATTAAGGTCGTATACATGCGGCTCGGTTGATGGCGCCTCTTACCCATGGTGTAGCCCGTGTTATTCCAGAGGTTGCTGTTGCTGCTAGAGGTGCTCTTGCCACCGCTCCCGCTCCCGGGCTTCCTGTGATCCCGATTAAGGTCGTATACATGCGGCCAAATGAGGTGATTGAGCAGACCCCCCTTGAGCACATTGAGGAGAGGGATCGCAGATTAGTGATGGCTCTTGGTGTCGAGTAGGTACACACTTCTTCATTTTTTTGCCCATTGTGTTACTTTATGTTTTTGCTGCCCTCTATTATTTCTATTCACTATTCCCAAATCCTCTTTCCTTTTGCAGGTACCCGCGGCATATGCTGATGACCTCCTCCGGACAATTAACCGACTGCTTTTGATTGTGCGGAGGAGACATACTGCTCTGGCTACTCATAGGATTGAGGTATGCTTTTGCCCCCTAGTTTACAATCATGATAGTCTTACTCATAACTTTATTGGACTCTTCTGATATCTGTACTTTCTCTCTCTCTTTTCAGCTTGAGCCAGCACCAGTTGCACCTGCAGGACCTTCTCCAGCTATGAGACGGAGACAGGGCCTAGTAAGGGACAGAGGAAGAGCTGATTGGGGGAGAGACAGAGTGAGTCAGTGCTCACCTCCCGAGGAATCCTTTGAGGAGTACACAACTTCTGAGGAGGAGGGGGAGGCAGTTGACACGCAGTCTAGCAGCCCTAGTGATGACAGCGATAGGCCTCCTCCGCGGCCGATGAGGAAGAGAGCGAGGATGGGTTGCTGATAATGATGATGATTTCTTGTTTTTGTTTTTTGTTTTGCTTGTAGTTAAAGACTAGCCTCAGATAGACCCTTTTGTTTTTGAAGGATTTTCTGTTGTTTTGCTGCTTTGTAAAACGATGATTAGGGTTGGACCCGCTAGTTTATAAAAGACAAAATTTTGAATAATCTCCTTGCACAATATGTGATGAATGGCGTAACCTTTGCATGGTTACTTCGCACAAGACTTAAACCAATGAATATCTGCTCTTGCATTCATTCTTGAATCGGATAACAACCCACAACCAGACAAAATGTAAAATACAACTCGATAATAGGAAAACAAAATGAACACAACTTAGAAATACTAAAAAACATTTGGTACAAACAAAACAAGGCTTAAAACACAACCATGGTACACCAGGACAAAGGCTAGCCTTTTCTGAAATTGCATTGATCTGGGCCATTATTTAGACCTGGCTGGGCCCAAATAAGCACGACCGGGCTTTACTAAGGCATGGCCAGGCCTAAACGTGAGGTCAGTCAGTGCTGTCCAGCTGTCATGCACTGCTCCTTCTCAACCTCTATAAATGGTGCTCTTATGCTATTTTTTGGGCAGAATAGCAAGTCTTTGGTATTTTGCTCTTAAGATGGAAACATTGCCCAACAATAGGCTCCAAGATTGGGTAGCCACTTTGGACAGCTCGAAAAAGGTGAACTTTCGCGGTTTTAGCGTAAACACCCTTTTTTCTTTAAGCCGCACTTCTCTTTGCTTTCCATTCCTTCATGCTGCAGTTTGATGTTGGAATCCAATCACACATGTATTTCACTTTGGTTCACAAGAGGTGTGTCGGACACTTGAAGAATTTCAAGCATTGATGGAATCCCGGTGCGACGAAGAAATCATGCTGCAGTCCCGTTTTGGTCATGCCCAAGCTTTGGGACGGATGTGTGGGCTAACATTACATGAGGCTCGGTCCTTGGCACATGATGGGGAGCTAGACATCCCCGGTTTAGTTCATCAATTTTCCGCTATTGAAGATAGGAGTGACCTTCTCTGGTGAGGCCATCAGCAACATGCTCTCTGTTTATGCCTTCTTGCGCAATTCTTCCTTGCCCCTAGTTTCGGCGGAGCTAACATCCGGTTGATCGAAGTGGCCCAATGTTTGAAAAAGGGTAAGAGTTGTATGGGCCTGGCACTGGTCGAGACTTTGCTGGGTTTGGATGCTTTTCATCGGCGAGAGATTACCCGCTTTGCAGGGAGTCCGATTCTTCTTTAGGTATTATTTCCCACCCTGCTAATTTATAATTCTCACATCACTCAACACTCAATCTTTATTTTTCTCTCAAAACTTGCTTTTCCCTTATCATACACCTTTCTATTCTTTAACCTCTCTTATTTTTCATCCCTTCCCAGGTATGACTTATGGATAAACTGCAAGTAGTGGGCCCTTGTCCCGAATACTCGGCCAGAGCTTACTTCTTTCGCCAATGGCTAGTAGATTTCCCTTTAAAAGGGTTGTGGTATGACTGGATGTCCAGCAGATCTACAGTTGATATAACTTGGCATTGCCCCTGGCTTAATTTGGCTAAAAAGAGCTACAGCATGTCCTGACAGTCAGGTGTAGAGTTAATTGGCCTCACACATTGCATATTCTATTTCATTGTCCGGTTCAGGCGCCAGTTTGGCCATGATCAGACACGTCCAGGTGAGAAGGTGGAATACCTGGCTCCATTTCCAGTTCGCGCTTTGCACTTGCCTCAATACCTTACTGCCTGGAGGACAAGGGAACTTCTGGCCCCTGCCTCTAGCATCAGTTACGCCCTTTCTGACGAGTGTTTAGCTTGGCTTGAAAACGAAGAACAAGTTGGGCCATCTTTAGCTGCGGAAACTTCTGCGAGTGCAAGCAGAAGACATAGAGCTACCTGACTTAGCTGTGCCCCTAGTTTTACTGCTTTGATATTTTCTTTTCAAGTTTTAAGATGTAAAAAAAAACTTTGATCTAAATCAAAGAGGGAGAATGTACTTGTATTGAAATCAATAAAATTAAAGTTGCGAGTACTGAAAATTTTCCTTTCGGTCCAAGAAATGGTCCAAGTTGTAAAAGGGTAAAATTTTGAACAAAATCAACTTTTATTAAAATTTTTCAAAATAATTTTCGGAAATGATCACCACCTGACACGCACGGAATCAACCCTCGAGATGTACAATCCCGAATCAAAAGATCATAACTGCCCTGATTGCATATCACTGCTGCTCTGTATTGTAACTAGTTTTTCTTCCTAAAATGAAGATCACAACCGAACTAATAGATGATGAACAAAGATGACCTGATTAGGAAAATGGATAGGACAGTTGAGTTGGAGATAGTTACAGCCGAACTTCAGGGTGAAGTTGCCTACGTATCCCAAAAATGGGAATCAGGCCTTACGTAGTTCGGCTAAGGTTTACTTGAGTATTAACTCTGTCCTTTTACGCTATAACTTTTGCCAAAGTCGCCCTTTAGCGTTTTTAACCTTGCGAGCTTAGTTTTTCTTTGTTTCTAATTTTTCATGCTCTAACTTTTGCCTAGGTCGCCCTTTCGGGTTTTCGGCTTAGCGAGCCTCTCAAGGGTAGAATTTCTTCAACTTGTCCATATTGATCGGTTGTGAGAACTCTGGGCCATCCAAGTCCATAAGAATAATTGCCCCTCCTGACTAGATCGATTTGATGATGTAAGAACCAGTCCAATTGGGTCTGAACTTGCCCCTAGGGTCATGGATAGGAGCTCGGTTTTCTTTCAGCACCATGTTCCCTTCTTTAAGATTTCTGGACTTAACTTTCTTGTTAAAAGCCCTGGCAATTCAACGTTGGTAGCCCTGGACATGATACAATGCCCTTAGTTTTCTCTCATCAAACAACATTAACTCATCGAACCTACTCCGTTGCCAGTCCGCCTCCACTATTTGACACTCAGCCATAACTCGTAACGACGACACTTCAATGTCGTTCGGCAAAACAGCCTCCATCTCGTAAATGAGAGAATATGGGGTTGCCCCTGTAGATGTTTGGATTGAGGTTCTGTAGCCCCAGAGTGCAAATGGCAGTTTATCCGGCCAGTCCTTATAAGTTTCCACCGTCTTCTGCAGAATTCTCTTGATATTTTTGTTGGCGGCCTCGACAGCTCCATTGGTTTGTGGCCTGTAGGTTGATGACTTATGGAAAGCCACGTTATATTTCTCAAGCAAGTCTATCACCTCTTTCTTGAAGTGCAACCCATTATCGGAGATAATCTCATTCAGAACTCCGTATCGGCAGATGATATTGTTCTTGATGAACTTAGCCACATGCGACGCTTTTAGCACAGAGTAGGACTAGGCCTCCACCTATTTGGTAAAGTAGTCGATTGCTGCCAAGATGAATTCATATCCGTTTGACCCCTTTGGTGTAACTGCGCCGATAACATCTATCCCCCAAACAGAGAATAGCCATAGTGAAATCATGTTGTAGAGCTTCGACAGTGGAATGTTCATGCGATTGGCATGAATCTGGCATTTGTGGCAGCGCCATACAAAATTAATACAATCCTCTTCTATGGTTGACCAGTAATAGCCTTGTCTAAGGACTTTTCGGGCGAGCATCACATCATTCATGTGGGCTCCACACTTTCCTCCGTGAATGGCCTCCATAAGGCGCTTTGATTCCTCTTCCTCAACACATAATTTATGCATTCCCAAATGGCCTCTTTTGTACAATTTGCCCCTGCAAATGATAAATTGGACAGCCAGACGCCGTATTTCCTTGTTTGTCTTTGGCATTTGCCCTTAGCGGATACACCTCTTTCTCCAGGAAATTCCAAATATCGTAGTATCAGGGGTTCTTGTTTGAAGCCTCATTTATTGCGACAATGGTTTCATAGATCGGCGTGTAATTCTGTTCAATAATGATCAGACGCATCCTGACTCCAAATGGAATGTCTTCCATAGAAGATAGAGTTGCTAGTGCGTTAGCAAACCGGTTGTTCTCCCTTAGCAGATGGGTAAATGGTAGCTTTTTAAACCTCGGAATTAACATATCCAAGGCCTGATGGTAGACCTTCATTTTCTTCTCTTTAACCCGCTAATCTCTGTTGGCTTGAGACACAACCAAGTTCGAATCCCCGATGACATCCAATATTTTTGCCCCTAGTTCCAGGGCGGCTTCTAAACCAACAATACACGTCTCATACTCTGCTTTGTTGTTGGATACTTTGAACTGGAGTTTGAAAGCTAAAGGTATATGGGAGTCATCGGGTGCTATCAGCAACATACCGATCCCATAACCATATTGATTGTTTGTTCCGTCAAAGTACATCATCCACATTTTTTCCTCTATTTGCAAAATATCTTCATTTGGAAAAAAGTACTCCACCGTTTCATTCCTCTCTCCTGGGTGATCTGCCAGGAATTCCGCTACAGTTCTCCCTTTAACCGACTTGCGTGTAACATATTTAACATCAAATTCGGAGAGCAGAAGCAATCGATAGGCTAGCTTACCCGTAAGTGTTGGTTTCTCAAAGAGGTATTTGATGGGATCTAATCTCGAAACCAGAATTACCGAGTGAGCTAACATGTAGTGCCTCAACTTCTGAGTAGCTCATACCAAGGCTAGGCAAGCTTTCTCGAGGGGAGTGTAACAGGTCTCATAGTCCAGCATTTTCTTACTCAAGTAGTAAACGGCTTTCTCCACCTTGGCCTTCAACTCCTAAGCTAACATACACCCTACGGAAAAGATACGATACCTGCGTGATTCGTCTGGTCGCACCAGCTTCAAATGAACCGTACATACGATATCGTGCCTGCGAAAGAGAGAAACTCAACAAGGACAACATGTTTAGCAACATATATTCAATGTGATATCGAAAGTTCAACAAACGGGGTGTCGGTGGGTAAGTGCATTGCAATGCGAGAAAGGAGCGTGCGTGACAACGCAAGCTTAAACACAGAGGCATGGTAATATCAAACAGACGTGCACGACAATGCAAGTATGTTCATGAGAATGTAAGTTAGATGCACAATGATGCAGAACAATCGTAAATCAGGACACGTGTTTGTCGCAAAAACGGTGAGCAAGGAAATGCGCGTTTCGGCGAGGGCGGCTCGATTGCGGTATCCGATTCACCTCCCGGAGAGGTTACAAAAGGATACACTTTGATTTTGATGAGTAATGATGAGACACATGTCAGAAATTGAAGCTGAAGTTCCGGCAGAGCGATTTCGCGACAGAAAGTGCACTTTTCTTGAACTTTTCAGGTCTCGGGAACTCCAATCTTCCTCAAAATTTGCAGAGAGCTTGGGGGGCATGTGAGGAACACCACCGGCCAGTTTCCTTCCCCTGGGGAGGTCACCGGCCAGGTTTCAAAAAGAGGATGGCCGGCCAGCCAGAAAAGGTGGTCGGCCGGCCACTTGCCCAAATCCGCGGGCATTTTGGTCTTTTCACCTTCTTTTCTTTAAATACACTCACCCAAACACTTTGAGCTCATAACATCAGGTCCGAAATCATCTTCTCCTCCCTCCCAAACCATTTTCCTCTCCAGATCTGAGCTCTATATGTGTTTTCCAACCCCCTACGCAAGTTGTTTTCGCGAAAACTTCCAGTTTTAAACACTTTGAACCGATTAAATTTTGATTTCGGGGCTTCTTTTCTCATTTTCGCCACTTGAGGTAAGTTTGTCTCAATATTTGGAAGATTTTCTCGGGAGTTGACTTTTGTTGACTTTTTCATTTCCCGGGAGTTGACTTTTGTTGACTTTTTCCAATTTTTGCTCATTTTTGCTCATTTTTTGCTCCTTTTGTAGATTTTCTGAAATGGCCGGTCATTTTCCCCACGACGGAGGTCCTCCGGATGCCGGGGATGATTTTGATGTCATGACTCTGCCTCCGAGGGTTCGACCCTTCATTCCCGAGAGGTATGCCCCGCCGGCACACGTTCTTCCGCAAGCCGTTTTTCGTCACTTCACTGACTTTAATGAGCGAGCACCCGGAGATCTGCTTCTACGGGAGCCAAAGTATCACCTTTCATATGAGGCACGAGAGGTATTTTACTTCGTTTTTTACCTTTTCTGCAACATATTCTGTGTTTTTCATGCACTTCGTGTCTTCGCCATGTTTGTCTGCTAATTTTGAGTAAGCAGCTTATTTAGAATGTTTAGTTCGTGACACAGCATCCTGTTTACACACAGTTCAATCACTTGAATTTCTGAACACTTGGCCCATAAATTGATTGTGGACGCACGGCACACACCGGTAGGGGATTGAACACACGGCCCAATACTTGAATTCTGAAATGAACAGACAGCCCGCACAGTTTATTGTTAAGGTGAACACACGGCACACACTGATTGAGAATAGAACACGCAGCCCTAACTCGGATTTTCTGAACACATAGCCCAAATTGAAGGTGAAGACGCAGCACACACTGATTTAGAGTAGAACCCACAGCCCTAACTCCGATTTTCTGAACGCACAGCCCAAATTGAAGGTGAACACGCAGCACACATTGATTGAGAGTAGAACACGCAGCCCAAACTCGGGTTTTCTGAACACACAGCCCGAATTGAAGGTGAACACGCAGCACACACTGATTGAGAGTAGAACACGCAGCCCAAACTTGGATTTTCTGAACACACAGCCCAAATTGAAGGTGAACACGCAGCACACACTGATTGAGGGTAGAACACGCAGCCCAAACTCGGATTTTCTGAACGCACAGCCCAAATTAAAGGTGAACACGCAGCACACACTGATTGAGAGTAGAACACATAGCCCAAACTCGGATTTTCTGAACGCACAGCCCAAATTGAAGGTGAACACGCAACACACACTGGTTGAGAGTAGAACACGCAGCCCTAACTCGGATTTTCTGAACGCACAGCCCAAATTGAAGGTGAACACGCAGCACACACTGATTGAGAGTAGAACACGCAGCCCTAACTCGGATTTTCTGAACACACAGCCCAAATTGAAGGTGAACACGCAGCACACACTGATTGAGAGTAGAACACGCAGCCCAAACTTGGATTTTCTGAACGCACAGCCCAAATTGAAGGTGAACACACAGCACACACTGATTGAGAGTAGAACACGCAGCCCTAACTCGGATTTTCTGAACGCACAGCCCAAATTGAAGGTGAAGACGCAGCACACACTGATTGAGAGTAGAACACGCAGCCCTAACTCAGATTTTCTGAACACACAGCCCAAATTGAAGGTGAACACGCAGCACACACTGATTGAGAGTAGAACACGCAGCCCAAACTCGGATTTTCTGAACGCACAGCCCAAATTGAAGGTGAACACGCAGCACACACTGATTGAGAGTAGAACACGCAGCCCTGACTCGGATTTTCTGAACGCACAGCCCAAATTGAAGGTGAATACGCAGCACACACTGATTGAGAGTAGAACACGCAGCCCTAACTCAGATTTTCTGAACACACAGCCCAAATTGAAGGTGAACACGCAGCACACACTGATTGAGAGTAGAACACGCAGCCCAAACTCGGATTTTCTGAACGCACAACCCAAATTGAAGGTGAACACGCAGCACACACTGATTGAGAGTAGAACACGCAGCCCTAACTCGGATTTTCTGAACACACAGCCCAAATTGAAGGTGAACACGCAGCACACACTGATTGAGAGTAGAACACGCAGCCCAAACTCAGATTTTCTGAACGCACAGCCCAAATTGAAGGTGAACACGCAGCACACACTGATTTTGAGTAGAACACACAGTTCGCTTACTTTACTTCGCACGCAGCCTATTTACTTGCACACAGCTTATTCATTTCATTTGCACACGGCTTATTCCTTTCATTTGCACGTAGCTTATTCATTTCATTTGCACGCAGCTCATTCATTTTATACTGACACATGTATTCATTCTGAATGCAGGTTGGTTCTCGCACTGTGCGGGGATACGGCTCCACCGCTGCTAGAGATTGGTACGCTGAGCTCCCGGAGGCTGTCCGGGATTTAGTTGATTTGGCGGGGTTTGGGTCCTTCTGCACTGGGTTATCGCGCTGTCCTGCCAGGAGGACACTGATGGCAGCTTTGGTGGAGAGATGGTGGGACACCACCAACTCCTTTCATTTTTCCGCCACTGGGGATTTGACTATGACCCCGTTGGATTTTGCTGTATTGACTAGCCTAGACATAGGAGGTCGGCCCATTCCTTTCGACGAGGACATGGGCGAATGGGAGGCCGCTTGGATACATTTGCTGGGGGCCCGCCCGCCTGTTGATAGAGCTTCAGGGAGAGTCCGATACACCTGGTTCTCTTCCCATTTTCGGAGGGAGGGGATGGAGCCCGGGACTCTTGAGGAGGCAGAGCAGTATGCCCGTGGTTTTCTTATGTTCCTCTTCGGGACTACTCTGTTCGCCGATAGAGGGAACACGGTTGGGCTGTATCTGTTGAGCGCTCTGGTGGACCTATCACAGGTCAGACGGTATGACTGGGGTGGCGCCGGCTTGGCTACCCTTTATTGCTACATGAGCGCGACCTCCCGCGGGCAGGGAGACTTACTTGGTGGTTATTGGAGAGCCTGGGAGGTACTTTCTGTCCTCTTGATTTACATTTCTGCTCCTCATTACTTGTACATTGCACACACAACGCACTTTACACTCTGAATTTTGCCCTCAGCACTTTGTATTTACATTCTGCACTGCTTTCCTCAGTTATGGGTCTACGTATATTTCCCGACGTTAGCCCCAGAGTTGGTGGTGGCAGGGCCCCTCATGACCCCGTACTCACTGGTATTTGAGGGTCAGCACCGGCCGAGACCCCGAGAGACTCTCCTTTATCTGCGGTAGTATTTCGACACTGTGCGGACGACGGAGGTATTTCAGAACTCTCAGTCCTTTCTGTTTTCATCTTTGATCTGTCCCGTATATTCTCGATTTCTGATTGGTTTATGCACTGGTTATCCGCAGATTACATGGCAGCCCTGGGCGCCCTTGGGTGATGGTCTCCGATTTCAGTATGCCGGAGGATCGGGCGCCTCCCAGTACAGGATCTTATTCGAAGGACCAGTTGGTAGAGCATGGTTTCTGGGGGAACGCTTTTTGCGTCAGGTATGGGGGTACACTTCTCAGAACCCTCCCGCAGCACCCCCAGTCAGTATGCGGACTGCTGATAGGATCTCTTCCCGGGATGTTGTTAGTGCTATGCTGGGCACTGATGCTTTGCTACATCTTGAGGAGGGGGACTATGCCACTTATCGCCACGTATATCTGATGCCTCCCTTGACGGGAGTGCGCATTCCCTCGATGAGGCCTATTGGTGTGCCGTCTTCGAGCCAGGCTCGGGCTACAGATATTCCTCCCAGCAGCGGGGCCGGTACATCCAGAGGTGGGGGTGGATCGGTTCCCCCGATTCCTCCGACTCTTCATCATCCTGGGTGGCCAGACATGCCGACCGAGTTGACGAGTTGGCGATTTTGGACTCCTTATCAGATCTCGCTGGAGCCTCCCCTTTCCGACCACAGATATGTCAGAGATCCTGATTCGCCACCGGTATGTTTTACAGCTTTGATTTATCAAGTCGGATACTTAGACATTCATTCCTTTACTGATAGTTTCGTATTTGTATCTACAGCCTCCTGTTGAGTACGTGGATGAGATGCTTGGAGTGATGGCCGTGTTTGAGGGCATGATCCTGCGGAGGGAGGCACAGCTGGCCATTATGGGTGTGCAGGTACTGTTCATCTTTCTTGTATTTATCGTATTTCTGATGGCACGCTGGTTTTGAACACCCTACTGCATTGATAGGCTGTTTGTGTAGAGCACATCTGACATACACCCTACTCACATACTGTACTTGCATCTGATTTTCATATTTGAACTGATGTATTGAACTCTTCACTTTCAGATGCCTCCTGTATATGCTCCGCCGCGGGCCGGGCCACCCGGGCCCTCTCAGGGAGGTCGATCGTCTGGACCTTTTCGAGGTGCTGGGCCATCTGGGCCCTTTCGAGGAGCTGGGCCATCCAGGCCTTTTCGAGGGGCTCGAGGAGGGTCCTCTCGCAGACGCAGGCATATATTATAGAGGCGGAGCCCGATGAGGATGAGGAGGAGGAGGAGGTCGCAGGCCGTCAGTCGGAGACATCCGCTGAGGAGGGGGATTCCGGTCTTGGTTCCGGGAGTGGAGGCGAGGCTGAGGGGGATCCTGAGGATGACAGCTCCGACTCGGATGGTGATGGTGGTGCATAGGTTGTCTCGCAGAAGAGGATGAGGAGGGCCTCTCATTCCCGCTCCCGAGAGCGTTGATGCTGCTGTTCCCTGCTTTATTTTCCTTTTTGCTAGTAGTTTGTAGCACTTTGCATGTTGTTAGGCAGTTTTTATTTTCTGTAAAACTTGTACCTTTGTAAAAGAAAATATGATGGGGTGAAACAGCTTTTTGAAAAAGTGTTGTATTTTTATGCTCTCAGCATCGCATTGCATCATTTTGCACGAAAATGGGATTGAATGGAAATGTGCACTGTGTATTTACCGGGTCAGGTAATGAACCGACGCAACAAATCAAATAACTCGACTCACTAAGAAATAACTGAATCTTGGCAAGTTTACAACTCGATAAGCAAAATACAACAATGTTAACGACTCGATAAAAGACTTAACAAAATTGCGTAAACAAAGAGTAACAACTCAAAACACAAAATACGGCAGCTCGACAAAACTTACAACTCGATAAACAAAACGACAACTCGATAAGCAAAAATTACAACTTGATAAACAAAACAAAGCGTACTTCAGATGATCTGGGCAACGGAACGCATCCGAAACAGAGGGAAATGGAGGCCTTCGATACACCCGATGCTTGGAAATGCCTGGAACTTTCCTCTGGAGGGTAAAACAGGACCAATGGCACACATGGGAGCATGGCCGGCCACTTTTGGGAGCCGGCCGGCCAGTTTTTGTATCTGAGGGGGGGAAAAGGTAGCCGGCCTGCTAGAAAAGGTGGCCGGCCAGCCACTTTGCTCAGCAGCCACCAAATTTTTGACACGTGTCCCCGAATAGTGTCTCATCCCCTTTAAAAGCCTCAAACCCGTGGTTGATTCATTTCATCTTAGTTTTTCACCAAAATGGAAGCCTTTCTCGCCGAAAATCTCACAGTTTGGATGGCTTCTTTAGATGGCTCGGAAAAGTTGAATTTCCGGGGTTTCGGCTTGAATGCACTATTCACGTTGAGCCGCACTCCGCTGCACTTTCCCTTCCTCCATGCCGCGGCGAGGTTTTGGAACCTAGTGACGCATGTCTTTAGCTTCGGCGGGCAAGAGGTATGTCTTATTTTTGAAGATTTTTAGGTTTTGCTGGAGTCTGAACGTTCGGAAGAGATCTTGCCTCAGTTTCGCTATGGCCATGCCCAAGCTTTAGGGCGGATGTGCGGGCTCTCCGTGCACAACGTTCGCTCTCTGATTTGTAATGGGGAACTGGACATCCTCGGCCTGATTCATCATTTTTCCGGCGTCGGTGACCGCAGTGACCATCACTGGCAAGGGTTCCGACAACATGCCCTTTGCTTGTGTCTGCTATCTCACTTTCTGCTCGCCTCGGGCTTTGGTGGGCCTAGCCTTCGTCTGATTGAAGTTGCTCAAGGCTTGAAGGAAGGAAAGAGCTGTATTGCTATGGTGCTGGCCGAAACGCTGATGGGTTTGGATGCTTTCCACCGCCGGGAGACGACCAGATTTTCGGGGAGTCCACTACTGCTACAGGTAAGGTTTCCTACCTAACCTCACATATGTATTTGCTCACATCACTCGGCCCTCAAGCTCGGTTTTTCTCACAAAACCCTTTTCTTACTTTTCTTTCATCGCACATCTCTCTATTCTTTATTCTCTCATTTTTCATCCCTCCCCAGGTATGGTTGATGGATAAATTGCAGGTTGTGGACTCTTGTCCGGCCTACTCAGCCCGCGGCTACTTTTTTCGACAACGTCTAGTCGATGCTCTTGATGAGGGATGGTGGTTTGACTGGATGTGCAACTTGTCTGCAGATCGCATTGCTTGGCGCTGCCCTTGGCTCAATCTCCCAGCAATGGGTTATAGCATGTCCCGGCTGATCGGGATTCAGTTGATTGGTCTGACCCACTGTGTATTCTACTTCCCGTTCCGGTTCCTGCGTCAGTTCGGTCATGATCAGACTTGCCACCAGAGGGGATTGAGTATCCGGCTGTTTTCCCGGTTCGAGGCGCACAACTTGCCCGATATGCCACGGCATGGAGGACTAGAGAACTCCTGGCCCCTGCCCCTACTTTCAACTGCACTTTGTCTGACGAGTGCTGGGATTGGCTCAATGAGGAGGCACAGACCGGGCCCAGCTTGGCATCAGAGGCTTCGACTAGCTCTAGGAGGGGGCGCAGGGACACCTGACTTGACTATGCCCCAGATTTATTGCTTTATTAGTACTTTCAAGTTTTCATTATGAGTGTAATAAAAAGCAACTTCAATTGTATGCAAGAGCAGGAGAACTCTGTTTTGAAATCAATGAAATTGAAGGTTGTGGTACTGAAAATTTTCCGCTTTGGTCCAAAAATGGTCTTAGTTGTAAAAAGATTAATTTGAACAAAGTCAACTTTTATTAAAACTTTTCAAAACTATTTTCGATATGGATCAGAACTGGACACGCCTGAGATCTGTCACTGGGATGCACAACCCCGGATCCTAGCAACTGGAAAGTTGCCCCTAGTCTGAACGGTACCACAGCACCTCCTGGCAACGGAAAGTTGCCCCTAGTTTGAATAGCACTGCACCGGAGATTACGATGAATGCTGATGGACAAGGATGACTGAGATGATCAAAATGGACAAAGTTGATCGGGGAAAATGTTTATGGCTGAACTTCAGGATGAAGCTGCCTACGTATCCCAAAGATGGGAATCAAGCCTTACGTAGTTCAGGCTTAGGTTCACTCGGGTATTTTTACTCTCCTTTTATGCTCTAACTTTTGCCAAGGCCACCCTTTGCGAGTTTTTAACCTTGCGAGCTCAGTTTTTATAATTTCAAAAATTTTTTGTGCTCTGAGTTTTGCCTAGGTCGCTCTTTCGGGTTTTCGGCCCAGCGAGCCTCTCAAGGGTAATATTTCTTCAACTTGTCCATGTTGATCGGCTGTGAAAACTCTAAGCCATCCAGATCCATTAGAACCACAGCCCCACCTGACCAGATAGACTTAATAATGAAAGGACCAGTCCAATTAGGTCTGAACTTGCCCCTAGGGTCATGGATGGGAGCTCGGTTGTCCTTGAGTACCAAATCTCCTTCCTTTAAATTCCTGGACTTGACTTTCTTGTTAAAAGCCCGGGCGATTCTGCGTTGATAGCCTTGAATGTGGTACAGTGCTTTCAGTCTTCTCTCATCAAAGAGCATGAGTTCCTCAAATCTGCTCTGCTGCCAATCTGCCTCGGCTATTTGACACTCGGCCAACACTCGTAATGATGGAACCTCAATCTCAATAGGTAGAACGGCCTCCATCCCATAAACCAATGAATACGGAATCGCCCCAGTAGAAGTTCTGATTGAAGTCCGATAGCCCCACAGAGCAAACGGCAGCTTATCTGGCCAGTCCCGGTAGGTTTCCACCATCTTTTGCAATATGTGCTTGATATTCTTGTTGGCGGCCTCAACCGCTCCGTTGGTCTGCGGCCGATATGTGGATGACTTATGAAAAGCCACGTTGTATTTTTCCAACAAGTCTATCACTTCCTTCTTGAAGTGGGAACCGTTATCTGAAATTATCTCATTTGGGACCCCGTAACGACAGATGATGTTGTTTCTGATAAACTTTGCAACGTGCAAAGCCTTCAACACCGCGTAAGATTGGGCCTCAACCCACTTTGTAAAATAATCTATCGCAACCAGGATGAACTTATGCCCATTCGACCCCTTTGGCGTAACAGCCCCGATCACATCAATTCCCCAGACTGAAAATGGCCATGGTGAAGTCATGTTATACAGCTTTGTCGGCGGGATGTTCATGCGATTTGCATGAATTTGACACTTGTGGCATCGCCGGACGAAACCGATACAATCATCTTCCATGGTGGACCAGTAGTACCCCTGTCTGAGGATCTTCTGCGCCAGCATTACCCCATTCATATGTGCTCCACATTCTCCTCCATGGATGGCTTCCATTAGACGCTTTGACTCTTCGGCATCAACACACAGTTTATGCATTCCCAGATGGCCTCTTCTATACAGCGTACCCCCACAGATGATGAACTGAACGGCCAATCTTCTTATTGCCCTTTTGTCCTTGCCATTTGCCCTCGGCGGATATGTTTCCTTCTCTAAGAAATTCCAAATGTCATGATACCAGGGGTTTTCGTCCTGAACCTCATCTATAGCAGCAATCGACTCATAGGCTGGTGCAAACTTTTGGTCAATGATGACTGGACGCATCCGGACTCCACACGGGATGTCTATCATGGAAGATAGAGTTGCTAAAGAATCTGCGAACCTGTTGTTCTCTCTTAGTAGATGTGTAAAACTTAGCTTCTCGAACCGAGGAATTAGCAAATCCAAGGTTTGGTGATACATCATCATCTTTTCCTCTTTACTTTCCAGTCTCCTTTTGCTTGAGACACAACAAGGTTCGAGTCCCCAATGACGTCCAGTCGTCTTGCCCCTAGTTCTAGGGCTGTTTCTAGGCCAGCAATGCATGCCTCATATTTTGCTTCATTGTTCGAGACTTTGAATCGGAGTTTGAAGGCTAGGGGAATACGGGAATTGTCGAGTGCTATCAGCATCACTCCTATCCCGTACCCGTACTGATTTGACGCTCCGTCAAAGTGCATCGTCCAGGCTTCATCGTAGATATGCAAAATGGCCTCATCTGGGAATAAGTACTTGACTGCTTCATCCCCCTCAACCGGATGGTCGGCAAGGAACTCTGCTACTGCTCTTCCTTTGACTGACTTGCGTGTGACATACTTCAAATCAAATTCGGAGAGCAACAGCAACCAACGAGCTAGCCTACCCGTAAGTGCTGGTTTCTCGAAAAGATATTTGATGGGATCGAGACGTGAAACCAACATTACGGAGTGAGCTAACAGGTAGTGCCGCAGCTTCCTGGTAGCCCATACCAAAGCTAAGCAAGCCTTTTCCAGCGGTGTATACCGAGTCTCATACTCGAGCATCTTCTTGCTCAGATAGTAGATGGCTCTCTCCACCCTGTCTTCAGACTCTTGTGCAAGCATACAGCCCATCGTGGTCTCAGTCACTGATAGGTACAAAATCAACGGTTTCCCCGGTTCTGGTGGTGATAAAACAGGCGGGTTCTGTAGATATTCTTTAATCTGTTCAAATGCGGCTTGACATCGGCCGTCCCATTGGAACTTCTTGCCTTTCTTCAGGAGACCAAAAAGTGGTTCACAAGTCAAGGTTAATTTTGAGATAAACCGTCTTATGAATTGCACTTTACCCAGAAAGCCTCGCACCTCCTTTTCAGTCCTCGGTGGGGGCATTTCTAGGATGGCCTTGATTTTGGAAGGGTCGACTTCGATGCCCCTTTGTGTAATCAGAAACCCCAGCATTTTTCCCGCTGTAACACCAAATGTACACTTTTGAGGGTTCAGCCGCAACCGGAATTCCCTGATTCTTTGAAAAAACTTATGCAAGGCGGTGTAGTGGCCCTCTATTTCGTTGGACTTGACAATCATGTCGTCCACGTACACCTCAACCTCCTTGTGGATCATATCATGTAATATTGTGGTCGCGGCCCGTTGATAAGTAGCTCCAGCATTCTTCAGCCCAAATGGCATTACTCTATAGCAATATGTCCCCCACGGGGTGGTGAACGCAGTCTTTTCCCTGTCTTCTGGTGCCATTACTATCTGGTTATAACCTGAGAAGCCATCCATAAATGAAAGCAATGCGTGCCCTGCTGTGAAATCCACCAACTCATCAATGTGCGGTAAGGGGAAGTCGTCCTTCGGACTAGCTCTGTTCAAATCCCTGAAGTCCACGCATACTCGGATCCTGCCATCTTTCTTCGGCACCGGAACAATGTTGGCCAACCAAGTCGGATATTCAGATACCAACAGGAAGCCTGCGTCGATTTGCTTGGTGACCTCTTCCTTAATCTTGAGAGCCCAGTCCGGGTGGATCCTCCTGAGTTTCTGTTTGACAGGTCGGGCCTTGGGGTCAAGGGGGATCCGATGCTGTACAATCTCAGGATCGATTCCAGGCATGTCTTCGTAGGACCATGCGAAAACATCTTTGAAATCTTTTAATAAAGCGACTAAGCGCTCGCGTTCCTCCGAAGACAACGTGGACCCGATCTGGACCAGCCGCGGGTCCTCCTCAGTACCAATGTTCACGGTAGTGATTTCGTCCACTGGGGGTTTAACAAATCTTTCCTGCTCCTGCTCAATTAATCTTTGCAAAACCGGAGGAACTTCGTCTTCGTTGTTTTCAAAATTTTGAAAGTCTGAATTAATGCAATAAATTAAGGGCACAGAAAAGTACTCAGAAACCACAGTTGCTTGATTCTCATTAGGCACATCCAAATCCTTCCGATTCATTTACAACAGACTCAAATGAAAAGGAAAAAGACGACCTAGACAGGACTGTGGCATCCGGGTTAACATCCCCAGGAGTACCAGACTTAGACTCAGTCGAGCTGGAATCTGATTCCGACTCACAAGACTCGGTGGAATCAGATTCCGGCTCACTACCTAACCCGGTGCTACTGGACAAAAATCCCTCCTCGTATTACCAAGTGAGAGAGGGTGCGATAGATACATCCAAGATAACTGCTGGTTGGCTCGCAGCCGTTTCATCCCCAATCATGGAAACCGCGGAGTTATCCCCCAAGCACTTATGGTCGATCAGAGAATCAGAGAGTAGATATGCCAGCGCTACCCCCGTTTCAAATTCTGTGCCCTCAGGATCCACTGCCCTACACTGCTCAACCTCAGCTGATGGGTCTGTCTGCTCTGTGGCAACGTCATCCCCGGGTAACTGCAGGTCAAAGAAGATCTCGAAACCGGGCACGCGCTTCTTCTCCACGTTTATCCACGGCTCCGGGAAGCCGCAAAATGGAAAGTCCTCCCCCTCCCGGACGAAGCGTCCGTTCAGGGTACCCTGAATGGGCCTATGCATTAATTCAAAAGGCTTCCTAGCCTACTTTGCTCTGGCTCTTCCGGCCATTTCCTTTCCCTTCCTCACCCAGTCCTCTTTGGTGGGCAGATAACCCAAACCAAAGGTATGAGGGTTGTGTGGCACCTCGGACAATGTTGCGATGCCTTTTCGGCCGCTCCTTCCTAATCCCATCCCGGGGATGTGTTGTAGCTTGTTCATGAGGTAGACGGATTGAGCACTGACATACAAACCTTCATTCACAGCCATAATATTCTGCACCACCCGGGCCTCAGCCAAAGTGAACCTCGATAAGAACACATCCTCCGTGCCATGCTCGATTTCTAGAATTGGTGTAGACACTTCCGGCGGCGGATGTATGGATGAATTTCCGAAGACAATAGCCACCCCCTTCCCGTGAGGGTACTTCAGCATTTGATGTAGAGTGGAAGAGACTGTCTTTACTTGGTGCAACCACGGCTGCCCCAAGAGTAAGTTGAAGGTTGCGGGAACGTCCAAGACATGAAATTCGATGTTGTGTTGTCCTGGACCAACCTGGGTCTGAATCTTGACAGTCCCCATCACTTCTCTGCTAGTATTATCGTATGCTCTGATCACCTGAGTTGTCGGGATGAAGTCTGCGGGCTTCAACCCGATTGCATATGCTGTTCTGGCTGGGCAGACATTGATGGCGGACCCGGTATCAACAAGTACCACCGGTATCCACTTGTCTCTACATTCCACGGAGATGTAGAGAGGTTTGTTATGATTCACGCCCTCAGGCGGCAATTCTTTGTCCGAGAAGGTTAAAGCCGGGGAACCTCCTCCCGGAAAAACCAGCCCAACCAGCTGCTCTGGCGTAGTGTCTATAGAGAGTTTGGCCTTGTCCATAGCAGATAGGACAGCCTGTCTGTGTACTCGCGACGCCATAAGCAGTCCCCAGATGGAGATGTCTGCTTGTATCCTTTTTAATTGCTTGAGCACAGCTTCTTCCTCAATCTGTTTCTCTCTCTGTTTCTCAGCTTCCTTGTCTTTCCCGGATGCCTCAGGTTGGTCTAAGTGCGGAGGCTTGAAATACCGCCCACTTCTTGTCATATGAGCGATCTCATCGAGATACCAGGTGTCATCTGGTTGATTACTTCCCCAATCCTCGTCTGTGTGGGCAAGACATAAGTCATCGTCTTCCCACTACATTCCGTCGGCAGCCGACAGACACCTGTCCGGCTCTGGTATGATCGTACTCGCAGCACCTTCAGTCTTCATGCTCGCAGCATTTCCTGTTCCTGTGCACACAGCACTCTCGACCCCCACATGGGCCTTAGCTTTTCTGATTCTCTTGGAATCCTCAAATCTTTGTTGTTCCAACTGCATCAGTACAGCTGGTTGGTCAATATTCCTTGTATTTACAAACCCCAAAGTCTGAGCGAAATTCTTAGTGCCGGCGCTCTCCGGCGGTGTATTCTGACTCTCAGCCCTTCCGGCCACCACTGCTACTCTCGCCCCTGCCGGGCCTTGTTCTGGTTGATATTCCACAATGTCTGGTTGATCATCCAACCATCCAGTAACTTCTGCCGACTCCTCATATTCAAACCAGTTGATTGTTGCATCGCCTGATTCTTGGTCATTGAAGAAATGGAGTTTGGCAAAGTCCTCTTCCATTATTGTCAGGTCATCCGCCCCCTGTTCAAGTCTGTCCCCCTGAATCACACACAGTTCATCTTTATCTGGCAGTCCCACACTCGGCTCAGACTGGCCCACTGACTGGATGTATTCACTTGGATCATAGGCTCCTGCAACAAGATTCCCAGACTGTTCCATCCCAAACTCAACAACCCCACTTTTCTCTGAAATCTGCCCTGTCCCATCTTCGGTGGTCACCACCTTTGGCTCAGATTGGGTTGTGGAGATGTCCATCATGCACAAGTCAGTGCAGACAGGAAGGATCACCTCCAGCTTAGGTAGGTGGGATGGGGTGATATAGATACTAGGATCGTAAGACACGACCCCAGTTTGGATGAAGTTGATTCTGTTGGGATGAGGGGCTTGGTTATGTGGTGGGAGGGGATTAGTTGTGACGTTGGGTTTTTCGGGAGGCGCGATCACCTGCTTGTCAATAAGATCCTGGATCTCATGACGCAATCTAAAGCAACGGTCGGTGTCATGACCGTGCTGTTGGTGATACGCGCAGTATCTTGCCGGGTCATGAGAGGGAGGGAGTGGATTTGGTAGTGGCCTCGGCTCTAGGGGCGTCAAATGCTTCTTCCTGATTAATACCCCCAGAGCCTTGGACTGGGGCATATAGAGGGGTGTAAAGGTTCTTTGGCCTTTGGGCTGATATTTTGTGGTTTGGGTATTACTTCCGGATGCACCGGAGAAGGGTGTGGCCACCGCGGGCCTTGGATGGGGAAGGGGAATGGTGGTGACCATACTGACCTCCGGAGCTCTTGTGTTTGCAGCGCCACTCGGGCCTGCATTGTTGTTGCGGTTAAATGTCCTCCGGGGTTGTTCCCGGTCTTGGTCAATCAGACCTTGTTTCATCGCATCCTCGATTTGTACCCCCATCTCGTGTAAGTCTGAGAAAGTGGGAAAGGAGAGGACAATCATCTTCTGCATCAATTTTGGTTGGAGATTGCGCACAATCATCCTGATTTGGTCTTTATCAGTGGGCCTCAAAGTCATCATCGATGCCTTTGCCCTCCATCGAGTCACAAAATCGGAGAAAGTTTCCTTGGGCTCCTGCCTCGTCGTCTCAAGATCACGAGTTGTAATCTCGATCTGGGTATTGTACGAGTACTGTGCAACAAAGGCCTCAGCCATTTCATCCCAATTTCTTTTGACCTCATCTTCCAACTTCGCGTACCAAATGGCGGCTACACCTGACAAGGTTCGGCCGAATAATGAAAGTTTTTGTGGTCTGGTTAGGCCCATTGGCCGCAGTATATCTGAAAATAGCCGGAGGTGGACCATGGGGTCCCCGGATCCATCAAAGCGATCGATCTGGGGCATTTTGAATCTATCTGGCAATGTCACGGCCACGTCGGTATATCCATCCTCGATATCCGGAATAGCCTTCACCCCCTGGGACTTTTTGAAAAGCTTCTCAAGCTTGCTCAATTTCAGAGCTGTATGGTCTATCTCGAACTCGAAGGGAGAGTCCGGGTGGTTGGGTGTATGGGTCTTGGACAGTTAAGGCGGAAGTGGGGACGGAGTTGGCCCCGTTGGAAGGCCTGTGTCCTCCTGGATGTTTTGGACATTCGGCAAGGTGTTCTGGGTGTTTGGCAAGGCATTTTGAACAGTGGGTGTTTGCTCGGGTAATGGGACCCCCGACGGAGGAGGAGCTGGGTGTGAGGTTGACGTTCCGGCTTGCTGTTGGAGCTTAGTGATGAGCTCGGCCTGCTGGGCCATGACTGTGGCCTGTTGCTTCGAAAATTCCGCTTGGCGGATGGCATCCTCCTGCATTTGTCTCATGCTCTCTTGCATTTGACGCATCATTTCCTCTATCCCGGCCATATTCTGTTGGTCCAGCTGACTGATTGGTAAGTGTATCTCTATGGCGGAAACAGAAACCCCAACCTGACTGTTTGCTGCTAAAGTAGCCCGCTACCCCGGTAATCCCTGCTCTGACACACTGCGCCTCCTTGGCTTTCTCCTAACAACTGGGGGTAGGGAGTGGAACACTGGATGTCCGTCAACTAGATCCTCAGATCGATTGAGCCGACGACCTCTTGTCCAAAGTGCTTGGGGAATATCTACTGGTTCAGAAGCAATTGTGCTAAAAACCTGCCCTTAGCAAAAAGATAAATAAAGCGAAAAGGAAATAAATAACCAGATAAACGGACAGCATAACAGCTTAAATTAAATACACAACACACGGCTGGGCATAACAACACACGGCTGATAAGCTGAATACACACTGTCCTCAAATACTGAGCAATATCCCTGAATCACTGTCCCCAAAACTGAATCGGATACCCGCAGATAACTGATTCTCAAATACTGACTGATGCCCGTAGGCCTGATGCCCAAACTCATAAACTGATACATGCATTCCTGTAGAGACGCACTCTAAAAGCACATAGCAGGTAAGTGAGAGCCAAAACACCCCTATGTTGGGGTAGGGTTTCCCTGTCCTATTTTGTCAGGAGCTAGGGTTTCACTACGCACACAGTAGTTTCAAACAACCTATATTGGGTAAGCAACCTGTCCTAGTTTGGAATGGTCACTATGGATCTGAATATGCACTAGGTCGAATGGTCAAAAAGGGTGCCCCGGTAAAACCGGGGTTTGTGTTCCTATACTGGCAGAGCCCACAACCGGTCAGCCTTATGGACATGCCTTGACAAGACAAGCCTCCGGCAAACCGTTCAGGAATAGCAGATGGCAAACACGGTGTCCTAGGCGCACCAATGCAAATGCAATGCAAAGAAACACACAAGTGTAGTCAAAACAAGATATCACGAGTTCGAGTCAAGTTCTCTAACTCCCCAGCAGAGTCGCCAGAAACTGTAGACGTCCCCGAACGCCCCGGGAGGGTTAAGTCCCGTTCTGTTCATTTGGGCTCACTACAGTTCAAGGACTCGATTGTCATGGTTCTAAATCTTGAACCAAAGAATCCAAATCCGGCAAATCGTTTTTGAGAAAACAGATTCCTGAAAGAAGTGCCAAACATGGACTGCTTTGCCAGATACAGAGTCGCCACCTAAATATTTTTTTATGGGGAAATTTAGGAAACCCTGACTCGGTGCCAAAGGCCACGTGTCCGTCATCACCAAAGTTGCCTCGGCTCGGGAACTTGGGTACGATTGGGGAAGGTCACTTCGTGAGCACCCCCGCTCGCCCAGTCAAAGACCGGCCTCTACTAATCATGATATCTATTTTTTGAAAACATTGTGTGTTCTTATTCCGGTTATTAGCCTAGGTTACTATGTGATGCGCACAGCATACAAGTATAGACTGAGTCGCCTGAATTGGAACAAAACATTTCATGTTTGTTTGTTTGAAAATGGTTTGATGGTGCTACCCGCAGGTAGGCTAAGACGTGGATTTGCCACCCTCGGGTGGGTTTAGAAAACAATGGTTTTGCCACTATCTAGTGGGCTTAAAACAAACATTTGATGAATTGTTCCAATCCAAATAACCCAACCTTCACCCACAGGCATTCAAGCAGTTATATCACATAAGCAATTAGCCTCATGGTAAGCATGCTATTCATGGTAGTCACTCACACGCATGCAAGGATGCTAAAGCATAAAAACTCACCGAGTACTCCAAGCCAAAACAGAAACCGATTAGAAATCCATGCATGATCCTAATTATACAGAAATGCCTAATGCAACACATGCAAAAATGCAAACTATAGCAGGCTCGGCTATTCTAAACATGGCATATGGAATGCTACAGCTAACATGTATTCAATTTGGAATTGAAATACAAATGCAGTTAGTATGATGCGCCGAGCCCGGTGCATGCAAAACAGATGAATGAATGCAAACATGCTATCATACTGTATGCTAATTGAAATATGCCCTGATCTAACCATCATAAGTAGGTAAATAAAAGGGAAGAAAGACGTGGGGTTGGAAGACATACATCACACTCACGCACACTTATTACAATTATGCCCTCGCGCAGAGGGTCCGAATAAATATACAGTCCCGAATAAAAGAATAGTACAGTCCAAATAATACAGTCCAAATATGTACAAATTCCTAATTAGTTAACAAATTAACTAAGAAAACAATAAACTGGCATGCAAGCCAGGGACTGCCTCGATTCCGCTCCGGATGATGAATGACGCATGTCCGGGTTGCCTTCGCGCGGAAATCCACTGCGATGCCCCAATTAGCCTCTGTTTCGCAATGGTGTTTTGGAAAGCGCGCCAAGCCTCGGAAGACTGCTGATTCTTGATTTTGCTGCAGCAGAGAGCAGGAAAGGGGCATAGCAATGTATTTTCACAAGTGTATGCATGTCTCGATCCTCGTGCCATCAATCACGTATCTCGATGCATGATGGCCGAGGAGTCGAATTGCACAACTCGATATGGAAAGAATGCACATGAAAACTTAACAAAACCTAACTCCATCATGGGTAATCCGGAGTGTCGGTGACTGGGGAATTGAGACACGTTCCGTCACTCGGAGTACGAAACGCCCCTCGTTTCCCGTGCTCGGGCTAACTCCTATCCCAAGCACAATGCAATATGCATGACATGCATGAATGCAAACTAAGATACAACCTAACGTGCACAATGTTATGAAATGGCATACACGATGCACGAGGTAACATGGCATACACAATGCACTAATATACAACCTAGCACACACAATGCTATGGAATGAAATGGCATACACAATGCGTAATGGACTTACACCAACACGAGTGGACCTCAGCCACACTCACATAGGAGGCCATAAGATGAAAATGAGACAACTCGAAGTGCGTGCACGCGTGCACGCAAACCGAGGACCGAACCTACGGCACGGAAGTGCCACTCTAACAAGACATGGCAAGACATGGGATATGATATGAAAACATGCAAATTTCAGTAGCAAAATGAGATGCGAAACAGCCCCGAAGCATGGCAAAAATGCACCCGATGCATGAAATCAATCTCGAAATGCAAGATTAAGCACATGAAATGACTTGTAGCTATACGAAGCATGCATAATTTAAACATGAAGTGTGAAGAAAGAAGCTAGGCAGCCCCCAAAAAAGCATGTTTACAGTTCAAAGCATGGCCAAACAGTGAGCACAAATGGGCCTAAGATAGCATGCAAAAATGGCCAAAAAGAGAGAGGTAATGAAGCAACTCACAAATTCTGGCCCCAAACAGGGAAGGGGCCTTCTACAATATTGAAGAAGGGCCAAAAATATGATGTATTACAGTTTATGACAAACCCCAAAAGTAGATACAAGTATGCTCAAAATGCTATGCAAAATAGGGGCACCAAGAGAGCTATAACATGAAGTATAAAAAGGATGTCCCAAAAAGCCATAAACCATTAATGAAACATGAAGAAGGGGTCAAAATAAGCCTCTTTTCAGTTCGGACCAAGGTCCAAAAATAGAAGCTCAATAGGCTAATAAATCATGCAAAAATGGGGACCAAAGAGGGGGACAATGACAAGTGGTACATGGAGGTCCCAAAAAGTGATGAGCCCTTCTTCAATATTGAATAAGGGCTCAAAATAAGCCTATTTACAGTTTACATCATGCTCCAAAACAGATTACACATAGGCCAAAAATACTATGCAAGATTATGGCATACAAAGGGGGAATGAAGCAAGTGCAAGATGGGGGTCCCAAACAGGGTAAGACCGTTAATGAAAGATGAAATATAGCTCAAAAAAATTCCACTTTCAGTTTTGGTCGGAGCTCAAAACAGCAAGCAAAGAGGGCTAAGAAATGGTTAAAAAATGAGCTAAAAGAAAGGGAAATGGTGCTTACCCTTGAAGACCAAGCCTTGGCTGCCTCTTGGACTGAAAAATGGTGCCTCCTAGCCTCTGAGAAGACTTCCAAGCTGCTGGAAATGGAAGTGGTGGTGTGGTGCTAGGTGGTGATGAAGAAAGGGGTGTAGAACTTGGATGTTTTGAGGGTTAAAGAGAGAGATGGAGAGAGATGTGTATGCCAAGCTTGAGAGCAATTTTTCCAACCCTTTTCACCAGAGCTGGAGGCTGGTTATATGGCCAACAGAGGGGGAGAAAAGGAGGGAAAAAAGGGAGGGAAATCACCCCAAGTTTCCCTCCAAAAAAGTTCCCTTTGGATACAAGTTTTGGAGGGAAAAAAGATGCACAGCTGTAATGTACTCCCTGTAAGGATCAAGGCCAGCCAGGTATTGGAGCTGCAGGTGGCCGGCCGGCCACCCCCCATGGCCGGCCGGCCAGAGGTCAAAAAGGCCAAGTTGAATTAGTGGCCGGCCACCACAAATTGGTGGCCTCCCAGGTGTCCTCAACACAACCCTGTGGTTCAAAATTGGAGGAAGTGAAACAGGAGAGAGAACAAGCCATTTTTCAAAGGGGTTCAAAAGGTTCAGGTGGAATTACTGGCTGGCCATGTGATAGTTGTGTCCTCCCAGGTGTGCACAACACAAATATGTGGTTTGGAGTTGAAGAAAGTGGCCTTAGGGTGGTCAACATTGGCTTTGAAGTGAGAAAAACGGGCGTCAGAGGGCGATGAAGGAATATAACTAGTTGCTGAGACAATTACTGGCCTCCCACCCTTCTACGACCTTCCTGGTGATGAAACAAAGGTTCCTACCAAAAATGAACGAAAACCAATGCAAAATGAAGGTTCGGGGGCCGAGACGCGCAGTCCGAGGCCCCGAAAACTGACTTTTAGGCACGGGAGTGGTGTTCGACCACGAAGTGGGTCTTTCGGACCTCAGTGTCCCTCAAAAGGGAGTAAATAAGATGCATGCCAAAAACCGGAGCAAACGGAGATAGTTAGGCGGTCCCGAACCGAGGCACACGGCCTGACGGCTCTGAAAACCGGGAACTGGGCTCCGAAATGGGCAGAATGGCCTACGACCACGAAATGTAGCCCACGGCCACCGAGAGATGGTCTACGAGACCTCTCCCTCCCTTTGGAAGAGAAACAGAGAAAACCGAGCCTAGTTCGCAAACCGAGGTAAGACACAGAAAAGCCCAGAAGTCCGGAGGCAGGGCTCACGACCGAGACTCTGAAACCTCTGGACGGGCATGATATGCAACATCACCAAGTGCTCAATCGGTGACGTCTGAGTCTTAAGGTCGGTCAAAAATGGGGTGTCTACAGAGGGGTAGTGGATTCAGACATTCCACATCCTCCTTCTCCCGGCATGAGGGTAGTGGACGATCTTCACGACGGTCCTCAGATCGACTTCTTGATGTTGGGAGAGGATGGTGACTGACATCATGAGCCCGATGACTTCACCACTTTCTTGCAGACTCAGGTGATGGCGCCTCTTACCCATGGCGTAGCCCATGCTATTCCAGAGGTTGCTGCTACTGCTAGAGGTGCTCCTGCCGCCGCTCCCGCTCCCGGGCTTCATGTGATCCCGATTAAGGTCGTATACATGCGGCTCGGTTGATGGCGCCTCTTACCCATGGTGTAGCCCGTGTTATTCCAGAGGTTGCTGTTGCAGCTAGAGGTGCTCTTGCCACCGCTCCCGCTCCCGAGCTTCCTGTGATCCCGATTAAGGTTGTATACATGCGGCCAAATGAGGTGATTGAGCAGACCCCCCTTGAGCACATTGAGGAGAGGGATCGCAGATTAGTGATGGCTCTTGGTGTCGAGTAGGTACACACTTCTTCATTTTTTTGCCCATTGTGTTACTTTATGTTTTCGCTGCCCTCTATTATTTCTATTCACTATTCTCAAATCCTCTTTCCTTTTGCAGGTACCCGCGGCATATGCTGATGACCTCCTCCGGACAATTAACCGACTGCTTTTGATTGTGCGGAGGAGACATACTGCTCTGGCTACTCATAGGATTGAGGTATGCTTTTGCCCCCTAGTTTACAATCATGATAGTCTTACTCATAACTTTATTGGACTCTTCTGATATCTGTACTCTCTCTCTCTTTTCAGCTTGAGCCAGCACCAGTTGCACCTGCAGGACCTTCTCCAGCTATGAGACGGAGACAGGGCCTAGTAAGGGACAGAGGAAGAGCTGATTGGGGGAGAGACAGAGTGAGTCAGTGCTCACCTCCCGAGGAATCCTTTGAGGAGTACACAACTTCTGAGGAGGAGGGGGAGGCAGTTGACACGCAGTCTAGCAGCCCTAGTGATGACAGCGATAGGCCTCCTCCGCAGCCGATGAGGAAGAGAGCGAGGATGGGTTGTTGATAATGATGATGATTTCTTGTTTTTGTTTTTTGTTTTGCTTGTAGTTAAAGACTAGCCTCAGATAGACCCTTTTGTTTTTGAAGGATTTTCTATTGTTTTGCTGCTTTGTAAAACGATGATTAGGGTTGGACCCGCTAGTTTATAAAAGACAAAATTTTGAATAATCTCCTTGCACAATATGTGATGAATGGCGTAACCTTTGCATGGTTACTTCGCACAAGACTTAAACCAATGAATATCTACTCTTGCATTCATTCTTGAATCGGATAACAACCCACAACCAGACAAAATGTAAAATACAACTCGATAACAGGAAAAAAAAATGAACACAACTTAGAAATACTAAAAAACATTTGGTACAAACAAAACAAGGCTTAAAACACAACCATGGTACACCAGGACAAAGGCTAGCCTTTTCTGAAATTGCATTGATCTGGGCCATTATTTAGACCTGGCTGGGCCCAAATAAGCACGGCCGGGCTTTACTAAGGCATGGCCAGGCCTAAACATGAGGTCAGTCAGTGCTGTCCAGCTGTCATGCACTGCTCCTTCTCAACCTCTATAAATGGTGCTCTTATGCTATTTTTTTGGGCAGAATAGCAAGTCTTTGGTATTTTGCTCTTAAGATGGAAACATTGCCCAACAATAGGCTCCAAGATTGGGTAGCCACTTTGGACAGCTCGAAAAAGGTGAACTTTCGCGGTTTCAGCCTAAACACCCTTTTTTCTTTAAGCCGCACTTCTCTTTGCTTTCCATTCCTTCATGCTGCAGTTTGATGTTGGAATCCAATCACACATGTATTTCACTTTGGTTCACAAGAGGTGTGTCGGACACTTGAAGAATTTCAAGCATTGATGGAATCCCGGTGCGACGAAGAAATCATGCTGCAGTCCCGTTTTGGTCATGCCCAAGCTTTGGGACGGATGTGTGGGCTAACATTACACGAGGCTCGGTCCTTGGCACATGATGGGGAGCTAGACATCCCCGGTTTAGTTCATCAATTTTCCGCTATTGAAGATAGGAGTGACCTTCTCTGGTGAGGCCATCAGCAACATGCTCTCTGTTTATGCCTTCTTGCGCAATTCTTCCTTGCCCCTAGTTTCGGCGGAGCTAACATCCGGTTGATCGAAGTGGCCCAATGTTTGAAAAAGGGTAAGAGTTGTATGGGCCTGGCACTGGTCGAGACTTTGATGGGTTTGGATGCTTTTCATCGGCGAGAGATTACCCGCTTTGCAGGGAGTTCGATTCTTCTTTAGGTATTATTTCCCACCCTGCTAATTTATAATTCTCACATCACTCAACACTCAATCTTTGTTTTTCTCTCAAAACTTGCTTTTTCCCTTATCATACACCTTTCTATTCTTTAACCTCTCTTATTTTTCATCCCTTCCCAGGTATGACTTATGGATAAACTGCAAGTAGTGGGCCCTTGTCCCGAATACTCGGCCAGAGCTTACTTCTTTCGCCAATGGCTAGTAGATTTCCCTTTAGAAGGGTTGTGGTATGACTGGATGTGCAGCAGATCTACAGCTGACATAACTTGGCATTGCCCCTGGCTTAATTTGGCTAAAAAGAGCTACAGCATGTCCTGACAGTCAGGTGTAGAGTTAATTGGCCTCACACATTGCATATTCTATTTCATTGTCCGGTTCAGGCGCCAGTATGGCCATGATCAGACACGTCCAGGTGAGAAGGTGGAATACCTGGCTCCATTTCCAGTTCGCGCTTTGCACTTGCCTCAATACCTTACTGCCTGGAGGACAAGGGAACTTCTGGCCCCTGCCTCTAGCATCAGTTACGCCCTTTCTGATGAGTGTTTAGCTTGGCTTGAAAACGAAGAACAAGTTGGGCCATCTTTAGCTGCGGAAACTTCTGCGAGTGCAAGCAGAAGACATAGAGCTACCTGACTTAGCTGTGCCCCTAGTTTTACTGCTTTGATATTTTCTTTTCAAGTTTTAAGATGTAAAAAAAAACTTTGATCTAAATCAAAGAGGGAGAATGTACTTGTATTGAAATCAATAAAATTAAAGTTGCGAGTACTGAAAATTTTCCTTTCGGTCCAAGAAATGGTCCAAGAAATGGTCCAAGTTGTAAAAGGGTAAAATTTTGAACAAAATCAACTTTTATTAAAATTTTTCAAAATAATTTTCGGAAATGATCACCACCTGACACGCACGGAATCAACCCTCGAGATGTACAATCCCGAATCAAAAGATCATAACTGCCCTGATTGCATATCACTGCTGCTCTGTATTGTAACTAGTTTTTCTTCCTAAAATGAAGATCACAACCGAACTAATAGATGATGAACAAAGATGACCTGATTAGGAAAATGGATAGGACAGTTGAGTTGGAGATAGTTACAGCCGAACTTCAGGGTGAAGTTGCCTACGTATCCCAAAAATGGGAATCAGGCCTTACGTAGTTCGGCTAAGGTTTACTTGAGTATTAACTCTATCCTTTTGCGCTATAACTTTTGCCAAAGTCGCCCTTTAGCGTTTTCAACCTTGCGAGCTTAGTTTTTCTTTGTTTCTAATTTTTCATGCTCTAACTTTTGCCTAGGTCGCCCTTTCGGGTTTTCGGCTTAACGAGCCTCTCAAGGGTAGAATTTCTTCAACTTGTCCATATTGATCGGTTGTGAGAACTCTGGGCCATCCAAGTCCATAAGAATAATTGCCCCTCCTGACTAGATCGATTTGATGATGTAAGAACCAGTCCAATTGGGTCTGAACTTGCCCCTAGGGTCATGGATAGGAGCTCGGTTTTCTTTCAGCACCATGTTCCCTTCTTTAAGATTTATGGACTTAACTTTCTTGTTAAAAGCCCTGGCAATTCAACGTTGGTAGCCCTGGACATGATACAATGCCCTTAGTTTTCTCTCATCAAACAACATTAACTCATCGAACCTACTTCGTTGCCAGTTCGCCTTCGCTATTTGACACTCAGCCATAACTCGTAACGACGACACTTCAATGTCGTTCGGCAAAATAGCCTCCATCTCGTAAATGAGAGAATATGGGGTTGCCCCTGTAGATGTTCGGATTGAGGTTCTGTAGCCCCAGAGTGCAAATGGCAGTTTATCCGGCCAGTCCTTATAAGTTTCCACCGTCTTCTGCAGAATTCTCTTGATATTTTTGTTGGCGGCCTCGACAGCTCCATTGGTTTGTGGCCTGTAGGTTGATGACTTATGGAAAGCCACGTTATATTTCTCAAGCAAGTCTATCACCTCTTTCTTGAAGTGCAACCCATTATCGGAGATAATCTCATTCAGAACTCCGTATCGGCAGATGATATTGTTCTTGATGAACTTAGCCACATGCGACGCTTTTAGCACAGAGTAGGACTAGGCCTCCACCTATTTGGTAAAGTAGTCGATCGCTGCCAAGATGAATTCATATCCGTTTGACCCCTTTGGTGTAACTGCGCCGATAAAATCTATCCCCCAAACAGAGAATAGCCATAGTGAAATCATGTTGTAGAGCTTCGACAGTGGAATGTTCATGCGATTGGCATGAATCTGGCATTTGTGGCAGCACCATACAAAATTAATACAATCCTCTTCTATGGTTGACCAGTAATAACCTTGTCTAAGGACTTTTCGGGCGAGCATCACATCATTCATGTGGGCTCCACACTTTCCTCCGTGAATGGCCTCCATAAGGCGCTTTGATTCCTCTTCCTCAACACATAATTTATGCATTCCCAAATGGCCTCTTTTGTACAATTTGCCCCTGCAAATGATAAATTGGACAGCCAGACGCCATATTTCCTTGTTTGTCTTTGGCATTTGCCCTTAGCGGATACACCTCTTTCTCCAGGAAATTTCAAATATCGTAGTATCAGGGGTTCTTATTTGAAGCCTCATTTATTGCGACAATGGTTTCATAGATCGGCGTGTACTTCTGTTCAATAATGATCGGACGCATCCTGACTCCAAATGGAATGTCTTCCATAGAAGATAGAGTTGCTAGTGCGTTAGCAAACCGGTTGTTCTCCCTTAGCAGATGGGTAAATGGTAGCTTTTTAAACCTCGGAATTAACATATCCAAGGCCTGATGGTAAACCTTCATTTTCTTCTCTTTAACCCGCCAATCTCTGTTGGCTTGAGACACAACCAAGTTCGAATCCCCGATGACATCCAATATTTTTGCCCCTAGTTCCAGGGCGGCTTCTAAACCAACAATACACGTCTCATACTCTGCTTTGTTGTTGGATACTTTGAACTGGAGTTTGAAAGCTAAAGGTATATGGGAGTCATCGGGTGCTATCAGCAACATACCGATCTCATAACCATATTGATTGTTTGTTCCGTCAAAGTACATCATCCACATTTTTTCCTCTATTTGCAAAATATCTTCATTTGGAAAAAAGTACTCCACCGTTTCATTCCTCTCTACTGGGTGATCTGCCAGGAATTCCGCTACAGTTCTCCCTTTAACCGACTTGCGTGTAACATATTTAACATCAAATTCGGAGAGCAGAAGCAATCGATAGGCTAGCTTACCCATAAGTGTTGGTTTCTCAAAGAGGTATTTGATGGGATCTAATCTCGAAACTAGAATTACCGAGTGAGCTAACATGTAGTGCCTCAACTTCTGAGTAGCTCATACCAAGGCTAGGCAAGCTTTCTTGAGGGGAGTGTAACAGGTCTCATAGTCCAGCATTTTCTTACTCAAGTAGTAAATGGCTTTCTCCACCTTGGCCTTCAACTCCTAAGCTAACATACACCCTATGGTTGAGTTTGTCACTGACAGGTACAAAATCAGCAGTTTTCCCGGTTCTGGTGGTGATAACACAAGCGAATTCTGCAGGTACTACTTGACCTGCTCAAAAGCGAACTGACAGCGATCATCCCATTGAAATTTATTTCCTTTCTTCAGGAGACCAAATAGTGGTTCATAAGTCAAGGTTAATTTTAAAATAAACCACCTTATGAATTGCACTTTACCTAGAAAATCGCCCACCTCCTTTTCAGTCCTTGGTGGTGGCATTTCTAAGATGGCTTTGATTTTGGAAGGATCTACTTCAATTCCTCTCTGTGTGATCAAGAATCCCAGCATTTTTCCTGTTGTTACATCGAAGGTACATTTTTGTAGATTCAACCTCAATCTATACTTTCTGATCCGTTGAAAGAATTTCTCCAGTGCGGTGTAGTGGTCCTCTCGATCTTTGGACTTGACAATCATATCGTCCACATACACCTCAACCTCTTTATGGATCATGTCGTGCAAAATGGTGATTGTAGCCCTTTGATAAGTGGCCCCAGCATTCTTCAACCCAACGGCATGATTCAGTAGCAGTAGGTGCCCCACAAAGTAGTGAAAGCGGTCTTCTTCATATCCTCGGGTGCCATCAGAATCTAGTTATACCCGGAAAACCCATCCATGAACGAGAGCAATGCATGGCCCGCGGTGAAGTCTACCAACTCGTCAATATACGGTAATAGAAAATCATCCTTCAGACTAGCCTTATTCAGATCCCTGAAGTCTACACAGACCCTGATTCTATCATCCTTCTTTGAGACTGGAATAATATTGGCCAACCACGTTGGATACTCAGATACAAGCAAGAACCCTGCCTCAATCTGTTTGGTAACTTCTTTTTTGATCTTCAAAGCCCAATCTGGGCGAACTCTGCGCAGCTTTTGCTTAATTGGTTGGGCCTCAGGGTCAAGAGAGATCCGGTACTGTACAATCTCAGGATCGATTCTAGGCATGTCTTCATAGGACAACGCAAAAACATCTGTGAAATTTTTTAATAAAGCAATTAAATGCTTGCGTTCCTCCGTAGACAACATGGACTCGATCTGGACCAAGTGAGGATCTTCCTTAGTACCCACGTTAATTGATACAATTTCATCTGTATAGGGCTTAACACGCCTCTCCTCCTCATGATCAATCAAATTTTTCAAAACCCAAGGAATTTCTTCCTCTTCGTTTATGTCAAAATTTTGAAAATTAAGATCAGTACAACAAACCAAAGGCACAGAGAAGTAGACAAAGTTCACAATATTCCCATTCAAAAAGTCTGGATCTTCGGTTATAGTAGACTCAAAAGAAAAGCTAAAAGACGACTTGGATAGGACTTTTGTATCCGGGTTACCACTCCCAGAAGTACCAGACTCAAAGGAATTCGAATTTGACTCTGACTCCACTGACTCAGTGGAATCAGATCCAGACTCACTATCTGATCTAGAACTGCCGATGACGCCTTGCTCAAACTTCTAGACTAGGCATGGAGCCTCAGACGCATCCACAATAAGATTGGAGAAATCCGGTGCTGGGTTATCCCCGATCATTAAGATAGTAAAACTATCCCCTAAGTTGACGGACTCAGCTTCAGCAGTAGAACTTACTAATAGGTCAGCCAGTGCTTTTCCCAACAGCTCTTCCTCTTCAATGTCCAGGCTTGCAGTCTCGCCTTGATTTGTGCTAAGGCTCAGGTCTGCTTGTTCATTCTCCTCTTCTGGTAACTAGTGTCCGAAGAAGATCTCGAATCCCAGATACCTTGTTTTTGTTTCCTTGTCAAACCAGGGCTCTGGGAATCCACAAAAGGGGAAGTCTTCCCCTTGGTGGACAAAACGTCCGTTCAAGGTTCCCTATATTGGTTTATGGATTAACTTGTACTGCCTCCTAGTACTTTTTGCTTTCAACCTCGTAACTCCTCCCCATTTTTTTGCCAATCTGCAGAGGTATGTTTGTATCCCAGCCTGAAAGCGTAGGGGTTGTGACTCATCTCCTTGGCGACAGTGCCCCCCTGCCTACCACTTTGGCCTATTCCTGATTCGGGCATATGCCCCTATTTGTTCATAATGTAGATGGATTGCGCACTCACGTAGTTCTCATTGCCCTCTGCCATGATGGATTGGACCAACCGAGCTTCTGCCAGAGAGAAGCCAGAAAGAAAAACGTCCTCCTTCCTATGTATGATTTCCAATAATGGCGCAGTGGTTCCCTGAGGAGGATAGATCGCAGAATTACCGTACACAGTGGCAATCCCGCCTTTGAAGGTGTACTTTACTAACTGATGGACTGTTGATGATACAACCCTCATCTGATGTAGCCAAGGCCTTCCCAGTAGTAGATTAAAAGTGACCGGAACGTCCATGACATGGAATTCCACCTCATGCTCAGACAGGCCGATTAGGATATAGCTCTTGAATGTTCCTATAACATCCCTGCTCGTATTGTGATAAGCCCGGATGGCCTGAGTCATGGATGTATAGTCAACCGGCCTCAAACCGATGACATAGGCAGTCCTCACCAGACATGCATTGATCGCCGATCTGGTATCTACTAACACCACCGAAATTCATTTTTTCTGACTTTTCAGGGTTACATATAAGGGTCAGTTGTGGTTGGCACCCTCAAGTGATAAATCCTTATCTGTAAAAGATATCACAGGCGTAACGTCCCCAGATGTAACCAACGATACCAATTGGTTAACAGTGGTATCGATAGGCAGTTTAGTCCAGTTCATTACCTCTAGCAATGCTTGTCTATGCTCCCGGGATGCTATTATTAGCTCCCAGATTGATATGTCAGCCTGAATCTTCTTGAGCTATTTCAAGACCAGGTTTTTCTCAACATCCTTCTCTTTTGCTATTTCAATCTCTTTTCTAGAGGTCTCTGGCTGATCTAATGCCGTGGGTTCGAAGTACCGACCACTTCGGGTTATGTGATTGATTTCGTCAGTATACCAAGTGTCATCTGGGGTATCAGCTTTCCACCATTTGTCAATGTACGCATGACTTAGGTCGCTGTCTTCCCACCACTCTCCGGCAGTTATAGTCAGGCTAACATCAGGTTTTATCTGGAGCATGTTAACATCATGCGCCCCATCATCATACCATTCTTCCTCCACCACAGTCTTGGTTTCTGAATCCTAATATTTTATGAGCTTCCTCAACATCCTTTTTTGGTCGCTGGGCTCCCATTCGACCTTTTTGGTAGTTTGGACATCACCCACCGTGTCTTGGGTTCTTCTTTCTCTTTTCCTTTTCCTTGCTCCAGAGCGATCTTTGTCTAGATCTCTTCTATCATTTCCCTTTGAAATTGTTCCAGTGCCTGTTCTCTCTCAGTCAGAGGTGTAGCCTCAGCCATGCCACTAGCACCAATTTCCTTTTCCTTTTCAGTCTCTCTTATCTGTTCCTCCACATCTGACTCCTCCTCACTCAGCCACCTATTGCTCATTTCTGGCTGGCTTGGATCCCACCATCCCATCTGAACACTGCTTATATCCTTTTCTTCAAAGAACTAGAGGTTATCTAGATCCTTTTTTAGCTTGGCCAGATCCTCTTCTAAGTTAGCCAAGTCATTTAGGCCTTATTCAGGCCAATCATTCTGATCTTGCCCTAACTAGTTCTCCTCAATAGCATTAATGCTGGGAAAGTCCGGCAAGATGACTACTGGCTTTGGCTAATCGACGAGCGAGACCCCCTTCTCTATGACACGGGTATCAGACGATCCTGTCTTCAGTGCATTTTCCTCTTTCTCCATTTCTACTACTACGGGCCTGGATTGGGTTTGTGGTGTTAGATCCATCATGCACATGTTTGTGCCTTCTGGAATAACCACCTTCGGTTTTGGTAGGTGGGATGAGGTAATGTATGTGCTAGGGTTGAAGGTAGGTGGTAGTGTATGGATTTGGTTAATGTTTTTGGGCGGGGGAACTTGGTTGTGTATAGGAAGTGGGTTGGTTGTTATGTTTGGTTTGGAAGGTGGGGCGATGACTTTGTTGTCAATGAGATCCTGAATTTCATGACGTAAACGGTAGCATAGGTCCGTGGGGTGACCATGTTGTTGGTGAAAGATGCAATACTAGGTAGGGTTATGTTTGGGTGGCAATGGGCCCAGAAGTGGACGAGGATCAAGAGGCTTGAGATGCCCATTTTCCATTAATAGTTTAAGGGCGTGGGCTGGGCTCATATAGAGGGGAGTAAAAGTTCTTTGGTTCCGGGGTGGGCCGGTATTTTGTGAAGGTTGTGAAGTTGTGGCAGTAACAAAGAGATTAGCCATCTTGGCCGTTGAAACAACAGTATTGACATCCGCAGGCCGTGGAATAGTTCTATTGCCAGCATTGGTATTCTGAGAGAATGGCCTTCTTGCGAGTTCGCTTGTTCTATGGATAATGCCCTTTTTGAATGAACTCTCAATCTGGAACCCCAACTCATGTAAGGAAGCAAAGCTGGATAACAGTACCACTATCATCGTCTGCAACATATCTAGTTCAAGATTCTGGACCACCAGCTGGACTTGTTCTCTTTCAGCAGGTCTATTTGTCATTCGGGCTGCCTTGGCTCTCCACTGGGCGACAAAATCAATGAATGATTCTTTAGGGTTCTGGGTAGTAGCCTCCAGCTCACTAATGGTTACATCTATCTGGGTGTTATATAAATACTGATTGACAAATGCCTTAGATAGCTCCTCCTAATTTCGCTTTGTTGAGTCTTCCAATTTAGCGTACCAGATGGCCGCCACATCAGACAAGGTTCTCCCAAACAGTGATTGTTTCTGAGCGCTAGACAAGCCTATTGGCCTTAGCACATCTGAAAACAAGCAGACGTGCACAATCAGATCCCAACTTCCATCAAATCTGTCGATGTAGGGCATCTTAAATTTCTCCATAATTTGACCGAAGCCTCAGTGTACCCGTCTTCGATATCCGGAATGGAGTTGAAGCCTTGAGATTTCTTTAATGCTTTCTCTAATCTAGCAATCTTGACCAAGGCCGGATCAATTTCATTGATATCAAAAGGAAAGATTCCTATGGGAGGTTGAACTGGAGGCCTATAAGCCGGAGCTGGGGGAAACATTTCTTGAAGATTTGGGATTTGGGGATTTTCTACTGGTGGGGGTAGATCCGGGTTTGGCTGAGTAGCCAGGATCGGATGCACAGTTGATGCTGATGCCCCAGATGTACATCGTAGATCGGCGATAATTTCATTCTGTGCAGCCATCATTTGGTTTATAGTATCCATGGTTATCCGGAAAGCTGCCATCATGGCAGCAAATTCCTCCGTGTTCTGTGCCATTGCTGGTCTGGTTGACCTAGATGCTGGTGAACTGATTGAGTGAGAACGGATAGGTGTTTACAGGGTGCTTTGTATTGGTGCTGCTGACTGTCTGTTCCTTTTTCGTCGGGTGACTGGTGGAAGTGAGACTAACATAGGCTGGCCACCAACAAAGTCTTGAGCTTTGCAAAGCCTGCCAAAACGAGTTCAGACAACTTGGGGAATATCGGGTCTTTCTGAAGCTATGATGGTAAACTACCTAGCAAAAAGAAAGAAAGAAAAACATAATCAAAATCAGACAGTACTTCGGCCCCAATTCACAACAGCCATAACACACAACTGAACTATAATCCCCATTGAACTTTGTTCTCAAACTCATACTGATATGAACCATCCTGTACAGTCTCACTGTAAAAGCACATACCAAGTAAAAGAACCAAAACACCCTTATGGGGGGAGGGGGTTACCTTGTCCTAGATTTTTGACATGATCTATGTTGCACTACTTTAATCAACGAGTTTCACAACATCCTGCAAATGGGTGGCATCCTGTCCTAATTTGGAATAGTCACTATAGCCTTACTATATGCAACTAGGTCAAAATGGTCGAAAGGGTACCTTAGCAAGATTATCTAATATACCTCTCACATCTAACACCGAGAAGTGAAAGGAGGATCAAGCGGCACAGCGGTAATCCAGATCCAAGGGTTGTGTTTCCAACATGGCAGAGCCCATGATCGGTTAGCCTTTTGGCAATCTTTTTGGGCAAGCCTCCGGCAAACCATCCAGGAATAACAGATGGAATACATAGTGACTTAAAGTAACCATGCAAATGCAATGCAAAGAGCATATAAGTGTAGATAAAATTTTACATCATGAGCTTCAAGTCAAGTTCTGTAAATCCCCAGTGGAGTCGCCAAAAACTGTGGCTTGCTTTCGTGCTCCTTTCGGATACGACTAACCCCATAGTTCGGACTCCCGTGTTTTTGAATCTGATTTCACGAAGTGCAATGTGAAACAGTGAAAACGCCAAAGAGTCCAAATTTGACAATTCTCTTGCAAAATCGATATTTGAATCAAATGTCATAAATGGACTGTTTTTTCTAGATTTCAGAGTCGCCACTTAAATATTTTTTGAGAAATTTAAGAAATCCGAGACTCGTGCCAAAGGCCATTAGTTCTTCATCACCAAAGTGTCTCGGCTCGGAAACTCAGGTACGAGAGGGAAAGGTCATGAATTGAGCACCCCACTCGCCCGATTAGAGATCGACCTCTACTAATCATGATGTGATTCTTATTTATATTATATGCTCTTGTTCTGGTTGTTAGACTTACATTACTATGTGACGCACATAAGTATAGACTAATTTGTGAAGATTAGAACACTTTGATTTCATGTTTATTTGAAATTTTTTTTTGATACTCGTCACTTGAAAATGTGAGTTTGTACATTAATCAATTTGTCCCAATTTTGGCAATTAGCCTCCACCCACAGGCATTCAAACAATTATGTCATTTAAGCAATTAGCCTCATGGAAATATGCTTGGCATGGCAACACAAATATTCAATGTAAGATACTAAAACTCAAAATTGCTTACCTAGTATTCCGAGCCAAAACAAAGCAAAATAATTAGAAATATGTATGCTCCTAACTAATGCAATATGACTAATGCAACGCACATGTTATGTAATTTTAATAGGCTCGGCTATAAACATGGCATATGATTCCATTCAAGACATACGATAAAGCACGTATACAAGCAATGAATTTATGAATTTAAACATTTGGTTAGTATGATGAGCCGAACCTTGGATGCATGTAAGACAATGGATACGAATCATAAGAATGCTAATTTGAAAAATCATATTCTATACTAACCATCGTAAGCAAATAAGTAAAAGGGAGAAAGACGTGGGATTGGAAGACATACAACTTATTACATGTTGGCCCTCGCACAAGAGGGTGCGAATCAATGTCCGAGAGTCCGAATTAAACTAATTATTACAAAGAATAATGAATGAATAAGAATTAACAGCTAGCTACTTTATTACAACAAAGATAATAATGAGAAATAAACTAGCTATCTAAGTTAACTAGCCATAATAATTACAAATAAACAATAATAATAATTACAACACTAATTACAACAAGACTAATTGTATCAATAATAAGTAACTACAACAATAATAATTAATTACAACAATATTTGGAGCATTAATTTACAACATTAATGTAAGCAAGGACGCACAAGGGTTGCATGCACAGTGCCCAAGAACTGCTCTGTTTGCTTAGGCCTGCTCTGTTTCACCTTTAGCTATTGCCCTCTGTTTTCTGCAAAACATACTACTGACCAAACATTGATGGCCGGCCGGCCCCGATGAGGCCTGGCTGGGTCCAAGAAGGGCCGGCTATGCCTTAATTTTATGCAAAATCTTGTTTTTGTGCTTTGAAGTGAAAATAGTGCAGACAGAGCAGTATCAAGCCCTGTTTGTCTCTTCTGCCCTTCTCTGTCATGGAAAGCCTCAAGAGAAGAACGAAGTCGTTTTCAAAACCATCAATGAACAAGTTGATTGCTTGATGATTGTGGACACAATTTGGACAAAGATCAATGAATGCAATGAACAACAACTACCTCTCCCTCCTATCATAGAGTGAACTGAAAGAGGGAGGTAGAGACGCTTCAAGGTTCATCAAAACATCATGAATTGACGTATGACGACCCTTGACACAATGGACTCCGCATAACGTCTGGCCAAACCCAAGCAATATGACTAATTTTCTTTATGTGGGTTGGTTCATTTTAGCAATTTTTAAACCTTTCCATTCTTTAGTCCATTAAGTCCAAGCTGATGATTACGTCCACCAAAGGAGAAGCGTGTCAAACGGGAAGTGATTCTCAACATGAAAGAGAGACTATGCTGTTGGCGATGAATCTCTGTAGAAATTAAGCCATTATGCATAGATCTCTAGCTCATGTTTTAAACAACCATCAACCGATTGAAACAACTCTCAAATGAAAAGAATGGATGATAGGTTGCTTGTTTAAATGAGGTTCTTAACATGGAAATTAATTAAAGAAAAGCTAGAACAACATGCAACAAGCTATGTATGCGAACATATGAGACAACAAGCAAACCAATCAAAGCATGAAGTAATTAAATAACCTAGGACAACCCTAAAATAGCCCTAAATGGGTGAAAAACAGTGGCTCAAAGTGCATGAAAAGAGCCCAAAAAGCTAAACAACAAACAAAGAAAATTAGGCTAGTAAGCAAGAACAAGAAGGGGTGGTTAACCCCTCCGCTTTTGAAACCTCAAAGCATGATTTTTAGCCTATTTTAAACTCTGAAAATCAATTTAGAAAGCAAAGAAAAAGGGTGTAAAACAAGGGTTTGAGCTATAGGTGAAGGTGTAAGAAAGAGTATTAACTCTCTGTACCTTTTGGTAGCTATCCAAACTTAAGTTTAGACACTTGAAAGATGATCAAAATAATACAAAAATACAAAAGCTAGATAGCAAAAGATAGCAAAGAGAGCAAGAGAAGAGATAGTAAGCTTATACCACTCAAGAAAGGTAAGCTTTTTGTTGTGAATCAAACTAGGTCCAAACACACTCTCAAGCTTGAATTGTGATGCTCAAGGCTCAACCAAGGTTCCAAAGCTAAGGTGTGAAGGTGTATATGGTGTATGTATATAGGTTGAAGGTGGTAAGCTTGCTCAAAGGTGGTTGCTTGCACAAGAAGAAGGAGCTCTCAAGAAGATGTATAAGCTTTTTAGAAATTCTTCAACCCTCAAAGCGGAGATAGAACTTTGTTTTTATAGAATTTGAGCAAGAGAGGTCATAAATATCTTCAAAAATGGACAACTGACGGGCTCTCGCCCAGAACAGTGTTTCTCGCTACTAAGGCACGGCCGGCCATCAATAGCCACGGCCAGCTGTCAATGAGGCACGGCCGGGCCTCAATGTTATCCCCTGTCTCTTTACTTCAGACTCAGCAGAGGGTGACACAGTGTGTAAAAATAGATTTCTGGGGTATAAATAGTGGAAATATTGAAGGTTTGGGATTGTTTCGGAGCTTAAACATAGTCCCTTTATTGAGACCTCGAACCATCACAACACCACTTTTATCATCAAGTGTACCATGCAAAGTGCTCGAACCTTGCGGACGATCAAAAATGGGGTGTCTGCAGTCCAGTGGATATGAGTAATTTTGCTCATTTACCCCTCAAGTGGGTGTGTGCCACTTGATGCACTTAATAGCATCTCCAACCCAACACATTCAATTAGCGGATGAACATACATTTTTTTTATTCAAAAAGTAAATATAGAGTATCTCACTATTATGCAAGGATTTTCTGTCCCTAAATAACCATGTTTCCCTGTCCCAAATTACTCACAACCATTGGATCATATGAGAATTCTAAGATGTGAAAATCTCAAGACATATCCAATGGTTGTGAATGATATGGGAAAATGGAATATGGTTATTTGGGGACAGAAGATCCTTGCTGCTTACTATTCATCCAAACTCCAACCACAATCATCATTTTATACTCTAAAGATTTTCCTCCAAAATATTTTCATCAAAAAGTGAATAGTTTTTGTTCATTAATAAATATTTAATTTTCAATTTTTTGTTAAATATATTTAATATTATACTCATTTTAAATGTATGATTTCACCCTTTTCAATGATAGCAATTTTACAAAAATTAAATTTACATACTAAAAGTTACTTGTAATATAATCAAAAATATAAAATGAATAGTGTTATGGAGATCCTCCTCAATTTCTCGTACTCCCTCTATATTTGGACCATCAACCCATTCTCCTCCCAAATGGAGATGATTTTAGAGGATGGGTTAAAGGCAAAATTTCTTCAAATATGAAAATATAGAGGATGAGTTAGAGATGCTCTAATTGGCAAAATGATATGGAGAAGAACAGAAGGATTACAATTTTTTTTTGATGACCTGGTGTTTCGGCTAGCTTACACGCACATTGACTAATCCTAGGATCCACACAAAACGTTCCCTCCACTTGGATTGGGCAAATCTAGGACAGAGCTCGCGGACGTGATAACTCCATGATGACCACCAATTCTTCCAACTACACAGAAATTGCCCAATCCATTGCCAATTGAACATAAAAAGATCCGAAATTTTCACTCAAAATTCATAATTTTGCCTCTTTAAGATCTATCTTGCAATGTAAATTGGCAAACATAGTTTTCACTTGCTAATTTTGAATGTAAATAACATTGAAGCAGTCGCTCTCTAAATTTTTACATTTACTTTGCGCGAACTGTTTGTAAATAGACCTTTCGACATAGCTTAAATTCAATTAAAACTAAAACCAACGCCAAGCAACATCAATACCAAAGCCACCGACTTATGAAGAAAAAACACTATCTTTCCTGCATCAGTTGGTCATTCGGAGTGTTCCAATTGGGAGGTCCAATCCAATCCAGTAGTACACTTTGATCTCATCTACCTCAAGCAACACAAGCCAGTAATCGTGGAATTTCACAATTTTTTTCATGCTTTGATACGCCTTAATGCAACATAAGCGAGTAACCTGTATCCTACAATCATCAAAAGCAACACACCAATGCTCACTGTTGGGTGAATTTGCCCTTCAACATCTTCTTCAATAAACCTACAATTGGCTTTGTTGCCAATTCCACTATGGGAGCAACCAAGTAGTGATAATATATCCTTTCCTTCCCCATATTGGACATTAATAAGAAGCCTATAGCTGTAATATGTGGTAGATGTATACTTCATCCAAGCCAAGCAAGATGGGATTTTATGCACGTAAAACCCTCCTGTTAAAACAAATGCCAACATTGTGACCGTAACCATAGTAGAAGCTCGCTTAGCATCCATGATCAAAGCACCAAGAGCGAGCCCTAGACCTTGTGAGGCGAGCACGTAACCAAGCAAAACCAATACAGTCAAAAGAAAAGCACCCATTTCAGATTTCAGACTGGCCATCCAATAGCCTATGGTGATGAATATTGTAGGCAAAATGAGCTCCATGGGTAAGTCCCCAACTATCCGAGCCATGAAATAGGACGAAAGGGTGTACATACCCGAAGCTCGTTCCTTCATGAAGACGGCTCGTTCTTGAGGAAAGGCAAACACGGCATTGAAGGAAGGGAGGACTCCCCAAAAGACTGTGAAAAAGAAGAGGAGGCCTAAGCGGTCTTCAATATTGCGGATATCAGAGTGCCACCACATAGAACCGGCTAGTAGTGAGGCAACGAGTACTTGGAAGACTCTAAGGGAGTCGAAGGCTTCGTGCCTTCGTTCCTTGAGGCTTCTTTGGAAAAGAATGGTGAATTGGGTAAACCAGGTGGAAATGCTGCTTCTGAAGCTTCTTTTGCATTCTCTGGAAGTATGACTATGACTAGCATTTGTTAGAGTCTCTTCTGGGGCTGTAGTTGTTATGTCTAACATACAGGCAGATTTGACATGGGGTGCTAGCAAAGTGTTGTAGGAGGCTACGAGGGAATGCTTTATGTTTGGCTTCTCTCTTTCACTTACACCTTCAAGATGGCACACACCTGCGCATATATAATATTTACACACAGTTTAGTTACCATATTAATTATGCAAATTTCACACAAAAATAAAAAAGCAATACACACAAATCATAGCATCTTCACTCTGCACTGCTTCACAAACTAGCTTCATTGTTACTAGACAATTAGGGTTTGTTTGGGAAGTGGGTTGACATTTTGACTTTTTAATTATTTTAGCCTGGAGTTAAAAATTTCGTTTGAGAAGGATTTTTTTTTTTATTTTTTTGACTTTTTATGAAAGAAAAAATATAATAATTATGAGTTAAATGTGATATTTTATTTTATTAGGCTAAAAAATCTATTTTATTTTTTCGTGCGACTATTTAGCAAAAAAATCCGAAACCTTCACTTTCCAAACGAGCTATTAGATTAACAACATAGCTACTTGTTTTTGTTTGTTTTTTTTAAGTAGGTAGTGCAAGCGCATACTTGAGTGTAGTATAGTTATTTACACTGACATGATATCTCATTTGGAATCTTGTGATCTTTGATAGTTAGAACACTAATAATAGGGACATTAACAAGTGTATTAATTTTAACGGCTTTGGTTGGTAGCTCAAAAATTAGTGACCCTAATGGCCCTAATTTTCATATAAAGTAAAAAAAAAAAAAACAACAAAGTAAAAAAAAAAAAGAAAAAAAAAACAGACTTACCCAAAAAGGAAATTAGGGCCATTAGGGCCACTGTTTTTAGGGCCACAAAACATTTTTCTAATTTTAAATGGATTCCATATCTGAAACTCACATATTAGCCTTGTATCTAAGTTGATACAATTGTTGAAATATTTATTAGTATTCCTAATATTACTGTAACTAAAATAGTATGCTAAACAATTTGTAACTTTGTATATTATTACTCAATAAATGATTATAAATATTTGAAAGAAATACATGGATGTTTTGGGAAGTTAGTAAAAAATTAATTTTTTGACTTTTTTAGCTTATTTTGTCTTTTTGTGAATAAATTATGTAAGAAGTGAAATGATCTAAAATGGATAAAAAAAGGTAGAAACTAACTTTTTACCAACTTTATAAAAGACTCCACAGAATATATTTTAGAGCCTGTATCATCTCTGTCTTGAAATATCTAATCCAACAAAAAAAGTACAGTCCATCCACACTGCCTTAAAAAAATTATTATCACCAACAATAACCACTTTGCTGCCCCTCTACACTAACAGGAGATACTTGCCAAATGAACTAGATAAACTCTTGGGTCATGGTCCACAAAAAACAATGGCATGCATATATCTTCATAGACTAGAGAAAGATATATAGAATATAAAGAACCACAAACCCCACTTACTTTTAAAAATAATTTTATTTTTTAATAACTAGTATTACTCTACTAGCCAGTAATCGGGGGGTGGGTGGGGTTCGGGGGATCCTGGCCCTCAAATTTTCTGTAAAATCTTCATTATATATATATACTTTTGTCAATTTTTTTTATTTATATATTGCATAATATTTCTTTCAATTTCAATCTAACACTCAAAAAAATCTATAAAGACCCTAATAGAGTAGAGTTACCTTTTAAAGAAAACATTTACAATAATGGTGATAATATTTTCTTATTATGTATTATTTATCCTCTTATGTGTCAGTGCTATATTAGTATCAAATATGAATGGTTAAGGTAATAAAAAAATTGTGGTAAAAAAGATAATTATTCTAACATTATTGTAGTTCAAAAAAAAAAAAAAAATTGTAACATTATTAAAAAATTTTAATCCGGTCCATGTTAAAAGAAATATAATTTATTTGTGAGTTTCTATAGTGTATTTAATGGAATCACTTGTCAAATTTTATATACCCAAGGATATTGTATAATAGATTAATTATATTAAGATTTTTTTAACTATTACCAAATATTACCTTTCACGTTTATTTATAAATTCTTACATTTTGACCTCCTTAACTATAAAATTTATACAAATAATCTTTAATTAAGACTAATCTCTTATAATTTTATTAGTCCAATTGACCTCTATTAAGGAATATTTAATAATGATTTAATCAAATAAAATTCCAATGAATCCATTGACGGCTCAATAAATTTATTCTATGCCTTCTCTTTGATAAAATGACACCCGATCGATGAAATCTTAGCTCCGCCCCTAGTAATAATAGGTAGGACAGAAGAACAAACCAAAAAAGCTGACCAGGGTTGGTGTTGGTGGTAGGAGTCCACTGAACTTGGTGGTGCTTGTGAATTGCGCCAACACACACTAGCCTACCCCACCATCACACACACACACATATATATATATATAATTTTCTTTTCCTTATATTCAAATCCCAAGAAAGTTTACTTTGGTGGGTTAAAATGGGCCTTCCTATGCTAAGTATCCGAAGACGTGGTGCTCCCAAAATATTCCACGATTGAAAATATATGGAAAAAGGTAGTGATAAAGAGACGCACAAAAAAGGAAAAGAGAAGAAAAAGAAAGAGCACACTTCCGAAGCTAGTGGTTGGACCAATTAATGTTTCATGCCATTGAGGTCAAATTGTGACAAGTGTGTGGATCATTCTATATATATATATAGTAGGTTCTTGATCTTATCTTATAACATTTGGAAAGAAAAGGCACTATTTGCTTTTGCACATATAACAATTTCATGGGTTAACCTTCATCACAAAAGGCCAATTCGTACTACACTCAGTGCAGATGATATATTATATAACTTTTGTTATGAAAACAATTATATTGAATTATAACTCACCAAGTTAATAAGATTACTATTCTTTTTGAACACATTATATGACTTAAAATATGTCATATCGTAATAAAAGGAGTGCACAGTACAAATTCAATATTTTTTACAAAGGCTTAGATCACTTCGCAACTTGTAGAATTCAAGTATAAGTAACTCCATGAATCATGAGTCAAAAAAGTACACAGGTGATTACTTTCGGCAAGAACGCAAAATTCAATTTCGTAACCACAAAACAAAACGCACTTAAAATGCATTAAGAGTAACCTATCAACTATGGTGGAAAAGCCTAACAAGATTGACCCCATAGACATACACATATTCATGTACATGAGCCTGACAAGATTCTCGAAGCCATTGTCTCCACCAATTCATCAACCCAAACATAAAATAATGTATTTCACAAGGGTTGCTTATCTTGGAAAGAATATGCCATGTGGGATGTTATGTATTTTTTTAATTAGCAAAGCAAAATTTCATTGAAAAATATGAAATTAAAGGTACAAAAAGATGACAAGTTATATATATGAGTCAATATATATGATCACATGCTCTCCAATTGCATATTGAGTGTCTACCCAAGAGGCTAGCTGTAATTAAGTGGAGTATTTTTATTGTTGGTCAAGAATTTAGAAATAATAGTTTGTCTCGGTATAGTTTTAATCATATGATTATGTAAAATTTCAAAACACGACAATTTCAAAATACAATTTTATATAACTGTAAGTGCATTAGAACATACGAATAAAAAAAATTTAGAAGTAAAAAAATCCAAGGTCCTATTTGTTTATTTCTCTCTCCTTCTACTTCTTATTTTTTTTAGGAACCATGACTAATAGTTTCAAGGAAAGTGGTTCAACATAGATGCTATCTCACGCAATCAATGGTGTCTCATTCCCTTAATCCACATTACCATCATTACGTCCATTAATAAAAAAAATCAAAGAACAATACATAATGAATGTTGGTTTAATACTCCAAAGTTGGACATCTATTTTTAGCTTTAAAATATAAAATAAAAGAAAAAAGATAGTGCCAAGTCAACATGCTCTCCACCTACATTTTTATATTCATTAATTAACTATATAATTGGATTCGTGACAATACCCACCATACCATTCTTAACAAAAACTAATTAAAAAATTGGATCGCTTTGCATAGCCTCAAACTCCAAATCCTAGAATTTCTAGCACTATAAAGATTGGACCTCCAAAGTATGTAGTGGTTTTGTAACCCGCATTAAGGACCCCACATTAATCACTATTGGAGTAGTAAAAATTGAATGGTTTGAAATCATTATTTGATTCAAATACTCTTTTCTAAGTAAGGATACTTTAACCATGAAGACCTTTCGAGCTCAAAGTAATATCTATATATATATAATAAATAAAAAAAAAGAAGGTCCTAATAAGTATGCTCCCTGCATTTGGTGAGAATCTACTTCTACTTTCTACATGAAATAAAATAAAAATATTTTAAATAAAAATGATATATGCTATGAAACATAAGTACTTTGAAAATGTCGCCGTACTCGTACCAGGTACTTACCTGGTATTGGTACTCATACCGATAATGTTGCATGCATATTGGGTATTCAAAATGCGTGCTGAATACTTTTTATACATTCTTTGGCAGTTAGGTATTTCATGAGTATATCGGGAGTATACCAAGTTATGAGACATTGGTGGAGGTACGTTTAATTTATCAGAGAGTTCTTATTTACTTGAAATTACAAATCATTTACTTGATATGTCAGAGATGAAAGATATATTATTTAATGATCAAATTGATGAAAGTGAAAACTAAAATTTCAAATTTTCAAATTTTGCTTAGCTTGCTTTTGAAATGAAACTTTGTTTTGTAATTTTTCCTATTTGATGGCATTAAAACAACTTATAGACTTTGCTTTAGTATTAATATTGTTAAATTATGATTTCTCTTTTGGTTTGTAATTTCTCCTTTTAGTTTTGGTATTGAATTTTGATTTATAAATTGAATCTCAAACTATAAATTATAAAAATTAAAAAAATTAATGACGTACCACAATCGTACCAGTATCTTATTTTTTAAAATCTTACTGCATCGATATACCTATATCGTATCTGTATCCACATCCACACCCACACCCACACCTACACCTGTGTTTCATAGGAAATATGACTTGATCAGGGAGCTACACAAGATGTTTTTCAAATTTACAGATAAGTATGGGGCTGGAAAAGGGCACCAAATCTAATGCAGACTCCGAAGATAGAGAGTGTGTTTGAACATCCTCTTCTCATGCCATACCATAATATATCCCTATCACCAGCCCATCAAGGGTTGGTATAGTATACCCAATAATGCGTGACTATAATTATATAGATCTCGCAAAATATACATATCAATGAAAAATATAACATAGATTAATAAAGTTTAAAATGTGAAACAAAAGCTATTAAAATAGAAATTTGTTAAAGTAATCACAAGAAAAACATATAATATTTTAAAACTTATTTAACATGTATTTAAGAATACCTGTTAATAACACCCATTAAAATAACATGATAGTACATATAAAATATTTGTAAAATTTATTAGTTAGTAGAGTATTAGTACTTCACATCACTCACGAGCACGTGTGAATTTCAAAGAAAACTTTAATATTGTGTTTGGTTGAGGGATTTAAAAAAAGATTTAGAAATAAAAAGAAAAAAAATGTATGAAATTAGGTAAAATGTAAATATAATTTATTCACATTTTACTTATTTTTTCTTTTTCTTTTTATAATTTCTTCTCAAATCTTTCAATCAAACACAATACAAGAGTAAATAATTTTAATTTTTTAAATAACATTACTGTGATGATAAATTTTCCCATTAAAAGGAGGTGGATAAACTTTGGAATCCAGTGCCCATGATAAACTTTGGAATCAGTCTCTTTATGGGTTTAGATATATCAAAATATACCAAAAAAGGAACTAAGCTTAAGATCCAAGTTACTCTCAGCTAAATCTTACGCTATATATGCAAAGCATTATGACTTGCACATTAAATACTAGTAACCTTTTTCTTACAATATGGACTACTGCACTTTTTGGTATATTTTTATGTATGTCATAATAACTTGCACATTAAATAGTAGTTACCTTTTTCTTCACCGTGGTACAACGAAAAAGAAAACTAAACACAGCTTTTGTTTCGGCCTTCAAATTATATAAAAAAACAAAAAACAAAAGGAGTGTTTTTATATAATTAAAAAATATATATACAAATGAAAAATCCAATTCTAACAACCAAAAAAAAAAAAAAAAAAAAAAAGGACAAAAGAATCTCACTAAAATTAATGTGTCATTTCAATGAATGTTTTATATATTTTTTAAAGTAAACCGTTCAGATAAAAAAAGTCATAATAATTAAAAAAAATCAATATAAATTATTACACTCTTTATTATATATATATATAAATTAAAAAACTATAGTTGATTTCCACGAGTGCTAAGTTGGTAATAATGCCCTGATCAAAATAATCACAAAATAAAATAGTAATTATTCCCGTGATTGTTTTAATCATAGGTGATCATTCAGTTATCGGAAGGTTAGTTACATGTTGTTTTATGATAATACAAAAATGCTTTAGAGCTCTAAAATAGGAGCTCTAATAGCTTTAATGAGAAGGTGGGACCCACTCTGATGTGATGTTTGTGCCTTGCTTTGTTTTTTTTTTTTTTTTTTTTTGCTTTGATACATCACTAAAGCTCAAATTAGAGCTCTAAATTTAGAGCTCTCTAGCATTTCCCTATGATAATATGATTGGCAAAGAAAATAAAATATTAAATAGTGATTGATAAGAGAATATGATCATGTGATGCTCCATGATAATTAAAAAAAAGATTAATTTATTGACTTCTTAAGATCATATCATTTTTTTACTTTTTATACATTTAAAAAATAAAAAATAACCAAAGAATTAACTTTTTTCCCTGCATCTCATAATATAGGTGCTGTTTGGTGTAGCTGTTAAAACAGATTATAGCTTATAGCTTAACAGATTATAGATTATGACTTTAATCAGAAGCTGTTAACCTGTTTGGTATAGCTGTTGGATTATAGATTTAAGTTGCTGAGTAGTGTTTGTTAAATAAGCTGTGAAGTAACTTTTTCAATTAATTTTTATTTTTTATTATTCACTATTTATCTACATTTTTCATAAAAAATAATAATAATATTTTATAGTCCATTTGGGACTTTTTCTATTTTTAAAAAAATAAAAAATAAAAAAATCTAAGAGTATAACCGTGAATTAATATGTCCACAGCAGAAGCTGATAATCAGAAGCAAGGGGTGAGCAGCTTCTCAGAATCAGCTTTTTTGACTTAAAATAAGCTGTTAGAATCAGAAGCTGTTTGAAATAAGTTTAACCAAACAGTCCAAAATAACTTTTTTAAAGCCAGAAGCCATAAGCTGGCTCAAATAAGCCCTACCAAACACCCCCATAATACGCCATAATACACACAGATAGATACATATATAGACAGAGAGAGAGAGAGAGATTACGTACGTACCGTTAGCGAGATCAAGCAGGAAATCAGCAGGATTCATGGGGAACGACGGCGAGAATCCAAGAGAGTGAAAATAAGTCATAGCCTCAGACCCTTTTCCAAAATAAATACACCTCCCCTCGGACAACACCAAAACCGACTCAAACATCCTATACACCCTACTCGACGGCTGATGCACCGACATCACCACCGTCCTCCTCCCCTTCTCCGCCATCTCCCCCATCCTCTCCACCAACCTATACGCTGCCGTGGAGTCCAACCCCGACGTCGGCTCATCCAATATCAACAAACTAGGGTTTATTAACATCTCATGCGCTATGCTCACTCTCTTTCTCTCTCCTCCCGATACCCCTCTTATGAAGCTGTTCCCTATTATCGTGTTCTCGCATTTCGTCAGTCCCAATTCCGAAATCACCGATTCTGCCATCGTTTTTTTTTCATTTTTTGACAGTGTGTTTGGTAGTCGGAGGAGAGAGCAGAAGACTAGGGTTTCGCGGACCGTCAGGTGAGGGTACAGGACGTCGTCTTGTGTCACGAACCCGGTTCGTTTTAAGACCGGTTTTGTCAGTTTTCGGTTGTTCGCGAGGACTGATCCGCTGAACCCCTGTCCTTGGAGTCTGCCTGCGAGTGCGTTTAACAGCGTTGATTTCCCGCTCCCTGATGGGCCTAGAACGGCTAGGATTTCGCCTGGGGATACTTTTCCGGTTATGCCGTTTAGGATTGTCCGTTCTGTGATCGTGTCCGTTGATCTTGTGGGACCACCACCACCGGTCAACATCTTTGTGATGTTGTTGCCTGTGCTCCTCTTCTCCAATTTCAGCCTATAACACACGTCTATGAACTGCACACCAAAATAGAAAAGACCAAAAAAACAAAAAACACACAAGTCAATTTTCAAGTACAAGTCAAGATGTTTGACTCTGACAGTCCAAAAAAATTTAATACAAAGAGACACACACTCTCTCTGTACCTTGAGGGTGATTGGGTAACAAGAAGCCATTATGTATTGCAAGGTATGAGAATGTCGAGGAGAGTCTTTGGATGGGTCTGCATTTGGAGTTTCTACTCCACCCAAGGATGGCATTTTTTTTTTCTTTTTCTAGGTGGGTAAAAGAAATAGTGGGAAAATGAGAGAGAAAGTAGAGGGAAATTTTTTTTTGGAGGGAGCAAGTGAGAGAGAGAGATGGGTATGAGAAGATCCGAGAGGTGTAGAGCAACCCCCTATTTATTTGGTTTTGAGCTCCCAATGCCTGCCACGTCAAACTGAAACGTCTCACAGTGCATGTGCTACGTGGCAACCACAACAGCCACCTGGCCTTTTCTAAAGTTAAGATTCTTTTTTGGAAAATGCTAGGTATTCCAAACAATCTACCAAATATTTTATCAAATCTCTCACATAGGTGTGGGACCTACACAAATCCACATGTGTGTGGGTCCCATACCCATGTGAGAGATTTGATAAAATATTTAGTAGATTATTTAAGATCTGTAGCATTACTCTTTTTTTTTTTGGGTGAATAAGTTGGGATTCAACTCAACTACACAATAGTACATTTATTTTTTATGATATTTTTATATTTTAATTGTGTGCACTTATTTGTTACTGTAAAACTAACCCAATTGAGGGCCCTTCCACCAGCCAAATGTCTTTTCTCAATACTTTCTCTCTCTCTTTAACTAAGAGAGAGAATGAAGTGAGAGAAAAGGTGCTACTTACTCAAAAACAGAAAGGTCCAAAAACAGAAAGGTGAGGACGTATTCTGACGACTAGTCTGGAAATAGGTTATTTTAATAATTTTTTTATTAAAATATAAGATAAAAATTAGTATGTTGAAAAAAGAGAAAAGAAAAAAAATATGTAAAAAATAGAGAGAAACTATAATTTTTAACTTTTTGATAAAGGTTGTTAATTTTTTAATTTTTTTAGTGACATTTTAATTTTTAAATTAAAATAGAAAATTGCCAAACGAGGCCTCCTGAATTCATTAATACAACTTTCTTTGCTATGGGCTCGTTTGATATATTATTTTTGTTTTTTTTAAAAAAAAAAAAATTTTTAGTTATTTTAATTTGATTAAAAAAATTGTATTTGGGATAATAATTGTTTTTTTTTTATTGTAAGAGAAAAAAAAAATTATAATTTAGATATGATATTTTATCTTATTAACTATTTTAACATATTTTGTCTTTTATTGCTATTTTGTCTAACCCAACTTCCCAAACATCCCCTATATGTGATGATAGAGCAATTTTGCATGAGAATAAGATATATGTCATATGGTATCTTCTACTATTATGATTAATATTGACAATAAAATCTATTATATTTATATTAGATGTTTGAGAATTATAAAAATATATATATTTGTGATTAGTAAAATATAGTGCTACGTAATATCTTATTGACATACAAAATTTTTCATGATGAGACTTCGAAAACGAGAAAGATTACAAATCAGTGGAATGGTCAATTTTAATTACACCAATAGTATACAAAAACTATGAAGGGATAAAATCTACTTATTCAATTCAGAGCATTTATGCTTTGTAAAAAAATATATTGTGAAAAGTTTTACGTAAATTCTTCGCATTTAAATTAGTTTGTGATATTTTGTTATATATTACGCAATTATATATATTAAGTACAATTTATTAATCATAAAGCACTATAAAAAAATTCAAAATTAAATCATTACCCTTTGGGTTAATATTTTAACAATTGTTGGATGATGTAATAGATCAAGAGGGGATGTGAAGAAGAGAAAGAGATAGTGAGGGGATTTTGGTGAATTGAATAGGTAGATTCTACTCTACTGTATTGTGGATTATAAAATAGAGGGGTGGAATGTGAATTTCATTTCACGCCTGTTTTATTTTATTATTTGTGCTTATTTAAGAGGGAAAATGTAATTTCAATTCAATTGTTAAGATAGAATGAGATTATCATGCTAAGCGTGAATCCAATTGTGAATGAATTTAACTTATTTAAAAGTAAAAAAATAAAAAAATATTGAAAAATACGGTGGTGCTACATGCGCTAATTACCAACACTAGTTATAACATTATTATTGATCCCAATCATTATACAAATTACAAATATCAAAAACCTCTTAAATTATGCCATATCATCAATTTGTAGACTAGTTAGTATAGTAATTGGTGCATATGACATTATTATAAAAAAATATAGATGGACACAGTATTTGTATCACATTCTAATAGTTAGGGGTAAGCAGCAGATATACCGATCCGTCCAAATTGACCAAACCGAATTGATCTGACGCATTTTGGATGGATGCGTGATGACGAATAGACAGTTGTTGATTGATTTTTTTCAATCCGCCTAGTTTTGGACGGATGACAGTTTTGAGGTTCCTTTGACTGTAACTAAACCGCCAAATTGCGAGCTCCCTTAATAATTTGTAAGACTTTGTGTTTTCAATTTGTTTAGATATTATGTTTGTGTTTTCAATTAAAAAATAGTTTAAATATTCTGTTGAAAAGAGTTTTCAACTTGAATATATTTTTTGAATTAAAAAAATAAATATATTATTTATCTATATTTTTTGATTTTTAAATCTAACTCTAAAAATAATAAATAAAAAAGATGATATATGCTAGTTGATTTTTGTTTTCAAAAACAGATATAGATGTAACAATACAGAAGTATACAATCTCTATTACTGCTGTGTTCATGGTTTTGGTGATTTGAATTGTTTTTATATTTTAAGAATCACAGATTGTAATATTTTATGTAGATGGGACATGTTGTGGTTGTAATATTATAAAGTTTCAAACTTTCTTTCTTTGGATGAGGTATGAAGTGATTGTAACACTTTTTGTCATTAATTGTAATATTTTTTTCTTTTTTTTGAGGAAGTCCATAAGTTGAATTATGTTGAAAATTTATAAAATTTTAAACCGTCAAACCGATTTGCATCCAACCGCCAATCCGTCAATTCGCTCAAACCACATCCACCAGATTAGCGGATAAATGCAGATTGATTTTTTCTAAATCGCCAATCTGACAGACGGATGGTGGATTAAAAATTCCGTGATCGCAATCGGCCTGCGCCCGCCCCTACCAATAGTGGATTCGGATTAAAATCAAACACTTTAAATGAACCACTTAATATTAATTGCAATTATTTATTTGTCAATAATGTTACATGACACCCTATAACCGCTTAATAAATTTATTGAATTATCATCAAAACATTGGAGATGGGGTAGTTGCTGGAGGCTAAGAACGGGGTCGATGGAGGCTTAGAGACTCAAAAGTAACCGGATCAAAGCTGGACTTGCTGGAGAAAAGGCTGGCAGATGTAGAAGACTGTTGGAAGTGAGAATGCTCGAAAGGGTGACCGTTAGAAGTATGGGCTATATATCACTTAATATTGTAGGTATATTTATAAATTTAAATATTTAAATCTCTAACATTTTTTTTAAAAAAAATTAGAATAAATTACAAATATTTGATTAAAATACGAATCGCCTCTTGTCCTCCTGTGGTTTTGAAAATTACATTCCATCTTTTGAGGTTTTTAATTTCATAACAAATCGCTCATTTTATTAATAAATCATCGGGTTTGGTTATGGTTTGCAACTTACACCTTATACCTTACACATTACACCTTACACTTACACCTTTTTTGAGGTTGCACACCATATGCAATCCACTTACACCTTACACCTTACACCTTACACTTACACCTTACACTTACACTTACACCTTATACTTATACTTACACCTTACACTTATACTTTTTGTGTAAGTGGCACATGGTGTGCAATTGCACACTTAAGAAAAGTCCTAAATCATCAAGTCAATTAACAGTTTTTAATAATGTTAAAAATATATTTTAATTAATAATTTAAGTAATTTTATTATTGTATAGGAGAACAATTATGAATTTTATTTTTTTAATTAATTCTGTTAAATAAAAAATTTTAATAAAAAAATATTTGTAAGTTTTCAAATCATAAAAGAACAATCTATATTTTAAACAAAACTTGAGAGATATATTTATAATTTAGCTTAAAAATTAGGTGATATATAGCAATTCTCCTTTACAAAGAAAGTGTTGTAGATGACATATAACTGCATATATAGATATATATATAGAGAGAGAGAGAGAGAGAGAGAGAGCCTTTTGGAGAGGTAGCTTCCACAAGAGACACGTCATGGGAGACAGTGGTGTCGCAATTCTATGTCCTTCGGGTGGGAACTGTGAAGGATTAGATATAACGTTACACTTTGCCTCATGTTAACTGTGACGTAAGAGCAAATCTCATTTACTACTACAATCACAATATGTGTGCGTTTGTTTAGACGGACTGAATGAGGGGGATTATAATCTATCGGACTATTAATTCTGGGATATATTATTTCGGGACTATTTGGTTTGACAAAATTTGTATCCTATGTTTGTTTAGTCATGGGATTAGATGTCTGGATTGGACTATTTTTAGTTATCCAATATTTGTTTGGGATATTATAGAGAATGATAAATGCTCAAATGACTATTTTATCCTTTTCAATTATTTACTAAATAATAGCAATATTAAACATAGTTTTAATATTTTAATTATTTTTAGCTAGATTAAATAAAAATTTGTTTTATTTTATTTTTTGCACAATATTTTAATTATTTTAATTTATTATTTTCAATTAAATTAAATTTATAATTTATAATTTATGTTTTTTATTTAATATATAATTTTAAATTAACGACAATAAAAAATAATTTTATTTAATATATAAATTAAATTTTCAACAACACTTAAAAAATTTAATTTATAAGGCCATAATTTATAATTTATTATTTTTAAATAAATTTAATTTATAATTTATAATTCATATTTAATATATAATTTTAAATTAACAGTACTAAAAAAATAATTTAATTTAATATGTAAATTTAATTTTTTAACAACACTAAAAAAATTTAATTTATAAGGCTATAATTTATAATTTATTATTTTTAATTAAATTAAATTTATAATTTATAATTTATAATTAAATTTTTTTATTTAATATATAATTTTAAATTAACAACACTAAAAAAATAATTTATAAATGTTCAAAAGACTATTTTATTCTTTTCTAATTGTTTGCTAAGTAATAGTATGGAGGGTAAAATGGACATTTCACAAAATAATCCCATGGGATACCAATCCCATGGTTTCTATCCCACCTCCCCCCATGGGATAGAATAATCCCATATTTGTGGGACTAATAGTCCGGGGGACTATTAATCCGGAGCAAAAAAAATGAAACAAACAATGGACTATTAGTCTGGTGTCCCACCCCCTAATCCTTCAAAACAAACACACCCTATGGGTAATGTTATCAACATTAATTAGTATATATTAATTAAGATATAAGATATATGTAATGTAAATTTTATTATCAACCGTGCTGGGGACCCCAGTGGGGTGACCCCTAGCACCCCCAGCTCCACGTGGGGGCTGTGCGCTACCAAAAAAAAAAAAAAAAAATTTTTTTTTTGAACAATCAGACTCCACTGGGGGTCTTGGGGGTCACCCCCAGTGGAGGTCTGATGCATTTCTCTTTTATTATTTAACATAATTTTATGATTAGAAATTATTTAGGCCAAGTTTGGCATCCTCAAAAAAATTTAAAAAGTCAAAAAGTCACTGTCCTATTTAAGTCACATCATCTTATTTAAGTCACATCACCTCTCTAATACATCACTTCAAACCCAACCCAAATCCAACCCATATTTCATAAAAAGTCAAAAAGTACACTTATTAGTCTTTACAAACTTAGCTTAGTTAAAATAGTCAATAAAAATAAAATAAATTAAAATAATTAATAAAACAAAGTATCATATTCAATTCATAATTATTTTAATTTTTTATAACTATTAAATCTGTTACAAAAATAATAACTATCATTTGAAATATAATTTTTTTAATTAGATTAAAATAATTAAATAATTAAATAATCATGTAAAATAACTTATTCCTGGATAAAACTACTATATCTAATTAATAATATTAATTAGTGTTCGTATTATTATTTATTTATTTTTTTATTTTTTTTTTTTTTAGAGAGCAATTCCTATCATTGTACAAATAAAAAAAATTTACAAACCTCTTCACAAACTGATATAATATAGAGTGATACAATTTTAAAATGTGAAATGAGACTCAATTTAGTAATATTCTAAATAGCATATCAATTTATAAAAAATTTATTTGTATAGCGCTACTTTTTTTTTTTTTTTTAACAGAGAAATCCTTCCACCTTCCCGCAGGTCCAAGGCAGCGCCCCATAAAGAAATCACCAGAGCGTCTTGTTATCCGTTCCGAGTAAGAGAATACAATATAGCGCTACTCTTGCTACACCAGTATAGCGCTACTCTTGCTACAATATAACTCACACTTTGTCAAACCTAAATAAAAGGTGTGTGATCCAGCACAGTTGGCGAGCTTTTTCCTTATTGGACGGTGACAAAACAAAAATATAGTGGTAGCCCCCACAAATATCTTTCTGCAAAGCCGATCCCAACCGCTATTTTTAGCTTAAAAAGCCTGACGCGTGTCAATTGATTGCGTGAGCACGGAACGTGCTGTCCACTCACACTACCAAATCTAATCTCTTCCCACTTCTTCCTTGTTTTGCCACTGAGGTCCAATCGGATTGGGCCGGATAATTGGGGTATTTGTTTAGACTTTTTTGATTTAACTTATACTTTTTGACTTTTGAAAAGCTATTTTGTACTATTTGATTAAACTTATTTTAAATAGTTTTTGATTCTAATAATTTATTTTAAGTCAAAAAAATTGATTCTGAGAAACTGCTTACCCCTTATTTCTGATTATCAATTTCTGCTATGATATGTTAGTTTACTGTTATACTCTTAGATTTTTTTATTTTTTATTTTTTTAAAAATAGAAAAAGACCCAAATGGACTATAGAACATTATCAGTGTGTTTGGTTTGAGTTTTTTGAATTAAGTTTTTTGAAAACTGAGTTTTTTGGTTTTCGTGTTTTTTTTTGTTTTTAGTGAATATTTTTGAAATTTTAAACATCTTTTTTTTTTACTTTTTTAGATACACCTTACTTAGATGTATCTAAAAAGTAAAAAATTTGTGAAAAAATATTTTTAAAAATTAATAAATACATAAAAATATAAAAAATATACTGAATTCTTGTATTTTTTTTGTATTTTTGGAATTTAGTGAATTTTTAAAAGGTTTTTTTCAATTTTTTTTTATATACTTTTTAGGTATATTTATGTTAGGTATGTCTAAAAATTAAAAAAATTGCTCAAAATATTAAAAAAATTCAGTAAAAACAAAAAAACACAGGAAATAAGAAAGTAGAATTTTCTGAAAAGTGTTTTTGAAAAATGATAATCAAGCATGCTGATTATTATTTTTTATGAGAAATGTAGGCAAGTAGTGAATAACAAAAAATAAAAATTAATCGAAAAAACTATTTCACAGTTTATTTAACAAACACTATTCAGCAACTTAAATTTATAATCTAACAGCTACACCAAACAGATTAACAGTTTCTGATTAAAGTCATAATTTATAATCTGTTAAGTTATAATTTATAATCTGTTTTAACAGTTATACCAAACAGGGCCAATGTCTCATTCCTCGTCCGTTTGACATTATACGGAGTGAAAAAATTAATCTGTATTTATCCACCGATTTATAAATTTAATCGATTTAACGGTTTAAATTTTATAAATTTTGGATATTTTTTTTGAATTATAATTTATTACTTTTACAATCTCTAATAATTAGTAATTTGAAAAAATATTTATTATTTGTTTATAATAGGCATTGACACCAAACATGCATATTTTTAAATATTATTTTTTATTTTTACAAAAAAAAATATATATTTTTGTTATTTTTACTTTATGTTGTTACTTGTTAGCAATTCCTTTTTTATTTTGGACGAATTACACTATTGGTTCCGAAGTTTGGAGTTCATGTTATTTTGATTATCGATTTTTTAATTGTGACACATTTGACGTTGAATTTTAAATCTTGTTCCAAATAAGGGTAATTGAAGATACCATTGATCAATTTCAAAAACAAAGTAATCAATTTGGTAAAATATAAACTAATTTAACAAAAATAAATATCAAAAAAATATTTTTAAAATTTTAAAAATTATTTCTACCTACCAAAGATAAAATTATGTAAAATTAATAAATCTTTTACATATTTATTTATTTATTTCTTTTATCAAATTAATTTTCAGTATATGTTTGAATAGTGATCATGTAATGGGTAATTATTTTTATTTTCATTAAATTAGTTTTTATTTTTCTAAAAGTCAAATATGGCGATAATTTTGATATCATTATCAAAACCAATCTATTAAAATCAAAAAATTAAAAATTAAAAATATTTTATATATTAAATATATTGATTACACATTAAAAATCTAATAACCATCTATTATATGATAATCATCCAAAAATATCAGTGCACAGCAAATACAACCATCTAATACATTATAACCATCAAAAAGCAACAACAAAAATAACCACCCATTAAATGATCATCATTCAAACACATAATAAAAATTAATTTGGTAAAAAAAAAATAAATGTATAAAAGATTTATTAATTTTACATAATTTTATCTTTAGCGGATAGAAATAATTTTTACAAATTAGAAAATATTTTTTTAACATTTATTTTTGTCAAATTAGTTTATATTTTATCAAATTGATGACTTTGCCCTTGAAATTGAATAATAGTATTTTCAATTGTCATTATTTGAAATAAGATTCAAAATTCAAAATCAAATATGTCACAATTGAAAAGTTAAGGATCAAAGCGACATGAGCCCCAAACTATGAGGATTGTTAGTGTAATTCGCTATTTTATTTTTGTTTTGAACTTCACTATAGGCGGATCAGGTTTATGCGGGTGCGAGATGATTGATCTGCTATCCGAACCGTATTAGCAGATTTTGAAATAGTTTATCCACATTCATCCGCCAAAAAACATGCATCCACTCTGAGAGGGAGATTTATGATCTGGAATTGGGCCAGACAGATTTGGGCCGAACAAGGGGTGGGCCGAGGTAGTACGGTCCTATCTTGAAAGAACTTGCTTTGATTAATGCAAGGCGTGGTTTGACCGAGCTACCTAGCTTCGTGTATCGAAGTCGGTCAAGTGAGTAGTCCAGCACCAAGGAAAGGCGTGGTTGGACCGAGATACTTGTGTTTGCTCGGCAGTAAGGCCGACGGCAAACCTGCATGAGCTATCCCGAGCTCGGTCATGCCGGGATGCAGCCTAGCTCGGTCCTCGTCGAGCTTAGCTATTGGAATACAGCTGAGATGGAGAAGCTCGGCTGCCGAGCTCCCAGTAGAGTGGGCAGGCAGTTGGGTTAGGTGATGTTCAGCGAGGTTTGTGCTGACGGATGGGATAGCAGAGCCACGTGTCAGGAGATCACTGGGAGTAGATTTGGGGCGCAGAGGGTATATAAACATGTCTGCGCCCCCCATACCAGGGGACGAACCTTTTTGTAAGAAATACTTACACTCAAACACTCTCTCCTCTTTCTTTCCTTATCCCAAGGTGTGTGCTAACTTGATCGTCGGAGGGGTTTTCCGGCCACACACCGCCGGGTAGCTTACCGCTGTTGTGCTCGCAGGTGATCGGACAGAAACGGAGCTTGGAAGAAAGGAGTACGGGCTTGCCAGAATATTTGCTTCCCGTACAATTGGCGCCGTCTGTGGGAATCTTTGCAGACAAAACCTTGTCTTCCAGGCTCATCTGATCGCCGTTCATGGCGAACAACGACGAGATTCCGTTGTCCGCCATCGACGGACTTACCCCGGAGTCAGGCAGACGGAGAGAAGGATATCCCACCGTCCCTCCGATGGCGGACTTGGAGACATTCCCAGGAGGGCAGTCGGGAGACGCGCGGGACAAGCGCGGGAGGAGCTATGGTCATTCACGGAGTCTAGACGGTCATCGGCAGCGGAGAGAATCACATGCGAGACGTCTGGAACACAAGCTCAGAGACCAGGACGCCGTCATCTAGCGAATGGCGGCGGAGATGGAGGAGCTGAAGCGGCATGTCAAAGGGAAGGGTGTAGCTGGAGTGGGAGACCACAGTGAGCGCACCCAACCCCGCCGCTCAGGCAGTCAAAGTCAGCGGCACACTCCGTCCATCTCTATCACCAGAAGTTACAAGGTTGGTGATTCCGATGTGCGCACAGAGAAGTCCAGCGCGCAAGATAGCACTTACCGGCCCTCACGTCCGGAGACGACGTCGAGGTATTCTTATTCCGCTCGATCAGAGGATTTGCGGGCAGTCTTGAAGGAACGGGCTCGCCGGCGGGAGGCTCAGAGGGTGCCGGCGTTCCAGCGGCTATCCTACGGAGTTCACGCCAGCGAGGAGGTCGGAATGCCTCCACCCCGCCAAGCGGTGCCGCTCCTTGTAGACTCAGACTTGGCGAGGCTGAGCGCCACCCCTTTCTCCCTAGAGATAGAAACAACACCGCTTCCGGCAGGCTTCCACCAGCCTAAATTCACACTTTACAACGGAAAGACTGATCCTTACATGCATGTAAGCCACTTCCGATAGGTTATGGCCGGACATAGGCGGAATGACGCACTTATGTGCCTTATATTCCCATCAAGCTTAGGCGAATTGGGCTTGAAATGGTTTGAAAGGTTGCCGGAAGGAAGTATCAAGAGGTGGCATCAGTTGGCCGAAGCCTTTGTGACGCGCTTCAAAACCAACACCAAAACACCAAAGGAAGTTGATCACCTACTGAGTGTCAAGACGGAACCGAGCGACACATTGAAGGCGTACAGCTCCAGATATTGGGAGACCTTCAACGAGATCTTGGATTGCCCGGTCAACCTTGCAATCACTCAGTACAAGCATGGTCTCCCGGTCGGACATGGGACTCGCTTACCATACACCAGCCGACATTCATGGGCCAGCTCATGCAACGTATTAATGAGTACATCCGAGTTGAGGATGATGCGTCGGCATCTACTGCGAAGGTGATTCCGGTAGCAACAGATAAGAGGTCAGCTGGCAAAGTGCATGCAGTCGGACAAGAGTCCAGCCGATCAGGTGACCACGCAGAGGAATCGGACTGTGGCACGAATCGCAAGAACCGGGGAAGGGGACGTCAGAATGACCGGGATGACTACCCCCGATATGACGTGGCCGATGCCAACAGAAGGTTGAAGGCCAGGACAGGCATCACCACGGTCTTCAAGATTCCAATTTATCGCATACTCAGTGAAATCCGAGACGAGGAGTATGTCTGGTTTTTAGCTAAGTTGGGCGACGATCAGAAGGGTTTCAATCCGCGGTACCGTTACACGTTTCACCGGGAGCGCGGCCACCGGACAGAGGATTGTTTGCCTTTGAGGCAACACTTGGAAGAGCTAGTCACAGCCGGACACCTAGACCTTTACATCGATGGGGGAGTTAAGGCGAATCAAGCTCCGATTGATCCGCGGGGACCGGATGACCGTGATGCGCTCCCACAAGGAGTTATTAATGTCATCTACGGCATAGTGGAGCCGGCGCGGGTATGCGAGCTCCGGGGTATGATCAAGAAGGCAGAACACATGAGGGAAGTCTTGTCGGTTTAACCTGCGATCAAAAGGGGGAAGACCGAAGAAAAAGATGTGCTCAGTTTCTCCTCAAGGGATCTAGAGCGCATTCAGACACCGCACAACGACGCCTTAGTAGTGACGCTCCGCGTCAAGGAATTTGATGTCAGACGGATCTTGATTGATCAGGGAAGCTCGGTCGAGATCATGTACTACGATGCATTCAAGCAACTCAAGCTCCGTGATACAGACTTGGCTCCGGCGACTTCGCCACTGGTTGGTTTCAACTTACAACCGGAATGGCCTTTGGGAAAGATTATCCTACCAGTCAAAGCGGGATCCGTGGTCAAGCAGGTGGAGTTTTGGGTATTGCAAGTACCATCTACTTATAACCTGATCCTTGGAAGGGGATGGCTTCACGCGATGCAAGCCGTGGCATCAACCTACCATCAGGTGATGAGATTCCCCTCGGCTATGGGGGCAATCGAAGAAATTTGGGGAGATCAAGTCATGTCAAAACAGTGCTTCGTGGCAGTCAACGGGAGCCGGGCTGCCAAAGGCTTCGTTCAAATGATAGAAGGACCGGAAGACCAGGGAGTTCTTGACGATGTGGGCACCAGGGCAGAGGACAAAGCTGTTGAGGAATTGGTGGAGGTGCGGATTGATACAGAACATTCGGACAAGTTCTTCTTGCTCGGCTCCAGCCTTACTGCCCAAGAAAGGACCGAAATGGTTGAGTTTTTGATGGCCAACATCGAGGTCTTCGCACGGTCGCCTTATGACATGCTCGGCCTCGATCCAAGTTTTATCTGCCATCACCTCAATGTCTTCCCCGGAGCAAAGCCAGTCATTCAGCGAACAAGGAGATCAGCGCTGCATCATGCCGAGGTAGTTGCGGAAAAAGTGAGAAACTTGCTTGAGGCACGAGCAATTCAGGAAGTGCATTACCCTCGGTGGATTTCCAACACAGTAGTGGTGCCCAAGAAGAATGGGAAGTAGCGCGTTTGCGTCGATTACAAGACAGTCAACCGAGCTTGTCCAAAAGACAGCTTCCCTTTGCCCAGAATTGACCAGCTTGTGGATTTGATGGCTGGGCATAACAGGCTTAGTTTCTTGGATGCCTACCGTGGCTACCATCAGATTGCCATGCATGGTCCCGACCGAGAGATCACCTCCTTCACGACTCCAAAGGGACTCTTCTGCCATCGAGTCATGCCTTTTGGTTTAAAGAACGCCAGGGCAACTTTTCAGAGGATGGTGACCAAGATGTTTGCTCCTTTGCTGGGCCGGACAATGGAGGCTTATATTGATGATATGGTGGTTAAAAGCCGACATCAAGAAGATCACTTGTCCGACTTAGCCGAGATGTTCGCCATTCTTAAGAAGCACAAGTTACGCCTGAATACGTCTAAGTGTGCCTTTGGCGTAGGATCCGGAAAATTTTTGGGATTCCTGGTCACGAACCGAGGTATCGAAGCAGACCCCACACAGATCAGAGCCGTGCAAGAATTGAAACAGCCTAGCTCGGCTAAGGACGTGCAGCATCTGGCCGGAATGGTGGCCGTGCTTAATCGATTTATAAGCCGGTCATCGGATCGCTGTCGCCCTTTCTTTCAGGCATTGAAATCAAAGTTCTCGTGGGATGAAGAGTGTGACCGGGCTTTGGCCGAGTATTTGGCTTCGGCGCCACTATTGGTAACACCGAAGCCCGGCGAGGAACTCTACCTTTACCTGGCCGTTTCACAGCATGCAGTCAGTGCGGTGCTTGTCCGAGCTGAACGAATCAAGCACCTCCCAATCTTTTATGTCAGTAAAACCTTGCTACCGGCCGAGTCGAGATACTTGCCGTTGGAAAAGCTTGCGTTGGCATTGATGATGGCTTCAAGGAAGTTGGCGCACTATTTCCACGCCCATACCGTCATCGTTCTGACTGAGTTCCCCTTTAAGGCTTTGTTCGAACGGGCGGACTTTTCAGGTCGAATTCTCAAGTGGGCGGTCGAATTGGGACAATTTGATGTAAAGTTCCAGCTGCGCACTACTATAAAAGCCCAGACCTTGGCTGATTTCATTGCTGAATTCTCACCTGAAACTCATCCGGTGTGCCCGGTCGATATTACCGCGGCAGATGAGGAGGCGAATGCAAGCTTGACCGAGATACAACAACTTGGTGGAGTTGGCGACGCGGAATCTGCACGCCCCACCGATGCACCTTCAGTTAGTACGATTACACCTCCCGGTGATGCGATGACGGAGTTGGATATCACCAACCAACCTGTTCTGTCCGGTACCGTATAGCCTGCGGCCGACATAATACCGTAACTTGGTGATTCGCCTACGGACTTAGGCATTATAGATCAACTTGCTGAGTCCGGTGCCGAATCACCAAGGGGGGCTGAAGTGGAACCAATCAGCGCATAACTTGCAGCTAAACAGCCGAGCAACCGTGATCCCATCAACCTTCAAGCCTCTCAGGACCCCTCAGAGTGTTGGAAGCTCTTTGTGGGGGAGATGTGGAAAATTTTTGTTGATGGAGCCTCAAACCGTCACGGTACCGGGCTAGGTATAATTCTAATTTCGTCAGACGGCCTGACGATTGAACATTCTATCACCCTTGGCTTCCCAACATCCAACAATGAGGCCAAGTATGAGGCGCTTTTGGCCGGGCTCAAGAGCGCGCTCCAGATGCAAGCATCCGAGCTAATTGTTTACAGTGACTCCCAGCTTGTGGTTAACCAAGTCTCTGGGGTTTACGAGGAAAAGGATGACAGAATGGCGAAGTACCAAGCCCTAGTTAGGGACCACATCAAGCGATTTCAGGCGATCAGGGTCGAACAGATTGGCCGAGAAGAAAATGGTCGAGCGGATGAGTTGGCAGGCCTTGCTTCCATGGTCGATAGCGCATCTCCCAACCCTCTTTTGATTGAATTCCTTCCAAGACCCAGCATTGAGGAAACCGGGCAAACAGAAGTACTCTGTGCCGAGCTAGGTCCCTCTTGGATGGACCCTATCATCTTGTTTCTCAGAGAACGAACTCTTCCAGCCGACAAGAAGGAAGCACATAAAATGCGGGTGAAGTCAGAGCGGTTTTGGCTCTCTCCATTCGGCGCTTTATACAAGAAGTCTTTCACCGGTCCCTACCTAAAATGTGTGCAGCCGAGTAGCGTGGAGGCCTTCTTGTACGAAATTCACGAAGGCATCTGTGGTAGTCACATAGGGGCCAGGTCCTTGGCTAACCGAGCTATTTCGCAAGGCTATTGGTGGCCGTGCATGCAAGCCAACGCACAGAAATATATTCGCAAGTGTGAGAAGTGCCAGAAGTTTGTCCACCAGATCCACCAGCCTGCCAGGGAACTTCTTCCCCTCATCAGCCCTTGGCCCTTTGCGATGTGGGGGCTAGATATAGTGGGGCCGCTTGCCACAGCACCAGGCAACCGGAAGTTCTTCATCGCGGCCACAGACTACTTCACCAAATGGGTTGAGGCGCAGCCTTTGGCAACCATCAAGGAGAAAGATATGAAGCGGTTTGTCTGGCAGAATGTGGTCATGCGGTTTGGCGTCCCCAAAATTCTGATCTTTGATAACGGCACCCAGTTTGACGGTCGCCTCTTCAGAGGGTTTTGTGCAGATCTAAAGGTTGAATTCTACAACTCCACTCCGGCTTACCCGCAGTCCAATGGTCAAGCCGAGGCGTCAAACAAGACCATACTTGATGGGTTGAAGAAACGGCTGGAAAAGGCAAAGGGAAAGTGGGCTGAGGAACTTCCCAGCGTCCTTTGGGCATACCGAACAACCTCTCGGCAGTCCACCGGGAAAACTCCATTTGCTTTGGCTTATGGCATGGAGGCGGTCATACCTTTGGAAGTTGGCATGCCCACACTCAGAAGCGAAAATTTTAAGCTCGAGCTGAACGCCGAGGCCATTGCCCTGGAACTGGATCTAGTGGAAGAGCATCGGGAGAAGGCTCTCATCCACGTGGCCGCCTATCAACAAGAACTTTCAAGGAAATATAACAAAACAGTGCACCCCAGACCGTTCAAAGTAGGTGATTGGGTCTTGAGGAAGGTCATGGGCAATACCCTGGTGCCAGGAGAAGGCAAACTATGGGCAAATTGGGAAGGACCCTACAAGATAACTGGTCTGGCGGGCAATGGGGCATATCACTTGGAGGACTTGGATGGTAGAGGAATACCCCGGCCATGGAATGCATCCAACCTCAAGCTGTATTATTTCTAGCTTTGGCTTTCTTTTTTGTGCAAAGGAATTTTTTGCCTTACACTTCATGTAATATTCATTTTTTGTCAATATATAGAAGTGACTCATCTTTGCCTTAGCATTTTTTGTTACTTTGAGTTCTGGGTATTCTCAACCGAGATGATTTACTCCGGTTGAAGGAGTTGACGTTTTGTTCAACTTAGGTATTCTCAACCAAGATGATTTACTTCAGTTGAAGGAGTTGATGTTTTGTTCAACTTAGGCATTCTCAACCGAGATGATTTACTCCAGTTGAAGGAGTTGATGTTTTGTTCAACTTAGGCATTCTCAACAGAGATGATTTACTCCAGTTGAAGGAGTTGATGTTTTGTTCAACTTAGGCATTCTCAACCGAGATGATTTACTCCAGTTGAAGGAGTTGATGTTTTGTTCAACTTAGGCATTCTCAACCGAGATGTTTATTCCGGTTGAAGGAGTTGATGTTTTGTTCAACTTAGTTCGTCTCAATCGAGATGTTTACTCCGGTTGAAATGTTGATGTTTTGTTCAACTTAGGTATTCTCTACCGAGATGATTTATGCCGGTTATATGAATTAATGAGAGATTTGTCTTGCCAAGATACTTTGTCCGGTTGCAGTTACTCAGCTTTAGGACCGTGCAAACACTTGGTGAAACTAGATCTTTTTCATTAATGAAAAAAGAAGTACAAAAGGAGGGGCAGAAAGCCCGGTTACATATATAAAGCTAAAAGCAAAACAAAAAGAAAACTAAGCTAAGGGGGAGAGGTTGGTGAATTCATCATCGGTTGTCTCCAAGTTGACTGTTGGAGATTGGTCTTGTACACCGGTCAGAGTCTGGCTGGGCTGCTCTTGCTCTTCGCGGTCTTCTCCCTCAGCATCTGCCTCGGCCTCTTCTTCAAGTCCTTCCTCGGCCTCGGCCTGCAACGCGCTGAAGATGTCGTTGGCATATGGCACGAGATAGGTTAGTAGGAAGGCAGCCGGTGGAGAGGCAAACACGTCGGTGTCAGCACCTTGACCGAGCTGCTGGTAGGCAGACTTCCAACCTGCCTTGAAATAAATGTCTTGAGTGGCGAAGACCTACTTCTTGTAGCTGTCCTTGGCTTCCTTAAAGCCGGCGTTGTTGGCGTCTTCGCAGTCCTTCTCCCTCGACTTTTTGAGTGCATCCAGCTCGGCCTGGAGCTCATCCCTCTTCTTCTCGGCTTCATCAAGCTGGCCGAGCAACCTGTTGTTGTCAGCATTAGCGATTTGAAGTGAAGATTTTGCTCGGCCAAGCTCGATTTGAAGGCTTTGGACTTGGCTGGCGGTGTCATTCGCCTTTTGCCGCAGTCGATGGATGCGCTCCATGACCAAGTGCTGCTTTTGGATGGCCTACAAGAAGGAAATTTGATCAAAGATGAAACCGTGCAAACACTTGGTATAAATTTCGGTGAAAGATTGAGACTTACCCTAGCCATGGACTTAACTGCCGACTTCACCAACTGAGTGTCAGGAACGTGGTCGCTGCCGACCACGTCGCTCGGTAGGAGAAGGGCTTTAGAAAGATCGTAGGCGAGCAGGTGTTCTTTGTCGCCCTTGATGGAAGCTGTTGCCGGGATGTCTTTTCCCTGGTGCTTTAGCTGCGGTCGCCAGGGTGGTGTTGGGTCGACAGTTTCGGCGGGTTGCTTGGTGGTTAGCTCGGCAACTAGCTCGGCAGATGGGTCTGCGCGAGGTCTTTTGCCAGCCCAGCGAGTTTCCTGTCTGGATTGCTCGGCGGCTGGGGATGCCAAGGCAACCACGGGGCCGCTAGATTGACCGGCAGCTGGTGAACGGGTAACGATGCTCGGTATCTCGGCTGAGGTTATTGTGAGCAAGTTTTTGATGCGACTTCTTTTCGCCATCTCTTCGGCTTCAGTTAACTGGATTAGCGGAACGTCTAGCAGAGTTGGGTCTGGGGGAGGTGATGGAGCACGGAGAAAGTCTGTTACTTTGCTCTGGCGTGGAGCTGAATATCTGTAAGTTAGGGTGTAACCGAGCAGCTCGTTACAATCCCGGTGGTTGTAGAGAAGCACAGTCCGGATGGCTTCAATGTTGGGATATTGGTAGTTGGCTTGCAAGGCTTGAATCGCTGCAAAGGAAACAGGAAAAATGGTAAAGTGCAGAATATTGAAGCAAGGCAAATAACCGAGCAAGTTAGCGGGGCTTACATGTGGAACCAAAGTTCTTGCTAATTGCCCAGCCTGGTACGTCGGCTGTTTTATAGTTGCCAGACACCCAGAAAAAGTCATCGTCGTGTAAGTCTTTATCTGGGGTGCCGGTCACTATTTTTTCTTTGCCCGGTCGGATTTTTAAATAATAAGCGAGGCCATCGCCGGTGTGCCCGAGTGTGTATTGCCTCAATATCTCGGCTAAACCTAAGTTGGTGCCTAGCCGGTTGTTCAGCTCGTGGACACCGTTGATAATTCGGTAAGTGTTTGTTGATACTTGTGTGGGTGTAAGCCTAGTCCGGCGTAGAAATTCGGTCATCAATGGGTTGACCGGGAAGCAGAGGCCTCCTTTGACGATAGACAGCATGGTGAAGGGGCACTGTTCTAACCTGCCCCAAGGCGTTGTTTCAATTTTTGCGAGTTCAAGGTGGACGTCGGCCGGGATACCGTATTCCTCCCTGAACGCGGCCAGCGCAGCCGGAGTGTCGACGAGGAAGCGAAATTTCCCCATGTGAAACCGGCTAAACCAGCTCGGCTGAGGAGGTTTGGCACGGTCTGGTGATTGACGGCTGCTCGGTCTTTGAGAGCCTTGGTAATGGTCAGTGGTCCCCTTGGACTCTGCAAGAAAAGGATGCAAGTGTAAGAGGGAGCGCGGTCGCGCAAAGCGAGCTTGACTTTAGCTTGGTTATGAAGAATGCCAAACCACCTCGGTCGTAAAGGCTAACCCAGGAGCTCGGTCTCCTAAGCGGACCAGATGTTAGCCCGGTCGAGCGGCCAAGTTCTTTTGCTATCCCGATTTTTACTAAGGTTGAGGTAAACAAGTTATTTGCTCGGTCAGAGTGATTTTTTGGATCAAAAGAAGACCTGGAGCCCGGTCCGCCCCAGATCTTCGATGTTCATCAGAGAAAGTGAAGAACACCAAGAACAGTTAAGGGTTTGGGAGGATTTTGGGTGCCTATATCCTAAAAACTATGTGTTTAGTGCCCTAACATTTGAAATACCGATTGAAATAGCGAAAATGGGGCTCAAGGAACTTACCAGTCGAGGGCAGGGCCTACTTCTTCGAGCACAAACGCTGGGAATGGCAGGGACGAAGCTTGGCAGGGATTGCTTGAGCTCTGAAGCGTTGAGGGCTTGAAGAGAGGCAATAGCAATGAGAGGAAGGAATGTATGGCGTTCATATAGGCAAGAAAAATTGCCAAAAATTTGAATGCCAATGGACGGCTGGGTTGGCCGCTCGAGAACCAATGGGAGATTGACACGTGTCCCCATTAATGGCAGCGCCAGAGTTGAAGAGACAGGAAGGTCAGACGAGGCGTCAACCGAGCAGGTCAAGAGACAGGTAAGTCAGCCAGCCCGGTCAACGATCGGGAAACCGAGAACCGAGGAGATGTTACTCCGGTCAAAATAGGTAATCCCAGTCACGCTTGCGCGGCCGGAATTAAGGGGCAATTGAGAGGGAGATTTATGATCTGGAATTGGGCCGGACAGATTTGGACCGGACAGATTTGGGCCGAACAAGGGGTGGGCCGAGGTAGTACGGTCCTATCTTGAAAGAACTTGCTTTGATTAATGCAAGGCGTGGTTTGACCGAGCTACCTAGCTTCGTGTATCGAAGTCGGTCAAGTGAGTAGTCCGGCACCAAGGAAAGGCGTGGTTGGACCAAGATACTTGTGTTTGGTCGGCAGTAAGGCCGACGGCAAACCTGCATGAGCTATCCCGAGCTCGGTCATGCCGGGATGCAGCCTAGCTCGGTCCTCGTCGAGCTTAGCTATTGGAATACAGCCGAGATGGAGAAGCTCGGCTGCCGAGGTCCCAGTAGAGTGGGCAGGCAGTTGGGTTAGGTGATGTTTAGTGAGGTTTGTGCTGACGGATGGGATAGCAGAGCCACGTGTCAGGAGATCACTGGGAGTAGATTTGGGGCACAGAGGGTATATAAACATGTCTGCCCCCCCCTATACCAGGGGACGAACCTTTTTGTAAGAAATACTTACACTCAAACACTCTCTCCTCTTTCTCTCCCTATCCCAAGGTGTGTGCTAACTTGATCGTCGGAGGGGTTTTCCGGTCACACACCGCCGGGTAGCTCATCGCCGTTGTGCTCGCAGGTGATCGGACAGAAACGGAGCTTGGAAGAAAGGAGTACGGGCTTGCCGGAATATTTGCTCCCCGTACACATTCAAAATCAATTGAGTTGGATTGAATCAGGCGAGTTTAGTGAATTGAACGGATCCATGATCACCTCTATTCACCAAGTGAATTTATGGAAAAATTGGCCTCGATGGATAACTTTTTGATTTTTAATCAAAATATCAAAAAAGTAATTATAAATTATTAAATTATTATTTTTATATTTTTACATATTTTTTATAAAAAAAATTTAAAATTACTACAAAAATTAATTTGCCAAGCAGCTAAAACTCACCATGTCCTGTTTGCCATTTGTTAGTTTTTTGGGTTTTTTTGTTCGTTTATTTATTTATTACTATTTTTTTTTTAAAAATTCAATAAACCTTATATTTTGGGTTCTAGAAGGATTAAAAAGTACTTTTTTTAAATGAAAAAAAATCTAGAAAAGGCAAAAAAAAAAAATATAAAATATGTATTTTTTTTGAATTATATTTGTTGTTGTTGTTTTTTTTCTTTTTTAAATTCGTCTACACAAGAACAAAAAAAAAAAAAAAAAATATAAAAATTAAACATAATTTTAGAAAAGATCACTAAACACAAACAAAAATTTTTGTTAAAAAAAAAATCTTTATGATGTGCACTGTCAACCAAATTTTTTTTTTTGAGAAATTACCCACCAATGGATTTCTACAAAATAATTACATAATAATGGTAAACCTTTTCCAGTAAAATCACAAGTTTTTCAGTGAATATGTAATTATGTTTTTTAAAAAGTATACTAAATGGTAATTTTGTTTGTGGTCTATTTAATGCCTAATTTAACTGACAAATCCAAAAAATAACTTTTTCAATATTGAAAAGTTAAAATTTTTTAAGCTCTTGGGATGAGTTAATTTAATTTTACTTTTTAATTATTTTAACTTGGCTAAAAAGTTGTACCTGAGCTTGGCTAAAAAGTTCTATATGGATAAATTTTGACTTTTTTTTTTTTATATATAGTTAAATTGATGGTTGTGAGAGAAAAAATAAAATAATTATAATTAAAATGTGTCATTTTGTAGTATATTTTATCTTTATTAACTAATTTAGTCAAAATAGCTCGTACTAAACCAAAACATTCTAACTTTTTCAACAATTACTTGTTTCTAAAAAAATTACAAGGAAAAAAACAAGAAAAACTTTTGCCAAATCCCACCTATGGTTATAGAGTTTGGCATTTTAGTGACTTTTTTGTTGGATTTATTTTATTTTATTTTATATTTTTAGTGAATTATTTTTTGAAAAAAATAATTGAAAAAAACTTTACATTTTTAGAATCTACTCAACTGAAAAAAAGCTAAAAACTCTTCACATTTTTTGTTTCTAGTAAATTTTTTTCCAAGAAAAATCCAACAAAAGTTCATTAAAAATTAAAAAAAAAAAGGAAAAAAAATGATTTAGCTAAATCACAAATTTTTAGCCAAGTGAGAACTATGTTTTAGGGAAAAAAAAAAAGATTTTCTTAGCAGAATCCCAAATTGAACCAAGTGAGAAACTATGCTTGAGGTTATAATTAATACGTGAACGAGAGTAGACACATTTGTACCTCTATAAAATTTTAATTATTTTATTTATTTTTATTGATCTATAATTTTTTTAAAAAAAAATTTATATGACGTACTTGCAAGCTTTTGGTGATTGAAAAAAATTATTCAGTACCGGATTACATTAGTTTTGGTTATATATATTTCACTAATTAGGAAAAAGTAGGTGGTATTTGATAAAGTTAAAAATTAAAAATTAAGTATTAAAAATCGAATGCTGATTTTTCAAATTGATAAGCAGTTTGATAAATATTTAAGCCCTGAATTAAAGATGAGTTGTTTGATATGTATAAGAACAAATTTAAAATTATATATTTCAATTTTTATGTTGTGATGGTGGTGATAGTGGTGGTGGTGGTGGTGATCGTGATGGAATGATGGTAGTAGTGGTAGTAGCAGTAATGTTGTGGTGATGGTGATAATAAAATGATCGTGGTACTTATTGCAACAATGACAATGATGATACAAGTGGCAGTGGTGGTTGCAGTGGCATGATGGTGGCGGTGGCGGTGGCATGGTAGTGGTGGTAGTGAATTTATAATAGTATATATCGATACTTATGTTTAGTATAAATTCAGTTAGAATTAAGTATGTTTCAAATGTTTTAAATTTTAACTTACATTTTAAGAGGTACTTAAATTTTTAAGTGATATCAATTGTGATTGTCAAACAGACTTATTTGATTATTACTTAATATATTCAAATTTAAGTTCTGAGTCAAGTTATCAAATATTCCATTCATGTCTTGTCTATTCATTTTTTTAAAGAAAGTTCGTGTAATAATATAAGTAACTAATTTGGGATCAAAATTGACATAATATGCAAAATGTGCATTAGTCTCGCACCAACTCCACTGATATGAATGTCGAACGTATGTCATCTTGCTTTAAAATTAAACCTCATTTACAATGCTACGACTCCATTTAGTCGGTGATTGCAATGCTACGACTCCATTTAGGCTATTAATTAACAAACCTCAGGTGTACTTACAATTCATCCTAAACATTTTAACTATCAAGCCAACCATGCCTAACTTAAAATTAAATTTCATTGAAATAATTTTTCAGATTTAATGGTGAGCGATTCTTTTTAACTAATTGTAGAGACATAATTTTCGTCTTGTTGACATGACTCAATTATTAAGTGAAATGTCAAGTGGAAGAGTGTTATTTGACGGGATGTGATATTATCACATCAGATCCAAGATAATCAGAAGGGGAATTGAGTCCTAATAGAATACTAACTCTTAGGTTGGGTGAGTCACACATTCAGGAGGTTAATTCTAGGTCAACTAGGAGACATGGAATCTAGGTCACCTAGGGGAGACGGATCCTTGATGATATGTTATTTCTCAAAGGAATAAGAGTCCTATTGAGGTATGCCTATTAGGATGAGGAGGGCACTAGGTTCTATATAAAGAGAGGTATTCCGTGGGTCAAATGCATATCTTTACTTATCACTTGAGTTGTTACTTTATCGAATTATTTTTTGAGAGATATTGTTACTAACTTGATTGTTAAAGTGTTCTTTCTGTTCAAAGCAACTATGTTAATTGCTCTATTCTTTGTATTAGGTTGTGGATTCTATCTAGTGTATGTGTGCTTTTTGGCTTTGTTGCTAGGATCTTAGGAAGAAGATGAGAATTGGTTGTGCGGTCAGATTTTACACTAATTAAGTAGAAACAATTGAATAATCCAATTTTAAAGCATGATGAATTTATTAACAAATTCTCTTTTCAAGTATTTGTATCTCCATTAATCTATAATATATTTTTGTATTTCAATAAATCTTATTAGTTTGACATTTGATTCATTAAATCCTAATTCTTATATTTAAAGTATTTTATGGATAATTTTATATTTACAAATACCTTTTGAACTCTTACAATTTGGTGATGTGAACATTCATATTTGATAGTGTGAATGTTCATATTGATAATGCAAATGTTCATATCACGAAACATTTACACTGCCAATATAAACATTAATATGCATTTCACCCTATTGTTATTAGGGATATTTTAGTAATTATATCACTTATAGAACTTATTGGAACATAAAAAAATAATTTAAATTAAGTGGAACATAAGTAAGTGAAGAGAGATTTATGAATAAATGTCCTCTAGTAGTGTCTTCAATAATAAAAATAATTATTATATTTTTGTAATTGACCAAACATTTTTCACATATTAGACGGAAAAGTTTGTTCTTACACAACAATAATACTAGGTGCACCAAATTAGAACATATAACGTGCATAGAAAATATATTGTGTAACTGAAATTTAGGTTTCGTTGGGATTTAAGTATTTTAGCTAAAAAGTCAAAATATTATAAGTTATTATATCAATCTTTTTATTTTTTTATACATATTTTTATAAAAAATTACTAAAATAATTTATCCCAACAGATACCATATGAGTCATATTTAAAAAACTGAAGCATGCATTCTAATTCTGTGCACCTAGCTAAGCTTTGAGGCACAAAATCCAAACTTAGTTAGATAGAAAGTAAATGTTCTGAAAAAGGTCTCTGCACCTACACTTTTTGACTGATTTGTTCAATGCATTCATTAATCATCAATTTGAACTCACTGTGGCAAGTATATACATATATGAGTGGATAAAATGTAGTAATGCACCAATGCATTAGTCACCCACATTGCATCATCACACACGCATTCCCATTTTGAATTGTCTCAATTCAAACGGACACACCATAAGTTCATTCACTTCATATTGCAATCCCCTTTTCAAAATGTTTGAATTCTTACAAACATCATGTTAGTTATGCACTTGTAAGAGGGCACTGATGCACAAGTACTTGCTCACAAAGCATCAATACTTTTATTGGTGATAACATCCTCATTTGTTCCCATACATGCATTATGCCTCTCCTACGCTTCATGAGTTTCACTCTCCATTATTGAAATTTTGAGTCCAAATGCTATAGATGCTATTTGCTATTTGCCTCTCCTATCCTCATTTATTTTTAATTCTTTTTTTCTTCAAGATTTTATACTAAAATGTTTACTATAACTTTCATTTATAGTTTATGTTATAATTTTTATTTTTATTTTATTTTTAAAGTAAGTTATTGAGGGGTGTGCTTTTAGATTTATAATTTTATGTTTTTGGTAGCAAATGAAATCTGTTAAAAAAAAAAAAAAAAAAAAAACCCCCAAAGTAGGTTAGGTGACCGAGGCTACACTACTTAGTGCCATTTTGGGAACATGGTAAAAAGCCACGTTTTTAGACAAAATGTCTAAAAACGTGGCTGCCAAAAACGCCAGAAAAGCCATTTGGCAAGTGCAAAAAACGCAGCCGTAAAATTACAAATTAGGGCCTATGAAAAAAAAATAAAAAAATAAATCTCTTATATTGGATAAAGGTATTTTGGTCATTTTAATTTGATTTGACATCATAAATAAATATTAAACTAAAAAGTAAAAAGTCAACTTTTTACCATCTTTCCAAATCACTTCTAAAAAAATCAAAAAATTTGATAAAAAACTAAAAATTAACTTTTTACCAACTTCTCAAAACAACCCTTAGACAACCCACAAGAGTAGATTATATGGCACAAGTGGGATAGGCGAAAAACAATAAGTGAATTGCAAGTGATTTGGAAGACTGGTGGATGTGATTGATTAGGTACACAAGATTTGGAAGATTGATTCTGATTGAGGCTGAACTGTATAACATTAAAGCTGATAATTAGGATATCTTAAGTTTACTTGTTAGTTAAATTATATATTTTATGTCTATTTAATATCAATCAAGTTGGATGTAGTAGGAGTATAAAATGAGCAAAAATTAGTATTTTTAACATAAATTGTTGGACAATCTTCACTGTAATTAATTAATTCAGTTTGTGTATTTAACAACAAACAGAATATAAAAGAAATAAAAGAAAGGAGAGAATTTGTTTGATTACAAAAATCAAACTCAAAATAAAAATAAATAAATAAAAACAGATTTTATTTTGTTACAAAAATAAAATTAAAATCTGATTTAAATAAATAATAAAACACTGAAAATAAATTAAATAACTTACTTGATTAATTTCTTCGAATTATAATCTGATCAAGTCCAGTGTTTGACATTGTGTCCTTAAGACAGATTCGTCATCTCCTCGGTGCTTTCAGAATTTGGACGTCTATCTCCTAGGATAAAATAATCTACTACAAACAGTAGCAGCACTACAAATTGTTTGCCTAACGAATACACTTAAGTGTTTATACTTTCTCTAATAAAAATAAAATGCAGCAAAATGAAGAATAGAATTTGCAGAGGTGAAATACGAAATTTCTGAATGTTTAACATCAAATGAGAGTTGTCCTATTTATAGATGTAAAGGTGGCTGTAGGTTTTGAATTGAATAGGTATGAAACTTGTTGGTTTTGAATTCAAACAGATTTGAATCTGTTGGGTTCATAATTTAAACAGATAAAAAACGGGAAGGGCCCTGTTTGGATGTACAGTAAAAGCAAACCAGTTTATTTTGAATTCTGGATTTTATTTTACCAAAAATAAAATTAAATTCAAATATTTTTGGCCCAAAAAGATTAGTATTGGGCCGAACAAGCCCAACCCAATCACGCACCCGCACCCAAGCCTAGCCCAGCCCGCCCGACCGGACGGACGGCGGCGCACGTGTGTAGTGATTTTTGGGTCCAATGGGTCTAGCCCATTTTGCCCATAACCTCTCCCTCTAAAACACTTGGGTACCCCTTGGGGCACACCCCAAGTACCAAACCCATGCCTTATAAACCCATTCAAAACTTCCCACCAAATCAATGTGGGACAAGCCTTATTCAAACCTTTAAGGATTTTCCACCAAAACTCCATTTCCATGGAGCACACTTTGGCTTCAATTTCCCATTCACTCGGTAATGGTTTTGAGCAACCAAATATACCACGATAATCACAACGCAGCATAGAACGCGTTACCACTTTGACCTGCGTAAATCGACGCACGGGGCCCACCTAAAAAATAGACCAAACTTAGGAAAAAATTCTGGTTTTACCCAGAATTTTATAACCATTTCCAACAATCCCCCACATGAATGGAATTTGATGACAACGGAAATGCAACAATATGCAGACTTTAACGAAAGAGTATAAATCGAAAATATCTTGCATCAGGATAGGTAGCTTTCGGCCTTAAACCTTCCGTAGTGATAACCTATCGGACTCACTGGCTAACCAATAGACGCGATGCCTTGAATTGTTCAGCCGTTTGTGTAAGTCAAGACAACAGATTTCACACAAAATATCTTCTAACACATCGTGGTTCTCACTGTTGTGTTCATTTTGGCCTTGAACGCGCCTGGTTTTCATGAGTGTTTCTAGAGAATTTAGCCTTTTGCATTCTCATAGAACTGGCCCCAGTTCGACACTCATATAGGTGATTCTTATTGTGAGTATCTCTTTATACTCGTCTTGATTTTATGCCTCAATTAAGATATAAGTAATCATTAAAAGTAAAACTTATCCTTATACCCCTGCATACAACATATGTTGCAGATATCACTCTCACCATAGGAATGGGTAAGGAAATTTTAATCCTTTGGTGATTTCTGGCAAGCCATATATAACTTAGTTGTCCCTTTGAACTTAGTTCTTGGGATCTCCAGTCATATAAGTAGGGTTACCATTATGACGACTCTTAGGCCAAGTTTGGCATATTGTAAAAAAGCCAAAAAGCCAAAAAGCCAAAAAGTTATTCAAAAAGTTAAAAAGTTAAAAAGTTAACACTATTCACCAAAAGTCAACAATTACGACTGCACAACTCCCAATCTTAATTTTTCCCTACAAATCAATTTTTACAATTTTTTATTACACATTTTTCCATAAAAAGTCAAAAAGTTAACCCAAACATCCATATTTTCTTCCTCAATTTTTTAGTCCAAAAAGATAAAAAGTACACTTATTTAGGATACCCTAAACAACCCCTTATGTAATAGGCTTTAATCCCATCCCCTTCGATGAACTATACACTAGCTCTTTTGTCAATTTTTTTGTTAACGGATCCGCAATATTCTCTTTAGATTTTATATAATCTATTGAGATTATTCCATTTGACAACAACTGCCTAACGGTATTCTGTCGACGACGAATATGTCGTGACTTACCGTTATACATATGATTCTGTGCCCTGCCTATTGCAGATTGACTATCACAATGAATGCAAATAGCTAGCACAGGTTTTAGCCACATTGGAATGTCTTCTAAGAAGTGACGAAGCCATTCTGCTTCTTCTCCTGCTTTGTCTAAAGCAATGAACTCGGATTCCATTGTGGATTGTGCGATGCATGTTTGTTTCGTGGATTTCCAAGAAATAGCAGCGCCTCCCAGAGTAAAGACATATCCACTTGTGGATGTTGAATCTTTAGTATCCGATATCTAATTTGCATTACAATAACCTTCAAGTACTGCTGGATATCGAGTAAAGTTCAAACCATGATCACGGGTGAATCTTAGATATCTAAGAACCCGAATGATCACTTTCCAATGGTCTTCTCCGGGTTTACTAGTGTACCTACTCAATTTACTGATAGCATAAGCTATATCAGGACGAGTACAATTCATTAGGTATATTAGGCTTCCAATGATTTGGGAGTATTTTAACTGAGACACTGCATCACCTTTATTTTTCGATAAATAAAGACTGATATCTACAGGTATTCTAGCTAGATTCAAATCATCCTTGATAAATTTATCAAGAATTTTCTCAATATAATGAGATTGAGATAATGCATATCCGTCAGATGTTTTAGTAATTTTTATTCCTAATATAACATCTGCGACCCCCATTTCTTTCATATCAAATCTTTTGTTAAACATTTGCTTAGTTGATTTGATCATGTTTTGACTGCTTCCAATGATAAGCATGTCATCTACATAAAGACAAACTATGACATATCCTTGGTCAGTGTTTTTAACATAGACGCATTTGTCACATTCGTTTATCTTAAACCCATTAGTAAGCATTGCATGATCAATTTTTTCATGCCATTGCTTAGGTGCTTGTTTTAATCCATAAAGGGATTTTACAAGCCGATAAACTTTCTTTTCTTGCCCCGACACTACAAACCCTTTGGGTTGCTCCATATAGATCTCTTCATTTAGATCACCATTTAAGAAAGCTGTCTTAACATCCATTTGATGTATTTCTAAATTAAACAATGCTGCTATAGAAATAAGCATGCGAATGGATGTTATTCTTGTCACAGGGGAATATGTGTCAAAATAGTCCAGACCTTCCTTTTGTCTGTAACCTTTAACTACAAGTCTTGCTTTATACTTGTCAATTGAACCATCTGCTTTCATTTTTCTCTTGAATATCCATTTATATCCAAGAGGTTTAGAACTTGGTGGAAGATCTACCAATTCCCAAGTATGATTTTGCATAATGGATTCAATTTCATTATTAACAGCCTTTTTCCACAAAGGTGCTTCAGGACCTGTCATTACTGTCTTAAAGCTTTGAGGTTCATTTTCTAACAAGTATGTCAGAAAATCTGGACCAAAGGATTTTGATGTTCTCGCTTTCTTACTTCTTCTTGGTTCATCATAAGTTAAATCTTGTTGGTCGAGACCATTACTAGTCTCTTGTGTTTGATTGTCATTAGTCTCTTGACTTTGTGTACAATCATAAGTTCTTTTCTATGAACTTAATTCTTGTCCTTTCTTGTAAGGAAAGACATGTTCAAAAAACACAGCATTCCGTGACTCTATAATAGTGTTCACATTTATATCAGGCATTTCTGATTTATAAGTCAGAAACTGATATGCACTACTATTCTGAGCATAACCAATAAACACACAATCTACTGTTTTTGGTCCAATTTTTGTCTTTTTAGGAATAAGAACTTCAACTTTTGCCAAACACCCCCACACTTTTAAGAATTTGTAGGAAGGTGGTCGACCTTTCCACAATTCATAAGGAGTGTTGTTAGTTTTCTTGTGGGGTATTCTATTAAGAACATAATTAGCAGACAATATTGCTTCCCACCACAAGTTCTGTGGTAAGCCTGAACTTAGTAACATGGCATTCATCATTTCTTTTAAGGTTCTATTCTTTCTTTCAGCAATTCCATTTTGCTGTGGAGAATAAGGGGCTGTAGTTTGGTGAATAATGCCATGTTGTGCACAAAATTCATTTAATGGTGCATCATATTCACCACCCCTATCAGTTCTAACCATTTTAATGGTTTTATCAAGTTGATTTTCAACTTCTGTTTTGTAGAGTTTAAACATTTCTAAGGCTTCATCTTTACTTCTAAGTAAATAAACATAATAATATCTTGTGCAATCATCGATAAATGTTATGAAATACTTTTTGCCTCTTCTACTTTGAATAAATTTTAGATCACATACATCAGTATGAATTAATTCTAGAGGTTCGGTTTTCCTTTCAACCGATTTAAATGGAGCCTTAGTTAGTTTCACTTCTACACAAATTTCACATTTATGATTAGGATTAATTTCAAACTTTGGTATATAATCTAAACCAATTAATCTATGCAAAGCATCAAAATTCACATGTCCTAATCTACCATGCCATAAATTCGACTCAAGAACATAAGTAAAAGATGTGTTATTCTTATTTATAGCAACTTTCGGTACAACTGTCATTACATTTAGTTTAAAGAGACCATCACTCATGTATCCCTTACCAACATACATACCACTCTTTGTTAATACAAATTTATCAGACTAAAAAACAAGCCTAAAATCATTTTTACTTAACAAAGAATCAGAAACTAAATTCTTCCGAATGTCAGGTATATGCAGTACGTTATTGAGGGTCAGTTCTTTTCCTGATGTCATCTTCAAGATCACTTTCCCTTGTCCAGCCACAGTAGAAGTAGAAGAATTTTCCATAAAAAGTTGTTCACCATTTGCAGCCTCATTGTAGGTAGTGAACATCTTCTTGTCCGTACATATGTGACGAGTTGCTCCAGTGTCAACCCACCACTCTTTGGGATTTCCAACCAAGTTAGCCTCAGACACCACAGCAGAGAGGTTGATGTCATTCACTCCGTCAGAGATGTAATCCAATTCTGTTACATTGGCCTGATTGGTGGTCTTCTTACTTGTACTTCCATGATCCTTCTTAGGGTGGCGGCAGTCAGAAGCTCGATGTCCAGTCTTGCCACAGTTATAGCATTTTCTTTTGAACTTCTTATTGCCATTGTTGTCGCCTTGTTTAGGACCATCTCCAGTAAACTTTCTCTTTCTGTTATGTGGTTTATGAACTTGTTCAACCACATTAGCCTTGGACTCAATGAGATTTTTCCCATTCCTCTTTTCAGCCTTTCGGTTATCTTCCTCAATTCTTAATCTTACAATCAACTCATCCATGGTCATCTCTTTGCGTTTATGTTTTAAATAATTTTTGAAATCTTTCCAAGCCGGTGGTAACTTTTCCACTAAAGCAGCGACTTGGAAAGACTCACTAAGAGACATACCTTCTGAATGAATATCATGCAAAATTATCTGAAAACTTTGAACTTGAGATATTACCGTTTGGGAGTCTGCCATAACAAAATCCAGAAATTTACCAACGATAAATTTCTTCGTGCCGGCATCTTCTGTCTTGTATTTCTTCTCCAAAGAATCCCATAATTCTTTTGCTGACTTCAGAGGACTGTAAACATTATACAGCATGTTGTCAAGGCCATTGAGGATGTAGTTTCTACACAGGAAATTTGAATGTTTCCAAGCATCTACAGCGGCAACAACTTGCCGATCACTTTCACCCTCTTTAAGTGCTGGAGCCTCTTCATGGAGAAACCGGGCCAAATTAAGAGTTGTAAGATAGAACAACATCTTCTGCTGCTATCTCTTAAACTCAGTACCGTTAAATTTTTTCCGTTTTTCTCCATGATTGATTGGTACATGAACATGGTTCTGGATAGGGACTGGTGTTGGTGTAACAATAGGAGTACCACTACCAGATGCAGTTTCAGTTGTAGTAGCCATAATCTCTGATTACAAAAATCAGAAAAAATTAAAACACAAATTAATTTTCTAGTTACTAAAACCAGAAAATAAATTATAACACAAATAATTTTATTTTCCTTGTACTAAAACTAGAAAAATAAAATACCACAATAATTTTCCAACCAGTATATTACTACTAGTTGTTAATGATACCAGTATATTACTACTAGTTGTCAAAGAAAAGAGACAGTATATTACTACTATTTGTCAAATAGCATAAACACTATTTGTTTTTCCAACCAGAATATGTTTTTATGAAATTACAGAAAATTAAATACAATGAAGATACCAAAAAAAAAAAAAAAATATTATGTCTGAAGATTGTTGGACAATCTTCACTGTAATTAATTAATTCAGTTTGTGTATTTAACAACAAACAAAATATAAAAGAAATAAAGGAAATGAGAGAATTTGTTTGATTACAAAAATCAAACTCAAAATAAAAATAAATAAATAAAAACAGATTTTATTTTGTTACAAAAACAAAATTAAAATCTGATTTAAATAAATAATAAAACACCTAAAATAAATTAAATAATTTACTTGATTAATTTCTTCGAATTATAATCTGATCAAGTCCAGTGTTTGACACTGTGTCCTTAAGACAGATTCGTCATCTCCTCGGTGCTTTCAGAATTTGGACGTCTATCTCCCAGGATAAAATGATCTACTACAAACAATAGCAGCACTGCAAATTGTTTGCCTAACAAACACACTAAGTGTTTATACTTTCTCTAACAAAAATAAAATGCAGCAAAATGAAGAATAGAATTTGCAGAGGTGAAATACGAAATTTCTGAATGTTTAACATCAAATGAGGGTTGTCCTATTTATAGATGTAAAGGTGGCTGTAGGTTTTGAATTGAACAGGTATGAAACCTGTTGGTTTTGAATTCAAACAGATTTGAATCTGTTGGGTTCATAATTTAAACAGATAAAAAACGGGAAGGGCCCTGTTTGGATATACAATAAAACCAGACCAGTTTATTTCCGATTTAATTTGAAAACGGGAAGGGCCCTGTTTGGATGTACAGTAAAACTAAACCAGTTTATTTTGAATTCTGGATTTTATTTTACCAAAAATAAAATAAAATTCAAATGTTTTTAGCCCAAAAAGATTAGTATTGGGCCGAACAAGCCCAACCCAATCACACACCACGCACCCGTGCCCAAGCCCAGCCCAGCTCGCTTGACCGGACGGACGGCGGCGCGCGTGTGTGGTGATTTTTGGGTCCAATGGGTCTAGCCCATTTTGCCCATAACCTCTCCCTCTAAAACACTTGGGTACCCTTTGGGGCACACCCTAAGTACCAAACCCATGCCTTCTAAACCCATTCAAAACTTCCTACCAAATCAATGTTGGACAAGCCTTATTCAAACCTTTAAGGATTTTCCACCAAAACTCCATTTCCATGGAGCACACTTTGGCTTCAATTTCCCATTCACTCGGTAATGGTTTTGAGCAACCAAATATATCATGAGAATCACAACGTGACACAGAACGCATTACCACTTTGACCCGCGCAAATTGACGCATGGGGCCCACCTAAAAAATAGACAAAACTTAGGAAAAAATTATGGTTTTACCCAAAATTTTATAACCATTTCCAAAAGAAAATGCTTCCTGCAAGTGTGGAACCCTCGCCGCACGTATGGTGGCATTTTCGGCATGTGTGGCTGTACCTCAAAAATCGTGCCTGCTATTTGGAATTGTTTCAAAGAGCTGGAGGCATGAAAAGACAAAAAAAAGGCTGGATTAGGATTCCGAAATATTTCAAAAGAGAGGAGGGGATAAGGTTTGGAAATGAGGGTTCTTAAGTTTCAAGAACATCTTTCATGGGGGTTTCTTCTTTTTCTACCTCTTGCCACTCTTCCATGAGTGGCTATGCTTTTATTTCTAGGATTTTGATGAAACCCTAACTAAGTACATATGGTTTTCTTTTTGATTTTTGATTATGTAATGGTTTGAAAAAGTTGCATGGTATTCAAGAAGTTTTTAAATATATTTTCCATTTTTTCTTCAAATATTCTTTTTTCTGTGATTGTTGAATGCTTTCCATGCAATGGTTTTCTATTATTTGATATTTAAGGTATCAGACGAGCCATACTACGAGGGACGAGTTGTTTTGCTATATCCTAGTTTAGAGTGAACGACTCGTGCTACTTGAGATGGTCAGTGCCTATACATTAAATGTGCCTATACATTGAACGTGATAATTCTCTTGATCAATGCTTTGAACTTGCAGCTGCGAAGTATTATTTGGTTTGAACCGTAACATAATTGATTTTCAAATTAAGACCATATTCATTACCCTAGATTTTTCCCCAAAATCAATATTTCAAAATTTACTTTTAATTGATAGTTTAATCTCTTAGTATTTTAATTATTATTAGTTTATGAACAATCATCTCTTTAATCAAAATTAATTTAGGAATTTGACAATTAAATTAGCTTAATTTCACATTTGTCCCAGTGGATCAATATCTGGACTTACCATTATTCTAAGGAATTTGGTACAGTTTAGTGTTTATTTTTGGTGTGTAAAATGACACATCAAATTTTGGTGCAGTTGCCAGGGACTTCTGGTGAAGTTAATTAATTTAAAGTTATATTCTTATTTTAAATTTTATTTTAGGATTTTATGTTTTTGTGTTGCTAAGTGTGTAGAGTTTTTACAAGTGGAGCTATCACTGAAGTGCAAGTGGAGCACAACCAAGCTTTAAAAACAAACCATAGCACTAAATTGCATTAAAAAAAAAGAAGAAGAAGCAAATACTCACAAGCAAAGCACCAAAGTGCTAAAAATAGAGAGCTCAAGTAGAGATTGGAGACAATGGTCTACACATTAAGCACCCGTAAGACGAGTAAAGTGTTTTCGTTAAACCGCTGTGAGTATTTTCTCCTTTAACATTTTGTTTTCATAACTTAGTGCATAAGAGTTAGAACTTAGTGTGTGTGTGTGTGTGTGAGTGGTGTATGCACGTGCACCGTTCTTGTCGCCCTGAACTGTGGAGTTTGGACCTTGGACTAGAAAGGACTCTTCGGAACCTTAGAGCCTCTTCCTGTGTTCCTAGGCTTGAATATCCATATTCGTTCAAAACCATTAGAGATGGCGAACCCAAATTTCCTGAATGGGCCCAACATGACCCTTAAAGATTACTTCACACCCACTGCATACACATTACCATCATATATTCAGTTACCAAACACCACTGCTGCTCATTATGAGATCAAGTCCAGCACCATCGAAATGCTCCCATCATTCCATGGACTAGCTCATAATGACCCTTACAAATATCTGCATGAATTTATGAAAATTTGCTCTACTGTAAAGATCCAGAATTTCTCCAATGAGGCTTCAATGTTGTGACCGTTCCCATTTTCACTGAAGGACAAAGCCAAACATTGGCTGAACTTTTTACCTACTAATTCTATCACAACATGGGACCAATTACAGCAGAAGTTTTTGAAGAAGTATTTTCCCATTGGTAAGACCAACCAACTTAGGTGTGCCATCACCAATTTTGCTCAAATTGATGGCGAGCAATTTCATGAAACATGGGAAAGACTTCGTGACCTTCTCTAATAGTGTCCCCACCACTAAGTGCCTGATTGGAAACTTGTTCAGACCTTTTACTATGGCTTAACAAACCTCACCGCCAAATGGTGGATTCTTCTTGTGGTGGGACATTCATGTCAAAAAATGATGCCGAAGCATGGCAGTTATTTGATAACCTGAGTGATAATTCCCTTCACCATGCCTCCGCAGCCTTGCAAGTTTGACAACCTGTAGTTGGAGCCCCGAAAAAAGGGGGGTATTTATGAGGTGGGGCACAATCTAGAGCTAACCCAACAAGTAGAGACACTGTCCTATAAAATGGACCAATTATTAATTTCAAGACATGCCCCTACACAGCAAGTTCAGCCTCAATTTCATAAGGCATGTGTTATTTGTGCGAGTCTTGCTCATGACTTGAGTGAGTGCCCTTCGGTATCATAATTTCTGGGGTTAGTCCAAGAGCATGTGGATGCGGCTCAAGGATTCTCCAAATCGAATAATGACCCATATTTCAACACATATAACCTGAGATGGAGAAATTACCCTAATTTTTCATGGAGACCTCTTTCACAAGGCACTTTTTATAACCCTCCACCACTAAGGCAGAATTTTAATAATTTTTCCAACCAATCTTCCTACAGTCTACCACAACCTTACCGGTAACCACAACCCCCGCCTGTTCCTCAATGCAACTCAGCCTTTGAGACTTAGGTGTTAGAAGTTCTTTCAGAGCTTAAGGGGTTAGCACCAGTTGTTCACTCCCACACTCATTCCATTGCAAGCTAGAGGCCTAATTAGGTCAAATGGCTAATAACATAAATAGGAGAGAGGAGAGAAAATTACTGAGTTAGATTGTGGCAAACCCTAAAGGTCAATATGGGGTAGAGGGTTCAAGTAGGAATGAAAAGAACCATGAACAGGTGCAAGCAGTTATTACTTTAAGAAGTGGGAGGGAGTTGGAGCCTCGACCAGTTGTGTTTGATGTAACTAGGGCTAAGAAGGGTGACCACAGTGGTAAACCCAATGAGAGCAAGGGTGAGAGAGAAACACATAAGGGGATGACTTTGTCCCTAGTACTTCATGTGAGCCTAAGACACCATATGTGCCTAAGGCACCCTTTACCCAATGCCTTGACACATTGCCTCCTTTTAATAAGAAGGCGACATCCATAGAAACGATGATGGAGGTCTTTAAAAAGGTTAAAATCAACCTTCCCCTATTGGAGGCGATTAAACAAGTACCCTTCTATGCAAATTTTTTGAGGACCTATGTACGCAAAAGCGTAAATCTAGGACACACGTGTCCCAAAAGGTCATACTTACGGAGCAAGTAAGCTCCATTTCATTGAGTGACACACATCCCAAGCTTAAAGACCTAGGTGTCCCAACCATTGCATGCCTTATAGGGGATCATTTCAATGATAGGGCCTTGTTAGATTTAGAGGCAAGTGTAAATTTGTTGTCGTACTCTGTGTATAAGGAATTCGGGCTTGACGAGTTGAAGCCCACTACTGTCATACTCCAGTTGGCTGACTGGTCCTTTAAAGTGCCATGTGGCATGATTGAGGATGTGCTACTAAATGTCGATAAATTTTATTTTCCTGTTGATTTTGTGGTTTTAGATATGGAATCGGTAGCCAGCTTTAGGAAACAAATCCCGGTGATCTTAGGTTGACCTTTCTTGGCTACGGCTAATGCATGTATAAATTGTCGTACTGGGGTTATAGATATTTCATTTGGGAATATGCAAATGAAACTCAATGTTTTCCAACCATCCCAACAATCCCCTGAAAGAGAGGAGTGCTTATTTATAGATGTTGTGGGTGGGATAGTAGAGGAGGCTTTACCTTCTATTCTCGTAGAGGACCCTTTAGAGGCTTGTTTAGCTCATTTTGGGTTTGAAGATTTTGATATTAACATGTTAGTTGAGGAAGTGAATGCTTTACTTAATTTTTTTCTACACCAGATTTTCCTCCGTGGAAAGCCCGATTTGAGTCCATACCTCCTTTGTTTAGAGAGCCCGCCATACCATCCTTAGTTACACCACCTACACTTGAGTTGAAGCCGCTCTCAGCCACACTTAAGTATGCATTTTTAGGTCCTCAAGATACTTTACCAGTCATCTTTTAACTACAGAGTAAGAGAGTCAATTAATGGGTGTTCTCGTGGCACATCGGAGTACTATAGGGTGGTCAGTGGCCGATTTGAGAGGGATAGATCCCTTCGTGTGCATGCATCATATACATTTAGAAGAGGACGCCAAACCTTCTCATGAAATGTAACGGTGGCTTAATCCTAACATGAAAATGTAGTAAAAAAAAAGGAAGTTTTGAAGTTGTTGGATGTAGGTATTATATACCCCATCTCAGATAGCAAACGGGTAAGTCCCACACAAGTGGTGCCCAAGACATCGGGCATCACTGTTGTTAAGAATGAGCAAGGAGAATTAGTCCCCACACGAACCACCACTGGGTGGCGAGTGTGCATTGATTATAGGAGATTGAATTTCATGACTAGAAAGGACCATTTTCCATTGCCATTTATTGATCAAATCCTTGAGAGCTAAGCGGGAAAAGGTTTCAATTGTTTTCTTGATGGTTACTTGGGATATAATCAAGTTCTGGTGTACCCGTTGACCAAGAAAAGACCACATTCACTTGCCCTTTTGGCACTTTTGCTTATAGGCGCATGCCTTTCAGGCTATGCAATGCATCGGGGACTTTTCAACGGTATATGATGGCCATTTTCTCTAATATGGTGGAGAAATTTTTAGAGGTTTTAATGGATGATTTCTCGGTGTTTGGACCATCTTTTAAGGAATGCCTTAGAAATTTGACTAGAGTGTTAGAGTGATGTACTAAGGTAAACTTGGTTTTGAGTTGGGAGAAGAGCCATTTTATGGTTCATGAAGGTATAGTGTAGGGACACATTGTGTCCCCTTGAGGTATAGAGGTAGATAAAGATAAGGTTGACTTCATTGCAGGCTCTTCTCCACCCACTTCTGTGCATCAAGTCCGTTTTTTCCTAGGGCATGCGGGATTTTACTGTCGATTTATCAAAGACTTTAGCAAATATCCTATCCTTTGCATAGTTTACTTGCTAATGATGCACCTTTTATCTTTGATGATGCATGTTTGAAAGCTTTTGAAACATTTCGAGCAGCCCTTACTTCCGCCCCAATCATGAAATCACCGGATTGGTTGCTTTCTTTTGAAATCATGTGTGATGCCTTGGACTATGCTGTCGGGGTAGTTTTGGGCCAAAGGGTAAATAGAGCACCCTATGCTATTTATTATGCTAGTTGCACTCTCTCGAATACACAATTGAACTACACTACCATCGAGAAAGAGTTGCTAGCCATGGTGGTTGCCTTAGATAAATTCCGGTTATATCTCCTAGGTTCCAAGGTCATGGTTTTCACTGATCACACCGCTTTGCGTTACCTATTATCAAAGAAAGAGACCAAACCTAGGTTAATTAGATGGATTTTATTGCTTCAAGAATTTGACCTAGAGATTTGAGACAAGAAGGGATCTGAGTATGTGGTGGCGGATCACTTCTCCCAAGTCCTTGTTAAGCACACCGGTGACCCTTTAACTTTGCATGATTCATTCCAGGACGAAAATCTTCTTGTGGTGTCACGAGCTAACCCCCCCGTGGTTTGCTTATATTGTGAATTACTTGTCCATTGGGCAAATTCCTAAAAATCAATTTAAGCAAGAAAAAGACCCATTCTTTTCACAAGTCAAGTATTATTTTTGGGAGGATCTGGAGTTGTTTAAATATTATCCCGATCAAGTGATCCGAGGTGTGTGCCAGAGAGTGAGGTGCATAGCATTCTTACATTTTATCATTCTTCTGCATGTGGCGGTTATTTTAGTGGGCATAAAACAACCGCCAAGGTTTTACAAAGCGGGTTTATTGGCCCACCATTTTTAAAAATGCCCATCAATTGTGTAGAACTTGTTTACGCTGTCAGCAAATGGGTTCAATGTCTCGTTGTGATATTATGCCAATGTCCCCTATTCTAGTGGTAAAGATTTTTGGTGTATGGGGTATTGATTTTAGGGGCCCTTTCCAGTTATCGTTTAGGTTTGAGTACATTCTCTTGGCTGCAGATTATGTTTCTAAATGGGTGGAGGCTATAGCTACTTGAACAAACGACCATAAAGTAGTGATAAAGTTTTTGCATGAAAACATCTTTAGTCATTGTGGGTTTCCTAGGGCCATAATAAGTGATCAGGGTACACACTTTTGTAATCGGTTCTTTGAGCCGGTAGTCAAAATTTTTTCCATCACTCATAAAGTTGGTACTCCATACCACCCTTAAACTAGTGGCCAAGTAGAGGCATCCAATAGGGAGGTGAAATACATTATAAAGAAAATAGTTAGGCCAGATAGAAAAGATTGGCCAAAACGTTTGTTTGATACTTTATGAGCCCACCGCACTACTTATAAGACACCCATTGGGATGTCACCATATAGGGTGGTGTTTAGCAAAGTTTGTCACATCCAGGTTGAACTTGACCACTGCGCGTTAAAGAAGTTTAACTTCAAGCTCGACTTAACTGGAAATTGCAACTTAATGAGTTGGAGGAGATTAGGAATGATGCATATGAGAGTTCAAAAGTTTTTAAGGCTCGGACTAAGGAATTTCATGATAAGCACAACAATGGAAAATCATTTGAGCTCGGCCAAAAAGTTTGGCTCTTTAATTCAAAATTGAGACTCTTTCCGGGTAACCTTAGATCAAGATGGGATGGTCCCTTTGTTGTCGTTAAGGCATTTATTCATGGCGCCGTTAAGGTGCAAGATCCATGGAATGGCCACACTTTCAAAGTGAATGACCAAAGATTGAAACCGTATATAGAGGGGATTGAGAATGGTGATATGGTTGAGTCCATTGCTTTGATGGACCCATTTTATTCTGATTGAGACATGGATTTCCTATTCTCTTTTCGTTCCTTTCTATTATGATCTTTATTCTTGCTATTCTGTACTTGATGTCTAGGAGACTTTAAATCCTCTAAAGGTATAATTTCTTTGGTGTTGGCTATGTCCGAATGGTATCTGACGGTCTGGTATAGCCACCTAACTGTGTTTGTAGTGAGTTCCTAGGAGACCAACTGAAACGGTGGAAACTAGAGTTTGAATGGAAAAACCTAAAATACAAAGGTTTGGAATTTTCGAGACTAAAGTCTAGTTTAAATACCTAGACGTGTGGTGATTGCTTCAAAACCACCTGGGCCTGAACTTTGTATGGCAGCCCCATAGGTTGAGTTAGCTTTAGGTGTCTTGATTCTGGATACCAAACCAACTTAGTTTGTCACCCTGTTGGAGAATGGGGAAAGTTACAAACATGGTTTGGGAGAAAAGTAGTGCTCGTGATTTTCGCATGAAGATTATACCTTTGTTGAAAATTTAGATGTTTTCGAAGTGCTATACTTATTTTAGATGTGAAATGAAGGTAGAAATAGTTTGAAATGTTTGTGGGATGTACTTGGGTTAAGAGAGGGTATAATCTGAAATTCCCGCAAGTGTGGCACAATCCACTGCACGTGTAGGGGTGTAAATCAGGCCGGGCCGGGCCCATGTCGGGCCTTGCAGGCTTCTGCCAAAATTCGGGCCGGGCCTGCCCACAGGCTAAAAAATTAAGCCCAGGCCCAATCCTAGGAGTATTCGAGCCTTGGGCGGGCCTAACCATTTTTTAAAAAAAATTTTTTCTACCAAAATTTTATTATTTTTCATTAAAAAACACTGGGCCTTGGGCGGGCCGTGCCCGAAGCGGGCCAATGGGCTGGGCCAAATGGGCCGGGCTTCAAAACAATGGCTCAAGCCCTAGCCCAGGAGCTCGGGTTGGGCTCGGGCCTGGGCCCAAGGGGGCCTAAACGGGCCGGGCCCACCTCGGCTCGCGGGCGGGCTTCGGGCAGCCCACGGGTCGCGGGCCATTTTTACACCCCTACGCACATGCAATACAAATTTAGGTCCTCTATTTAGCTACAGCTTTTATTGCAAGTGCAAGAATCGGTGCAGCACAGTAGCCACATGTTCGGCATGGGTCCCGTACGTGCTGTAGAATTTTCTGAAACAAGTTTGAGTACTGCTTTATATGCATGAGCGGGGGTTGGTGCGCGCGTGTTACCGCACATGCGGCGTGTTCTCCCACACGTATGGCACGTTAGAATTTCCAAAAAAAAAAAAAAAAAATTGATTTCTTTATTGCAAACTTTTAATACATCTCTCTCTCTCTCTCTCTCTCTCTCTACCTTATCATCTTCTTCCTCCTTCTCTCTCACTCAAACCCCACCATCACTAACCCTTCTTCCTTCAACCTTCACCCAATCTCTTCTTACCACCACCTTACCATCGAAGCCTCACCGCCGGTGCCCTACCTTCTCTCTGTCCGGTGAATCTCCGGCGACCACCAAATTTTTAGTTTTTTTTTTTATTTTTTAATTTTTTTCAGCGGATCTCCATTCGTTTTCTCTCTTTCTTCACTTTTTCAAGGTAAAACTTTATTTTTGTTTAGATTTGAGTTTTTCTTCTTTCAATCTTCACTTGTAGTTGAGTTTATTGTAGTTTAATAGAGTTTCTTTTTCTTGTCATTGTTCATTTTTTCTTAAAAAAAAAAAAAAAAAAAAATTGTTTATTGTTTAGTATATCTAATTCTTTATTTATTATTTACTAGGTTGCTTCTTTTGTTATATTTTATTATTTGATTGGTTAAAATAGTTTAGTTCATTACTTGTTTAGTTCAGTTAGTTTTTATTTATTTAGTCATTAGTTATTTAAATAAAATATTAACGTGTTTAATTACACCATAGCATAGCTGGCTAGTTAGTTTAATTTACATGTATATGTCTAGCTGTGGTATACTAATTTAGTTCCATACTTGTTAGTGCTGTTTATTTATTTATTTTAATATATTTTATTTATTTATTTATTTGTTTGTTTAACATAATGAAAAAAAATATGATGAGAATCGCTTGTGGTGAAATAAATGGGCAGACTTGTGCTTTGATATTCTATTTTATTCTTATACTAGTTCTACGGGTATGCGTATTTATCTTTTTGGTGCGTGCAGGACATGAGTAGACAGATATCCACCTAGGCTGCCAAAAATGCCAGAGGTTCATCCTCTTTAGCACTACCGCTATCACCATCACCACCATCCTCGCCGCCACCACTGGTTGAGTCGCTAGGACCAGAGTGGGTTTTGTCGCCCGCTTCACAAGCTCACTCAGTTCAACATCCCATATTTTTAGAATGACCCAGCCACCTTTTGGGCCGTTCAACAACTTCAACTCTGGCAACAATTGGACATTTGCACTGTTACTGCACTAACCTATCCTCGTCTGGTCCGACTTTTCTACCAGAGCATGTACGGGGTGCCCATGGTGTCATCTCCCCACCTTCTGTCCACTATAGATGGTCACCTCATCAGCATCATGCAACCCATGATTGCTAGGGTGTTAGGTCTCTATAACGTGCGTGAGGGCCATCCATTTCCCGAAGTTGCAGATAATCAACCCATACCCTACATTATCCAAGAATTCTTTCTAGGGGCCTATGGTGATCCTAACTTCATGTGCCTGCGTTGGAGCAAGCTGCCTGCTCGCTTATTATTCCTCGACTCAGTGTTGTATAAGAATGCCCTTCCACTTGGGCACAAAGTTGAGTGTCAAAAGGAGTTTGTGCGGGTTCTACATTGTTACCAACATGGTTACCGGGTAAACCTTCAACACGTGATTTGGGTGCACATGCCAAAATTTATGCGGGAAGCTGTTCAGCCTCAACCCTTGCAGAACACAACTTGGCCCCTGCCTTTTGCCAATCTATTCACACTCTTCTTCCAGCTAAACCACCTTCTGATTGATTCGGTTGAGGAGACCAACCTTGCCTACCCAACTTTCGACCAGCGAGAATGGTAGCATATCTTATCCTAGATACCACTTCAGGGCGGTGTCTTGGTGTTGAGGCAGATGATCCCATGCATGGCCTACCTTCTCCTACCTTTCCCGTGCCTCCCCAATGAGAGCCCATGTACATGAATCGAAAGGAGTACTTGCATCTTCAACACTCTGTGGATCAGGTGCACAATACTCTTCACGATCACCACCAACTTCTCATGGGATTGCACATGAATTATTAGGCATATCGAGATCATTCATAGGCGGCATTTGACCAAATCAACGCCCGATAACTCGACTATCAGCTATCGGTTGCATCCATGCAAACTGACTTTTATGCGTATCGGGAGTTGAGCCAGCAGCGTTTTGACCATCTCGGCACTCGGGTTCATGATGAAGTGTTTGAGACTTGAACATTGATACACGCCTTGTTGGAGCAGTATTTTCCACCACTGCCAGTTCTGGATTCTCATTAGTAACAAACTATCTTTTTCTTTATTTTCTTTATTTATTTTTATTTCTCTTTCTCTACAAAAAAAGAAAAAGAAAAAGAGAAGGGGACGTACGTGTGTTTTGTTCGTATCTGCTTAGCTGGATGTGCACCTACAATGTCTGGTAATATTCTCTCTCTTTATTATTTACTTCGCATTTGTTTCCATTGAGGACAATGTCATATTTAAGTTGGGAGATGAGGGTATTTTCTTTTGTGTACTTCTACTTGGCTCATAATTTATAATTCATATTTATACTTGCTTTACTTGATTGCACCACTTCACTTGGTGTTGACTTGTTGCTAGTAAGGTGGTGATATAAGCATATGTTAATTGGGGAACATAGTAGACTTGTATGAAAAGGGTTTATTTGGTAAATACTTGCATGTGTTGTTTGCACTAGGACAGTTGTTTGTGTTTGTGGTAATAGTTGACTTGTCACGAGTATGCCTTGATTTACATGAACACACTATCATAGCGATGACCTCTCTATTATAATTCCTGGTGTACATCATTAATTATTGCCAGTGTTGCAGAAAAAGAATAAATGAGTGGCCTTGATTCTCACCAAAAAATTAAAAAAAAAAAGAAGAAGAAGAAGAAGAAGAAAAAACTTGACTTGTTTGAGTTCATAAACTCGAGTTATTAAGCCCCTAGTGCCCTAAAACTGTTTGGGAGTCATTCGCCCAATGCTTGCTACATGGGTTAATTAGAAAGCTTAAGGGACCTAGACATTGCACAGTTAAGGAAAAATATGGAAAATGACTTGTTCGGATCCGTAGTCTTTTTAGCTCGAGTTATTAAGCTTGTAGGGGTGTCTGCACACCTAGTGTCCTAAAACTGTCTGGTTTGGGAGTCATTGGCCCAATGCTTGTTACATGGGTGATTAGAAAGCTTAATGGATCATGACATTACACAGTCTTTAAAAAAAAAAACAAAAAATTTTGAGAATCTTGGTTTTAAAAGTTTGGTTTTTTTGTATATGTTGGATGTTATTGTGAGTTACACTGGGTTATTATAGTGGACAGTTAACTAGTTATGGGGATTGCACTTTATACTGAGGGTACTGATGATGTGTTTTACTAGCATTCACAAGTACAGGGAACTTAACTTTTGTAATACTAAATTGTGGTTTTTGCTCAATAGATTTCTTTATTCTTGTCCACTGTGCCTTCAATGACTTATCATGTCTTAATATTTCATTGTACTGGCACATAAGTTAATTCTTGAGTGGAGTAGTGTGGTTAATTGTTGTTGGGCAGATGTGATTATGTTAATGTTTGTGGGTATTGTTTTTGGAAACCTTCACGAGACTATACTCGTTCACTTGGGGTAACTTTGTGGTTGAAAGGCTTGTTGCATATGCTAAATACAATCGTTCTTCCCACAAAAGAGGAGGTAGCTAGATTTTGTTTAATTTGTTTTTCTTTCTTTATTCCTTGCTTGAGGACTAGCAATTTGTAAGTTGGGGGATGTGATTGAGGCTGAATTGTACAACATTGAGGCTAGTAACTAGGATCTCGTAACCTTACTTGCTAGTCAAATTGTATATTTTATGTCTATTTAATGCCAATTAGGATGGATGTAGTAGGAGCATAAAATGAACAAAAATGAGTATTTTTAGCAAAAAATACTTCCCGTATGTGCGGAGGACCATTCTCACATGTGCGGCCCATCTATCGTAACCAAATAGGGCCCAAAAAAATCGCACATGCAGAGGCCCATTCTTGTACGTGCGGAACCCTTGCCGCACGTACGGTGGCATTTCCGGCACATGCGGCCGTAACCCAAAAAATGTGCCCTTTGTTTGGAATTGTTTCAAAGAGCTGAAGGTATAAAAAGACAGAAAAAGGCTGGATTAGGGTTTCGAAATATTTCAAAAGAGAGAAGGGGTTAGGGTTTGGAAATGAGGGTTCTCAAGCTTCAAGAACATCTTTCATGAGGGTTTCTTCTTCTTCTACCTCTTCCCACTCCTCCATGAGTGGCTAGGCTTCTATTTCTAGGGTTTTAATGAAACCCTAGCCAAGTAAATAGGGTTTTCTTTTTGATTTTTGATTATGTAATGGTTTGAACAAGTTGTATGGTAATCAAGAAGTTTTTAATTATATTCTCCATTATTTCTTCAAGTATTCTTTTTTCTATCATTATTGAATGCTTTTTATGCAATGGTTTTCTATTCTTTCATATTTAAGGTATGAGACGAGCCATACTACGAGGGATGAGTCGTTTTGTTACCCTAGTTTAGAGTGAACGACTCGTGCTACTTGAGACGGTTTGTGCCTATACATTGAACGTGATAATTCTTTTAACCAATGCTTCGAACTTGTAGTTGCGAAGTATCATTTGGTTTGTACCGTAACATAATTGATTTTCAAATTGAGACCTTATTTATGTAACTAGTGGTGAATTCATTACCCTAGGTTTTCCCCAAATTAATAATTCCAATTTTACTTTTAATTGCGAGTTTGATCTCTTAGTATTTTAATTATTATTAGTTTATGAACAATCATCTCTTTGATCAAAATTAATTTAGGAATTTAACAATTAAATTAGTTTAATTTCACATTTGTCCATGTGGATTGATACCTAGACTTACCATTATTCTAAGGAATTTGGTACAGTTTAGTGTTTATTTTTGGTGTGTAAAATGACACATCTGACTCCCTTAAATGCATTGTTTCAGAGGAGGTCGTAGCTATTTGCTCTACTCCAGTCTTTGTGGAGGACAAAGCAGACTCCTTGATTTGACATTTTGAGTCAAAGGGCTCTTCTTTTGTCAAGTCGGGGTATTCTGTTACGTTAAAGAGAAAGAGAATGGTTTAGCTATGAGGCCATCTTCATCTTTCCAACTTCCAAAGAATTTCTAGAAACTCATTTGGCCCTTAAACGTCTCTCCAAAAATCCGTCACTTTTGGTGGAGAGTTCGTAAGAATGTGCTAACTATAAAGGAAAATCTTCTCAAGTGAAAATGCGCTATGTCAGGCCTTTGCCCTATTTGTCACAAGAATGTGGAATCGGTAGAGCATTTATTGTTTGAGTGCGACTGGGTTTGAGCATTGTGATTAGGGAGTTATTTTGGTTATAGAGTTTCTAATTCAATGATTCAGATGACTTTGAAGTGGTCCTGTAAGATGATAGATTTTTTAAAGACGACAAAGATTGTAATTTTTTCTTTAGCTCCTTGTCTAGATTGGTTGGTTTATTTGGAACAATGCAATGAGTTTGTTTTCAATCAGAAACCAGTTGATTCGGTCTTGACGTTGTTTCAAGTTAGGAAGGCTAGGAAGGAAATTGTTTCGAGTGCCATTTCGAATGGTGCAAATTAGATTTAGTGCTCAAGTGGTAACCAACAGAGGGGAGATAGGTAGGAACCTCCAGCAGCTGGGTAGTTCAAGATTAATTGTGATATTGCTATTCAAAAGGGCATTGATCTAACTTTGATTGTCGTTATTCTCCGAGATTCAAAATACAAACCATTGAATGGCTTGTTAAAAAAGACTATTTGCACTTTCTCACTCCAAGGAGAAGCTCTCGCTTGTCGTCTAGCTTGTCAGTTAGCCCATGCTTTCAATCTTTTGGAGGTGGAGATTGAGGGAGATAACAAGTCTATTATACTTCTGATTGTATCCAAAAAGTGATCCTCCTTAGGACTGTGGAGCTATCTTTTTTGACATAAAATAGCTAGCTTTTCGAGTTAATCTGTCTTTCTCTTGGATTCCCAGAGTAACAAACAAGGTAGTCTATTTGGTGGCCTAAGCTTTTCTCGGGGATGGTCTTTCCCTCATTGGATTTCTTTTCCTCCTCTAGCTCTAGCGGATTTGTTAAGGTTGTCTTAAGTTGTGTTTGTTAGGCCTTTTGGCTCTCTTATTATGGCGATTCTGGTTTAGACCCAACTCATTTGATGTTATGGATCTAGGTTTTATTGTTGTATATGATTGTTCTTGTCTTACTTTCCCTTATTTCTCTTTGAGTTTGGCTTTTAGGATATGTTGGTCGCGTTTGGAACATGTTGGTAGCTTGTCTTTTTCAAGCAGTTGTTGCTCAGAATTTTGCTTCTTCGCTCGAGTGACATTTCTTGCGCTCGAGTGGTCTTTGTGAACTCTTAGTACTTTTATAGGTCTGCAAAACTACTGGGAGGTTGTATTCTTCGCTCGAGCGAAGTTTCTCGCGTTTGAGCGATGGTTGGCTGTCTGTAAAACTTTTGGGAGTTTGTATTCTACTCTCGAGCGAAGCTTCTCGAGCTCGAGTGGTGCAACTTATTGTGTTTAGTCGCTCAAGCAACACATCTTGCGCTCGAGCGCGTTGTGCGTATATAGTTTGTAAATTGCCATTTTTGAGTCATTTTTTCATCTCTCTCTCTCTTTCTCTCTCTCTAAACATTTCAAAATCCTAATATCTCTCACTTTCTCTCTAAAACTCACCTATTTCCTTCGAATACGCCTAGATCCGTCGATCTTCTTACATGTGTCCATTTGTTAAAGAGGTAGAGCACGCTGTGGGATTCTTTTTGATCTGAACAAAGTTAGATTTCGATGTCTTTGAAGTATCTCCATTCTCTCTTTCATCTTCTAAACTTGAGGTAGGGATATCTTCACACTTTTTATGAGTTTTAACTTAGTTATTTTTTATTTCTAAACAGTATTGCAAATTTGGAAATAATTGGAACAAATCTAGGGTTTTGGGTAAGAATCAAAAGATGGTTTTTTTTTTTTTTCAAATGGATCCTTGAAAATGATTGTGATGTTGAAAATAAAGTTGAGTTGAGAAGAAATGGTTGATTTTGATGCTTGGGATTGATGTTGGAAAGAAAAAGGGATTTTTTCCCAAAATGCCTCAAATGTTGATTTTATATTAATAATGAGATTGATATTGAAATTGTTACATTGGGTTGATGTTGATGAGGATGGTGGAGTTGGATATTATCACTCACCTTTTGAAAATTTGGAGAGTTTATCTTTATTGAAAATTGTTTATCTGTTTAGAAATATTTGTTTTGGGTTATCGGTGGAGGATAACTATGATTGTTGTAGAAATTACTTATGAATTAGGAGAATTGAAACTATTTTTCTCATTCATTTGTATTGAGCATTATCTCACACTTATACATTGGAAATGTTACCGTTTTGAGAAAATTGGTGAATCTAGGAAGGAGTTGTTGCTACATAAAATAAGTTGGTCTGTATGTCCAGGGTGAAAGTCCCGAAAACCACGCATATACATGAGTGCCGATCCCGCAGACGAAATATCCGTAAAATGGCAATAGCAGTGTTTGTATAGTCTATGTTTACATGGGTATCAGTTCACGGTTTCTCGCGGACGAAATTTTCATGAAAGGTTGTTTTGGTTTTGAGATTTTCAAAATGTGATTCATTACCCTGTCTTCTATTGTAAAGGAAGTGGTTCATGAATTATGATATTACCCTAGCATTGTATGGTTTTGAAAAGATATAAAAATGCTTTTGGCACAAGTATTGCATATGCATCCACCTTATAGCTTTGTTAAGATTCATTCACTGTGTTGGATTATTTCTACTGGGTTTTGGCTCATCCTATGTGGGAAAAAGATTTCAGGTGCTGATGATATGCCTCTGCCAAGGCAATAGCTTGGGAGCACTTGGTGCCAGGGCTTCATTTTGTTGATTTTTTATATGTTTTGTATAGGCCAAAGGCTTTTAATTGTATTGGACTTAATCCACTTTTGATGTAACCAAGCATTGTCTTGGAAAGTTGTAAGCCTTTAGGGCATTTGTTGTCTGTTTTATTTTTATGTCTTATCTCTTGTTGTAACATATGCTATAGATTCATGATTAGACTTGTGAATGTATATCTGCATATGTTACCCTTTTGTACAAGTAATTGGGATTAATAGAAAATAACTATTTTCTCGCATGTTATTATGTAATTAATATTGTGGGTGGTTTATTATCTTTATTTTGGGGCATTACACTTATTATTTCATCTGTTAAAAAAAAGAAAAAAAAGAATTGCAATTGATTTTTAGTCGAAATTGTAGAATTTTGGTATTTATATTATTTGTAGATAAGGGCTTCAACTAAACCTATATTAGTACATGTTGGAAAAATAGTTTGGAAACCATTAATAGGTGAATGATAAATTGACTCCACAGTGCACAATTTGAGTATGGTTTTATAACAAAATTTATTTAATGTAAAATTTGATTTTTATTTAAATAAATTTGTCATTTTTATAACAAAATTTATTTAATGTAAAATTTGATTTTTATTTAAATAAATTCGTCATTTTTTGAGTCAAAATTATGCCAGATTCTATACAAAATTTGAATCCATTTGTGAGAATAATCCTGTCTGTTCTATTGCACTTATTCAATAGAAGAGTTATGTCTTTCATCGAAAAGTCACTATAACCATTCAAAGAGTCACCAATTCACCTTTATAAATATGCTTCCATTGCATTCATTTGGATTCAAATTCATCTTGTATTTCTTTCTTTCGACACTCTTATTTTTGTAAAAGAATTTTGCACATCAAGGTTCGGCAGACTTGTAGTGGTAGTGATATTTCTATAATTTGATCGTTGTATCTTGGGATACAAACATACAATAAAAACCTGTGAACACAGTAGTGGGGGATGAATTTGTCTTAAGAACATTGTATCCAACATAATCCTCAATCAAATTGTTTTCATTTCTAGATTTATACAATTTGTTTGTAAATATTTTTGGTTCTTTGTCAGATTTGCTTTCTCTCAAGTTGGTCATCTCAATTTGAGAAAGTGTTTGGGCTTGGTAGGTCCATTTTAAGACTAATTTCAGTGATCTGAACCATTCATTTTTAAGACTTGTTAAGTAGAATATTAATGCAAAAAATTAAGATGATTGGCTATCGGTAGCTATATGTTTGAATTAGATTTATATTATAAAAAATGAATAGCTATTTTTGAAATGATATTTGTCGTTCATTTTTTAAAAACAAATATGATTCAAACATATCGCTATAGATGTCCAATCATCTTAGCATGAATATTCCATTCAACTAGTCCTAAAAAATGAACAGTTAAGATCACCAAAACCGACCCCGAAATAAGTTAAGATTATAACTTGAGAGAATCTAAATCCTTCTCCGTATATGGTTTGATTTGGTTTTACCCAAACAAATTACGTTGTTGTCGATTTATATTTTTTTTATATAATTTACTAATATTTTTAGCAAAATTATTTACATATGGCGCACAATACGAGGATTGTTCCAACAGCACACTCAACCATTTAATTTACAACTATAAATAGAGACTTGTGTTGTGGTTAGTTAGAAGATTTGGGAAGAGATTTAGAAAGGAAACAAGAAAAGATATATAAAATATGAAGAAAATATATTTACATTTTACATAATTTTATACACTTTTTTCTTTTTTCTTTTTAAATCTTTTCTTAAATTCTTCAATCAAACACAACGTTAATTCCTCAGTTTCAAACACAAAATATGAGAGGAGTCGGAGGTAGGTAGATAGTCATGTGTGTTATTATGCGTTACTTTTCCATTATTCAAAACGCCAATGGAAGTTAACAGCTAGGTTTATTAGAAATCAAATCTTAACTATAGAAATCAAATCTTAAAAGTTAAGGTTACTTTTGTGCAATTAAAATTACAATGACGAAATTAAATTAATATTAGAAACAAATTATAATGAACAACCATGTAATTAAACCTTGTACACAAGAAAGATACCTGGTCCAGTCTATTATTATTGTCCTAAAATGAAAAGAAAAATAAATAAAAATTAAAAACTAAGGCATGGTCCAGTTACCAAATTTGAAAACTACTCATCACCATATATATTATATGAATAAAGGGGGTCACCCCCTTTACCCCCTTTAGTTTTGATTGGTTAATTAATTAATTAATTAATTTTTTTTTTTTTTTTTTCACCCAATCCCCAACCTCCATGAGGTTGTGGGGTAGGTGTTTTAAGGGGGTCTAAATCAATGCCCATATTATACAAGTAAAAGAGAATTTTTAGTAAGAAAAAATATGAGAGTTCCAAGTGTTTAATTTAAATTTCTTAATTTTTTAATTTTAAAAAATAATTAATAAATCACACACTCAAACACTTTCTTTTTTAAACAAAGAATCCATTTTTCATTCCCAAAATCATTCCCTAAAATCATTTTTTCCTTACAATGAAACAAACAAGGAGTTTTCTAATTAAAAAATAATAATTAATAAATCATACACCTATGGAGTTTTTCAAGTAAAAAGTAATAATTAATTGATCACACACTCAAAAAATATTTTGCCATAAAATATTTTCCATTAAAATATTTTAAAATTTTCACCATAAACCATAAAATGATTTATATAATTAAAATTTCGTAGCATATATTTTTTTTCCCCTCACCATAGTCATTATTATTTATTAGACATATTAAAAATTATTATTTTCATACTAAATATATATATGTGTGTGTAGAGATTTACATATATTATGATTGAGTAATTCCTATTTATATTTTTCAATTTTATATAATCTTTATCTATATTGTATATAATTACAATTCATTAGGATTTCTTTACGGTTCAAACTTTCAATTAATTTTTTAATTTTAATTTTAATTTTAATTTTTTAATAATGAAAATACTAAAACATTAATATATTAACAAATGTAATTTACTACTATCATATGATAAATTAAAATTACAAAACTTATAAAATGAAAGGTATTTATATTTTATCATATATATAACTTCTGTAATTTATTATTTATTTCTTATTAATTAAATTATGAAATGTATTTAATTGATTATAAATAATTTTATTACATATTTTAGACAATTTTATATTATTATTTAATTTAATTTTTTTTAATTATTTATTTATACCCATATATAACGTGGATAAATTACTCATAAGATTAATTAAAAAGCCAATGTGTACTCTCAGAGAAAGAGACATTTCCGAGTAGCTGCATGGTCCACAGATATATCTAAATATTAATGCATGTATTTATGAAGAGTATGTAGGAGAGTACCCTGAGTTATTGAGGGTACAACAGACGCATGACCTAACGCGTATCTAAATCTGAAAATACTCACGTTGGAGTTATCTCTCAGGAGTGGTTTGACCATTGTTTTTTTAGTAGTTATTTTTGTTACTTTTATTGGGTTTTAGTAAATTTTTATTTTTATTATTTTATTTATAGAAATGTCGCTATAGACATTTAGGCTCTGTTTGGTTGTGATTTGTAATCAATTTTCTACGCGTGTGTTTGAGTATGATGTTTGGTTATGGTGTTGAAATCAATTTTCTACATCTCTGTAGAGAACTCTGATGCACAGGTCGCGTTTTTTGTCAAAATTTTGCCTGAGGAAGTCCACCCGGAAGACCACCCGGATGTCCTTGGGGACGTCCACTCGGATGTCCTCTGAATTCCATATTTTTTTTTTTTGCAATTGATTTACATAATCGGGAAAAATATTTTCTGAAATTTTCTGAAATTTTTTATGTGTTTTAAAATAATTTTGAGTTGTATGTTTAGTTATGAATTGTAAATTTTTTGTATCACATATCAAATGTCACATCAACAATTCTCCACTCAAATCAAACCTCTTTTCCAAAACTATTTTCAAAACTCTTTACCAAACAAATTTTCTACACTCAAATCATAATTCTACAACACACAAACTCAAAATATAACTCATACTCTCAAATCACATTTACAAAACACAACCAAACGCAACCTTAAATTTTCACATGTCTTGATTACCATCTGATTAGTTAAGATAAATAAGCTTTTCTTGATTAGTCAAAATTAAAATGATCAAAGTTTTCAAATGGATGTGGATCCTACCACAATTATAGACCTTAACCCGTTTCAAGTTATGAGTCATACCAAAAGAAAAGTGAATATATTTTGACAATTGGGTTAACCCAAAAGTGTGGGGCCCATAACGATATTTTGTCAAAATTTGATGGAATAATTCAAATTTAAATCTAAATTTCAATGCAAATCATTTCCATAAAGTAAGAAATAAATTGATATTTTCTTTGAAATTAAAATCAATTTTAGAGTTTCCAAAATTAACCTTTTCTCTCCTAAGCCTATAAATAGAGGCTCTCGCTATGGGGATGAGGACACACATTTTTTGGTTAATGGTCTTGCAAGCTCCTAAGCAATCTCAAGATTCTGCTAAATTCTCTTCTTAAAATTCTCTCTAAAGTTCTTCAAACTTAAAAGAGAGGATTATCAAACATTTTAAACTTGCGCCAATCCTTTGAAGTTAAAAATATAAATTTGGTCCCTCATTTCAAAGAGATTATTTCAAGATTCGTTCAAGATCAATTGTTCAAGCCCTCGATCAAGCCTTTTTTCTTCAAGTTTCTCCATTCAAAAACTTGAAGACATTCATCAACAAGCTTTTACACCCGTTGGATTGCAATTATTTTGGAGATCGAATAAGAGAATCTGTTTTGTTGTAATAGCGCAAACTACAGAGGATTGTACCCATTTATCATAATCAAATAAAATTAATTATTTGTGCATTTATTTTGTGTCTTAATTGCAGGATACAAAATTCGTGTTTACAAATTTTGGCACGCCCAGTGGGTTCTTTTTGCCTCTCATCTCTTTCTCCTAAAGCATCTTCCCAAAGCCTTGTTTGATCAAGCATAATGGCTTCAAAGAAAGTTCAAATTGCTTCGATCAATAAGAACTCCAGCAAGAATGCCGCTTTTATGACCAGCAACAACAACACTTCTACAGGTCCGATCACCCATAGCAAGACCAAGGCTACCATTGCTCTCGCCACTCATAGGGTCATGCCTACCGCCAATTCAATAAAGCAAGTGCAAGGCAAGTCTCACAAATCTATCATGGTATCTACATCTAGGCTAAGCAAAAGGAAGTGAAGGAATGGAAGAAGCCCACTTCTGTCTCAAAGGATTCTCTTCTAGAAGATTTCTCCTCACACCCAACGCTCGTAGGTTTTGATGCAAACTCAAGTGCAGGCTCACACTCAGGATCATCTCTTAGTAGTCCTCAACATTCAATTTCATTGAATCACTCAGATTTGTCTCGATCAGTGGGCAAGTCATGACCACTGGCACCACTTCAGTGGAAGAACAATTAGCGACCATGGCTCGTGCCATTGACAAGCTCACCAAAACTGTAGAAGAGAAAGATCTTTAGATTACCACCTTGATGAACAAGTTAGAAACGCGAAATGTTGACGAAGCAACTCAAGACAATTCTCATCCACCTGGCTTTACACCACAAACCATGTTTGTTGAGAAGGTGAACCCTATATCTAAGTCCAAGCAAGTCGTTGGTGAGGAAACTTGCTATACATCTATTGCAAGACAAGCAATTGGCACAAGTACTTAACCAACATCTATTGCTTCCTTGTCTGTTCAACAACTCCAAGACATGATTGCAAATACCATCCGAGTACAATACAATGGGCCCCCTCAAAGCGTTTTCGTGTACTCCAAGCCTTACATAAAGAGGGTAGACATTCTTAAAATGCTGAGTAGATACCAACCTCCCAAGTTCCAGCAGTTCGACAGAAAAGGTAATCCTAAACAGCATGTTGCTTACTTTGCTGAAACTTGCAACAATGTCGGGACAGATGGAGATCTACTTGCCAAACAATTTGTTCGGTCACTCAAAGAAATGCCTTTGCTTGGTACACTAATTTGGAGGTTGAGTCAATCGACAATTGGGAGCAAATGGAACCTGAATTCCTTAATTATTTTTATAGCACCTACTGTATCGTAAGCATGATGGAATTAACCAGTACCAAGCAATGGAAGGACAAGCTTGTCATGACCCAAACCCACCCTTATAGGTTTATCATCGTAATCGGCTAGCAATCCTTGGATTACCAAAGGCCTCTGAACAGATTTACACATAATAAGGTGCTGCAGAAGTAAATATATAAAATATACATACTCTATAGAGCTGTGCAGACATACATGAGACAAAACGTATTAAACTTTATATATATAAAGGTGACGTCATATGAGCAACAGTTTTACATCATTTCAATTACAGATAACCGAAATTGGACTTAGCCCAACGTACAAATAAAACAAAGAAAACTTAGACGGAATTCTAGATCACAAAACATTGACCATAAGCAGGTTTCGGAACCTCCGCGAGAGGCATTGCGGTTGGCTGGGCAAAACTGACTCCCATGCAACAGCTTAGGCTTGGTCACGCGCTTGATCACCTACATACATAAATAATACGGTGAGCTGGAGCCCAGTGAATAATAACAGAGTAAAGGTTTTAATGAATGATGTCTATAACAGATTCAGAATTCAGATTCTTATTCAGAAGCAGATACATATTCATATTCATGTTCAAAGTTCATATATTTCACAAGATCATACGTGGTACATCCATTAGTATTAACAAATCCGATGACCCTTGAAGGGATAACCATAAAGGCATTCCGATGACTCATGTACACAGAGATGTTTCCGATGACCCATAAAGGGACGACCATAAAGGCATTCCGATGACCCATAAAAGGACGACCATGAAGGCATTCCGATGACCTATAAATGGACGCATATCATATGATGCTAAGGATGCCACAAATACATTTCAGAAACTTGGACAATCATTCATTCATACAAAACATAGCATTTCAGAAAACTGATCATTTCATATCATCAGAAAATAATTAAAGTTAAATATAACTTTGCAGAGTTACTACTCACAGATGGCTCCAATAGCAGATCAGACGAATCAAACAAACCAAACGGCTAAGGCGCGTGACCTACACAAACACATAGCAGATACACATATTGAAACACACACTCGGATAATACTTAACTTATTTTGTTTCGTTCTTAGTGTGTTTCTAGCCTTTATTCCCATTATAATGTCTTAATTAGGGCTTAGGAATGTCTAAGATGCAATGAGAATGCCAAAATAAACTTTAAAACACTTAGCAAAATTTTTAAAACAGGGCAGTCCGCTCGAGCGGTTTGTAAAGTCTGCAAAAGTACTGGTTGCATGATTTTTCCGCTCGACAAACGCTTGACGGTCGCTTGAGCGCAAGACTGAGTGAAAAGGGGTATCCGCTCGAGCGTAACTTCTGTTGCTCGAGCGGTCTGCAAAGTCTGTAAAACTTCTAGGACCTCTCATTTTACGCTCGAGTGCAACTTTTGTTGCTCGAGCGGTGGGTCAAAAACAAGGGTAGCTGCTCAAGTGCAGATTTTGACGCTTGAGCCAACCCCCAAACTTTGCAAAAGTACTGGGAGCTCGCATTCTCTACTCAAGCACAAACTCCACCGCTCGAGCGGAGGGTGCAAATTCTGGAATTTCCAATTTGCAGATTCAAGTTCAAAGCTTAAATTCAAACCAACAAAACCCATCCTTTTGGGCCCAAAACTTGAGGAAACATATGTAAACTTGTAAAACATGATGAATTCAAAATTATTTCGCAAAATCAAAACCCAAAAGGGTGCCAATTGTGCAAAGTTAAGCTTAAAATGTTGAAACATAACATGCATGTGATTTCTTGACTTCAAAGCTTTCAAAACATGATCAAACAAGGTAAAATGGTATGAAACTTAATGAAATGCCAAAACCAAGCTAGGATCAATGCATGCATGAGAGAATTCTTAAGTAAACATGTTCAAAATACCATGATATGTACATGCATGCATGAATGTTCTTTTTTTCTCCCTTCTTAAGCTTAATTCTGGCATTAATCTTAAATTTCCTTTGAATTTCACATGTAAATAAGCTTAAAGTTACAAAATATAAGTTGAATTCTTACCTACAACTCTCAATTTCCTTGAACTCTAGCAAGCTTGAGTGATTCTCCAAATTATATAGCAATTCTCCCTTATTGTTTCCAATTCTCCAACATTTGTTCCTAATTCCTCTTCTCTCTCTCTCTCTCTCTCTCTCTCTCTCTCTCTCTCTCTTTTTCACGGTTTGGAACTCAAAAAAATGATAAATTGTAATGTGTTCAAGGGTTCTAGAAGCTATAGTGGCTTTATATATGTTTAATTAGTGGATTTAATTCATTCTTGATTAGGCTAATCCCTTATACTTATTTTATTATAATTATTTCCTTCTGAATCGAATTTCAATTGGAAGGAAATACGCCCATCTTTGAAAGAACTACAAGAAAAGAAGTATCCCTTTTCTAACTCTGATGTACCAGGGATGTTAGAAGATTTACTTGAAAAGAAAGTCATTCAACTCCTTAAGTGCAAACGCCTTGAAGAAATATGTCGTGTGAAGGATCCGAAGTACTGCCACTATCATTGGATAGTCAGTCATCCTACTGAAAAATGCTTCGTGTTAAAGGAATTGCTCGTGGACTTGGCTAGAAAGAACAAAATCCTTTTGGACCTTGATGAATCAGCAGAATCCAACCATGCGACGGTTATTGTAGGACCTCCAAATTCTCCATCCTCAAAATCCAAGACAGAAATGTCATAATCTTCAATCCCAACAGTGAAAGCAATTCCCAAACTCATCCAGTTTGGTTCACTTGAACCTATCATTATTCAAGTTCCAAACCAAGACAGACATGTCCATGATGGTTTTGAAGAAGTCTTAACTATTGGGGAAGATGAACGTTGGACTCTCATGACACGAAGGAAGTCATGAAGAAGTAAGTCCAAGACTCAACATTTTTCACTCAAGAAATTATAAGGAAAGAAGAACTTCCATCGAAATTCCAAGAAAGAGGTGATGGACAAAAAGAATGATGAAAAGAAGATGCAACAAGTAGACAAATTGCCTGAAGAAAACTCGTGTACCCCAATCATCCTGCAAGACGTTTTCCCCATTGGGTATTTTGGAGATGACTTGGTCGAGGCGTGATTTCAACCAATGAAGCAGATGTGGAACAAGTTCAAGCCGTCAAGGTGACACCAGATAAGGAGAAAATTGATGTCCTGACAACCTGAAAAGAACTGCCCCCACGCTTTAGTTTACGTGAAGTGTCTTAACTCCTTCGATCTGTACAACTTGCGCTTGTTCGAGTGTTGGAAAATCCTAGAAAATATGAGTTTGTCATTAATGAACTAGACTATTCCAAGGTGAACTCATCACTTTTGTTCCTTGTTGCACAACAATTACCTTCACTGATGAAGACCTTTAACTAGGTTTAAAGCCACACAATCACCTATTGTTTGTCTATGGTTTTATTAGTGAACAAAAAGTTAACCGCATCCTTATTGATGGAGGCTCAATGGTGAAAATCATGCCAACGTTCACCATGAAGAAACTTGAAATCCCAGTTGACGAGTTAGCTCGAAGTCGTTTGGTTATTCAAGGTTTCAACCAAGTGGGGTAATGCGCGATTGGTATGATTCGTTTGAACCTCACCATTGGAGAACTTACGACAAATACTTTGTTTCACGTCATCGATGCAAGAACATCCTATAATTTGCTGCTTGGGCAACCTTGGGTCCATGGAAATGGTGTAGTTGTATTAACTCTCCATCAATGTTTTAAATTTGACCTATGTGATAGTGCTAGCAGATGACAAGCCATTTATAAAAACTGAGGCTCACTTCACTAATGCAAAATTTTATCTAGATTCCAATGGGATACCTGAAGTTATCCCAACTGAAATCCCTTCTGCAAGAAAAGAGAAAATGAATGAAGAAAATCAGGATGTGTTTGATTTCTCAAGGAAAGCTGCATCAAGTAGCAAAAAAAGGACTGAGGTCCAATCACCACAAAAACAGTCTTCATCCTCAGAAGGCCATGTAATGACAAAAGTCTTCAGGTATTGTAGACACCCCAATTTTGACCGGCCCTAAGACTTGAGCGCTTTCTTTTAATTACCCGATTTTGACAATTAGAATGTGTTTCTCACAGAATCCTCAGTAAGAGAAATAGAATTTGAACTTTAATCCCAACCTTCACCATTATGGCCTAATTGTTTTAAACTACTAAATATTTTATTAGTTTAGTATTTTGTAATCTTGCCTAATTTTATGTGTTTGTTCATATTTTTGGTGTTTTTATATAAATTGGTATAAATTAAATATTTTTGTTATTATATATTATATTATATATATTATAAAAGAAAAATAATAAAAAATTTATGTCAGTCAGCCCTTGGTTGCCGGCATCCAAATCCAAGCACATAATGCATATATATATTCTATTAGATATTTACTATATTATATGTATATAGTTTGTTTGTGGAGAGAGTTTGGCTGGCCTGCTGGACTCAATTGCATATAGATATATATTATATAATAGTTATATTATTATATTATATTTTGTTTGTTTGTGTCTTCCTAGTTGTTGCTTATATAAAGCAATCAAAGAGAGAGGAGGGGGGCTAATCAGAGAGAGAAAAATGAAGTGGTGCAAGAGAGTTTGAGAGAAAAATAATCAAAAAAAAAGAAAATTAGTTTTTTTTTTGAGAGAGAGAGGGAAAATAAAATATTTTCTTTGATATTTTTATTTCTATTTCATCAATACACCATTCAAAAACCAACCACTAAAGCTGTAATTCCAAATTTTGGACTGAGAATTGAGAACACATTCTATAGACTTGAGAGTAATCAAAAGACAGTTTGTGACTCAGAAAATTCATCATTTCCCCAGAAGGTGAGTTTTCGCAAATTTTCATTTAATTTAAAAATGTCATATAATTTGTTTAAATACTTCATTTACTTCTTTTCATAACTGTTTTTTTTTTTATCGCTTTAATGGGAAGGCTACACCACACACATATCTGCTGTAATTTAAATATTGTATATAAACTGTTATAATTTATTACTTTAAATAATTTACCCCACCGGATGAATAGTAACCTCCGGCGGTGAATAGTACCTCCTGCGGTGAATAGTAAAAGTGGTAGGTTTCTCTCAAATTCTTTTGGGGCTGTTTTCAACATCTAAACTATGTGATTTGAAGTTGTAAAAGTGGAGGGGTTAGCCACTCTTCCTTTTACTTTTTACTAACTTGATCCTATTTAATTTTGCTCGCTTTCTATAGCTTAATTTCAGCACTATTGTATGCTATTTAGGGGGTTGTTTAATTTATTTCAACCATTTATGTTTTAAATATCAAGTTTGTTTGTACTAACCAATTAATCAACTTTGCATAATCATCTCTGCAATCTCCCTCCATTCTTTGCTTATTTTGATTAAAAAGTTGTGAAAAATTAAGATTGTGGTTCAAGTATAAGAAAGGAACTCTTCCATGCTTAATGGTTTAATCTCTTCGGAGGTTCATTACCAAAGGTATAAAACGCTCTATACTTAATGGCTTAATCTCTTTGGAGATTCACTACTACATGCATAAAACGTTTTATGCTTAGGAGGTTCATTACCAAAGGTATAAAATGCTCTATACTTAATGGTTTAATCTCTTTGGAGATTTACTACCAAAGGCATAAAACGTTTTATGCCTAGGAGGTTCATTACCAAAGGTATAAAACGTTCTATGCTTAATGGTTTAATCTCTTTGGAGATTCACTACCAAAGGCATAAAACGTTTTATGCTTAGGAGATTCATTACCAAAAGTATACAACGTTCTATGCTTACTAATTTAATCTCTTAGGGGATTTACTACCAAAAGCATAAAACGTTCTATATTTAACGGTTTAAATGCTTTAGAGGTTCACTACCCCAAATGTATACATGTTCTTATACTAAAGCACAATCTTTTATTTTTCATTTCTCTTTATTCTTCAGTGTGTTTACTTTTAAGGGACTAATTGACCCTTGGAAATCACCAAGGAAAGTGTCATTATCACTTATTATCAAGTTTGGATTTCAAGTTATTATCACTCAAGTTTGGGTTTTTCTAAGTCATTATCACTCTTTTGAGTTTGACTAGTCCTTGTTGCACATCTTGAGTTTGACTTGGAATCCCTTATCGCTTGTAAATAAGTTTGACTCTTCCTTTGTAATTTCCCCCGAAGAAAATAAGATTTGTTTCTCGGGTTAAGTTGATGCTTGTTTCTCTTTATTGAGTTTTGGACTTAGTGGACGTAAATATCACTTTTGCACAAACAGGAGAAAAGATAAATAAATGGAAAGGTAATAAAAAAGGCTAAAAGAATTGGTTAAAATTGGATTAGAACCGACATCAAGAATTAACAAGATTAATTGGACTCGGTTGGACGTTATACCGAGTCTATTATGTCAAGGCTTGTCTTACATCAATTCATGATATTTTGATGAACCTTGAAGCATCTCTACTTCCCTTCTTGAATTCACTTCATGATAGGAGGGAGGGGTGGTTGTTTATTCATTGCATTTATTGATCATTGTCCAAATTGTATCCGAGATCATTGTAGACGCGCTCGAACGTCCCGGGAAAATCCCGTTTTGTTCATTGGGCTTACTACTGGTCGGACTCAAATGTCACGGTTCTTAATCTGATCTTGCAAAGTGTAATGCGAGATTGATAAATCACCAAAGAGTCCAAATTCGGCAAATCGTTTTGAAAAACTGATTTTTAGAAAGAAGTGCCAAACATGGACTGCTTTGCCAGATACAGAGTCGCCACCTAAATATTTTATTTTTGGGAAATTTAGGAAACCCTGATTCATGCCTAAGGCCACGTGTCCGTCATCACCAAAGTTGCCTCAGCTCGGGAACTTGGGTACGAGAGGGGAAGGTCATGTAATGAGCACCCCCGCTCGCCCGATCAAAGATCGGCCTTTACTAACATGATACCTTGTTTTTGAAAACATATGTGCTCTTATTCCGGTTTTTAACCTAGAATTACTATGTGATGCGCACAGCATACAAGTATAGACTGGATTACCTAAGTTGGAGCAAAGCATTGCATATTCGTTTTGAAAATGGTTTGCTACTCGCAAGTAGGCTAAAATACGGATTTTGCCACCCTCAAGTGGGCTTAGAAAACATGGTGATTTGCCACTCTCAAGTGGGCTTAAAACTCGCTGTCAATGAATTGTTCCAATTCAAGTAATCCAACCTTCACCCACAGGCATTCAGGCAGTTATATCACATAAGTAGTTATCCTCATGGCAAGCATGCTATCATGGTAGTCACTCACACGCATGCAAGGATGCTAAAGCATAAACACTCACCGAATACTTCGAGCCAAAGAAAGAAGCTAATTAGAAATCATGCATGAATCCTAACTATGCTGAGATGCCTAATGCAAAACATGCAGGATGCAACTAAGATAGGCTCAGCTATTCTAAAATGGCATATGAGATGTTACAGATAACATGTATTCAACTTGGAATTGAAATACAATGCAGTTAGTATGATGCGCCGAGCCCGGTGCATGCAAGACAGATGAATGGATGCAATCATACAAGCATAAGGATGCTAATTGAAACATGTCCTAAAACTAACCATCATAAGCTGGTAAATAAAAAGGGAGAAAGACGTGGGGTTGGAAGATATGCATCACACACACGCACACTTATTACAACAGTTGGCCCTCTCGACGGAGGGTCCGAATAAATAATACAACACCAACTAGCTAATCTAAACTAATCTAATTAAGCTAGTTATTACACAACCAAAATGAATAATAAATTACAGTTAATTATTACACAACTCTAATTAATTAACAAACTAACTAAGTAAGCAATTAAACTAGTATGCAAACTACATGAATGTGGACTGCCTCACCTCTGTCTTGAATGATAAAGGATGCATGCATGCTCGAGTCACCTTGTCGGGAAATCCATCGCGATGCCCCGGCTCGCCTTTGTTTGCAATTGATTTCAGAAATTTGCATAAAGCTCTAGAGAGATGAAACTCCACCCCGGGAAACTGTGGGAAGGTTGCCGACCAGCTTATAGGCATGGGAGACCAACTACCGACCACCTTTTGTGGTGGAAACCAAAGAAGGTGGTTGGCCTGCCAGAAAACCTGGTCGGCCGACCAGTTTCTTCTCCTGGATTCTATTTTTCTGCAACAAAGGGAAAGAGAGAGGCACGACAAGGTATTTACAACACATGTGTGCATGACCACCCTCCCCGTCATTGCATAAGCTCTAGGGAGTGTAGTCCTTGACCCTCGGACCACAGGTCGCGCACCTCGATGCATGATGGCCGAGGAGTCGAATTGCACGACTCAATGTGAAATGAATGCACATACAAGCACCTAAAGCCAACAACTCCGTCATGGGTAGTCAAGAGTGTCGGCGACCGGGAATCGAGGTACGTTTCGTCACTTTGAGTACGAAACGTCCCTCGTTTCCCGTGTTCAGACTAACTCCTATTCTGAACACAATGCAACAAACAATGGCATGCACAATGCGACTTTAAGTATGCAACCTAAATGCTATGCAACTAAGTGATGCAAATATGCCAAGGATGACATGCAGACGTGCAAACATGCAACTAGCATACACAATGCTATGAACTAACAATGGCATACTCAATGCAAAAATGGACTTAAACCAAAATGACTGGGCCTCAGCCACACCCAAATCAGTGGCCAAATATGATGAAAACAAGACTCCAAAACTCATGCTAGCATACACAATGCAAGGACCTAAGCCCAACGACACAAAATGCAACTCTACAAAAGCGTTGAAAGGATGAAATATGGCATACAATGACACATGTTCCAGCTTTGAAATGACATACAAAATGGCTCCGAATCATGCAAACAACTCACACAATGCATGTTGAATGGCTCAAGCATTGAAACTAGTGAAGTGCATTACACTATAGGCATGCAAAGCGATGCTCAAATGATGAAACCAACCCCAAACAGACCCTATGAAGGCCCAAAACAGTAGCAAAATGGGTTGGGATGATGGCTTGAAAGGCACAAAAGTGAGGCTCATGCAATGGCCCGCAAATAGGGCATAAATGCACAACTCTAAAGAGCACTTAAAGCATGGAAAATATGGAAGTGTAGTACCCCTATAAGCTCTAAAATATCATGCCCAATGATGCCAAAACATGTAAATAGCTCAAGTTAAGCATGCAAGGGACCTCCAAACTCAAAGCTAGTCAATGCTATTACACAACAAGTATGCATGGCTAGCATTTTTTGACCAAGAGGCCTCAAGACAGAGCTAAGGCAGCCCAAAATATGAACAAAATTAGTTTGAAGTATGGCCAAAATATGCTAGAATAGAGGGCGAAAACAACATGCACTGTGAGCTAGTGAACATAAGTTACACTACAAGCATATGAAGCATGTGAAGGACTACCAAACCAAGCAAAAACAGAGTCATGGCATGCCAAATGATGGCCAAAAACCCACTGAAACAAGACCACTACATGCAAGAATGACATGCTCCTTTGATAAGCCATGAAAGGGATTACCCTACACATGCAAGAAGCAAGCAAAAGGGGACCAAACCAGCCATGGTTAGGGCCTAGGCAGGTCCTAGAAGTCACCAAAAAGTGCCTGAACTATGCCTCCAAATGGTATAAACATATGCTCCTTTGGTAGGCCAAAAATGCTAGTAAACAAGACAACAAGAGAGAGGGTCACCCCTCTCTGATTTAGGCCCTCAAAGACACATTCTCACCACTTAAAATCCATTGGATTTCAGTGGTAGGAAGGCCAAGCAAATACTAGCTCGAATGCCTTACGGCATGGCACAAAACAAGGCTAAATAGAGCATGCAAGAGGGTAGATGACCCTCAACACCAAAAGAGCCTTAAACAAACATGAAAAACACTTAAATATGAAGCTTTTTTCAGTTGACAACAAAGCTCAAATAAGCATGCAAATGAGGCTAAGACAAGGATCAAAACAATGCTTAAAAAGAGGGAAAATGAGTTACCCTTGATGCTCAGCAAAACCAGCAAATTTTTTGAACCAAAACCCAACTTTTGAGACCTCTCAAAACCCTCCAGCAACTCAGTAACAATGGTGGAGGTGTATGGTTATGAGGTGGTGTGCAATAGGCCAAGAACAAGGCACTTTCTAAGCCTAAAATATAGAGACAAAGAGAGAGAGATATAAGCTTTGCCTTAGAGCAATTTTTTTCAACCTGGTATAAGGAGAGGGAGGGCCTCCCTTATAGAGTTTCAAAGCCAAAGCTTCTCCAAGAAACTAAAAACTTGGTTGCAAATCCTCTATACACGTGTATGGAGGATCCAATCTGTGCCTTCCAGCTGGCACAACTGGCATGCACTCAGACAGAAAACAAGAGGAAGCTAGCCGACTAGAAGAGGTGGTCGGCCGACCAGGGCAAGTGGTCTCCCACAAAACAAGGTGGTCGGCAGGCACAAAAGGTGGTCTCCACACTGAAAGCAAGTCAGTGGTATGGTGGGAGACCAGTAAATGTGGCCCAAAGACCAAGAAAACTAGCTTCCCGACAAGAAAATCGGCCGGCGGGGAGAAAGTGGTCTCCAAGGAGAAAAGGTGGTCTCCCACCCTTGTACCACCTCCAAAACAAGGAAAACAAGGTTCATGCCAAAAAAGAACCAGCACGGATGCAAAACGAGAGTTCAGGGGGCAAAGCGTGCGGCCGGGTGCCTCGAAAATTGGCTGTTGAGCACCAAAAGTGGTGTACGGCCACAAAAGTGGTCTCCCGGACCACAGTGTCCCTCTAGACAGAGGAAACAAGGTGTGTTCCAAAAATCGTGCCAAACGGAGAATGTTAAGCGGTCCCGAGTCGAGCCGTGCTCCGAAAACTAGAAACAAGTCTCCAAACGGGAACAGTGGCCTATGACCACGAAAAGTAGCCTACGACCACTGAGAGAGAGATGGTCTACAAGACCTCTCCCTCCCTTCGGGAAGAGAAAACAAGACCTGGTCCGCAGACCGAGTCAAGGCACAAAAAGTTCCGAGGCTCGGAGGATAAGGCTCTCAGCCAAAACTCCGAAACTTCAGAACGAGCACAACATGCACCATCACCGAGCGCTTAATTGATGACGTATGAGTCTTAAGGTTGGTCAAAAATGGGGTGTCTACAATCATCAAGCAATCAACTTGCTAATTGATGGTTTTGGAGATGATTTCAACCCTCTCTTGAGTATTTTTATGATAGAGAAGGGTAAAAAAAAAAGGGACAAACATGGCTAGGAATACCCTGTCTGCACTGTTTCACCTTAGGTACAAAAAATAGATTTCCACAAGAAAACAAAGTTTTGGATTTATTTGGGGCTCGACTGAGTCGCGTTTCGGGGTCCGCAAGGCTCCAATAAATTGCAAAACAATACACTTTTTGAAAGTAGTAACTAGGGGTGAAACAGAAAAAATCCCAGCAAGGTAGACAGAATAATTTCTAAGGTGCATCGAGCAATCATTGCATATTATTATTGTTATAAATTAGATAGCCCCTTTTCATTTATTAGTCATTCGGCTTTGTAATAATTATTTATTCGGACACTTAGACATTCGGACCCTCCTTTGTGAGGACAAATATGTAATAAGTTGTATGTCTTCCAACCCCCATTCTTTCTCCCTTTTATTTCATTGCTTATGATGGTTAGATTAGGGACATCATGTTTAATTAGCATTTTCCATGATTTGCATCCATTCGTTTACATGCATAAAAGTTCGGCTCATCATATTATTCAAATGTAAAATTCAAACTCCTTACTTGCATACATGCGCTATCACATGTCTTGAATTAACTCACATGCCATACTAGTAGCCGAACCTTAATTGCACGCTGCATGTGTTGCATTAGTCATTAAATTAGAATAATGCATTTTTTTCTAACTATTTGCTTTCTTTTTGGACTCGCCTTCGGACATTAAGGTAAGCATTTTTGCTTTAGCATATTGCATAAGTGTGAAGGCTGTCATATCAAACATACTACCATGAGGCTAACTGCTTATTTGATATACCTGTTTGAATGCCTGTGGATGAAGGCTAATCACTTGAATTGGGATACTTTGATTCATGTATATATGAGATCACCATTTTTAGTGATACATATTCAAAACATTTTTTTTCAAAACAAACATGAAATCAAACATTCCAACTTTTCGTGAAATTAGTCTATACTTGTATGTTACATATAGAACAAGAGTATATACTGTACATAAAAACCACATCATGATTAGTAGAGGCCGATCTTTGATCGGGTGAGTGGGGTGTTCAATTATTGACCTTCCCCTCTTATACCTAAGTTCCCGAACCAAGACACTTTGGTAACGACGGACCAATGGCCTTTGGCACGAGTCATGGGTTTCCTAAATTTTTCAAAAATAAATATTTAGGTGGCGACTCTAAAATCTGGCAAAGCAGTCTATTTTTGGCATTTGATTCAAACATCGATTTTCCAAAAGAAATTGCTGGATTTGGACTCTTTGTGTTTCCACTGTTTCACATTGCACTTGTGAAATCAGAATTAGAACCAACACAAGTGGAGTCCGAACTGTAAGGGCTATTCATTCTTCCGAAACGGAGCGCGAAAAGCCAAGCTACAAGTATGTGTCAAAGTCTCAATGAAAAGAAGGGCAGTCACCGTTTAAAAAAGTCATAGTGTTCGCAAAAGTTAGAGGAGACCTTGCTCACCCTGTAATAAAAGAAGATTTGTAGATACTAAAAACATATGCAACAATACCAATTCCATAGGTGGGATTGTCAAACCTAATTAAACCTCCACTAAATGGATTTGTTAGGCCTGAGCAAAATTCTACCGAACGCGGCTCCTTACCTGAAAGACTAATGGAAGGGTTTCATCCATAAGCTTTCAAGCTTCTAGCCAAGTCAGGTTATGACTTTGCTAATCCCTCATCACTAGGAGAGTTAAATCCTGAACTAACAGGTGAGAAAGTTCATGGTCTCAATGAAACTCAGAAAAAAGTTGAAGCAACAGGGGTACAGGGTGAGCCCTCTAAAGACTATAGCCGGATTCATGCCAACTGAACCTATTCGTATCTCTGCCAAGAGAAAAGGGAAGAAGGAAGACGTACAACATATCACTGTGGAAGAAGTGAATGAAGACAAAAGTCTAAGCCCAACTCCTTGAGTCTTAGTGTTTGACCGCATTGAAGCTCGACATCTCGAACCTCGGTTTTTAATAAGTTGGGCACCGTTGATAAGATAGATGAAGGTACAACTTCTCAACTTTCAGTTTTTAACAGATTGGGCACTACTAAGGAAGAGATGAAAAAAAAACTTCCTAGTCTCAAAAGTCCATTTTTTCTCGACTTGGTGATATGAATACATCACCTAGAAAATGCAAGAACAAGAAAAGCACATCAACAATTGAATTGAATTCTACAAAGGAGGATGATGAGACTTGAAGTTTGATTTATTCTCGCATGAAATGCATGACGTCACTTGAAGTTAGTATTAAAGGTTCGCTTAAGATCAAAAGGCACACCATGATACTAACTGGAGAAATTAAGACTCAAGCAAAAAAGAGAAGAAGAAAGTGAGTATCTTGCTTCTCACCATGTAACAGTTAAAGAAGATTCTAACTCAGATTCGGAGGATGATGATCTCCAAGAAGCTCCTCTAGAACTTGAAGATGGGGGGCAATCAACTGTTGACAATTTGAAAGAACTCAACTTGGGAACTCCTGATGAACCTCAACCAATCCTTGTGGGAACACTTTTAACACCAGATGAAGAAAAGACATTTTTTGAACTACTCTTCGAATATAAAGATGTTTTCGCATGGACGTACAAGGAGATGCCTGGTTTAAGTCCAAAAGTTGTTGTCCATCACCTTGGGATCAAACATGGTATGCGACTAGTAAAGCAGGCTTATCGATACATCAGACATGAGGGCATCCTCAAAGTGAAAGAAGAAGTCAACAAGTTGATCGAAATTGGGTTCATACGTGAAGTAAAATATCCGACATGGATATGAAGCGTGGTCTCGATAGTCAAGAAGAATGGACAAATTAGAATATGTGTCGACTTTCAAAATTTGAATGAAGCATGTCCCATGGATGACTTTCCACTTCCCATTACAGAATGATAAACGCCACTACTAGACACGAGGTGTTATCCTTCATGGACGGGTGTTCAGGATACAACCAAATACGGATGGCACCTGAGAATGAAGAGTTAATTGCAATTCGTATCACAAAAGGAATCTATTGTTATAAAGTGATGCCTTTCGGACTCAAGAATGCTGGTGCCACCTATCAATGTGCCATGCAAAAGATTTTCGATGACATGCTCTATAAATTTGTTGAGTGCTATGTTGATGATTTGTGGTCAAAACTAAGAAAAGGGAAGATCACCTAGAGAACCTTCGTGCAGTCTGCAACCAGGTGAAAAAGAAAGACTTGAAGATGAATACACTCAAATGCGCTTTTGGAGTCCCGTCTGGAAAGTTCTTTCGCTTTATTGTTCGACATAGAGGCATTGAGGTTGATCACTTCAAAATCGATGATGTACAAAAGATGCCACCACTAAAAAACCTGAAGAAACTTAGAAGCCTCCAAGGTCACTTTGCATATATTTGTAGATTTTTTTCAAATTTGGCCGGTCATTGTCAACCTTTCAGTCGACTGATGAAAAATGAGGCTCCATTTGCTTGGGATCATGCATGTCAAGTGTTGTCGGCAATATTAAGAGATACTTGCTTCATCCACCAGTATTTGGAGCTCTTATTTAGGGGAAACCATTGATTACATTGCTACTCAAGAAGAGTCTCTTGTAGCGATGCTTACCCAAAATAACAAAGAAAATAAACGGCAAGCACTCTATTACTTTAGTCGTAGATTAATTGAAAATGAGCTCAAGTACTCACCCACTAAAAAGATGTGTTTGGGGTTTGTTTTTGCCTCTCAAAAATTGAGACATTATTTCCAAGCCCATACAGTGCATCTCATTGTAAGAGTCGACCCAATAAAGGAAGTCTTGTCTAAACCCATCATCTCAAGACGCTTAGCGAGATGGTCCCTCATTTTTAATGAATTTGAGATCATTTACGTGCCAAAAAAAAAAAAAAAAATAGTGAAAGGGTAAGCCCTTGCAGACTTCTTGGCGACCATCCCATCCCTGCTGATTGAGAAATTTTTGAGAAATTCCCTAATGAAGATGTATTGTTCATAGAAATCCTACAACATTGGATGATGTCCTTTGATGGGGTTGCAAGGAATGAAGGGGCAAGAGCAAGTGCCATTTTTGTTTCACAAAAGAGGCACATTTTGCCTTATTCATTTATTCTTGGCGAAAAGTGCTCAAATAATGTTGCTGAGTATCAGGCCTCAATCATTGGTTTACGAATGGTAACAGAGCTAAAAATTGTTGACCTAGATGTCTATGGGGATTCTAAGTTAATAATTAATTAGCTCTGGAGGGATTATGAAGTCAAGAAAGACAACTCCGCCCCATATTTCCAGTATGCAACTCATCTTATTAAAAAAATTGTAGGGGTGGTACTTGAACATGTTCCAAGGAAAGAGAAACGCATGGCTGATGCACTTGCCAATCTAGCAACTACTCTAGCATTGCTAGAAGGGTGTCCCCATATGCTAACGATGGGTATTGCCACAATTTTTGGAATGTCGCCTTGTAGAGACAAACGTAATTTCAATACTAGCCATTGAAGTTGACGATTGGAGAATGCCAGTTATAGACTACCTTAAACATGGGAAACTCCCTGATAATCCTTGCTATAGAATTGAAATAAGACGTCGAGCTCCTCAATTTATCTATTACAAGGGAACTTATTTTGACGATCATTTGAAGGAATTTTTCTTTGTTGTCTAGGGGATGACGAAACTCAACAAGCCATAAAAAAAGCCCATTTTGGGATATGTGGAGAGCATGAGTTTGGTCATAAACTTCATTTTCGAGTAAAAAGGATGGGTTATTATTGGCCTACGATGGTTAAAGATTGCTTAGACTACTCAAGAAAGTGTCAACCTTGCCAGTTTCATGCAAACCTTATCCATCAACCACTAGAACCTTTACACCGGACAATTGCTTCTTGGCCATTCGATGTATGGGGTCTAGATGTAGTTGGCCTATTGACCAAGTCTTCTGCAGGCCATTTACACATCTTGGCCGCCACAGATTACTTCTTCAAGTGGGTTGAAGCCGTCCCACTTAAAGAAGTCAAGAAAGAAACTATTGTTGACTTTATCAAATCCCACATTATTTATCGGTATGATGTGCCACGCTCTATCATCACCGATAATGGGAAGCCTTTTTACAACAGTCTAATGGAAAAACTTTGTGAAAGGTTTGGATTTAAGAAATGCAATTCTTCAATGTACAATGCACCTGCCAACGGACTGGAAGAGGCATTTAACAAAACTTTAGGAAACCTATTAAAAAAGGTAGGTGCTAAATCAAAGTGGGATTGACATGAAAGAATTAGAGAAGCTCTCTGGGCATACCATACGACACATCATATCCCGACACAAGCCACCCCATACTCCTTTGTGTGTGGTGTTTAAGCAGTTCTTCACTTGGAACAACAAATTCCTTCATTAAAGATAGCTATACAGGAAGGTCTCATTGATGATGAGAATGCAAAACTATGCCTTACTGAGTTAGAAGCATTGGATGAGAAGAGATCGGAAGCATAACAAAAACTTGAGTGTTACCAAGCTTGACTCTCCAGAGCTTTCAATAAAAAGGTTAGACCCTAGTCTTTTCAAGTTGGAGAATTGGTGTTGGTTGTTCGAAGACCTATCATCACTACCTACCTAACCGGCAACAAGTTCTTGTCAAAGTGGGATGGTCCATACGTGGTGACTGAAGTCTACACCAATGAAGCATACAAGATTGTTGATGAAGAAGGTATAAGAGTTGGCCCAATCAATGGCAAGTTTCTAAAGCGCTACTATCCATGAGAATGTAATGCTCCTAATTGCATGAGCATAAACTGCATGATGCTCTTGGCCCATATGAAATAAAGTTGTTAACCAAAAAAAAAAAAAAAAAAAAAAGTTTGTCCTACTCCTGGCCTACATGAGTATAAACTGTGAACGGCTAATAAATCAATAAACTAAATGAGTTTTACAATAAGAGTATTTTGCAATTCATAAATAAAGTGTTCGCCAGAGCAATTATTTTATAATGAAGTATTTGCTTTCGAGCTACATTTTGTTAAAAAGGTAAAATAAAAAAGAAATAATAAAATAAAATAAAATAAATCATGGCAACCATGATAAACTCTGGATCTCGCCTTGCTCAACTTTCAAAAGCTGCTCTAATTTGTTGGCGACTTTGATATCCTCGCTTCTCATCACCTTAGCTGCTTCTATTGTAGCTTGTTCTTTTCTTAAAATGGAAACAATGGCTCGCCTTTGAACTACTTCAGCTTCAACAACACTAACTGAAGTCTCTAGTTGTTGTGATTGTTCATCTAAATGTTCCAACACCTTTGACAATTTTGCCTTCTTTGCTGCAAGGCTACCTAAATCGAACTTTAGCGAGTGAATCTGCTCAATTCCTTCATTCTCAAAAGCTAGAGCACGAGTAACACATTGATTGACATCTACCAAATGTTGATCTTGTAGCCCTGAAGTCATCCTTTAAGCAAACGCTGATTTCATAGAGATGTATGTAGTAGCATTTTGTACATACTTCTTAATCTATCTTTGCAACAGAGAATAGTCTACTTGAAGCTTTGAGAGCTCATCATAAAGGTCCTGGACCTTTGGGCCCAATGTTGGAACTTTTTGAATTGGAGTTTTGCTCCATAAGCCTTTAATATGGTTATTAAGTATTGAAGTTGTTGAGCGGCGAGCATTAAGGATCATACTTCTTGAATCAATGGTAAAAGTCACAGAAGGTGTAACTTGACTCAATATAGGAGCAGTAGGCAATAAAGGGGTTTGAATAACTGGAGTTGGGTTAACTGAAAGACAACTCTTACGACCAATCACTAATCAAAGGTTGACGGTCCATAAACTGATTCTTCATTATTTGAGAACTCATCAAGAAGTCTCATGTCCTCATTGTCAGACGCCAAATCAAAGTTATCATTTGGCAACTGTCAAAACGAATTAATGAGGAGTCAAAGAAGAAAAAAAGAAAAAAGAAAAAAAAAAAAAAGAGGCACAATAAATTGAAATGACAAATAATAGATTTTGTCATTACCATTACAACATTGGTAGCCAATGGTTTAGAAGTACTAGGAATGCCGATAAAAAATGACTTCTCATCATTAAAAGTAGTAGTGTTCCTTCCACTGGTGCCAGTACTAGATTTTCTCCTTAAGTTACACCAATTACGATCCCCGTTTCTATGGTCCCTGTCTATTACTCCACCAAGAGTCCTATCAACACTTCCTCAAGCCATTTCCTTGGTCTTGAGATTAGAATTTTGCTTAGCAATTGAATTTTTCTTCGCTTTAACTATCTCTTGATTCAGTGAAGCTGAGCGTTTACTCATTGGGATAGAATTTTCATTGTTGGAAAAATAGTTGTAGACACCCCATTTTTGACGGCCCTTACGACTTGGACGTCATCGCTTGCACACCCGATGATGAGTGTATATGCTTGTCAAGTGCTCGAAGTCCTCAGCGAAATGCCACAGCTTTGAGCCTTTCAAACCCTACACCCATTGCTTCATTCTTAGACCAAACTCAGAGTTATTGAAGCCTGCAACCTCTGGTGGCCTGCCGACCATCACTCTTGGTTGCCGGCCACTGATATGGCCTGCTGGCCACCAGTGATGGCTGGCCAGCCACCAATGTCTTTTGCAGATATTTTGTGACAACTGTGCCAGCTGTTTGCACAGATGCTTGCATCTGCTTCCACGTGTATGGCTAGATGTTCTTGAGGGAAATTCATGTTTTCTATCTATAGAGGACCTCCCCTCTTGCTTTCAAGGTTAGAAAAAATTTGGAGCAAAATTTTTCCTCTCTCTCTACAATTCTCTCTTTCTCTCTCTTACAAATTTCTACACCTTTGCCTATATATCCTTCATCTTTGCCTATACACCCTTGACCAAACCTCTTCATCTTTGAGCTGAGGTATCTTAGAGCCTTGTTTGAGCTCTTGATGGTGTGTTTGCCTTGGTTTATTGCTGGGAATTGGTTTTCCTCTTCAAAGGTATAAAGCTTTGTCTCTTTACTTGCTTTATCCATTCATTTTTTTTGCTGTTTTCCAACTGTTTTTAGGCTATAAAAACCCTATATTTTTGGGCTAAAGATTGGGTTTTAAGGCCAATAAAGGTTGAGGAGTGGTTCTGTTGAAAAAATACTCCCGGTAAATTAATTAATTAAATTAAATATCAAAAATGAAATTCAATATTTAATAAATAAAAAACCAAGTAACAGAAAACACTTACAGTACTGTAACAAAAAACAAAATAAATAATAGTTGTGTGATTGAGGCGAGTGTTTGGACACTGTGTCTTTAAGATAGAAATTCGCCCTCTCAACTGGTGCTTGAGATTTACGGACGTCCTATCTCTAGGATACATCAATCACCTACACATAGAAGTAGCACTACAATCTATGTGTACTGCGAACCAAATATGTGGTAAGAACTCTCTCAAAAAAAGAAAAAAAAAAGAAAAAGAAAAAAAGAAGAAGATGAAGATGGTTTTGTCCACTGCCACAAGAAGACAAAAAAACTAGGATCTTATCAATGGTTTTTCTACCTCTAAAATGAGAGATTGCAATGCCTTTATATACTTCACAAACCGTAGCAAGCAACAGTCACATATGTGACTGTTCGGTCAAGGTAAATGACCGTTGGACTAAGATTTGGAAAAACTGAAATTCAGTTTTTTTGATCAAGGAAGGTGACCGTTGGACCAAGATTTGAAAAACTGAAATTCATTTTTTTTATATTTATATATATATATATTTTCCAAAACTGGTTTCTCCAAAAATTATAAGTGCCAACCAAACCCAACCCACACCCGCATGTGTCTGTTTTGGATTGAGCCTATCTTGGTCCATAACTCCCCTCCTTACAAAGTTTATGTTCATGAGTCGATTTTTCATTCACTCATTAATGGTTTTAACAACCATACAACATACTCTTGTTCGCTACATAACAAGAAATAAAATTGCTACGTTGACCCACCTATAATAATGCTTGGGTCCTACATTAATTAAAGCTCAAAATATTGATGGTTTAAAACCATTTTCCAACAATGCCTCACATGAATGAAATTGATGAAAAGAACGTGCAACAATATGCAGACACAAAGAGTACTAAACTGGAAATATCCTGCAAAGGAGAGGTAGCTTTTGGCCTTGAACCTTCCCTTGTAAAAGATTATCGGATTCACTGACAAATTAGTGGACATGATGCCTTGAACTGTTCTATCTTTGGTGTAAACCAAGACAACAACCTTTCACACAGTTTTATTTCCGTACACAACATGGTTCTATCAGTTGTGCCCATTGTGGCCCTGGACAATTCCTGGTTTTCATGAGTGCTTTAGAGAATTCAGCCTTTTTAATTCTCATAAAATCGGCCCAGTTTACACTCGTAAATGTGATTCTCATTAAGAGTATTCTGCTATACCCCACTTGGATTTCCAAGTTATGAGAATCATTAAAAGTAAAAAATTACCCTAATTATCGCTGCATGCATCACTATGTCATCATAGAAATGGGTTGGAGATTGTCTTCTTAGTGATCTTCTTGAGTCATTCTTAATTTGGTTGTCCCTTTGAACCTATATCTTGAGATCTCCAATCAGCTAGGTTGGGTTGCCATTAAGGTGACTTTTAAGTAATAGGCTTTAGTCTCATTCCCCTTGATGATCTCATAACCTGCTCTCTAGTGAAACCTTTTGTTAATGGATCCACAATATTATCTTTTGACCTTATGTATTCAATGGGTATAACTCCATTTGAGAGCAGTTGCTTAACCGTATTGTGTCTACGTCGAATATGTCGAGACTTACCGTTGTACATATTATTCTGTGCCCTAGCCATAATTGTTTGACTATCACAATGAATATAGATAGCTGACACAGGTTTGGAATGTCTTTTAGGAAGTGACAAAGCCATTCTGCTTCTTCTCTTGCTTTATCTAAAGCGATAAACTGAGATTCCATTATGGATCTTGCAATGCATGTTTGCTTGGACAATTTCCAAGAAACTGCTGCATCTCTCAAGATAAAGACATAGTCACTAGTAGACTTAGAATCTATAGTGTCAGATATCCAATTTGCGTCACTGTATCCTTCTAATATTGCTGGATATCTATGATAGCTTAGACCATAGTCACAGGTATATCTTAGATATCAAAGTACCTCATTATTGCTGTCCAGTGTTCTTTCCTTGGATTGCTCGTGTATCTACTCAATTTGCTAACTGCATAAGCAATATCAGGACGTGTGCAGCTCATGAGATACATCAAGCTTCCAATTATCTGGGAGTACTCTAATTGTGATATACCTTCCCCTAGGTTCTTCATTAAATGAAGATTAGCATCGATAGGAGTCTTATCAAAACGGTCGTCATTTTTATTAAATTTTTCAAGTATTTTTATCAACATAATGACCTTGAGACAAGGCATATCCGACAGATGTTTTTGTGATTTTCATATCAAGTATAACATCTGCTACTCCCATATCTTTCATGTCAAACTTAGTGTTTAACATTTTCTTTGTAGTCTTTATTATCTCATTATTGCTGCCAATAATGAGCATATCATCCACATACAAGCAAACAATGACATATCCCTTTTCAGTGTTTTTCACATAAACACATTTATCACACTCATTTATTTTAAAACCATTTGACATCATTACATTGTCAAATTTTTCATGCCATTGTTTAGGTGCTTGTTTTAACCCATACAAAGATTGCACAAGTTTACACACTTTCTTCTTCTGTCCCGGAACAATAAATCCTTCTCGTTGTTCCATATAAATTTCCTTATTCAAATCTCCATTCAAAAATGCAGTCTTGACATCTATTTGATGTATTTCTAGATCATGTAAAGCTGCAATAGCAATCAGTATTCTAATGGATGTTATTCTTGTGACAGGAGAATAAGTGTCGAAATAGTCTACTCCTTTAGTTTGTCTATAGCCTTTAACTACAAGTCTAGCCTTGTATTTATCGATTGAACCATCAGGTTTCATTTTCCTCTTGAATATCCACTTGTATCCGAGAGGTTTACAACCTGGTGGAAGATTCACCAGTTCCCAAGTATGGTTTTGTAAGATTGATTCAATTTCACTATTGATTGTTTCTTTCCATAGAGGAGCTTCTGGAGTAGACATTGCTTCTTTATAAGTTTGAGGCTCATTTTCCATTAAATACGTCAAGAAGTCAGGACCAAAAGATTTAATTTTCCTAGCTCTCTTACTTTGCCTAGGTCCTTCCATGTTTTCCTCTTCTTGATGTTCCCCAAATTGTCCTTGATTATTGTTAAATGCATCATATAAGACCTTTTAGGAGAATGAGACTCTTGTGTTATTTTACAAGGAAATATATATTCAAAAAACGATGCATTCCTTGACTCAATGATTGTATTAACATGGATCTCAGAATTATCCCTTTTGTGTACTAAAAATCGATAGGCACTGCTATTTTCTGCATACCCAATAAATATGCAATCAATAGTTTTAGGTCCTATTTTGACCTTTTTTGGGTCAGGAATAGCTACCTTAGCCAAACACCCCCACACTTTCAAATATTTGTAAGAAGGCTGTCGACCTTTCCGTAATGCATAAGGAGTTTTCAGTTTTTTCTTATGGGGTATTTTGTTGAGAATATAGTTAGCAGAGAGAATTGCTTCCCCCCACAAGTTTTGGGGTAATCCCAAACTTATTAACATAGCATTCATCATTTCTTTTAAGGTTTGATTTTTACGCTCAGCAACCCCATTTTGCTGAGGTATATAAGGCACAGTGGTTTGATGAATGATTCCAACTTGTGTACAAAAATTACCAATAGGTGTGTCATATTCACCACCTCTATCACTCTTTATTGCCTTAATTTTTCTACCAAGTTGATTCTCAACCTCATTCTTATATTGAATGAATTTTTCTAAGGCTTCATCCTTGCTTCGCAACAAATATACATAGCAATACTTAGTGCTATCGTCAATAAAAGTGATAAAATATTTTTTCCCACCTCGAGTTTGAACAAATTTCAAATCACAAATGTCATTATGTATTAAATCTAGTGGCTCGGTATTTCTCTCCACTAATTGAAATGGTGATTTAGTTAACTTTGTCTCAACACATACTTAACATTTGTGATTTGGATCTATTTGAAACTTAGGCAAATATTCTAAGTTAATTAATCTATGCAAAGTATCATAATTAACATGTCCTAATCTGCCATGCCACATACATGAAGACTCTTGCAAATAAGCAGAAGATGTGTTAATCTTATTAATAGTTGGAACAACAGTCATTACATTCAATTTGAAGAGCCCATCACACATGTAGCCCTTTCCTACATACATCCCATTCTTTGTCAGTACAAATTTATTAGACTCAAAATAGTTTAAAACCATTCTTGCTCAGCAACGATCCAGAAACTAAATTTTTGCGAATTTCTAGCACATGCAACACTTCATTGAGAGTCAGCATCTTTCCTGAGGTCATTTTCAGTACCACCTTTCCTTTTCCTTCAACTTTAGAAGTCAAAGAATTGCCCATGTAAAGTTGTTCTCCATTATTTACCACTTGATATGATGAGAACAACCTTTTTTTCTGAACGGATATGGCAAGTAGCGCCGGTATCCACCCACCACGTTTTGGGATTACTCACCAAATTGACTTCAGAAACCATTCCAAAAAAATTTAAATCTGAAACCATTGCACAAAGACTCTCTTCTTCTGTTATGTTGGCCTGAGCGGGTTTTTTTCTTCATGTTCCCTCCTTGTGTTCGTTGCTTGCTACAATCCTTGGCACGATGCTCCGGCTTGTCACATACATAGTATTTGCCTTGGAAATTTTGACCCTTGGTGAACCCTTGTTTCGAACTTTCTCCAGGATGCTTCTTTTTCTTACTGTTGTTCTTTGGCTGCTTTTGTTCCACCACATTTGCTTTAGCCTCCATAGGATGACGTCCATTTTTCTTTTAAGCCCCACGGTTGTCTTCCTCAATCCTCAAGCGAACAATCAAATCCTCAAATGACATCTCTTTGCATTTGTGTTTCAAATAATTTTTAAAATCCCTCCAAGAAAATGGTAATTTTTCAATTATTGCTGCCACTTGGAAAGATTCGCTCAGAGACATTCCTTCTGCATGTATTTCATGCAAACTAAGTTGAAGATCTTTGACTTGATTGATCACTGTCTTGGAATTCGTCATCTTATAATTAAGAAAACGACCGACAACAAATTTCTTTGTTCCGGCGTCTTCTGTCTTATATTTACGGTCCAAGGAATCCCACAACTCTTTTGCAGTCTTGAGTGGACTATATACATTCTATAATGTGTTGTCCAATCCATTCAGTATATAATCCCTACAAAGGAAATCTGCATGTTTCCATGCATCCATTGCAGCAACAACCTGAGCATCGCTTTCATCCTCTTTTAGCATAGGCGCATCCTCTCTTAAAAACCTTGCCAAATTCAGTGTAGTAAGATAAAACAACAATTTTTGTCGCCATCTCTTGAAATCGACACCACTGAATTTTTCAGGTTTCTCTCTATGATTAACTAGAACAGTTCCAGAAATAGGACCGTGAGAGACAACTGGTATAGGAGCAACCGGTGTGAGAACAACATGCGGAAGAATACCACTCCCTGTAACACCACTTTCAGTAGCCATTTCTGGTTAATAAATAAATTTATTAACACAGAAAATATCTCACAATAAATGTGTATATGTAAAAATAGCAAGAACAAAAACAAATAAACAAACAAATAAATAAAACTAGAAAACTAATTTCATTTTATTTAATTACAAAGTTCAAACTAAACACAAAAAGACTTTCAATCTTTATTTGTTTAAACCTTGAACCCACGAACACAGTAACCAAATAAACAAACTCCAAACAAATATTATGATCTATGAAATTTGAAAGTCACATAATACACTCACCAAACTTGTACAAGTTTTGACCACAAATGGAAAACAATTAAAAAATAAATTGATGAACACCAAACCAAAACTATGTTTGATAAAATGGAAACCAGTACCAGATTAGTAGACACACACGGACAAACATGGGAACACAGATTTACAACTTAGAGACGTATCAAATCTGTATTAATTAAATTAGAACAAACTAGTTTTTTTTTATTTTTTATTTTATTTTATTTTATTTTTTTATATCCAGAACATAAACCAGAATGAAAAAAAAAAAAGATTGAAATAACAGTCACAAAACAATTAATTTAACCAGGAAAAATGACTTTCTGTCTTAAAATTGTTGAAAAAATACTCCCGGTAAATTAATTAATTAAATTAAATATCAAAAATGAAATTCAATATTCAATAAATAAAAAACCAAGTAACAGAAAGTACTTACATTACTGTAACTAAAAACAAAATAAATAACAGTTGTGTGATTGAGGCCAGTGTTTGGACACTGTGTCTTTAAGATAGAAATTCGTCCTCTCCAATGGTGCTTGAGATTTACGGACATCCTGTCTCTAGGATACAACAATCGTCTACACATAGAAGTAGCACTACAATTTATGTGTATTGTGAACCAAATATGTGGTAAGAGCTCTCTTAACAAACAAAAAAATAAAATAAAATAAAATAAAAATAAATAAATAAACGAAGATGAAGATGGTTTTGTTCACTGCCACAAGAAGACAAAAAACTAGGATCTTATTGATGGTTTTTCTACCTCTAAAATGACAGATTGCAATGCCTTTATATACTTCACAAACCGTAGCAAGCAACAGTTGCATATGTGACTGTTTGGTCAAGGTAAATGACCGTTGGACCAAGATTTGGAAAAACTGAATTTCAGTTTTTTCGATCAAGGAAGGTGACCGTTGGACCAAGATTTGAAAAACTGAAATTCATTTTTTTTATATTTATATATATATATATTTTCCAAAACTGGTTCCTCCAAAAATTATAAGTGCCAACCAAGCCTAACCCACACCCGCATGTGTGTGTTTTGGATTGAGCCTACCTCGGTCCATAACTCCCCTTCGTACAAAGTTTATGTTCATGAGTCGATTTCTCATTCACTCATTAGTGGTTTTAACAACCATGCAACATACTCTTGTTCATTACATAACAAGAAATAAAATGGCTACATTGACCAATCTAAAATAATGCGTGGGTCCTACATTAATTAAAGCTCAAAATATTAATGGTTTGAAACCATTTTTCAATAGGTTCACCCTTCTTTACACCTTGCTCTCAAGGCCTTTTCCCTTGTGTTTCCCACCTTTGCATTATCTTTTTTTAAGCTTTTAAACACTGATTTTTAGAGCCATTTCAGTGGCTAAAATCATGGTTTGAAGTCCAAAATTGGAGGGGTTAGCCTTCCTTCCTTGTGTTTTGCTTACTAGCCTAGCATGCTCCATGTTTTAGCATATTAATCTAACTATTTTTGTCTTAATTCTAGTATGTTTTAGGACTATTTTTAGACTATTTTAGCACTGTTTTTGGCTGATAGTTGCCTTTGAGTTTTGTTTTGTATGCTTATAGTGTAATTGTCCTCATGAGTTTGGTGTTTTAGGCCTTAGATATCACCTTATTTGAGTTGATTGCATTTATTTATGGCTTTCCATACTTGTAATCACTCTTAATCACCTCTGCAACCTCCCTCCTTTCTTGGCTTTTGTTTTGCTTTGAAAGTGGTTTCAAACTATTTGTGTGTTTAAGCATGAGATTGAGATGTCATGCTTAATGGTTTAATCCCTTTGGGGGTTCATTACCAAGGGTATAATATCTCTTTCATGCCCAAAGCAACTCTTGGTTTGAGCCCTCTTTCCATTAGAGGACTTAAACTTCACCCTTTGGACTTAATGAATTAAAGGATGGTTGGTAATTTAAAATGAAGTAATTAAAATGGGACTAAAATGATGCAAGATAAGAATTTGGTTTTGTGTTCAATCGGACATTAATTGAACACATGGAAGCTTGTGGCATTTCATACTCATTAGTGATGAAATGGTTCAAGTTTCCAAGGTCACTATTTCCCTTGATCAGTTCATGAAAGGGAGGAGGTTTGAGTCTTGTTTTGTTGCATTTATTGAACATGCACATTTTGGTTCATAAGCCATCATGTAATGAAATTGCTTGAGTTGGTGGTTTGTGGACCAAGTTTTGTCCCTCCTTTGATTTGTTCATAATAAAGAGGGGTGAGTTGTGCAGAAAACCCTTGAGAGTACCCTGTGCATGCTCTATTTGTTCTCTGTTGCAGCAAGATGAACCTTGTAGTAGTGGTCGGCAGGCCATCACTGGTGGTTGGCAGGCCCTCACTTCTGGCCAGTCGGCCACCAATGCAAAATCCAATAGTGTGTTTTTTGAGCAGAGCAGAGCTATTATGGAAGTGGACAAAAGTGTAAGTGTTCTACTGTGCAACCGAGACCTTCTGGAAGCAAAACATTGGCCTTTTCAGGTGGAAACCGAGCACGTGCATGAGCATTCCTCGCATATCGAGCCTGTTTAGTTTAAATATTTTGCTTAAATATTTGTTGTAATTAATTAGTTGTAGCTAGTTGAATTTGGTAAAGTGTTGTAATTTGATTAGCTAGAATAGTTAATTAATTCGGTTTGTAATAATTAGTTTAGTAGTTTAGCTATTTATTCATTTTGTAATTATTTAATTAGCTTAGCTTCAATTAGTTAGCTAGTTAGTTTATTCGGATTCTCCTTCGTGAGAGTTGTAATAATGTGTATGTCTTCCAATCTCACGTCTTTCTTCCTTTTATTTCCTAGCTTATGATGGTTAGTTTAGGAACATCATGTTTTGTTTAGCATTCTCATGTTTGCATCCACTTATATTGCATGCACCGAGGCTCGGTTCATCATTTTAACTCGCATTGTTAGTTTAAATACTTCTTTAAATATGTGCTTGGACCGCATGTTGTCAAGTTGTTTCATATGCCATGTTAAGTAGCCGAGCCTATTTAGATTGCATATCACATGTGTTGCATATCGCATAGTTAGGAATCATGCATTTTTCTAACTTATTCCTTTTTTGGTTTGGAGTACTAGGTGAGCCTTCACTCGCTTTAGCATAATTTCATGAGTGTGATTGTTGCCATGTCTAGCATGCTTGTCATGAGGCTAAATGCTTAAATGATAAATTGTTTGAATGCTTGTGGATAAAGGCTAGTTGCTTGAATTGGAATAATTCGAGTAATGTTCATATGCAATCACTTTTTTTAAGTGGTACATATTTCGAAACAATTTTCTAAAACAAACATGAATCAAGTGTTCCGATTCTTGCAAATTAGTCTATACTTGTGTGTGTGCATCACATAGTAATGCTAGCCTAATAAACCAGAATAAGAGCATATAATATAAATAAGATTCATATCATGATTAGTAGAGGCCGATCTTTGATCGGGTGAGTGGGGGTGCTCAATTCATGACCTTCCCCTCTCGTACCTAAGTTCCTGAGCTGAGACAATCTTGGTGATGACGGACATGTGGCCTTTGGCACGAGTCACGGGTTTCCTAAATTTCTCCAAAAATATTTAGGTGGCGACTCTCTATCTGGCAAAGCAGTCTATTTTTGGCATTTTTGATTCAAAATCAATTTTCCAAAAAGATTTGTCAGATTGGGACTCTTTGGTGATTATCTATTTCACATTGCACTTGTGGAATCAGATTCAAAACCGCAGGAGTTCGATACTGTAGGGCTTATTCGTTTTCTGAGAGGGGGCACGAAAAAGTCAAGCTACAATAGCCTACATAAAGCTCAGACCACTACTCCAAATAAGCCTTGGTAGTGGAACGAGATGGGAAATCAAAATGCGCTGGTAACCTCAATACAGAATAAGTATCATCACGAACACAAGAATCATAATGCTGAACAATGTTTTGTAAACTACCATCTCGAAGATCAACCTTAAGTTTGCTCGGGATGGCTTGAATAAAACCAAATTCCCTGCTAAACCTATAAAGATTGTATGGCTTAATGACCATAGTGGACGAACTTTGCAAAGTCAAATAGTTTGAATAGATGCTGATGAAGTACTCAAAATTTGAGTTAGAAAGATGACCATCATCGACCAATTCCTTGGGATTGCCCTCACTATATGCCCAACGGTGCAAGGTCATATCTTAGCATGATTTAAATAAGTCATAGGCCTCTGACTCCTTAAAATGTTTGGCCATCCTTTCACCAGCATATCTCATCATTTGGGGCTATCAGAGTAGAATCAATACTAAAGTGTGTGTTGAAATACTCTGCTAACCAAGCATAAACATAATGGACAGGAAAGATGGCGTCGCACTTTCCAGGATTAGAAGAAGAAGCAATTCTATTAAGCCCTTTGTTGATGCTAGAAAGTGTAAGAATGACAAGGCTGAATGAACCATCACGAACCATCATACTAGCAACCTTAAACACCTCAGGTCTAATCAAGTCACCATCCCCACGGGGTATAATAAATTTGTAGAACCAACAAACAACGAAAGCTGACAGATAAGTTTCACCCTTGTCACATCAACAATCCCCAAGTCACTGAAGACTTTGTCCCCTTGCATAGTTCGAGACCGAGTTATGTTAATAATACCAGAAAGGTTGCTAGTATCCTTAGAACATTGAGTCTTGTTCCTTGATGCCCTCTTGGTTGATTTATGGTACTTGACTTCCCTTTTAAACCAAAATTTTATCTAGCTAGTAATCCTCACCACATTCTTCTTTGACTCCTTACAAAGCCGATGGTAAACAAGGAATAAATAATCGCAACTGATAGGGAAAAGGAAATTATTGTCCCTCATATTGCTGGCCAACTCTTGGACATTCAGCACCAGTTCATCATATATTGCACCCCTAATGGGAAATCCACCAAGCTAACGCAAATCCCATAGCGAGATAGACATTTTGCTTATGAAAGTGTGAAGAGTATTGGTTGATGGACACAAAAGGCCCACATAACACTATGTAGTCAGTCATACGAAAACAATGAGGCATAAATTGCATCGTAAATTCCAGCTTGCTATAGCACCTCACGATGTTGCCCTAATACATCCTCCAACCACTCGCAGTATCCTTTACAAAGAGAAGGTTTTGTTATGGCCTTGAAAATAACGCCCCATGCCATCTTTTGGACTTGGACTACACACCCAAGGATAGGAAATGAGCTAAGATCCTCAATTTCCTCATGATTAGATGACTTTAATAATAAAACCCTAGAGTGTGACAAACCTTCAACTAATTGACATGAAGTCTCATGAGCACATTGTGCCAAATCAAAAGAACCATCAAGTGGCTCAAACTTCAAACCCCAAGCACCAAGGAAAAGAGGGCGAATTGGAATAGTAGTCCCCTTCTCAATAGCGTCACTAGAGTTGTCGAGAATGGCCAAGTATCCCTTCTTGAAAGTCTTTGAAGTACACTATCACTAAGTGACAAAACAAACAATAATAAATAAATAAATAAAAACAAAATAATTTTTTTTTTTAAAAAAATGCATGTGTTGAGGAGAGACATATATAATGTCTAATTATGACGTAAGTCAAAATAAGCACCTATGGTCGAACGGGTGGTGGTAGAAGTGTCTACTTCACTAGCCCAATATCTAGGCGGCTAGCTCAATAGGCGCATTCCCCCGCATGAGTCAAACTAATCACTTATGGTCGAATAGGTGGTGGTGGAAGTGTTTATTTCACTAGTCCAATATCCAGGCAGAAAGCTCAATAGACACACTCCCCCACCTGAGTCAAACTAATCACCTATGGTTGAATGGATGGTGGTGGAAGTGTCTACTTTACTAGCCCAATATTCAAGCGGCTAGCTCAATATGCACATTACCCCATATAAGTCAAACTAATCACCTATAGTCAAATGGGTGGCGGTGGAAGTGTCTACTTCACTAACCCAATATCCAAACGGCTAGCTCGATAGGTGCATTTCCCCATATAAGTTAAACTAATCACCTATGGTTAAATGGGTGGTGGTGGAAGTGTCTACTTTACTAGCCCAATATCCAAGCGGCTAGCTCGATGAACACATTCCCCCACATAAGTCAAAATAATCACCTATGGTCGAATGAGTAGTGGTAGAAGGGTCGCCCAATATCCAAGCGGCTAGCTCAATATGCGCATTCTCCTACATAAGTCAAGCTAATTACCTATGGCCGAATGGGTGGTGGTAGAAGTATCTACGTCACTAGTTAAATGTCCAAGCGGTTAGCTCGATAAATGTATTTCTCCATATAAGTCAAACTAATCACCTATGGTCGAATGGGTGGTGGTGGAAGTGTCTACTTCACTAGCCCAATATTCAGGCGGCTAGCTCAATAGGCGCATTCTCCCATATGAGTCAAGCTGATATGGATGAATTGGTGGTGATAGAAGTAGCTACTTCACTAGCCTAATATCCAACTGGCTAGCTTGATAGGCTCATTCCCTCACATAAGTCAAACTAATCACCTATGGTCAAATGTGGTGGTGGATGTGTTCACTTCACTAGCCCAATATCCAGGCGGCTAGCTCAATAGGCATATTCTCTTATATGAGTCAAGCTAATCACCTATGGTCGAATGGGTGATGGAGGAAGTGTCTACTTCACTAGCCCAATATTCAAGCGGCTAGCTCGATAGGTGCATTCCCCCACATAAGTCAAACTAATCATCTATGGTCGAATGAGTGGTGGTGGAAGTGTCTAATTTATTAGCCCAATATGTAGGCGGCTAGCTTGATAGGTGCAACGTCAAATAAGCTGTGAACTGAAGTAAGACGGGCAACAGGAGCAAATGTTTCCTCATAGTCAATCCCATATTCTTGAGTAAATCCCCAAGCGACAAGGTGAGCTTTGTAACACTCAATGGAATCATCAGAATGAGTTTTGATCTTGTAAATCCATTTGCAACTAACTGTATGTTTTCTAGGAGGAAGATCAACCACATCCCAAGTATGAGTTTGATCGAAAGCCTGTAATTCATCAATTATAGTTTGTTGCCAAAGAGGGTTAGAAGAAGCTTCTCGATAAGAAGTAGGTTCATGAGAGCAAAGGTAGTGGAATTAACAATATAATCACGGAGAAGAACAGAAGGTTGCTTTACCCATGTAGAATGACGCTGAAGTGGAGGAGGAACCTCAATGGGAGGTGGATATGGAGGAACGTCCACTAGAGTTGAAAAAGGCGTAGGGCCGTTAGTAGACACAGGATCCTCAAGATGGGCGATAGGATTAGGCGGCTGTGGAAGCATGGGGCCAGAAACTGCATCAAAGTCACAAGAAAGCAGGTCTATAGAAATATCAGTAAAGACTGGTGAGTGGATGGACTGTGGTATGTGAAACTTAGAAAGAGTGGAAAACATTTTGTGTTCCTAGAAGAACACATGACGGGAAATATGAACACGCTTGGAGATAGGATATCAATAATGATACCCTTTATATTCTATACCATTGTTTTCAAACCCGGACCGGACCGGCCGGTCGGACCGGTTGAACCGGGAACCGGGCCTTGTTCCGGTCCGGTCAACCCTCCAAACCCGGACTGGGGCCAAAACCGGGAATAACCGGCGACCCAGTGGTCGAACCGGTAAAACCGGCGACCCAGTGGTTGAACCGGCCAGAACCGGTCCCCTTTTTTTTTTTTTTTTTTTTTTTTTGGGTTTTACTTTTTTTTTTTTATTTTCTTTCTTTCTTTCTTTCTTTCTTATATATTTATATATATATATATAAATATAGTTCAAAATTTTGACTAAAAATTCTTATTTCAAGAGTCTCCTCTCATAAGGAAAAGTCTCATTGAAAACTTGAGAAGATTATGAAAGTCTATTCCTATTTACAGGAAAAAAAATTTCAAAGAGAACCTACAAAATTCTATGTGGGATTCAATCAAATTATTTGAAACATATTGATTGGAGGGAGAGTTGAAAATTTCATTTCCCTCCAAAATTAAATCTAGCATTCAATCAATTTATTTGGAGGGAATGTTTAAAAAATTTAATTTCTGTGAAATAAGTAACTTTTTTTTTATCAATTATGACTTTATTAAATATTATTAATAAATACTATGCAATAATTTTTATTTTTATTTGATTATTTATATATATTTTTATTTATTTATAATTTATAATTATATTTTTTAATTATATAATATTAATTATGACGTCACGGTTCGACCGCTTTGACCCGACGGTTGAACCGGTGACCCGTCCACCCGGTCCTTTTTCCGGTTCGCTCACCGGTCCGGTTTTGAAAACATTGTTCTATACCATACCCCAGAAAACAACAAAGACGAGAACGAGGTTATAGTTTAGTGTGTTCATGAGGCTGAAGTAGAACAAAACAAGCAGAACCAAAAACTTTAAGAGTGGTATAATTAGGAGGTGAACCACACAAGTGCTCGTAAGGAGAAGTGTTAGCTATTACAGGTGTAGGGACACGATTGATGGTGTGGATGGTAGTGAGGGCATCTTCCCCTCTAAAATTTTTCAGGACAAGAAGAAAAGATGAGAAGAGCCTGGGTAGTGTTGAGAATATGACAGTGCTTTCTTTTAGCTCGTTCATTTTGTTGGGAGGTGCTTGTACAAGATCAATGAGATAGGGTACCATGAGCTTGAAGAAAAGAAAGAAAATCAGAATCCAAGTACTCCTTAGCATTATCAGAACGAAAAAGCTTAATAGTACGAGAAAACAAAGTGTGGACCATAACAGAGAAATCATAGTAAATCTGTTTATGTTCAGAGAAATTTTTGAAAAGAAAAAGCTAAGTATAGCGAGAAAAATCATCAACAAAAATCAAAAAATATCTGGACCCCCCATGGTCGGTATGGGGGAAGGTCCTCAAATATCTGAATGCATAAGATCAAAAGGAGGAGTAAAAATGGAATTACTTTTATTAAAGAGTAAGGCAGGTTGTTTAGTGATTTGACAAGATAAACAATCGATATCTTCAAGACGAACACGACCTAATTGACCACTAGAAGCTAAAGTTTTCAAACAACTAAAAGAGACATGTCCTAAGCGACAATGCCAAAGATGAAAAGAAGACATAGTAGATGTAGTAGCAGCAGTAGATGATTTGTGTGAACTGCGAAGATGGTTAAGCTTGAATAGATGTCCATGCTTACGGCCTATCCCAAGGATCTGTCCCGTTTGAGGGTCCTACACCAAACAACCATTAGCAGAAAAGGTAATAGTTAGACCAAGTTCACATAACTGATCAACAGAGATAAGGTTCAATTGAAGAGCATAAATATGGTAAGTATCAGAAAGAGACACAGTGGAAGTAGAGATTTGGCCAATGTGACTAATAGGCATATGACAACCATCAGCAGTGTGTATAGTGGGAGCAGAAGATGATGATGATAAAGAAGAAAATAGAGTGGAGTCAGAAGTCATGTAATTATAGCATGCAGAATCAAAATACCATGAAGAGTTACCTGAGGTTACTGAAAGAACAGTAGAGGGAGGAGTGCCAGATTTGGCGAGCACCTGGTGGATAATGGACTCAACATCATCTATAGAGAAGGAAAGAGCAGAAGAACTGTCAGAGGCAACATCAGCAGGGCGAGAACTGTGGCCAGATTTGGACTGATACCCAGAACGGGAAGCCCCTTTCTTGGATGAAGTAGTGGAGGGAGCTCGAGGACAATTGCTTTAGAGATGACCTGGAGCAGTCTTGTGACAAGTCAAGCATTCGCGAACTTGGTAGTGAACAAAAGAATGATTGGCTGGTAGGCCTAGGTTGCGACAATAACTGCAAATGATTGGCTGTGAAGATGAGAAACTCTGAGAAGATGCTGTAGCAAGAACAGAATCCATGTTTTGAGATTTGAGAATCCCAAAACGAGTCTCCTCTGATAAGAGCTTAGTAATGGCTTGCTCTAAAGTAGGCAAGGGCAAACGATGGAGTAAAGAAGCACGCACGGGCTCAAAAGTGCTATGAAGAGCCATAAGAAACTATAAAAGTTGCTGATGATTCCAATAAGTAATAAATAGCTGTGCATCCTTAGAATGGGCCCATGAAGGTTCAGAAAGAGCGAGATGGTCCCAAACAGACGACATTTGGGATAATAAGTCATTGAGAGACTGACTGGGTGCCTAGCGCATGTGATAAAGAGTCTGCAACAGTTGATATTGATAAGCATGTCCAGTGGTCAGATAACATTCCTTTAAGAAATCCCAAATTGCTTTGGCAGGAGAGGTAAGGGAATCATCATCTTGAAAGCATCCAAACTGAAGGTTGATGAAAGGAACTGACGTAGCCCGAAACCATGTGATAATTTGACAATTCTTACTTTCCCATTCGTCAAGATGGTCATCGAATGCAGAGTTAGTCTCATCCTCATTCTGGTTGGGTTTGGAAAAAGCACCAGTAATGATCCGTCAAAGGCGTTTCTCTTTTATGAAGCTAGAGAGAGCTTGGGCCCAACTAACATAATTGGACCCATCATGTATAATAGAAACAAATTGGATGTTCTCAGTACGATCCATAATTGCCAAAACGGAGGCCACCAACAGATTTAGAAGGCTGAAAAACCCTAGGGACAGGTAGGGCTAACGTCAGCACTGTGCTGTGATGACGTCAGCAGCTTAGGCAGTGGCTGAGTAAGGCTGACGTCAGCGACTGAAGAACAAGGCAAATGGTTGGGCGAATCGGGTGGAAACCGAATGGGAATCGGCTAATGCGAAAGTCGAATGGGAATCAGCTGATGCGGAAGCCGATGGGCAAGCCGAGGTAAGGAATCGGCTGAGGTTGAAGCTGAGGAGCCGAAGTTGAAGGAAGCCGGCTAAGAGGACGCATGCAGGAGCGTGGCGAGAGTGGGACCGAGGTCAACCAGTGCACCGTTCTTTGGGAGGCATGTGGGACTGCGTGGCAAGTCCGATGGAGGTGAGTCTGGTGGCGTTGGCTTTGTCTTGAAGAGCCAAGAGGTTGGTATAGTCTAAACGTTGAAATAGGGATGGATTAGATACACAGAAACCAGCAAAAAAAAAAAGCATAAACTAGCAGGGGATAGAAAAAAAAGTGAGGAAAAAGAAAGCAAGGCTAGAAGAGAATCCTAAACTCTGATACCATGTTATGAAAGTAGAGAGAGAAGAGAAAAGAGAAACCCTATATTGAATTAGAAGCCTGTATTTATAGGCTGAGAAGAAACTTAGATAAGTATAGAAAATGAGATAGAGATATATCAGAGATAAGTATAGAAAAGGAGATGAGATACACATACAATACAGATAGATAAGTATAAAAAAATAATATATATCTAACAGTATGAATTCAAGTAATAATTTTGTTAATCGATAGCATCAATATTATCAACATAAATAATTAAAATTATACTTTAATTTTAATTTTAAAATAAAAATAAAAATAATTCTTTTATAACACATTATTCTATCAAATATTAAAAAAAAAAAAAAAAAAAAACATGTATATTGGCCAATTCAACTACTAATATATAGTATATTGTAAGAGTGGTAGTTCAGGTTATCAAAAAGCAAACAAACACCTTGGCAATGGCAGGAAATAATACAATAGTGATATATATACAAATTAAATCAATGATTCGTGCTAATTGGTAGTAGTGGTGATTGGTTGTTGGTAGGATGGCCATTGTTTTTCGACCCGCTTCGCCCCCATATTCTCTGCCACACCCCACGTGGAGCCTTGCTGAATTAGTGGGGCGAGAACAAATTTTGCTTTTCCAATCCCATTATATCCGGCCATGCCAGATCATATTTATTAAATATATTTATATAGTATAATTTTTAAATTTTTTTAATATAATAACATTAAACCACTAACATAAAACACTTGTCATTCATTTTCACTAATTTATTTTTCATCTTATATATTTTAACTTTTAATAATTATAAATAATTATTTATATTATACTATATTATCTTTAAATAATATTAATATTTTTATTTTGAAGTTACAAAATTAACCCACCCCGTTTCCGACATCAATCCAATTTGCCCCATCCTCAATATAATACGAAGCGGGAGATTACAAACTTGTCCCGTGGCTATCCTAATAGTTGGTACTAAAATCTTGTGTTTTGATCTTCATAATGGTGGTCATAGTAGAGTATGATTGTTTTTTGTTTTCTGTAATTTTGTAATTTTAGGCAATAATTTACGAAATTTCTTTATTTGAAAACAGTAAAATTTAAATATTTTTCTATACATAGAGTGGTTTCATAAATATCAAATTAATAGATATGTATTATGTGTAAAAACCACAATAACAAATCATTATTAAATTTGATGGGATGAATTGTCAACAACCTCTAAATTTGTTGCTTCCATTTGTGCCTCAACTAAGATAACCTTAATCCTCTAGCTACCTCAATGGAATTTTAAATTTCTCTATGTTTTTAAATAAATATATATATATATTTTTAAATTTTTAGAACTTAAAAATGTAAAATTCTATAATTTTAGAGCCATTAGTTTGAAATTTTGTCTTAAATTTGAAATTACATACCAAAATTTTGCAGTTGGCCTTCCATCTTAATTTCATTGTTTTGAAAACATAAAAATTTTGCTGACTTTGTCAAATAATTTTACTGTCAATACTACAAGTCAATAAAATTTTTCTCGGTAAAAGGCAGAGAAATTCAACTGACAGAAGATAGTTAACTCAATGAAATTTTGATAATTTTATTTTTTATTTTTAAAATTTCATATTCATCATATATCTTATTTGATAGATCTCGATAACAGAATTCAAAAAATATAAATTTCATGAAAGTTGAAAATTTAAATCCAAAGTTATTAAATTTTTAAGTTTTGAAAACCATGATATGCTTGGTTATCATTTTTCAAAAACACTTTTCAGAAAATTCTACTTTTTTATTTTCCGTGTTTTTTTGTTTTTACTGAATTTTTTTAATATTTTGGGCAATTTTTTTAATTTTTAAACATACCTAACATACATATACTTAAAAAGTAAAAAATATTTGAAAAAAACTTTTTAAAAATTCATTAAATACCAAAAATACAAAAAAAAAATACGAGAATTCAGTATATTTTTTATATTTTTATGTATTTATTAATTTTAAAAAATATTTTTTCACAAATTTTTTACTTTTTAGATACATCTAAGTAAGGTGCGTCTAAAAAAGTAAAAAAAATATTTAAAATTTTAAAAATATTCATTAAAAACAAAAAAAGACGAAAAGTAAAATATTCAATTTTCAAAAAACTTAATTCAAAAAATTCAAACCAAACACACCCAAATTGCAAACAACGTGGATAATGTATATGTTACCTCTTTCAAGTGTTGAGATTCAAAAAGAGGTATTTTTGCCCACATAAATGCAACGTACTCTTGGATAACTTATACTAATAAGCTATATTTTTGTGTTTTTATACTTAGTAAACACTTAGTAAGGAGGGAATTGAATAAAAAAAATTTCTCAACTTTTTACATAAAATTAAAATAATTTCACTAAAATTAAAAACACATAAAACTTATTATCGTCGAGTCAGCACCGTCATCCTATTTTTTTCAAGGATGAGGGCTTTAGTTTCTATGGCCACGTCATTGCAAGAACCTTGAGAATCTCCTTTGCTAAACAATGGCCCTAAGATGTAGCTTTAGTGAATTAAAACTAGGGATGATCATAATTCGGATCGGTTCAGTTTAGGATAAAATCAAGATTAATTTATTGTTTATAGTTTTATAAAAATTAGTATTAAACTAATTCATTTAAATTATGGAATCAATCAGAACAAAACCATTTAAATATAGTTTGGCTCTATTTAGAACTACAATTTCACATGATTTGTTTACAAGAAAAATCATATATCATTTTCAAAAAAATTCAACCTATCATAAAATTGTTCAATGTTATTCTGTTCATGATTTTTCAAAATATAACTCAAACAAACATAATATCTAGTAAATAAATATATTGTTTAACATGTTGCAGGTATAAAACTTCCATCGAACAAATATTTTATTGTGGCAACAACAATTACAAAATTAAAATTATGCTAAATAATTTAAAAAAAAAAAAAAACAAGAATTGCAGCAAGACTAGCAGCGGGGTGTATGGTATGTTGGAAAATAATGATTTTTCGGTAACTTTAATTCGAAATTAAAGTGGGACCCAACCGCCTGCTGAGGTGGGTTTGAGTGATTTTGTATTATCTTAAGTGAGAAGATTGCAATACAAAAATAATGAGCCGAAACCATTGAATTGTAAATGAGAATTGTCTCATAAAATGGGTATCAATAAAGTTGGGTTTAGATTTGGACTTAGTCTTAGTTTAGACTGAGCCTAGACTTGTATGTGTTGGGTTTGGTCTTAGACTTAGACTTGGATTTAGTCTTGAGTTTTGGGTTGAGCTGCGCTGGACTTAGTTTGTGCATGTGTTTGAGATTGGGCTTGGATCGGGTTGTGACCCAACATCCGTATCCATTTAACAACCCATCTAGTTTAATTCTCAAAACTTATACATTATATACACATTATGGTTTATATAATAGTTTTGAGAGTTTTGCACCTTTGTAACTCTAGCCTTAATGGCTAGAATTGATGACCATTGATGCTAGGTTTTATGGTAGCCTTCATGGCTAAGATCTCTTCCCTACAAATATAAAAAAAGGCCTTTCCCCTCCAACTTAGAAGAAGAGTTTTTGATAAATTTTTAATGGAAAATAGAGATGGTGTTTAGAGATAAAAAAAGTTGGAGATGATTTTTTACATCAAAGAAAAATTTTCTTATCTTCTTTTGTTAGCTCCTTCTTTGGTTCTTGTTACTAGAGAGAGTGCATCCATTGTCAAGTTCGCCAAAACTATTGAAAATGTGCTTCTACATTAGCTGGTTTCGACCGTCGTATCCTGGGAGACTGACGCTGGCGTACCTCCCGTATCCATCAGGAGGCAGTGAAACTGTTTTAGGGACACTGTTTAGTGCAGATTTCGGTTTGCTTTCCTTTACTATTTTATTTTATTACGAATTTCTATAAATTCTAGCATGTTCTTGTTTTGAAATTTCAATTATCAATTATGATTCTATTTGTTTTTATTTAATTACACAATATATACAGCAAACTTAAAATAGACTAGTATTTTTTTTTTCTTCATGAAATTGGAACAAATAAATTTATATGTAATTGGATTAGTTAATTTTCATTATACATTGTTTACCGTTTCATGAATAGGATTTGTATCTTATAATTGGACAAATATGTGGATCATTCATAGAAATTCTAATCATCCTTATGTCCCATAATTCTGCTTCTATTGCACAGGTTTTTTTTAATATAGGATATTGTTTTATATATTAGACATATGCATAGGCTACTGTTTGTATAGTTTAAGTGTTCCATCGACTTGCTATGCATAATTAAGAATTGAGGGAATTAAATTTGTGTATCATACCTTCTCTTAAAAAATTTGTCTAGCCCACTGATTCATGTATGTGAAACCCATTATTAAGAGCTTTTTTTGTTGTTAAAAATAAAAAAAAAAAAAAAAAAAAAAAACCACTAAACAGTACCTGTTTGTATTCTGTGAAATCGTAATTGTGTCCAAGATTGAGAAGGCCACTGTGTCATGTAATTTGTGGTTCCATTGGGTTTTATTTAATTAAATAGGAAGATATATGTTATGTTCAGCATATTAATAATTTTGGTAATATGCTCATGGGTGTTTCAATTTTTGACATGCTAATTCTATTCTAGATTTTAATTTGTTACATGCTTTTTATTTTTTAGACTATATATAACTCTCGCCTATTAAATTTTTTAGTTTAATGTATTTAGAGTTAAAAAAAAAAATGTTTGTAACTTGTTTATATTTATGTACATGGTTAATGTATAAATTAAATTATCAATTTAATTTTGGAATTTTAGTTTTTATATGTAACTCTTGCATATTAATTTAATTTATTTATAATTGTGAATTAAATTGCTATGTAACTCATGACTAGAATTTTAATTATTTAGGTGGTATAAGGCTTTGTAATCTTTGTCATAATTCTTGGCTATTATCTTTTAATTTAATTTCTAGAGTTATAGATTGATTTTTGTAACTCATCTAGTATGATTATTCATTAGTTAGTTTGTTATGTAAATTGTGTAATTAAATAAAACAAATAGATTCATATGGAACAAACACTTTGAATTTCAGAATAAGAACATGTTGGAATTACAGAAATTCATAATAAAATAAAATTAGCAAAAGGAAGCAAACCAAAACTTGTGCTAGAAAGTATCCTTCAAACAAATTCGCCGTTTCAGTGGTTGGGTGCTGGAGGTTGTTCGACGTCTGTTTCCTAAGATACGACGGTTAGACCAGCTACAACGATGCACCAACTGAGTAACTTTGGCGAACAGAACTTTGTAGCACTCTCTCACAGGAAGAATATAATATACAAACTAGAGGAAACCTTTTGAAGACAAGAAGAGCAAATATTCTTGTTTTTGAAAAGGAAGGAGAGGGCCTCCTTTTATATACATGGAGGGAGAAAGGAAAAGTCACCTATCATCAAGGCCCATCACAAATGCAGAAATAAATTCTATATTAAACTTGAATTAATTATGCAAAACTGATGGGTTTAATTCTATCATCAATAGAGGAGACTAGGTTTTGTGTACATATTCCTGCAGTCCATACATCTGACTTGGGCCAAAAAGATTAAGATCGGTAGGCCAAGTCCGACCCCCACACTCAATCCACTGCAACATGCCTAAGCCCAAGCCCAAGCCCAAGCCCAAGTCCTAAGGTCCAAGGTCTAAGATCTACGGCCCACGGACCACGAACCACAGACCTGGATCCGGCTCAGTCTGGTCTGGGCGGGTGGGCCCCGTGCGCGAGTGCGCTTAGCAATTTTTGCATAGCCAACTTGGACCATAGTCTTGGTCCAAGTCCATCCTTGAAGCATTTATAACTCCCTTCCTTCGGAAAATTTGGATGCTCCAAAGGGCTCACACCTTAAGGAAAAAAATGGATTTTAAATACCCACCAATGCTCTCTTTTACAATCAATGTGGGATACAAGGTTTTACACCTTTCTCAACACCTCTTTCATGAAGCCAACTTAATGAGTCAATTTCTCATTCAAACCTTAATGGTTTTGGTCATTCGTTTTGTGTTGTAAAAATTTCATTACAAAGAATCTAAACCCACTTAAATCTACCTCAATTGAAGACTGGCACCCACTTTAATATTGCATTAAAATCACCAAAAAAACATTTTCCAACAATCTCCCATATGAATAGAAATTGACCGAATAACAACAAACGAACAACGCTTAACAATAAAGACTCGGAGAGAGTGCAACGGAATAACCCTGGTATTAGAAATCGTAGCTTTTGGCTTTGAACCCCTCCTCGTGAAGTCTATCGGATTTACTAGCTGTCTAGTGAACACGAAGTCTTAAACTGTTTTGCCATTTATGTAAACCAAGACAACAGACCTCACACAGGAATTACTCCAACCATTGTTTTGTTCTCACTACTGTGTTCGGTTTGGCCTTGGAACACTAGTCTAGTTCAGTGACTGGTTTAAAGAATTAGGCCCTATCAATTCTTATAAAAGTGGCCCCACTTCACACTCACATAGGTGACTCTACTTGAGTATCCTGCCATACTTAGCTCAACATCTCAACACACTAGAGTCATTAAAAGCTTAGCTTAACCTTACACTTGCAGGTATCATTGATAAAAGGAATGGCTAGAGTTTTAACCTCTTTAATGACATACCACCATTACACGCAATTAGGTTGTCCCCATTGAACCTAGATCTTGGGATCTCCAGTCAACTAGGTTGGGTTTCCATTCCAGTAACACCTTACACTAAAGGCCTTAACCCCATTCCTTCTGACGACTTCTCTACTAACACTCGATTTAACCCTTTGGTTAGCAGATTCGCAATGTTGTCCTTAGACTTTACATAGTCTGAAGTGACAACTTCGTTCGAGAGTAGTTGTCGTATAGAATTATGTCTATGACGAAATATGTCTACACTTTCGATTATACATCTTACTCTGTGCCCATCCAATAGCCGATTGGCTATCACAATGAGTACAGATGGCTGGCATAGGTTTCAACCATCATGGAATATCCTCAACGAACTGGCGAAGCCATTAAGCTTCTTTAGTTGCTTTATCCAAAGCAATAAACTCAAGAATAATATTTCTGATTTTTATTCAGAAATAATGGGCTCAGTTTCGGGAGTACCGATTAACTTTTACGAGTGGTGCAATTCTGATAGCAATTTTTAGTTGCTTATATGTTTTCTAAACTTGGTTTGTTTTAAACCTATTTTATCCCTTGGAAAACTTAATTCTAAATTTGTTTTTCATGGATTAGGAGTCAACATGCTCTTGAAAGTTTTGTCTAAGGTTAATTGGGTCTTAAGTGGGACCGTGTGACCCCTCCAGTCTTCTTGGAAACTTTCTTGGCCATGTTCAATTCTAGGGTAAGTGGTGAGATTAATTTTGAATTAAATTTCAGATTTTGGGATTTTCTAGTGTTAAGTTTAGTTTCTGAAAAAACAGAATAATGAAATTCTGTTGTGATTTTTCAGAAATGGCTTTAAGAGGTGACAACAGAAAATGTTGTTTCACTTGACAACCTTAAGCCTTGCGAGGTTCATAAAGGAAGATCTAGAGAGATCAAGTGTGATTAGAGGAAATCATAAGATTGCATGATAATATCTCTGAATGAATTAGAGGCATTTTGTATGTTATCATTGTGTCAATTATAGCATGTAAGATTGCTATATGACTTTGCTTGAAAGCAATATGAGACAACCCATTATGGTGGATGAATATATTTTTGAATTTTTTAAATTCCTATGCTTATATTGGTGGCTCCTAGTGAGTACAAGATCACTGATCACAGAGATAGAAAACTAGTGGTTCTTAGGAGGTGTTAGACCCACTGGCTACACAGTTATGAGATTGTGGTTCCTAGTAGTGAACATATTACTGATCACATGTCAAGACATGATGGTTCTCAGTAGTGAAGAGGCTACTGATTATATGTCAAGACATGATAATTCCTAGTAATGTAAAAGTCCATTGATTCTATGTCAGGATGTTGTGATTCTAGTAGTAAAGTGACTACGGATCATAGGTCAAAACATTGTGATTCCTAGTAGTAGAAAGTCTACTGACTACATGCTGAGAAATTAGTGATTCCTAGTGATAAGACTATTGGCCATGTTATGAAGTTCCGAATAGTAGACTATTAAACACTGGATTTGTGTTTCCTAATAGTAAGACTGTTGAATTCAGAGTGACATGTTGAAACCAAACTTGTTTTGGTGCCTTGAATTCGAGAATTCGGTTAATGATGGTCTAGGAATATGTTTTTTTGTGATATGATTTTGAGAGTTTCAGAATTATTGTGACACATGGAATTGTCCGGGAGCCTTCGTATAAATTCTACAAATATGGAGGTGTCATGCAAAAGGTGGCAAAATGTGGGGGTGTCATGCAAAAGGTGGTAATACCTAAACCCAAGATGGTTAGGATAAGTCTTAAAATTTGTTGACTTTGTATTCAATGGTTATGTACAATATAGTAGTGCATATCAGTTTTCTTGTGGATGAATCTAATATTCAGGTTTACACAAGATTATAATCATGGAATTGAGGAAGCAATTTTCATATGGAAAGAGATAAGCCTAGAAGATGTAAATAGGACTAGGACTTTAAAGTTCTTTTGTTTAAACTTCTTAAACCTATATGGTGGCTAGTGACGCTAAAAAACTTCTTTGAAGTCATGATTTCTCTAGAAAGAAATTATTAATTTAGCTTTATCTTGCATAGATAGTAAGCCTTGGGATGCAAGTAAATGAAAGCCAATGAGATAGGCTTGTTATCAAAGGATACCGGCAAAGAGAATGCATGGATTACTTTGATACGTGATCACCAGTTATGGTGAGTGTGATTGCAATTGTGCGAAGTCTGGAGATACATCAAGATGGATGTTCAGATAGTTTTCCTATATGAAGATTTAGTTGAATAAATCTTTATGGAACAACCTGAAGGGTTTTGTGGTTCCAGGACGAAAGATTGTAAGCTTGAGAATCATTTTATGATTTGAAATAAGTACCGAAATAATGACATGAGAAATTTGACTACACTATGTTGTCAAGTGGGTATTGAGAAATGTGTTTATGTCAAAAACATTGACAATAGTATATGTCGTGCTGTGTCCTGTGTGTAGGTGACATGCTCATTATTGGTAGTTATGAGAAGATATTCAATACTACTAAGTGGATGTTGTACTCTAAGTTTTGATATGAAAGATATGGGCTTTGTAGGTTGTGATGACCAGAAACATCTGGTAGTATTGTACTTTCTCAGTCTCATTATGTTGATAAGATACCTGAGAAATTTAGTAAATCAGATACAAGTGTGTGGAGGATACCGGTAGGACTTGAGTTTACATTTGCCGAGAATAATGGTGAGAGTGTATTTCAACTAGAATATTCTCGGGTCATTGGAAGTTTAAAGTATCTGATGAGGTGTACAAGGCCATGTATAGCCTACTCAGTAGACAGGCTAAATAGATACATGAGTAATCCCAATGCCTATCTTTAGAGGGCGTTTGTGCGGGTACTAAGGTACTTATATTGAAGTTGGGATTATGAGTTGCATTATCCCAGATATCTAGTTGTACTAGAAGGGTACAATGACATCACCTGGATATCTGATCTAAAGACTACAAATCCATTACTGGATTTGTTTTCACCATTGGAGGTGCAACTGTGTCCTTGGAAATCTTCCAAGCAGATGTGTATCATGAGATCAATGATGAAATCGGAATTCAGTGCTTTAGATAAAGCTATTAAAGTAACTGAATGGCTTTGCCGATTTTTTAAGGATATTCCATGTTGATCAAAAGATGTGCTAACAATTGTGTATACTTTGTGACAACCAATCAAGTATTGGTAGGGCACAAATGGAAGGTCTAGACATTTTCGTTGAAGACATAGTGTAGCTTTCTTTTCGTGCTCCTTTCGAATATGATAGCTCCATAGTATGGACTCCTGTGGTTCTGAATCTGATTTCACAAGTGCAATGTGAAATAGATAAACACAAATGAGTCCAAATCCGGCATTTGTTTTGGAAAATTGATTTTGAATCAAAATGTCAAAAATGGACTGCGGTAGACACCCCATTTTTGACTGCCCTTAAGACTTGGGCGCCTCAGGTTAATCACTCGATGATAAAAGTTATGCTGTACAAACGTTCAATTTCTTCAGCAAGAAGAACTTCTAAATCACAACCTCACACCTTATAAAACCCTCTTTTTTTTCAAAGTATTTTTTAAAATGTTTCTACGATGTTCTGAGGCTCGCATTTTGTTCAAAAAGTTGCACTTTTCGGTAAACCGAGTAAGAACAAAGTGGAAATAAGTGAAAGGGAGATGAACTCTTTGAATTTTTTTTTAAACTTCTCATTTATAGGTTTGGAGCTGTAGAAAATAGGAGGGGATGGAAGAAAACTAGTTGGGGAAATAGTTGAGCATGAAACTGCTAAGAGAGAACTGGGCAGCCTTCACTAAATTAGGACTATCTCTTTGCACACTTAAACTTTAGTTGTGAGGCCACCACTATTGGAAAATGGACTTCCGGGGTTTCAATTTAGACTCAAGAATATCCTACAGTTAAGTCCAGATGAAGGAGATATGGCCGTTTGAAGTTAGGCATCAATCCGATTAAGATAAAAATGAGAAACCTTCACTTAAATAGGAATATCTCTTTTCACACTTAGAATTTAGATGTGAGGCTTCCACCATTGGAAAGTAGACTTCCGGGGCTTCAATTTAAACTCAATAATCACCTAAAACCAAGTCCGGATGAAGGAGATAAGTCCATTTGAAGTCGGGCGTAGAAGTAGATTTTTATGGCTGGCAGGCCACTACTTGTGGACGGCCGCCCACTATTAGTGGCCGGCCGGCCACTACTTCTAGCTTGCTGGCCAGTTGTGTAAAACCTAGATATTTTTTGCAAGCTGTCCCCCAAAAGTTCCAGTTGTTCCTATACAGATATTTTTGATCTGAGAGGCTATTTTTTTATATATACTTAACTTCTCCTCTTGTTTTTAGGTTACAAAAAATTCCAAAAGGGCCAAAACTTGAAATTCTCTCTCTATCTCTATCTTGGAACACACACACCTTACCCAAACACTTCCTAAACCAAATATTTAGCTCTTCTTGCTGAGGTTCTTGAGCTAAAATTTCAGCCTTTGAGAGTGAGAACTTGTGGGTTTGTGAAACAAAGAGGAACCTTGCTTTAAGAGGTATAATTTTGAGCATCCTTACATTACTTCTCTACTATCTTTTCGTTCTATTTTTGAATTATTTTCCTACTATTTTTATGGCCTGAAACTTATGGTTTAAAGCTACCAAAGGTGGGGGTTGGGGGGGGGGGGGTGGGGGAGGGGGGTTAATCATCCTTCTTTGAACCTTGTATCCTAAGCTTTTACCCTTGTGTTTCCCATTATTTTCTCAATTTTTTTTGATCTTTTTACCACTAGAGTTTTTCAGAGGCTAAAAATCATGTTTTGAGGTGCTAAAAAATCATATTTTGAGGTCCCAAAAATGAAGGGGTTAGTCACCCCTCCTTTGGCTTGTTTACTAGCTTAACTTGCTCCATGTTTTAGCTTATTGTTTTAGCTATTGTTAGCTTAATTCCAGGATTTTTTTTGGACTGCTTTAGGCATTGTTTTAGGACTATTTTTAGTTGTTCATTGCATTTGAGCTTTCTATAACATGTTTTGTAGTGTAATGGTCCTTATAGGCTTGGTGGTTTAGACCTTAGCCACCAATCTATTTGAGTTGATAGTGTTTATTTCAAGCTTTCCATATTTGTATTCATATCTAATCACCTTTGCAAGCTCCCTCCTTTCTTGGCTTTTTTCTGTGCTTTGAAAGTTGTTTCAAACTACTTGTTTGTTCAAGTATGAGATTGAGGTGTTGTGCTTAATGGTTTAATCCCTTTGGGTGTTTATTACCAACGGGATGACATTTCTCTCATGCCTAAAACAACACTTGGTTTGGTACTCCATTTCGTTAGAGGACTTAAAGCTCACTATTGGACTTAATGAACTAAGGAATGGTTGGTAATTAAAATGAAGTAATAAAATTGGGACTAAAAATGATGCAAGATAATAAGCAATTTGGTGTTCAATTGGATGTTAATTGAACACATGGAAACTTGAGGCATTTTATACTTGCTAGTAATGAAATGGTTCAAGTTTCCAAGGTCAACCACTTCCCTTGATCAATCCATGATAGGGAGGAGGTTTGAGAGTCTTTTATTGTGCATTTATTGAAATTGTACTCGTTGATTCATAGGCCATCATGCAATGAAATTGCATCGATTGATGGCTTGCGAATTGAGCTTGCCACTCCTTTGAGTTGTTTGATGATAAGGAGGAGTAAGGTGTACAAGCATCTCCTGAGGATGCACTATTTGTCATTTGTTGCAGTAGGAGGTACGAAGCTATAGTGGCTGGCAGGCCACTTTTTTCTGGCCAGCAGACTACTTTTTTTTTGGATGGTAGGCTACCTTTTGTAGCCAGCTGGCCACCACTTTTTGGTCTGCCAGCCACTTTTTCAAATTGAGCAGCAACCTTTTAGAATAGAATAGAGCAGAGGGCTGAGGTGAAACGATGTTCTAACTGTGCAACAGAGGCATTCTGGCAGCAGAACAGTGGGCTTTTCGGGTGGAAATCCGCGCATGCATGAGCATTCCTCACTTCCCAGGGTTGATTGGTTAGCTTAGTTACTTCTTTCATGTTGTATTCATGTTGTAATTAATTAGTTGATTCTAATTTGTAATTAATTAATTAGTGTAATTTATTAGATAGTTCCGTAGAATAGTTAATTAATTAATTGGTTTTGTAATAACTCGCTAGCATAGTTAGTTTATTCGCTTTGTAATAATTAGTTAATTCGTTTTGTAATAGTTAGTTAAATAGGTAATTAGCTTAGCTAGATTATTCATTTGGACCCTCCTGCGCGAGGGTACACTTGTAATAATGTGTATGTCTTCCAACCCCACGTCTTTCTCCCTTTTATTTACCTGCTTATAACGGTTAGTTTAGGGTATCATGTTTCGTTTAGCATCTCTTATGCCTTGCATCCATTGTCTTGCATGCATTAGGCTCGGCACATCATTCTAAACTGCATTGTTAGTTAGTTAAATACTTCTTTGAATACATGCTTAGACCGCATGGTATCAAATTGATTCGTATGCCATATTAGTAGCCAAGCCTAGTAATTGCATATTGTATGCGTTGCATTAGTCATATTGCATAGTTAGGATCATGCATTATTCTAACTCTGTCATCTTTTTTTTTTTTTTTTTTTTTTTTTTTTTTGTGGCTTGGAGTACTAGGTGATCTTTTATTTGCTTTAGCATATTGCATTGTGTGCTAGTGTTGCCATGTCAAAACATGTTCACCATGAGGCTGAGTGCTTAAGTGATAAACTATTTGAATGCCTGTGGATGAAGGCTAGTTGCTTGAATTGGGATAGTTTGATTAATGTACATTTGAGCCCACTTGTTCAAGTGGCGTATTCACAAACTCTTTTTAAAAACAAACATGAGATCAAGTGTTCCAATTCTTGCAAATTGGTCTATACTTGTGTGTGTGCGCATCGCATAGTAACAATAGCCTAATAATCAGAACAAGAGTATATAATGTAATAAGATTCACATCATGATTAGTAGAGGCCGATCTTTGATTAGGCAAGCGGTGGTGCTCAATTCATTACCTTCGCCTCTCGTACCTAAGTTCCCGAGCTGAGACAATCTTGGTGATGACGGACACGTGGCCTTTAGCATGAGTCATGGGTTTCCTAAATTACCCAAAAATATTTAGGTGGCGACTCTGTATTGGAAATATAGTCCATTTTTGGCAATTTGATTCAAAATCGATTTTCTAAAAGATTTGCCGGATATGGACTTTTTGGTATTTATCTATTTCACATTGCACTTGTGAGATCAGATTCAGAAAAGCGGGAGTCCGATACTATGGGGCTTATTTGTCTTCCGAAAGGAGTGCGAAAAGTCGAGCTACAGTTTTTGGCGACTCTGCTGGGAAATTTAGAGAACTTGACTTGAACTTCATGATGTGAAATTTTATCTATATTTATATGCTTCTTTGTATTGCATTTGTATTAGTGTGCTTAAGTCACTGTGTTTGCCATCTACTATTCCTGTACAGTTTGCTGGAGACTTGCCCAAAAGCTTGCCAAATGGCTGACCGGTCATGGGCTCTGCCATGATGGGAACATAACCCTTGGATCTAGACTACCGCTTTACCGTTTGATCCTCCATTTACTTTTTGGTGTTAGGTGTGAGTGGCATATTAGGTAGTCTTGCTGAGGTACCTCCTTTGACCATTTGGCCTAGCTGCATATAGTAAAGCCTTAGTGACTATTCCAAACTAGGACATGATATTCTCCCATATGCAGGATGATGTGATATTGCTTGTTTGAGTAGTAAAACTATAGATCACTCAAAAGCTAGGATAGGGAAACCCTAAACCTCTCATAGGAGTGTTTTGAATTCTTTTGTGCAAAATATGAACTTTTTGGGAATGCATGATGCAATCCTCAGAAAGTCTTAATATTGAGGCGATTCCTTTCGAACTTGAGGGTCATATCAGAATCATAATTTGGGTCAAAATCCAGTGGTTTGTATTTGATATAGTGGAAAAACATCGGAACTCGAACCAGAGCCAGGGCCAAAAATTGTAGCTTATACTGTTTTGTCCACTATATCCGGTATCTCGATCTAATGGAGCATTTGTTTTTAATGCTAGGTTTGTCTGAGCTAGAGAAGGAGTAGTACCTGCCTTAACCCATCACAGTCCATCCAATCCTAGAAAACCCCACTCAGCAAAAGGTCCAGTCCATCTGATCCCTAAAAGCCAACTCAAAAAAGATCTAGCCAATGCCAAAAGATCCACTCTAAAAAAGCCCAATTCTGTCAAACCCGTCTAAACTAATCCAGTTCAGCTACATCAAGTATAACCAAGTCGAAATCCTTGTTAGTCAATTTTTAGGTTACATCCAGTCAATTTTTAGGTTACACCCATGATGACATAGAGTCCAGAAGAAATTGTGGCCATGATAGCGACATTAAACCAGGGAATTGCCATGCAGGATAAGACCAATGCTGAAATGCAACTCCCATCTAGGCATCTACTACACATCCAGTCCTGAGCCTCCAGCCGAGCATTGATCCACCTCTGCCAGCTGAAGATTTACAAGGTCTAGATCCTCGAGAAGGGTTGGCTCAAGCTCGAGTTTTCAGACCCCTGGTGCAGCCTAATGAGGGGCTTTATCCCCTTGATATTAATGAGCTCGACCCAACCTTGTTAAAAATTGCTAACCTTGAGAAACAATTCAAAATGACACAGGGAATTAGCTCAATTCCCGACATTGAGGATGGGTACATTGAGGCTGCCATAAGACTCTTAGACAGATTCAAAATGCCACACATTGACCATTTCGACGTGTGTGGAGACCCTATGGTACATATTTGACTTTTCTTGGATGTTCTGAAACTAATGGGTCTGACTAAGCCTAAAAAACTCTCTCTATATGGAAGAACCCTATTGAGCATAGCAGTTACTTGGTATGCCAAGTTGGAGGATAAAGTGAAGCAGAACTGGAAAGAATTGGCTGAGGCATTTGTCAATCATTATTCTTACAATACCCAAATTGAAATGACCACTCAAGAGCTTGAAGCAACCCACCAGAATCCAACAGAATCTTTTGTGGAATTTGTTGCAAGGTGGAGAGCAGGGAGTGGGTCAGGAAGAGGTTTGGGATCATGGGGTTTGAGATACCTTTTTTTCATCAGGACTTTTAGTGCGCTGGTTAGGCTCATATGAAGAGGGATGAAAATTCTGCCTTGAGCTCGAGTTGGGTCGACTATTTGTCAATTGGTATTGGCAAAAAGGTCGGCAATTTTGGGATTGGTGGCGACGGTATTGATTTCAGTGGGTTCAGGAATAGTGCTACTGCTAGCATTGGTACTTCCGGAAAACACCCTCCTTGTTGGTTCTCATGTTCTAGGAATAATCCCCTTGTTTAAACGCACTCTCAATCTGCACCCCAAATTCATGCAAATTTTTGAAAGTGAATAGTGGAGCGACTATTAACTTTTGTAACGTATCAGGCTCAAGGTTCTGCACCACTATCTGTACTTGGTCCCTCTCAAAAGGGCGATTTGTCATTTGTGCTGAATAACCCCACTAAATACTGTGCTTATCATTAGCTTCGCGGTCATGGCACCGATCGTTGCTACCACCTTTGTCATGAGGTTTAGAATCTCATCGACAACCAGACGATAGCTCCACATCAAGACCCCAATGTTACCACCAACCCACTTCCCATCCATGACCAAGTATCTTCTCCCCCATCTTAACCTCATCCATACATTGTTGCTTACCTTCAACCCCAGCATATACATCACCTTGGCCCATTTACCCATGCCTGAGGTGTTCATTCCAGAATGTACCGATTTGTGCATGATGGATGCACCCAATCCAGTTCGGGCACATCAAGAGCGCCAAACGGCCAAACCCACTACTGCTGAGATGTTGGGAATGATTGAAAATCTTCAAGGAATGATGGCAGATTTAACATTTGGGGTTTTGATTCTGTCAAAAAGCTCCTCAATCTTGGGGCAAGCTGCTATTGAAAAGGGTCAACCCGAAACTATCTCAAGTTTGGGTGATGACAGATCAATAACAAATGGGCCTTGCTTCGATATAGCCACCCAATCCCTCGGCCAAGCAGAAGCAAGTGGCAAGAACAGAGCCGAGACAAGTATTGATCCCTATGCACAACTTTGGTGGGTTATTAAGACTTTGAAGGTCAAAGGGTTAAATAAGCAGCAAGTGCTTGAAGTTGTTGCAAAGACTGTAGATAACACTTTGTCGCTCAGGATGAGAGCATTTTGAATCAGGGGAAAAACAACGAAAATGGATGCTTTACTAGAAACACCCATCCTGATTCTAGTCCCAAGCCCATGAATACTCGACCAACACCTGCTGACCTATTTGCCAATGTTTCTAAACCTAATGCTTCCTTCTCTAAAAAACAAACCTTCACCCAACTCCATATGAGCCTAACCTGTGCATTGAAGGTACTAATGGAGAAAGGGTATCTCAAACCGCTCAATCCTCGACCTCTCCCTAATCCTCTCCCACCTACATACGAGTCTACCCAATATTGCATATTCCATCAGCAGTATGGTCACTATACTGATCGTTGCTTTCGCTTCGCCTTCGCCATGAAATTCAAGACTTGATTGATAACAAAGTCAACACCCCACCTAAAAATCCCAAAGCTATCAATAACCCTATCCCTGGCTACAATAGATTGCCATTCCATAACATAAAACCCACCCACAACTTGCCAACAACCAATCATTACCCTAGCCAACACATCATACCCGCCAATGAGCCCAAACTCGTTGTGTTCATTCCCGAATATTTTGATTTTGATCTGAGCAAAAGGAACAAAATCTTTGAAGAGATGAAAAGTTTACACGATCTTGGCGAGTTCAATCTTGATGAAGCAGTGATGCCAGCACTGGTGTTTGGAACGATGAATCTCACTCTCAGCTAGGATAATTGTTGAAAACACTTGGGAAGGACCTTCTAAACTGTGGGCATGGTGTGAAAAAGTAATTGTTTCGGTCAAGAAGATATGTGGGGACAACGTAATTATGAGATTCAATCTATGAGACCCGATTTGAAATTTGGAAATCAATTCTTCTGGGTGTGGATGTGTATTGTTGATTTGAAGGCAGGTATGGACCTTCCCGTGGGAAAAAGCCGAGCTACAGTGGGTTGCAGGAATATGTTCACAAAACCTAGTCTCATCTATTGAAGACGGAATTAAACCCATCAGTTTTGCAGAATTAATTCAGGTTTAATACATAATTTATTTTTGCATTTGTGATGGGCCTTGATGACAGGTGACTTTTCCTCTCTCTCTCTCTCTCTCTCTCTCTCTCCATGTGTATAAAAGGAGGCCCTGTCCTTTCTTTTCAAAAACAAGAATATTTGTTCTTCTTGTCTTCAAAAGGTTTCCTCTAGTTTGTATATTATATTTTTCTTGTGAGAGAGTGCTACAAAGTTCTATTCGCCGAAGCTACTCAGTCGGTGCATTGCTCTAGCTGGTCTAACCATCGTATCTTAGGAGACAGACGTTGAATAACCTCCAACACCCAACCAGTCAGGCGACAAATCTGTTTTAAGGACACTGTCTAGTGCAGGCTTCGATTTGCTTCCTTTCGCTAGTTTTATTTTATTATGAATTTCTATAAATTTCAACATGCTCTTATTCTGAAATTCAAAGTGTTTGTTCTATATGAATCTATTTGCTTTATTTATTTACACAATTTATATAACAAACTAACTAATGAATAATCATACTAGATGAGTTACAAAAATTAATCTATAACTCTAGAAATTAAATTAAAAGATAATAGTCAAGAATTATGACAAAGGTTACAAAGCCTTATACCTCCTAAATAATTAAAATTCTAGCCATGAGTTACAAAGCAATTTAATTCACAATTATAAATAATTTAAATTAATATGCAAGAGTTACATGTAAAACCAAAACTCGAAAATTAAATTGATAATTTAATTTATACATTAACCATGTACATAAATTTAAACAAGTTACAAACATTTAAAAAAAAAAAAAACTCTAAATACATTAAACTAAAAAATTTAAGGAAAATGTTTGATAGCCCAAAATTTTGTGGTTCAAATGGCTCAAATCTGTCAAAACGACGTCGTTTTATACTTAAAACGACGTCGTTTTGAGTGATTTGAGCCATTTGAGCCACAAAATTTTGTGCTACCTAGCATTGTTGAAAATTTAATAGGCAAGAGTTACATATAATTGTTACAAAATAATAATCATTTAGCAATTAACATGCAAATAGTTCTAGAAATTAAATCATGTAATATAGTTTAGAAAATAATAAGTATGTAATAAATTAAAATCTATAATAGAATTAGCATGTAAAAAATTGCAACACCCATGAGCATATTACCAAAATTATTAATATGTTGAATATCAAATATATCTTCCTATTTAATTAAATAAAACCCAATGGAACCACAAACTACATGACACAGTGGGCTTATCAATCTTGGACACAATTACGGTTTTACAGAAAACAAACTGGTACTGTTCAGTTTTTTTTTTTGGTTAAAAAAAAGACTCCTAATAATCTTGGGTTTCACATACATGACTGGACAAATTTTTTGAGAGAAGGTATGACACACAAATTTAATTCCCTGAATTCCTAAGTATGCATAGCAAGTCAATGGAACACTTAAACTATACAAACAGTAGCCTATGCATATGTCTAATATATAAAACAATATTCTATATTAAAAAAAAAAAATCCTGCGCAATAGAAGCAAAATTATGGGACATAAGGACAATTAAAATTTCTATGAATGATCCACATATTTGTCCAATTACATAAGACAAATCCTATTCATGAAACTGTCAACAATGCACAATGAAAATTAACTAGTCCAATTACATATGAATTTATTTGTTCCAATTTCATGGGGAAAAAAAAAAAATACTAGTCAATTTTAAGTTTGTTGTATATATCATGTAATTAAATAAAAATAAATAGATTCATAATTGATAATTGAAATTTCAGAACGAGAACATGCTGTAATTTATAGAAATTCATAATAAAATAAAATAGCAAAGGAAAGAAAATCGAAGCCTGCACTAGACAGTGTCCTTAAAACAGATTTACCGCTTCCCGATGGATGCTGGAGGTACGTTGGCGTCTGTCTCCCAGGATACGACGGTTGAAACCAGCTAATGTAGAATCACTTTCTGAATAGTTTTGGCAAACTTGACAATGGATGCACTTTCTCTAACAAGAACCAAAGAAGGGGCTAACAAAAGAAGATAGGAGAATTTTTCTTTGGCGTAAAAAATCATCTCCAACTTTTTTTATTTCAAAACACCATCTCCATTTTCCATCAAAAATTTCTCAAAAACTCTTCTTCTAAATTGGAGGGGAAAGGCCCTTTTTATGCTTATAGGGAAGAGATCTTAGCCATGAAGGCTACTACAAAACCTAGCATCAATGGCCATCAACTTTAGGCATTAGGGCTAAAGTTACAAAGGTGCAAAACTCGCAAAACCATTATATAAATCATAATGTGTATATAATGTATAAGTTTTGAGAATTAAACTAGATGGGTTGAAAAATGGATACGGGTGTTGGGTCACAACCTGATCCAAGCCCAATCTCAAACACATGCACAAACTAAGCCCAGCACAGTTTAGCCCAAAGCTCAAGACTAGGTCCAAGTCCAAGTCTAAGACCAAACACAGTACATGCACAAGTACAAGTCTAGGCCCAGTCCAAACCAAGACTAAGTCCAAATCTAAATCCAACTTGATTGATGTACACTTTATGAGACAATTCTCATTCATAACTCAATGGTTTTGGCTCATTATTTTTGTATTGCAATCTTCTCATTTAAGATAATACAAAACCACTCAGACCCACTTCAACTGGCGGTTGGGCCCCACTTTAATTTCGAATTAAAGTTGCTAAAAAATCATTATTTTCCAACAATCCCCCACATGAATAAAATTGGCTGAATAAAGAAAACCGGACAACGCTTAACAACAAAGACTCGGAGAAAAAGCATATAGAATAAAAATGCATCAGAAAAGGTAGTTGTTGGCCTTGAACCTTTTGTAGTGAAAGCGTATCAAATTTACTGGCTGACTAGTGAACGTGGTGCCTTTAACTATTCTACCGTTTGTGTAAATCGAGACAATAGACCTCACATAGGAGTTACTGCAACCATTATACTTGTTCTCACTGGTGTGTCCGGTTTGGCCCTGGAACACTAGCCTGGTTCAGTGAGTGTTTTTAAAGAATTTAGCCTTGTTAATTCTTATAAAAGTGACCCCACTTCGCACTCAGATAGTTGACCTACATAAGGTATCTCACTATACCACGGTTGACTATTCATCATACTTAGGTCATTAAAAGCATCAGTTTAACCTCCAACCCCCACTACAAGAAATTACACTTTTGATGACTAAATTTTTAGTCGCCAAAAGTTAGATTTTAGTCGCTGAAACGTTTTTCCGAGTAAATAGTTTGGTCACCGGCTTGGTCGCAAGAAGATTGTCGGGGAAGGTATTGGCGACTAAAAAAAATTTAGTCGCCAAAACTACTAAATTGGCGACTAAACAATGAGTCGCTTGTGGATACATCATTTTTGACCGTCCTCAAGACTGGGACGTCATCACTTGTGCATATGATGATTATGTTTGTTTGTGTTCGTTTTGAGTGCCCGAAGTCCTCGGCGAAACGCCCTGTCTTTGAGCCTTTAGACCTTGTCCTTTCTATGCCTTGTTTTGGATCAAAACTTGGTGCCTGAAACCTTGTGGTGACCTGCAAGCCACCACCAGAGGCTGTCGGCCATGGCTTATGCTTGTTGGCCATTGGTGTGGCCGGTTGGCCACCAATCTCTTTTTCCGGATATTTGTTGATATTTGTTGACAGCTGTGCCAGCTATTAGCACATTGAGCTGCATCTCCCTACACGTGTATGGTAGGATGTTTTTAAGCTCAAGGTGTTTTTCTATATATAGGGGAGTTCCTCCCCCATCTTTGAGAGTTAGAAATTTTAGAGCAAAAATCTCTCTCTCTTTCTCTAGATTTCTCTCTCTCTCTCTCTCTCTCTCTCTCTCTCTCTCTCTTTCTCTCTTACAATTTTGTGCCTAATTGCTTGTTTTCTCTACATTTTTGCATACACATCCTAAATCAAATCATCTTACCTTTGAGCTGAGGTTATTTGGGATCTTCTTAGAGCTCTTGAAGGTGGTTTTAGCTTGGTTTTGTGCCTAGAATTGCCCTTTGCTTCAAGAGGTAGTTTACTTGCCCTGTTTACTTTGTTTTGCAAGCTTGTTTTACCATTTTTTCTTACTATTTTGGGGCTGGTTTTGAACTAAAAAAAACTCTGTTTTGGTGGCCTAAAAGTGCTAGTTGGGCCTCTTTTTTAGTTAGGGAGTGGTTCACCCTTCTTACTTATTAGTTTGTAAAGCTTTTGTGCCTTTATTCATCACTTTCAAATCAACTTTTTTGGGCCTTTTAACCACTGAATTTCAAACGTTTTTCAGTGGCAAAAAACTCATTTTGAAGTCCAAATTTTGAGGGGTTAGCCTCCTCTCCTTGTGTCTTGTTTGCATGCCTAGTTAGCTTCACATGTTAGCATGTTTTTTTAGCTTAACTTAGCTCAAGTCCAGCATGTCTTCGCCTTTGAAATAACTTGTTTTAGCTCTGTTTTGGGCTGGTTAGTTTGGTTGAGTCTTGTGTTGTATAGTTGTAGTGTAACCCCATCTATTATCTTAATGTTTTGGCTTTTCGTGACTTAAGTCCAGCATGTTTTAGACCATATTTAGGCTGTTTTGCCTCTGTTTTTGGTTATTTGTTTCATTTGAGCCTTGTATGGCATGGTTGTAGTGTTAATCCCTTCACTAGCTTAGTGTTTTAAGGCTTTAACCCTCATTGGTGTAAGTTGATTGCATGTTTTAGTACTTTTTCTACTTCATTTCAACACTTATAATCTCTACAATCTCCCTCATTTCTTCACCTTTTGGTTTTGCTTTGAAAGTGGTTTCAAACCACTTGTTTGCCTAAGTGTGAAGTGGAGGTGATACACCTAATGGTTTAATCCCTTAGGGGGTTCATTATCAACAGTGTAATGCCTCTTTCATGCCCAAAGCAACTTGTGCTTTGAGCCCCATTTCCATTAGAGGACACTCACCAATAGATTTAATGGATTAAGGAATGATTTGGCAATTAAAATGAGAAAACAAAATTGGCAAGTAAAAGAGGCAAGATAAGCATTCTTTGTGTTACATTGCATGTGTTCAAATCAGACGTTAATTTGAACATAAGGAAAATGAGACATTTCATACTCAAAAGTGATGAAATGTGCCATTTTCCTTGGTCTCCATTGCCCTTGATCAGGCATGATACGGTGATAGACATTTTGGTCTTGTTGTGCATTTATTGAACCTGCACAATTGGTTTCACAAGCCATCATGCAATGAAATTGCTTGATTGATGGTTTGTGAACTAAAGCTTGTCCCTCATTTGATTTCCCCATGAAAAGGAGAGGCAAAGTGTGCAAACAACCCTTGAGAAATACACTGTTTTGCTTTGTTTTGCTCTCTGTTGCAACAAGCAAGTTCAAACTAGCAGTGGCCGACAGCCACCACCAATGGCCGATCGACCACCAATGGTAGCCGACCGGCCACCATTGGTAGCCGACCGGGCCCCTGTCGGCCACCAATGAAAATTGAGCAGTGTGTTGGTGAGGTGGGGTAGAGATGTTCTGGAAGTGGGCAACATTTTCAGTGACCAAATGTGCAAACAAAGGCTTGCAGTAGCAAAACAGCAGCTTTTCGGGTGGAAACCGAACATGTGCATGAGCCTCTCTTGCATTTCAAGATTATTTAACACTTAAATATCTGGCTTAAATACGTGTTGTAATTAATTAGTTGTAGCTAATTAAGTGTTGTAAATAATTAGTTAGTTTAACTAGTTATTCAATTTCATTTTGTAATTAGTTAACTAGAATAGTTAATTAATTCGATTTTGTAATAATTAGTTTGCTTAATTAGCGTAGCGAGTTGGTTAGCTTATTCATTCGGACCCTCCTTCGCGAGGGCGTAATGTTGTAATAAGTATGCGTGCATGTGTGTATGTTTTCCAACCCCACGTCTTTCTCCCTTTTATTTATCCACTTTTCATGGTTAGATTATGAACATGTTTCAATTAGCATATTGCATGCTTGCATTCATTCATTCGTATTGCATGCACCGAGGCTCGTCACATCATACAAACTGCATTGCCATTTCAATATCTTCTTTGAATACGTGTTTAATCGCATGTTGTTCAAATTGATCCATATGTCATATTAGTAGCCGAGCCTATTAATTGCATTCTTTGCATGTGTTGCATTAGACACTTAACATAGTTAGGAATCATGCATATTTCACTAACTCATGTTTTCTTAGCTTGGAGTACTAGGTGAGTCTTTATGCTTTAGCATACTTGCATAAGTGTGAATGTTGCCATGATTAGCATGCTTTCCATGAGGCTATGTGCTTAAATGCTAAACTGCTTAAATGCCTGTGGATGAATGCTTGTTGTTTGAATTGGAACGATTCAACAAATGTGCATTTTAAGCCCACTTTGTTGAGTGGAAAATCATGTTTTAAGCCCACTATGTTTGGTGGCAAATCCGCACACTTTAAGCCCACTTGAGGTGGCAAATTCAAACCATTTTTGCAAACAAACATGAGTTGACTTGTTCCAAATTGAGCAAACTAGTCTATACTTGTTTGTGCGCATCACATAGTAAAGCTAGTCTAATAATCAGAACAAGAGCACATAATGTTTATAAAATATCATATCATGATTAGTAGAGGTCGATCTTTGATCGAGCGAGCGAGGGTGCTCAATTCATGACCTTCCCCTCTCGTACCTAAGTTCCCGAGCTGAGGCAACTTTGGCAATGACAGACACGTGGCCTTCAGCACGAGTCAGGGTTTTCTAAATTTTCCAAAAACAAAAAATATTTAGGTAGCGACTCTGTATCTGACAAAGCAGTCCAATTTTGGCATTATTTGATTTAAAATCAATTTTATAAAATGATTTTCCGGATTTGGACTCTTTGGTGATTATCAGTTTCACATTGCACTTGTGAGATTAGATTCAGAACCGCGGGAGTCCGAACTGTAATGCCTTTTCTTTTCGAACCTTTCGAAAAGGAGGCGTGAAAAAGTCCACAGTTTCTGGCGACTCTGCTGGGGACTTAGAGAACTTGACTCGAGCTCATGATATGACATTTTTATCTACATTTATGTGTTTCTTTGCATTTTGCATTTGCGTTGGTGCACCTAAGTCACAGTGTTTTCCATCTGCTATTCTTGAGCGGTTTGTCGGAGGTTTGCTTGGAAAAGCTTGCCAAAAGGCTGACCGGTTACGGGCTCTGCAACGATGGGAACACAACCCTTAGATCTGGACTACCGCTATACCGTTTGATCCTCCTTTCACTTCTCGGTGTTAGGTATTAGAGGTATATTAGATGGTCTTGCTGAGGTACCCTTTTTGACGAATCGACCTACTTGCATATCAGAAACCATAGAGACTGTTCCAAACTAGGACAAGTTGCTTACCCGAATGTAGGAATTGTTTGAAACTGATTGTTTTGCGTAGTGAATCCCTAACTCCTGACGAAATTAGGACAGGGTAACCTTACCCCATCATAGAGGTGTTTTGGCTCTCACTTGCTTGATATGTGCTTTTAGAGTGAAACTCTGCAGGAATGTATGTGTCAGTTGTAAGTCTGGGTATCAGTTTTAAGGCGGAAATCAATGTTGAGTACAATTCTCCAGCTTATGATTGCAACTACATGTTGTTTGGATTTGAGCCGAGGTACTGTGAGATTTCTGATTTTTGTTTCTTTTTGCTTTATTTCCTTTTTGCAAGGTAGTTTTTCACCATTGCTTCTGACTATTCAGTTACCCCCAAGCACTCTAGACTCGTGTCAGGAGACTCTATAGATCTGGGGACCTTGTCAGGGGATAGCCAGTGTTTGCTTCACTCCCACCGGTTACAAGACGGAGGAGGGTTAGGCATAACTCACTAGTTCAGCAGTCACCAATTCAGCTGTCACCACTTACTTCGCCTGTGCCCAGTCAGGCTCGGTCTTCTACTTCTACTCCAGAAAGAGAGTATTCACCAGTTTTGATAACTCAGCATCCTGTAGTCAACATGGAAGACATGCTTGGTCAGCTCTAGTAGACTATTGAAACTATGCAGCTAGATGCTGCCCACCAAGCTGAGGTCACAACCCGCCAAGCTGAGATTGTAGCCCGCCAAGCAAAATTGATAAATAGGCTTCAGTAAGAGCAACCTCAACCAGCAGTAGCCTCTGCATCCCATGCACCCCCAGCGAGAATTCCGGTACCTAGGGTCATAATATATGTCTAGGAAAATGCGGGTATTCAGGCAGATCCCATCCCACCTTAGACTTCCAAGGCACTAGTTTACCAGACGGAGGCACCATTTGAATTTGAGGTTGACCCTACTGCATTAAAGGTTAACAAGCTGGAAAAGCTTTTGAAGCGGGCAATGGGCGTAAATTCAATCGCTGATATTGAGGATGGCTATACTGACTCGGCAGTGACTTTGCCAGACAGATTCAAGATGCCGCACATAGACCGGTTTGACGGCTTGGGGATCCTATGGTCCATCTATGGTTATTTTCGGATATCCTACGACCAATGGGTCTCATCAGACTGCAAAAGCTGTCGCTTTTTGGCTGGACCCTATTGAGGTATAGCGGCCATCTAGTACGCGAAACTGGAAGGCTCGGTGAAACGAAGCTGGGATGAAATGGCCAAGGCCTTTGTCGCGCAGTACTCCTACAATATCCAGTTCGAGGTCACTACTTGTGATCTTAAGGCGACCCGCCAAGAACCGAAGGAGGGTTTCTCGGACTTTGTGACTCGATGGAGGCTAAGGCTTCTATGATGACTACCTAGCCATCCGAAAAGATCATATTAGAATAATCGTCCGCAACCTGTAGGGGAGATTGCTACAAAAAATGATTGTTTTGTCCTTGTTCACATTTGCTGATCTCTATGAGATAGGAGTTCATATTGAGGATGCAATGAGACAAGGGTTGATAAATGATGAGAAGGTGCACCTAAGAGGGCTTTCACATGCAGTTTTAATGCGACTACTAGTGGTAGCGCAGTTGTACAACCTTTAGATATGAGTATGGTCACCACCACACCCAAGACTGCCAACCCTTTTGCCGGTACATCTAACTCAACTTCACAAACCTCAAGCCATCAGGCCCGAGGCCAAAGGGTCTCCACCCCCACTCTACATGACTTTGTCCAAAGCCCTAGGGGTCCTGATCAAAAAAGGGCATCTTAAGTCATTAGAACAACGCCCACTGCCTGATCCTCTCCCACTTAAACACGACCCGGCCAAATACTGTGCTTTTCACCAATAGCATGGTCATAACACTGATTAGTGCTACAGATTACGTCATGAGATTCAAGATCTCATAGACAATAAAGTGATAGCACCTCCTCAAAAACCCAACGTCACTAGAAATCCTCTCCCACCACATAATCAAGCCCCTCCACCCCGGCATATAAACCTCATCCATACACTGGCCGTCCCTTATAACCCCAGTATATATATCACCCATTCCCACCTACCTAAACCGGCGTTGTTCATCCCTGAAAGCACAGACTTGTGCATGATGAACACATCAACAATCCAAATTGAACCCGTGGTGGTGACAGTGAAAGATAAAGGGAGGTCAGCCTTGGTGGAGAATGTCAGTCCGTTGCCCGGGGGCTCTAAGGACTTATTTGATAGGGTGTACAACCCGAGCTGCGATATTGTGCTAATCAACCAAGATAAGGCAGAAGTGGTGTTGTCGATTGGGATGGAGGTCAATGTAGTCCAAGAAGATGGACTAAACCAGGAATTAGATGATCTAGCCGACCTAGAGGAGGATATAGACAATTTGCAGGTCTTTGATGAGCAAGATCAAGAGGACGTGCATATTGATTGGTTTGATCTAAACGGGTCAACAAACAATTCTGGGTGGCTAAGTGATGAACCCGATATAGACGAGGGAACTGAACTGAAGCTGGAAGAACAGAAAGCGGGAACTGTTGTAATGGCCGGAACGACTGACGGAAATGGTAAACTGCCGAAAAACATCGATGTAGAACGAGTGGCTCAGGACCTGGGCATAGTTAGTACTACAGAGCAAGAAGCCGCACTGAGATGCCTTGACCAAGAAGTGGATCAAAACAAACAGAAGGTTGGAAAGGCCCAAGACCCTGTGGGGGAAATCTGTGATGAGAAGCTGACCCAAACGGAGTCGGACAACTCCTTGTCAGCTACCGAAGGAATTTGGTGGGATGACGACGACCTGTACTTGGCCCATATTGATGAGGACTGGGGTGAGGACCTTCCTGACAACACTTGGTATGTGGAAGAGGTCGACCACATGACAAAAAGCGGCCGATATTTCAAACCATTGCATCTGGACCAACCTGAGGCATCCGGGAAGGATAAAGAAGCTGAGAAATAGAAGGAAAAGTAGTTAGAGGAAGAAGCTGTGCTGAAACAGTTAAAGAAGATTCAAGCTGACATATCTATCTGGGGGCTGCTTATGACTTCACAAGTGCACCAGCAGGTTGTACTCACAACGATGGATAAAGCCAAGTTGTCCATTGAGACTACGTCGGAACAATTGGTCGGATTAGTCTTCCCGGGAGGCGTTGCGCCAACTTTAACCTTTTCTGACAAGGAATTACCGCCGGAAGGCTCCGCACACAACAAGCCTCTATACATATACGTAGAGTGCCGAGAAAAATGGATACCAGTGGTGTTAGTCGACACCGGCTGAGCGATCAATGTCTGTCCTTGTCGCACGGCTTATGCTATTGGTCTAAAGCCAGCAAAGTTCATACCTACGGCCCAGGCGTATAACAATACAAGAAGAGAGGTGATGAGGACAGTGCAGATTAGAGTACAGGTGGGCCCGACTCAACAGGATATTAAGTTCCACGTCTTGGATGTTCCAGCCACTTTCAACCTACTACTTGGGCAACCCTGGCTGCACCAAGTGAAAGTTGTCTCTTTCACTCTCCACCAGATGTTGAAGTACCTTCGTAGGAAAGGGGTGGCCATAGTCTTCGGGAATTCATCTATACATCCTCCACCAGAGGTCACTACGCCTATGCTGGAAATTGTGCATGGTGAAGACGATGTCTTCCTTCGGGGTTTACCTTGGTTGAGGCCCGGGTAGTGCAGAACATCTTGCCTATTGATGAGAGCTTATATGTTAGTGCCCAATCTGTATATCTCATGAATAAGCTACAACATATGCCCTGAACAAGATTAGAAAGAAGTGGCTGGAAGGGCGTTACTGTGTTGGCTGATGTGCCACATACCCCACATGCCTTTGGTCTTGGCTATATGTCCACCAAGGTGGACTGGGTGAGGAAAGGAAAAGAAATGATCGGAAGAGCCAGAGCAAAGCAAAGCGGGAAGCGCTATGAACTTGTGCACTGACCAATTCAGGGAACCCTGAATGGCTATTTTGTTCGGGAGGGTGAAGACTTCCCATTCTGCGGTTTCCCTGAGCCTTGGTTCAACTTTGAGAAGTAGTGAGTTCTCGGCTTTGAGATTTTTTTCGACTTGCAGCTGCCGGAGAGTGACACAGAGGAACAGACTAAACTAATTGTTGAGGCTGCAAAGATCACATAAAGTGATTCCAACAGCAGTGAACCTGAAGTAGGAGCAGCATTGACATGTCTCCTTTCGGATCCTCAGATCAACTCAGAGAGCTTGGGGGATAAGCTAATCGTTTCCATGATCGGAGATCAACTGGGTGCGAACCCTTCCAATTGTATCTTGGACGCATCTGACGCACCGTCCCTCACTTGGCACTTGGAGGAGGGCTTTCTGTCCAGTAGTTCTGAGTCAGGTAGTAAGCCAAAATCTGATTCCACAGAGTTTGTGGAGTCAGAATCAGATTCCAGTTCCTCTGAGTCGGAGTCCGGTATTACTGGGGCGATAACCCGGATGCTGAGGTTTTGTCCAAGTCATTTTTTTCCTTTCTTTTTTTTTTGAGTCGGTTGTAATCGAGGAATTGGATGAGCTAAACCTTTTGAATGTGAATACCACTGTAGATTCTGAGTAGTTCTCTATGCTACTTGTATATTGCATTGATCATGACTTTCAAAATTTTAGCAAAAACGATGAAGAAGGAATTCCTCTGGTTTTGAAACATTTGATTAATCGAGAGGAGGAGAGGTTTGTAAAACCCCTCGTTGATGAAATGATTTCAATTAATGAGGGTACTAAGAAGGATCCACGTCTGGTCTAGATCGGGTCCACGTTGTCTTCGGAGGAGCACAAGCGCTTAGTTGCTTTATTAAAAGATTTCAAAGATGTTTTCACGTGGTCCTACGAAGACATGCCTGGAGTCGATCCTGAGATTGTATAACATCGGATCCCTCTTGACCTCGAGGCTCGACCCGTCGAGCAGAAGTTTTTGAGAATATGCTCGGATTGGGCTTTGAATTTTAAGGAGGAGGTCACCAAGCAGATAGACGCAGGGTTCTTGCTAGTATCTGAGTATCCAACTTGGTTGGCCAACATAGTTCCAGTGCCAAAGAAAGATGTCAGAATTCAGGTGTGTGTGGACTTTAGAGATCTAAATAGAGTCAGTCCGAAGGACGACTTCCCTCTACCACACATTGACGAATTGGTGGACTTCACCGCAGGCCATGTGTTGCTCTCTTTCATGGATGGATTTTGCGAGTATAACCAGATTCTGATGGCACCCGAAGACAGAGAGAAAACCGCCTTCACTACGCCGTAGGGAACCTACTACTATAGGGTGATACTGTTTGGGCTGAAGAATGCCGGGGCTACCTATCAACAAGCTGCAACCACAATTCTGCATGACATGATCCATAAAGAGGCTGAGATGTACGTGGACGACATGATTGTCAAGTCCAAGGAAAGAGAGGGCCACTACACCGCCTTGAAGAAATTTTTTCAACGGATCAGAGAATACCGTTTGAGGTTGAATCCACAGAAATGCACTCTCGATGTAACAGCAGGGAAAATGCTGGATTTCTTGATCACACAGAGGGCATCAAGGTAGATCCTTCGAAAATCAAGGCCATCCTAGAAATGCCACCACCAAGGATTGAAAAGGAGGTGTGAGGCTTTTTGGGTAAAGTGTAATTCATAAGACGATTTATTTCTAAATTAACCTTGACTTGTGAACCACTATTTGGTCTCGTGAAGAAAGGAAAGAAATTCCAATGGGATGACCAATGTGACTTTGTTTTTGAGCAGATCAATCAGTACCTCCAAAACCTGCCTGTGTTGTTGCTACCAAAGCCAGGGAAGCCCTTGATTCTATATCTGTCAGTAACGGACACAACAATGGGATGCATGCTTGCTTAGGAATATGAGGATAGGGTGGAGAAAGCCATCTACTATTTGAGCAAGAAAATGCTAGACTATGAGACCCGTTACACCCCGCCAAAGAAGGCTTGCTTAGCCTTGGTATGGGCTACCAGGAAGTTGAGGCAATAGTTGTTAGCTCACTCTATAATTCTTGTTTCGAGATTAGTTCCCATCAAATATCTCTTTGAGAAACCAACGCTTACGGGTAGGCTAGCCCGTTGGTTGCTTCTCCTGTTCGAATTTGATCTGAAGTATGTCACTCGAAAGTTTGTCAAGGGGAGAATGGTAGCTGAGTTCCTGGCAGATCACCCAGTGGAAGGGGATGAAGCGATAGAATACATATTCCCAGATGAAGCTATTTTGCAAGTCGAGGAAGAGATTTGGACAATGTCCTTTGACAGAGCATCTAACCAGTATGATTATGGGATAGGGGTGTTGCTGATAGCACCCGACAATTCCCATATACCTTTAGCCTTCAAACTCCGGTTCAAGGTATCCAACAACGAAGCAAAATACGAGGCGTGTATCGCTGGTTTGGAAGCCGCCGTGGAACTAGGGGCAAAAAGGTTGGGCATCATTGGGGACTCGAACCTAGTTGTGTCTTAAGCAAATGGCGACTGGAAGGTCAAAGAAGAAAATATAAAGATCTATCACCAAACCCTGGATGTTCTGATTCCTAGGTTTGAGAAGCTAACCTTCACTCATCTACTAAGAGAAAACAACAGGTTCGCTGATGCTTTATCAACTCTATCTTCTATGATAGACATCCCGTTAGGAGTCCAGATGCATCCAATTATCATTGAACAGAGATATACGTCGGCCTACGAGACTATCGCGGCAATAGATGAAGTGCAAGATCAAAACCCCTGGTATTATGATATCTGGAACTTCTTGGAAAATGAGGTTTATCCACCAGGGGCGAATGCCAAAGACAAAAGGGCAATATGGCGAATGGCCACTCAATTTATCATCTACGGAGGTAAACTGTACAAGAGGAGTCATCTAGGAATGCACAAGTTATGTGTCGACATTGAGGAATCGAAGTGCCTAATGGAGGCCATCCATGGGGGAGTGTGTGAAGCACACATGAGCGGAGTAATGTTATCCGGGAAGATTCTTAGGCAAGGTTACTGCTGGTCTACCATGGAGGAGGATTGTATCGGTTTTGGTCGGCGAAGCCACAAATGCCAAATCCATGCAAATTGCATGAATATTCTGCCGTCGAAGCTGTACAACATGACTTCACCACGGTCTTTCTCAGTTTGGGGAATTGACGTCATTGGGGCAGTTACACCAAAAGGGTCAAATGGGCACAAATACATTCTGGTGGCAATTGGTTATTTCACGAAGTGGGTGGAACCTCAGCTTTATGCAGTGTTGAAAGCAACGCATATGACTAAGTTTATCCGAAACAACATCATTTTCCATTATGGAGTCCCGAATGAGATCATTTCAGACAATGGCTCCCATTTCAAGAAAGAAGTGATCAACTTGCTAGAGAAATACAACGTTGCTTTTCATAAGTCATCTACATATCAACCGCAAACCAACGGAGCTGTTGAGGCTGCCAACAAGAACATCAAGCACATTTTGCAGAAAATGGTTAAGACCTACAGAGATTGGCTAGACAAATTGCCATTTGCTCTCTGGGGCTACAGAACTTCAATTCGAACATCTACTGGGGCAACTCCGTAATCTCTTGTTTATGGGCTGGAAGTTGTTTTGCCGATTGAAATAGAGGTTCCGTCGCTGTAGGTTTTGGCTGAGTGCCAGATAGCAGAAGCGGACTGGTAGTAGAGCAGGTTCGAAGAACTGATGCTATTTAAAGAGAGAAGGCTGAAAGCACTGTACCATGTTCAAGGCTATCAACGCAGGATTGCCAAGGCTTTTAACAAGAAAGTTAAGTCTCAAAATCTTAAGGAAGGGGATTTGGTATTGAAAGAAAACTGAGCTCCCATCCATGACCCTAGAGGTAAGTTTAGACCCAATTGGACTAGTCCTTACATTATCAAAACTATTTGGTCAGGTGGAGCTGTTATTTTCATAAACCTGGATAGCCTAGAATTTTCCCAACGGATCAACATGGACAAGTTGAAGAATTATTACCCCTGAGAGGCTCGCTAGGCCGAAATCCCGGAAGGGCGACCTAGGTAAAAGTTAGAGCACAAAAAATTGGAAAAAAGAAAAACTGAGCTCGCAAGGTTAAAAACCTAGAAAAGGCGGCCTTGGCAAAAGTTAGAGCGTAAAAGGAGAGAGTTAATACTCGAGTGAACCCGAACCGAACTACGTAAGGCCTGATTCCTATCTTCGGGATATGTAGGCAACTTCATTCTGAAGCTCAGTCGTAAACACCTCCAAATCAATTGTGTCAATTTGTTTGATCAAGGCTTCTTTGTCTGTTCATTATTTGAAAGTTTGGTTGTGATCCTTACTCTGAGAGTAGAGCTGACTACAGTGCTGAACAGTGCTATTCAGTTAAGGGGCAATTTTCTATTTCTAGATTCGGGGTTTGTACATCTCGAGGATAGATTCCATGTGTGTCAAGTTGTGATCCTTATCGAAAATGATTTTGAAAAGTTTTAATAAAAGTTGATTTTGTTCAAATTAATCTTTTTACTATTTAGACCATTTTTGGACCAAAAGAAAAATTTTCAATGCCCACAACTTCAATTTCATTGATTTCAATACAAAGTTCTCTAACTCTCGATACAAATTAAAGTTGTTTTTATTACATTCAAAAAGAAAACTTGAAAAGTAAGATCAAAGCAATAAACTTGGGGCATAGATGAGTCAGGTGTTCCTACGTCCCCCACTTGTGCTTGTGGAAGCTTTTGATACTAAAGTGGACCCAGATTGCGCCTCATCTTCAAGCCAAGTCAAGCACTCGCTAGAAAGTGCGCAGTTGAAACTAGGGGCAGGAGCCAGAAGCTCTCTCGTCCTCCACGCAGTGGGATATCAAGTCAATTGTGAACCTCGGATTAGGAATGAAGCCGGGTACTCTACCCCCTCTTTTGGGCAAGTTTAATCATGTCCAAACTGGCACCTGAACCGGAACGGATGTGTCAAGCCAATCAGCTAAATGCCAGCTTGCTGAGTCATGTTGTAGCTCATCTCGGGCAGATCAAACTAGGGGCAACGACAAGTAATGTCAACAGCAGACTTGTTGCACATCCAATGGCACCACCACCCCTCGTTCGGTGAAAGAAATAGCCCCGGGCTGAATATGCAGGGCAAGAATCCACTACCTTTAACCTGTCCCTGAGCTATATCTGGAGAGGGATGAAAGAAAAGAGAGATTAAAGAATAGAGAGGTGTGTGTTGAGGAAAAGAGTGAGAAATGGGCTTTGAGAGAAAAATATAGCATGAGTACCGAGTGATGTGAGAAACACATGTTAGAAAGGGTGGAAAACATTACCTGAAGAAGTAGTGGACTTCCTGTGAATTTGGTTGTCTCTCACTGGTGAAAGGCGTCTAAGCCCATCAAAGTCTTGGCCAACGCCAAACCAATGCAACGCTTGTCCTCTTTCAAACCTTGGGCTACTTCAACTAGTCAGATGCTACACCCGCAAAAACTAGGGGCAAAAAGAAAGTGTGTTAGCATACACAAACAAAGGGCGTGTTGCCGAAAACCCCGCCAGAAAAGATCGCCTTGGTCACCGGCGTCAGAAAATCGATGAATTAAATTGGGGATGTCCAGCTCTCCATTGTGAACCAAGGATCGGGCCTCATGTAGAGTTAGCCGACACATCCGTCCCAAAGCTTGGATGTGACCAAAATGGGGTTAAGGCAAGATTGCCTCATCGCGCCAGGACTCCATTAGCACTTGAAATTCTTTGATTGTCGGACATATCTCTTATCCCTCAAAGTTAAAGACGTGCGTAATCAGGTTCCAACATCTACCCGCAACGTGAAGAAATGGAAAGCAAAGTGGAGAACGACTAAGCGGGAATAGTGCATTTATGTCGAAGCCCCAGAAATTCAGCTTTTCCGAGCCATCTAAAGTTGCAATCCAATTCAAGAGTTTTTCGGCAAAGAATGGCTCCATTTGTTAAGAATTTGTAACTGAAATGAAGAAACTACGAGGTCCAAACCTTTTGTAGAAGATAAGGCAGTGAATGGAAGCCAGGTGTCAACATTCTAGAGGTTCCTAGCATTGATGGCCGACCGGCCATTGGTGATGGCCGACATACCACTTTGGTAGCCGACCAGCCACCACTGATGGCCTATGGCCTCTATTCATTGCCAACATCCTCCCACTCTAGCCTGCTATCCTTCTTGTGCTGGAAAGTGCTAGTAACATGAGCCTTGTTCTGTTCTTTATGTGTTTTGGAGTCCAGTTTTGAGTATTTTTAGGTCTTAGCATGCTTGTTGAGGTCTGTATGTTTTGTTTTGTTTATTGAGTTGTATTTGTCTTGTTTTGCTCATCGAGTTGTATTCAAGTTGTTTTGTTGTATATCGAGTTGTCTTGTGTCGTTTATCGAAATTGCTATTGTTGCTATTATCTAGTTGTATGTTGTGTTTAGAATTTCAGATGTTGGTCGGTTCGTTACCTGATTCAGACTGTTGTGGCAATGTAAGTGTTCACATTTCATTATCAAATTCAATTTAATTTTCATGTGATACGGTGCTCATGATGCAAAATACAACACTTTTTCAAATGAAAAACTGGCTTTCATTCCGATCATAGTTGTTTTTACAAAATGTGTAGTACAAGTTTTTAAAGAAAATAAAACCTGTCCGAAGCTGTACAATGTGCTAACACTACTAACAAAAAGAAACTAAACAAAAACTACAAAGAATCAGCGCTGGTCGCCTCAGGCTCGATAAGCCCTCTTCGTCCTCTTCCTCGGAGGAGAGGACTCTGAGGTACTGTCTCCATCGGTACCACTGTCTGAACCAAAATCAGAGTCTAAACCGGAGCCATCTCCGCTCTCCGCCTCGAAGACCTCCTCAGCATCAGCACTCCTACTCTAAGAATCCGAGCGAACATCATCGTCTCCACTCTCGGATGACTCAACATGCTGACTCATCGCCTCCTCAGACTCACTAGTCTCAGTATCATCATCGCTAAGAATAGGCTCTGAAGGGCCACTCTCAGCTCGAGTGCCCTTAGCTCGGCCTCGGCTGCGTGCTAAAGCCTGTCTCTCTCTCCCTGCCGCCGGAGGAGGCACTGCTGGCGCACCTAGTATGGGTGGGACCTGAAAAGACAGTTGTCATATGTCAGCCACAATATGCGTATCAGATGTAAGTATGGGGCAGAATGAGCATATGATGAAGTCAGGTACAAAGTATGAATACAATATGGAAGTGCAATATTTCAGATGCAATGTATCAGTGTAGTGTGGGGAAGTTCTCATGTTAGTTTCAGTGTGTTAGTGGAAATTTGATGACTGGAATGTAAGAAAACTAAAGAAATTACTTGAATGTCGTGGAAGTCGAGCAGTGCCTCCCTCCTCAATATCATGCCCTCGAATGAGGCTAATAGCTCCAGCAGATCCTCGGAGTATCCTGGGGGTGCCTGCAAATGCATTGGGAATGATCAATGTCCAGAAGGAACAAATATCAGAAAGAGATAAGAAAACTAAAAATGTGGTACATACAGGGGTGTGTCATGAGCTCTGACATATCTATGTCCCGCTGCGGCAAGCTCAATCAGAATCTGATATACCTCCCTAGTATACCGCAAACATATGAGTACAGTAGGTAGCTTTGGCCAGCCGGTCCTCTGCCTCACCTGAGGAGCCCCTATCCCATGGCCTTGGCTGCCCTAGTTGCTCTAAGCCCCACCCTCGTAGCAGGGGCTCTCGCCCTCTTACCTCCACGAACACCGGTCAGAGCTGACATAAGGTGTGTTTGAATGAAGACCGTATAATCGCCCTCGACTCGGAAGTACTCTGGCTCCAAGCCCACCATGAATTGGATAACCTCGTCAACAGATAGGTTGTCTGCTGACCTCATGGACTCTGGCGGCGTCATCAGTCTGAACGGAGCAGGCAAACCCAGATTCTGACGTATGACTCTCTTGCTTAGGTACCAGGCTTGGGAAACTAGACCCTCAAGTAGAATACGATAGTGCAAAATGCCCAAGGCCACAGTGTACTGGCCTCGAACCCCCGTCGATATCATAGCCCATGGCTGCCACGTGACCTGCAAATAGAAGATAAATAGATTATTAGCCGTCGTTAGATGCTAATATGTGAATCAAAACAAATTTAGAGCAAAATGATGACCATGTTTTAGGTTACCTCATGGGCAGTTACGGTGTCAAAGTAATGTCTGAAGAAAGTGAAGGACTTGCGAGTCCAGCGACGAAGCTGACCATCGTACACCCGCGAATAGGGGACCATCAACGGAACCTCCACTGTAGGCTCTGGGGCAAGAGTCGGGAAGTATGCATACACCCATAGCTGTGGAGAAAGTGCAGTGATATGTGATCAGTATAGTGTTTGAACAGATATAGAAAATGCAAAGCAGAAAGCGTGTAATGTTTGAATAGATATAGAAAATGCAAACCAGAAAGTACATGTGTTGAACAAATGTTAAACAAGAAATGGTGAACAAAAAATGCAAAGTGTAAAGAGGGAACTGATATGTGTACCTTCCAGGCTCGCTAATAGCCTTCGATCAAGTGTCCACTCCCACGGGAGGTCGAGCTCATATAGCCGTATAGCGTGGCGAGGACAGCCCCGCCCCAATCATAGAAACTCACTTGGGGAAGGACCACTAGTGTGCTCAGCAAGTACAACCCTACGGTGTTCGTCCTGTTCGAAAATAGGGTGGTACCAAGGAGGAACATCAAAAAACCCTGAGTGTACTGCTTTATCTCCTCTACTCTCTCTGGCTCAGTCCCTCGGAACTGCTCCTCGAACCAACTATATCTGATCATAGCTGTCCGGAACAAAGGTAGACGCGCCCCCAGTAGCTCAATCTAGGCAGCCTCCCACTCCTCCATGTCAGGATCGAGAGGAATCAGATCACCCCCTATACCTAGGCCTGTGATCATGGCGAAGTCGTAGGGAGTCATCATCATCTCTCCGATAGTGGAAAGGTGGAGAGAGTTGGTGGCGTCCCACTATTTCTCCACTAGAGCTCCAAGAAGTGGACGGCTCGCTATAACTCGTGTCAATCTAGAGCAGAATAGGCCGAAGTTGGCCTCATCAACAATGTTGCGCACTCCTGCGGGGAGCTCGTCATACCAATCTCTGGCCGTCGTGGCCCCATAGCCCCTGTATGCACGAGAGTCACCCTATGGCAGAGGACAGGTGAACCAGAATAAATACAGTTAGCTGAAAAAGGAAGTGCAAAACAAATGCGGTGGCTGTGATGAAAGTAGTACAGTCAGATGAGAGACAACGCAAGAAATGCAAGTAAAGAACATAGATGCGCAAGTGAATAGAGTTTGTACCTTAACGGCAATGGCTGAAAGATGGAAATCTGGCTCCCTCAGTTGGAGATCCACTGGCACATCAGTAGCAAAATCAGTGAAGTGCCTAATGCCTCCAGTAGGCAGAATATGCGTCCGAGGATGATACCTCGCCGGATCAAAAGGCCTCACTTCCAGTGGTAGTGGCTCCGGCTCTGCCTCAGAATCAAACTCCGCCTCGAACTCCGCCTCTGGAGTAGTTCCATTATGTGTTATGTCATCTGCCATCTGGATTATGGGTGAAGAGTTGATGAAAAGTGAAGAAAGTGGAGAAAATGAGACAAACTTTGAAAAAGTGAAACCCTAGGAGAGAGAAAAGGGAAGAAAAAGTCAAAGCCTAGAATAAGGGACCAAACTCGAGAGAAACTCGAGGGGAACAAGCCTCAAGTGATGAAACTTCAAGAAAAAGTGCTGAAATCAAATTTCAATCGGTTCAAAACGAAGCAAACTAAGAGGGTTTAGCGAAGAAAATATGTGTGGGGCATTGGAAAACGGGCATAAAACTTGAATCTAGAGAGAAGGAAGGTCTAGAGAGAGAAATGGTGGAATTTCGGATATGGAGGTGTGTGGAAATGAGGCCCCACAGCCTATACTTAAAGACCCATGTGTGAAAAGACCCTTTTGGCCCGATCTGCCATCGGTGGCCGATCGGCCACTACTGATGGCTGACAAGCCTCATTGGTGGCCGACAATCTTGAAGTGTGGCCGTCACTCCCATTTGGTGGCCGTCCAGTGCCCAGTGCTCCTATTTTGTGTCTTGATGCTGTGGTTGTTCTTGTTTCTCGAGAGGTGCAAGGGAAGGTCACTGTTAAGTTCAAATTCTCTCTACGAAAGCTCGAAATTGTGTTTTCGGTGATCGTTGTTCGTCACTTGTTGAATGAGGTGTATCTTTTTTTTTGCATGCTACAACTCTTTCAAGAGGTGAATCGAAAAGTTGCTATTGAACTTGTTTTGTTAGAATGCATATGCATTCCCTCATTACGTATGTAGAACATGCATTTTACATATGCTATTGCACAGAATACGTATTTCAATCCTTTGCATAGAACATGCATTTTGTTATTTAGCACGGAACATGCTGTTAATCACGCATGGAGCATGCATTTTGTATTTTGCATAGAAAATGTTTTCAATTTTGCATAGAACATGCATTTTGTTATTTAGCATGGAACATGCTGTTAATCGCGCATGGAGCATGCATTTTGTACTTAGCATAGAACATGTATTCAATACTTTGCGTAGAACACGCCTTCATGTAGCATTGTGCCTCAATTGTTTACTTTGCATAGAACATGCACCCTGAATATGTTGTACTTGTTGAGTTTTTCTTGCGCAGGTGTGATATTATATGTACGGGTCATTCAACGAAGCTAGCGTAATCAATGATATTGTATGCACGGTCTGTTCAGAGGGGTTCTGGGTGAAGTCATTCGTGTCCTTCGAATCACATTTTTTTACTCCTTCTCCTTGCGCGTGAGGCACGTTAGGATTACCGTCCTTTGGTTAAAAACATTTGTGTACGTCCTGATGTTCATACCATCCTTCGGTTACCTTCCTTTAGTTAAAAACATTTGTGTACGTCCTGATGTTCATACCATCCTTCGGTTACCTTCCTTTGATTAAAAACATTTGTGTGCGTCCTGATGTTCATACCATCCTTCGATTACCGTCCTTTGGTTAAAAACATTTGTGTGCATCCTGATGTTCATACCATCCTTCGGTTACCTTCCTCTGATTAAAAACATTTGTGTGCGTCCTGATGTTCATACCATCCTTCGATTATCGTCCTTTAGTTAAAACATTTGTGTGCGTCTTGATGTTCATACCATCCTTCGATTACCGTCCTTCGGTTAAAAACATTTGTGTGCGTCCTAATGTTCATACCATCCTTTGATTACCATCCTTCAGTTAAAAACATTTGTGTGCATCTTGATGTTCATACCATCCTTCGGTTACCGTCCTTCGGTTAAAAACATTTGTGTTCGTCCTGATGTTCATACCATCCTTCGGTTACCTTCCTTCAGTTAAAAGCATATGTATACGCCCTGATGTTCATGCCATCCTTCGGTTACCGTCCTTCAGTTAAAAACATTTAGGTGCGTCCCGGTGTTCATGCCATCCTTGTTTTCTTCCGCGTGCAATGCGTTAGGATCTAGCTTGACATCTTGGGTACACCTGATGATTTTGTTGCTCTTCGTCTTTCCTGCGCATCGCGTAGTTAAGCTTGCACAATTTTCTTACATCCTTTCTGCATGAAATGTGGTTTGCTTCATAATTCCCACGTGTGGTGTGTTTACTTACTTTTGTGTTTGAGGTTGATATACCTTGTTTCGATTTGAATGTGGCATTTTCCTTGCATAGCATTTGCATTTAAATGTTTCATTACAACCTCATTACATGATCATAAGTTATGTTCCTGTATCATGCATATCACTTGCATCTTGCCCTAGAACTACACTGGTTTGATTCCTTGCAAAGGGATACGTAGGGAGCCTGTGGGCGCAACCGTTTTTGTCTTGCTTGTTTGTTTGTCTAAGTCTTCGGCCTTTTCAAAATGGGTCGTCTCTGGGCTTTGACATTCACTCTCATTATTCCATGACTTCCGAGTGCTGTCGAAGAGAGGCAACTGTAGACACCACATTTTTGACCAACCTCAAGACTAGGACATCATCACTTGTGCATATGATGATTATGTTTGTTTGTGTTCATTTTGAGTGCCCGAAGTCCTCGACGGAACGCCCTGTCTTTGAGCCTTTAGACCTTGTCCTTTCTGTGTCTTGTTTTGGATCAAAACTTGGTACCTGGAACCTTGTTGTGACCTGTCAGCCACCATCTGAGGCTGTCGGCCATGGCTTGTGCTTGTCAGCCATTGGTGTGGCCAGTCGGCTACCAGTGGTGGCCAACAGCCACCAGTCTCTTTTTCCAGATATTTGTTGATATTTGTTGACAGTTGTTAGCACATTGAGCTGCATCTCCCTACACATGTATGGTACAATGTTTCTAAGCTCAAGGCATGTTTTTTTATATATAGGGGGGTTCCTCCCCCATTTTTGAGAGTTAGAAAATTTAGAGCAAAAATCTCTCTCTCTCTCTCTCTCTAGATTTCTCTCTCTCTCTCTCTCTCTCTTACAATTTTGTGCCTAATTGCTTGTTTTCTCTACATTTTTGCATACACATCCTAAATCAAATCTTCTTACCTTTGAGCTGAGGTTATTTGGGATCTTCTTGGAGCTTTTGAAGGTGGTTTTAGCTTGGTTTTGTGCATAGAATTGCCCTTTGCTTCAAGAAGTAGCTTACTTGCCTTGTTTACTTTGTTTTGCAAGCTTGTTTTACCATCTTTTTTTACTGTTTTGGGGCTGGTTTTGAACTAAAAAAAACTCTGTTTTGGTGGCCTAAAAGTGCTGGTTTGGGCCACTTTTTTAGTTAGGGAGTGGTTCACCCTTCTTGCTTATTAGTTTGTAAAGCTTTTGTGCCTTTATTCATCACTTTCAAATCAACTTTTTTGGGCCTTTTAACCACTGAATTTCAGACGTTTTTTAGTGGCAAAAAACTCATTTTGAAGTCCAAATTTGGAGGGGTTAGCCTCCCCTCATTGTGTCTTGTTTACATGCCTAGTTAGCTTCACATGTTAGCATGTTTTTTTAGCTTAACTTAGCTCAAGTCCAGCATGTCTTAGCCTCTGAAATAACCTGTTTTAGCTCTATTTTGGGTTGGTTAGTTTGTTTGAGTCTTGTTTTGTATAGTTGTAGTGTAACCCCATGTATTAGCTTAATGTTTTGTCTTTTTGTGACTTAAGTCCAGCATGTTTTAGACCATATTTAGGGCTATTTTGCCTCTATTTTTTGGTTATTTGTTTCATTTGAGCCTTGTATGGCATGGTTATAGTGTTAATCCCTTCACTAGCTTAGTGTTTTAAGGCTTTAACCCTCATTGGTGTAAGTTGATTGCATGTTTTATTGCTTTTTCTACTTCATTTCAGCACTTATAATCTCTGCAATCTCCCTCATTTCTTCACCTTTTGGTTTTGCTTTGAAAGTGGTTTCAAACCACTTGTTTGCCTAGGGGTGAAATGGAGGTGATACGCCTAATGGTTTAATACCTTAGGGGGTTCATTACCAACAGTGTAATGCCTCTTTCATTTTCAAAACAACTTGTGCTTTGAGCCCTTTTTCCATTAGAGGACACTCACCAATGGACTTAATGGATTAAGTAAAACAAAATCTGCAAGTAAAAGAGGCAAGATAAGCATTCTTTGTGTTGCATTGCATGTGTTCAAATCAGACGTTAATTTGAACACAACGAAAATGAGACATTTCATACTCAAAAGTGATGAATTGTGCCATTTTCCTTGGTCTCCATTGCCCTTGATCATGCATGATAGGGTGATGGACATTTTGGTCCTGTTGTGCATTAATTGAACTTGCATAATTGGTTTCAGAAGCCATCATGCAATGAAATTGCTTGATTGATGGTTTGTGAACCAAAGCTTGTCCCTCCTTTGATTTCTCCATGAAAAGGAGAGGCAAAGTGTGCAAACAACCCTTGAGAAATACACTATTTTGCTCTGTTTTGCTCTCTGTCACAGCAAGGAAGTTCAAACCAGCAGTGGCCGACAGCCACCGCCAGTGGCCGATTAGCCACCATTGGTAGCCGACCGGGCCCTTATCGGCCACCAATGAAAATTGAGCAGTGTGTTGGTGAGGTGGGGCAAAGATGTTCTGGAAGTGGGCAGCATTTTCAGTGACCAAATGGGAAAACAAAGGCTTGCAGCAGCAAAATATTGGCTTTTCGAGTAGAAACCGAGCATGTGCATAAGCCTCTCTCGCATTTCAAGCTTATTTGATGCTTAAATATTTGGCTTAAATATGTGTTGTAATTAATTAGTTGTAACTCATTAAATGTTGTAAATAATTAGTTAGTTTAACTAGTTATTCAATTTCATTTTGTAATTAGTTAACTAGAATAGTTAATTAATTCGGTTTTGTAATAATTAGTTTGCTTAATTAGCATAGCTAGTTGGTTAGCTTATTCATTTGGACCCTCCTTCGCGAGGGCGTAATGTTATAATAAGTGTGCGTGCGTGTGTGTATGTTTTCCAACCCCACGTCTTTCTCCCTTTTGTTTATCCGCTTTTGATAGTTAGATTAGGGACATGTTTCAATTAGCATATCGCATGCTTGCATTCATTCATTCGTATTGCATGCACCGAGGCTCGGCGCACCATACAAACTGCATTGTCATTTCAATATCTTCTTTGAATACGTGTTTAATCGCATGCTGTTCAAATCAATCCATATGTCATGTTAGTAGCCGAGCCTATTAATTGCATTCTTTGCATGTGTTGCATTAGACACTTAACATAGTTAGGAATCATACATATTTCACTAACTCATGTTTTCCTAGCTTGGAGTACTAGGCGAGTCTTTACGCTTTAGCATACTTGCATAAGTGTGAATGTTGCCATGATTAGCATGCTTGCCATGAGGCTATGTGCTTAAATGCTAAATTGCTTGAATGCTTGTGGATGAAGGCTTGTTGTTTGAATTTGAATAATTCAACGAATGTGTGTTTGAAGCCCACTTTGTTGAGTGGAAAATCATGTTTTAAGCCCACTATGTTTGGTGGCAAATCCGCACACTTTAAGGCCATTTGAGGTGGCAAATTCAAACCATTTTCGCAAACAAACATGAGTTGAATTGTTCCAAATTGAGCAGACTAGTCTATACTTGCTTTGTGTGCATTACATAGTAAAACTAGTCTAATAATCCGAACAAGAGCACATAATGTTTATAAAATATCATATCATGATTAGTAGAGGCCAATCTTTGATTGGGCGAGCGGGGGTGTTCTATTCATGACCTTCCCCTCTCATACCAAAGTTCCCGAGCCTAGGCAACTTTGGTGATGACAGACATGTGGCCTTCAACACAACTCAGGATTTCCTAAATTTTCCCAAAACAAAAAATATTTAGGTGGCGACTCTGTATCTGGCAAAGCAGTCCAATTTTGGCATTATTTGATTTAAAATCAATTCTCCAAAATGATTTTCCGGATTTGGACTCTTTGGTGATTATCAGTTTCATATTGCACTTGTGAGATTAGATTCAGAACCGCGGGAGTCTGAACTGTGATGCCTTTTCTTTTCGAACCTTCTGAAAGGGGGGCATGAAAAAGGTGAGTCCACAGTCGCCAAACGTAAAGGTATTGGCGACAAAAAAAGCTTTAGTCATTGACAGGCTAAATTGGCGACTAATCTTTCAGTCGGCAAAAGTTTTCAAAAAAATTAATATCGTATTTTCAGCGACTAAACCAAAACTAAAATTATTTAGAACGACTAATTTATTTAGTAGCCAATTTTTTTTTTTTTTTGTTCATCTTATTTTTTTTTAGCTATTAAATGTTTTAGTCGCCTAAAGTGTAATTGTTTTTTTAGCTACTAAAAATTTAGTCGCCTAAAGTCTATTTTTTTTATTTGGCTACTAAAATTTTAGTCGCCAAAAGTTTTTTTTTTCATTTATTTTTTTAGCTACTAACTATTTAGTCGCTAAAAATATTTACTTCCTTTTTGGCTACCAATTATTTAGTGCCCAAAAACATGATATTATTTTTTAAAAACATTTGTCCATAACCTGTATGTATTTCGTGCAACCTATACCATGTATATAAATAAAACAATACATATATTATCAATCATTTTGCAATTTGCATCCATTTCATTTCCAACCATCCAAAAAGGAATAACTTTTCACGTCAAATTTCATACAAACTAAGTATATTCCTATCTAAAATAATAATTCCATACAAAACAGAGAATCAAACAAAAACCATTATATTCGTATAAACTCTGAGGATGATAGTGAACTTTTGAAAAGTTAATGGAGGTCAACAAGCCCACGTTTGAAATCCTGAACATGTAGGTTTTTCCTGAAAAGCAAAAGAAAGTGAACCATTGTTAATCAAATCATTCTTCCTCTTTTTCAACAGGATTAAATACTTGGAAATTGTTTAAACATTTTTCAATAATAAAATGATGGGGTGGACCTTGATCACTACTAAAGGTAGATTGAGTTTTCCCATTTATAAGGATGCCATCAGGAAAGGGAAGAGATTTCCCTGAATCCAAAAATTACTGCAATGCCTGCAAACATCAAGACTTGGAAAATTAATTATAATTTATTGAAAACCATTAGAGCATGACAGGTATGTAAATTTCATGCATGCATCGTTCTTGTAGTCACATTTCAAAGTAAATTGACTCACTAGTATTAGAAAAGGAGACGGACTTTGGGATAATATTTTCATTATCTTTAAAAAAAATTATTGAATTGGTTTTAGAACACAAACATTATCTAAAATAATGTATTTCTAGTTATTTAACAAATGCACACTGCCAATGCCATTATTTTCAAAAAATTTCAGATATATACTAAAAACCAAAATACTTAAGTAAACATGAAGAACATGAACTCGTAAACGGAAAATTGTGTCATCTATATACATTAAAATATAGAATTCCTTACCTTATGGCTGGTCTTGTACCAATCACCAATAAGTAAAGTAAAATCCGCTGCAGGTATAGGATATGGAACAGGGATCACAGATCTTGCATATACATTTAGTCCTCCAAACGCTCCAGTAGCTTTATGCATAAAAGTCGATGGAAAGTATGTGTAGGTTCTAATTTGATCTTTGGTTTGGAAGTTTGAGTTAGGAGGGATCGGGCAATAAGTCCCCAACACACCATCTTGCCAGGATTTCTTCCTCTACTTAATTCCATTCCTAAAAGTAAAAATTTACTGTTATTAGACCAAGTTTTATTCTAACTGCCACATAAATGAAGAGAAATTGCACAAAAGTAACAGTAAATTAGGCATTAATATTAACAATACTATTTCTCAAAATTTTGGACATTTTACATTTGACATATGTACCCCCGATGCAAGTGAAAAACACGTGCCTTAGGAATAGTTCTCACTTGCACTCCACCAATTGATTTGCAATTAGTTTCTTCGTTTCCCATTTGTCCAATATTTTCCCAAATTAAAATTAGTTAATCAAGCCATATGACAACCATACCAAAACTTATGTCCAATAAAGGAACAACTACAAAATCTAAAGATGGGCAAATACATTGAAAGATAATGAAAGAGACTTACCATATCAAGAGAAATGGGGCATCTACCTTATTAATGACATTGATGATGAAGTTGTCATTAGTGACAACATCAAGTCTAGGACTAGGAAATTGGCCATTGATAAGAATAACCTTAAAAACCAAATACTAAAACTTCAGAAAAATTGAAAAAACTACTTGTTTATTGAGGGACAAAATGGTAATAAAGCCAACAAGTGCTCCTCATTCGGTACACAAATCTCTTCATTTATTCATTCATATTTATATTCATTGATTGCCTCTTGCATGTGATTGCATATAAATTGATTTGCTTTTGATTGCATCACATAGATCTCAATTTGCTTTGCAATGTTAATTACACTAAGAATATATGATTGGTTTATCTTAAGACATGGATGTTGGTCTTCTTGCTATTTGTAGGTTTGATTTGATTGAAATTGAATTAGGATTCCTTTTTTTTTTTTTTTTGGCTTTCAAGTTAGATTAGTTCTTCCCTGTCAATTTTATTATTTTGCTGTCTAGGTGTTTAAATTTTGATATTCATTAGTTTATCTAATTGTTTAGAGTGCAGGAGATCCAAATTTCATTATTTGGACTGCACATAAATCCAAATCTGTATTTTAAATAAAAAGAAAAAAATCCTTTGGTATTGGCAATGGTAAATTGTACTGCTGAATTTTTGAAATCTAATTTATACATGAATCTTGTGTTTTTGATGTTGGGTAAATTAGTGCAAATCATCTATCCCAATTTGTGTTATATATATTTTTTGGGTCCTTTGTCAGAAGTTGGTTCCTTAATCAGGTTATTTTAGTTTTAGTTGTTTACATTGTGAAGACCTGAATTTGGTTAATTCAACCATACACTACAAGAAATTTCACTTTTGGCGACTAAATTTTTAGTCGCCAAAAGTACTACTTTTAGTTGCCAAAAATTTTGCTGACTAAATATTTTGGTCGCCAGATTGGTCGCGGAAAGCTTGTCGGGGAAGGAATTGGCACCAAAAGTCCTATAAATGGCAACTAATAATTTTAGTTGCCAAAAACTAAAATTTTAGTCGCCAAAAATCTTATTTTCCGCTACTAAAACTTTGGTCGCCAAAACTTAAAGTATCTATGGTGACCAAAGTTTTAGTTGCCAAAGAGTTTTTTCATCCTTTTGTTTTTTTTTAATTTTTTTAATTTTATTTTTTTTAGCTACTAAATTCTTAGTTGCCTAAAGTCTGCTTTTATTTTGGCTACTAAATAAGTTTTTTTTCCCATTTTATAAAAAAAATTATCCATATACTGATAAAATTAGCAACCATTTCACAACATGCACACATTTCACTTTCAACCATAAAAAAAAATCATATTTAACATCAAATTAATATTTCCAAAAAAAATTCCATACAAAACATGTATAATCCAATCTCAAAAATATAATTCCATACATAATAGATGATTAAACAAAATTAATATCCAATTGTTAATTTGGCAACAAACCAACTAACAAAAACACCAAAAACATAAAAAAGTAAAGGCCATAAAATAAAATTAAATTAAAAAACTAGTGATGAAGCCAGCTGCTGTCCAACCCTCAAAGCAATTACTGAAGCAAAGTTGAAAGCTGCATACATAAATTAATATAGATCAGTAACACAGATCATAAACAGTTGCTAACGAAAGATAGCACAAACAGACACATAGTTTTTGGAGAACATCAGTTGCTAAGTAACAAGTGTTACATCCAAGCACTTCTCAATGTCCAAGATCTTCCCCTGATAACCACAACGAACAAGAAGCAAGAGCCAGCAAGATTCAAATTTCTTATGAACATGACAGAAAAGCCAGCAATTCCTAGTTTACAGGAATCAAATTTGACATATATAGAGTAGCTCCAGTTTGGTAATGACTTTAAGATAGAAAAATTCAAACATATGTTTAGGCTACAACCTCATCATAAGATTTTTGAAAACTCGTAATTTTAAAATATTTAGTCAGAGACTAGATCAAAATAACCATGTCAAGTTAATTTCTACAACTTCACAAAAGCATAATTTAACTCCACTTAACAAAGCATAGTTTCAACATTTAGAAATCGACTGTATCTGTATGTATCCGATAGCCCAAACTTGCACTGAGACTCTAACAAGCCACAATGCAAATATGCAACCAATCATTTGTGTAAATTGGCCACCAATTTATTCCAGCACAAGAACAAGCACCAAGCACCCCACCACCACAACCAGAGAGAGAAAAAGATTCCACACCACATTAATAAGTTATTTGAGTAAAAGAAACTAATGTCTTTGCAAACAGATTTTACAAAACAATTTTTTTATCCATACATTAGACAGAGAAGCCACTGTATTTAAAAGAAAAGAAAGCTGAGTGAAGACAAAAAATAAATTCATTGCACAATATTATTTAAACATTAAAAAAGACATGATTTACTGTCAATTTACTCTATTCTAATGTGATACTAATTTGTTTAGGTAGGTTCAAACTACTTTATTGTGGAATAATCAGTGTCTCATGGGTGTCTCCTTTAAACATAGGGTGGCTCGTAGTTTCCTTGGAGAACACAAGAAAACAAATATCTCTTTAACATGCTACTTCAATCAACTATTGAGTTAATTTCGGCATAAACTGACCAAAGTTGAATTATTTTTTGCATTGTTATATTAACTTCTATATACAGATGTAAAGCAACCCAAGAATGAAGTGAATTTCCAATATCAGTACCTTTTGGAATAAGCCATGGGTTTGGAGCCCAATATGTGAACACAAAGCCCTTTCAGAACTCTTAACACAAAGGAGCTGCAATCCATTTTGGGCCGTCTCCATGAAATCCACCAAGAGGGTGCCTTCATCCAACTCTGCAAAACACAAGTGAATAAAATTTTCCCCGAATTGTCCAACTATGCTATTAGAATGACCTTTCCCTTTATTAAGTTTATACATCTGTAGACACCCCAATTTTGACCACTCGTAAGACTTAGGTGCTTGATTCCGAGCACTTGATGATGATGATTACATTGAGTCAGTGGTTTAAATTCTCAATAAAAGATTCTGAGTTTGAGCTCTAGACAATTCCAACCTACCATACCCATTGTATTTCTACCCCGGAATTTCAGTATTGCACCTTGTATCAACTTGTATTGAACCTGAAAGTGAGAGATAGTGGAAATACATTGAAGTCCGACCGAATTTAAGTGATATCTGGCCGGGTATACCAACATCCGGCCGGACATCTTGACTTTTCACACAGATTCAACAGTGTACTGCCAGCGACCCAATTCTGTAGATATTTTGCTCAAACCTGCTCGGGGCCGATTTATAGCAGGGTTTAGACTGCTGTATAGAGGTTGAAAAGCACATATAAAATTTGGTTAGAGAGATCAATTCAATACTAAGTGAGTTAGAAATATCAAGAGTGAGTTAGAAATTTCAAGAGATAGAAAAGATCAAAGCTATCACCCTTCTTGTTCTTCCACAAGCTTTGAAGCTCTCATATCATCCATTCATACCATACAAGAGCTTGAACTTGAACTTGATTTGAGAATTGAAAATCATACTCAAACTTGAGAGTGCTTTGGAATCAAGTTTGGTTTACAACAAGAACACCTTCTCTACAAGAGGTAAAGCCTTCGTGCTTTTATTTCAATCTTTGATCATCTTTTTCTTGTGTTTTCATATTATTTTTGGACTGTTTTGAGGGCTGAAACTTGTTATTCAAAGCTATCCAAAGGTGGAAGGGTTAATCCCCCTTGCTTGAACCTTACTCCTAGCTTAAATCCTTGTGTTTCCCATTCGCTTTCATTCACTTTTGCCATTGTTTTTGGGGCTGATTTGGGACTATTTTGGAGTTGTCTTTCAACATCTAAACTATGTGATTTGAAGTTGTAAAAGTGGGGAGGGGTTAGCCACCCCTTCCTCATAATTATATTAGCTTTAATCTCTCTTTGATTTAGCACTATTGTATGTTATTTTGGGGGCTATTTAATTTACTTCAATAGGTTTGTTTTACATATTTTGTTTGTGTTATATTAACCAATTAATCAACCTTGCATAACCACCTTTGCAATCTCCCTCAATTCTTTGATGATTTTGATTGAAAAGTTGTGAAAAATTAAGATTGTGGTTCAAGTATAAGAAAGAAACTTTTCTCATGCTTAATGGTTTAATCTCTTAGGAGGTTCATTACCAAAAACATAAAACTTTCTCATGCTTAATGGTTTAATCTCTCCAGAGGTTCATTACCAAAGGCATAAAAACTTTCTTATGCTAAAGTACAATCATTTATTTTTCAATTCTTTTTATCACCAGTGTGTCTACATTTAAGGGATTAATTGACCCTGGAAATTGCCAAGGAAAGTGTCATTATCACCTATTATCAAGTTTGGATTTCAAGTCATTATCGCTCACTATGGGTTTATCTAAGTCATTATCAGTCTTTGGAGTTTGACTAGTCCTTGTTGCGCATCTTGAGTTTGACTTGAAATCCTTTATCGCTTCTAAATGAGTTTGACTCTTCCTTTGTAATTTCCCCCAAAGAATTTATCATCAGTGTGTTTACTGTTAAGGGATTAATTGACCCTTGGAAATTGCCAATGAAAGTGTCATTATCACTCATTATCAAGTTTGGATTTCAAGTCATTATCACTCTTCTGAGTTTGACTAGTTCTTGTTGTGCATCCTAAGTTTGACTTGAAATCTCTAAGTTGTAAATAAGTTTGACTCTTCCTTTGTAATTTCCTCCGAAGAAAATAAGGTTTATTTATTCGGGTTAAGTCGACACTTATTTTCCTTTATTACATTTCAGACTTAGTAGATGTAAATATCACTGTGGACTTAAGGGATTAAAAAAAGGGAAATGTAAGTAGAGATGCTTGCAACCATAGATGGTTTGGGAACCGAGTTCACTCCTCTCTTGAGTATTTTCCATGATAGAGAAGAGTAGAAAGACAAACATGGCTAGGAATACCCTGTCTGCATGTTTGCACTATTTCACCTCAGGCACAAAAAATAGATTTTCGCAAAGAAAACAAGGTATGCTTGGATTTATTTAGGGCTTGACCAAGTCTTGTTTTGGGTCGACAAGGCTCCAATAAATTGCAAACAATACACTTTTGGTCGAAAGCAATGATAAGGTGAAACAAAACAAATCTCAACAAGGCAGACAGAGTACTTCCTGAGGAGCATCGCACGATCATTACATATTATTTGTTGTAATAAATTAGACAGCCCCTTTTCATTATTATTCATTCGGATTTGTAATATTCATTTATTCGAACACTTGGACATTCGGACCCTCCTTTGCGAGGACAAGTATGTAATAAGTTGTATGTCTTCTAACCCCCATTCTTTCTCCCTTTTATTTATCTGCTTATGATGGTTAGCATAGGGATATCATGTTTAATTTAGCATACTCATGTTTGCATCCACTTGTATTGCATGCATAAAAGTTCGGCTCATCATATTATTCAAATGTCAAATTCAAACTCTTTACTTGAATACTAGTAGCCGAGCTTATTAATTGCATATTGTATGTGTTGCATTAGTCATAATACATAGTTAGGATCATGCATTTTTTTCTAACTAGTTCTTTTTTTTGGCTCGAAGTACAAGGTAAGTTTTTATGCTTTAGCATATTGCATAAGTGTGATTGTTGTCGTACCAAACATACTACCATGAGGCTAATTGCTTAAATGATAAACTGTTTAAATGCCTGTGAATGAAGGCTATTCACTGACATTGGGATACTTTGATTAATGTATATATATGAGATCACTCCTTCAAGTGGTACATATTCAAAACATTTTTTCAAAACAAACATGAAATCAAACGTTCCAACTGTTCGTGAAATTAGTCTATACTTGTATGTTAAAGATAAGATAAGAACATATATTGTACATAAGAATCACATCATAATTAGTAGAGGCCGATCTTTGATCAAGTGAGTGCAGTGCTCATTATTGACCTTCCCCTCTCATACCTAAGTTCCCGAACCAAGACACTTTGGTAACGACGGACTAATGGCCTTTGGTATGAGTCACGGGTTTTCTAAATTTCCCAAAATAAACATTTAGGTGGCGACTCTGAAATCTGGCAAAGTAGTCCATTTTTGGCATTTGATTCAAACATCGATTTTCCAAAAACAATTGTCGGATTTGGACTCTTTTTGTGTTTCCACTATTTCACATTGCACTTGTGAAATCAGATTCAGAACCAACACAAGTGGAGTCCGAACTGTAAGGGCTATTTCATTCTTCCGAAAAGGGGGCGCGAAAAGCCAAGCTACAACATCTTACCCGAAAAAGAAAAAATAGGAAAAAAAAAGAAAAAGAAAAAGAAAAAAAAAGTAGAAGAAAGAAAGTCCATGTATCATGCACTTGCTACTAACTGAGAAAAGTGTCATTTAACATGAAATATATCAATTCTAAATAGTATTATGTGAAGTGGAACTATGGAACCCCCATAACACCAATGCATGAATTGATTTTTAAGAAATGCCTAAACCAAAAAACTTCATCCATACTAGTCCACTTTTTCACTAATACCTTTGTCAGTCTACTAAATTGCAGAACAACAATTCTGATATGTTTTAATCAATACCACCATAGTTTGAGGCATTTTGTCAACTACCTGGTAGGCATGAATATCATATATGCTTTATTCCTTCTTTTCTATACATAGATAGGGATAAACACCAAAGAAAAGAACAACAAAACATAATTACCTACCAAACTGATGAGAATAAAAACACATAAACTTTTTTAAGAATTGAACTAAACCTGAACAAGTAGTTGTGGCACTCCACAGAGAACAACGTGTGGATTCTCCATGGAGCTTCTTGGGCCGTTTCTTGGCAATACCCACCATTGATCAGACCCAAAATCGCCACCACCAGAACCACGACATTTGCCATTGAAGCCCAGTTCAATGGAAGATTTGAAATGGGTAGTGTCGTGTAGATCTGAATTTCATGATTGGCTATGGACATTAGAGAGAGAAAATAGGGCAAATTTAGGTGAATTGGTGCTCTAGTTGCCCGCGATGGCGAGGACGAGCGGCGGAGGCGCGGCTGGTGGAGCAACGGTGAGAGAGGGGGAGAGGAGTAGTGGAGAGGGAGAGGGAGAGGCAGAGGGAGAGAGACAAATGTGAAAAGAGAGACAGAGGCGTTGTTTGTGGTATAGAAACCATATATATATATATTACACCATTAGCGACTAAATCTCATTTAGTCGCCAATTAGTTTTATAAAATCCCTCCAAAATTTGAAATAAATCCCTCGAAATATTTTAGCTTTTGGCAACTAAAATTTCTTTTTGTCGCTAAAAATATGTTTTTTTGGCGACCAAACTTTTAGTTGTCAAAGATAAAAAATAATTTTTGAATTTTACGTTCGGCGACTAAATGATTTTAGTAGCCAAAACGCAACATACGACGACTAAACTATTCTTTTGTCACTGAAAATATGTGTTTTGGCGACCAAACTTTTGGTCGCCAAAGATAAAAAATAATTTTTTATTTTACATTCGGCGACTAAATGATTTTGGTAGCCAAAACACAATATACGGCGACCAATTTTTTTTTCTTTTTTGGTCGCCAATTCTAGTATTTTTAGCGATTAAATTTTTTTTTGGTTGCCAATAATCAATATATACCGACTTAAAAAAATTAGTAGCTAAATATTGTACTTTTGGCGACTAAATTTTTTTTAATCGCCAATTTTGGTCGCCAAAGGTGCATTTTGTTGTAGTGATAATTCTATCACTGGAAGTTATTTATTCATTTGATATGGTCAATAGCATATTAAAACTTAAGTTATGAAACATATTTTAATTATTTAAGGTGTTTTGCAATTGTAATGTAAGAATTTTATAATAATTTTCACATTGAATTTCTGGGTACTTGGTTTTTAATTTTTGTATAAAATTAGCTTATTGTTAAAATGGGTTTGCTTGAACCATTTACGAATTGGGTTTGTATTATGGGGGGAGAAAAGAGTTACTACTTTGAGTGGGTAATACTGTTTGATAGATAGAAAAAAAACTTCTTGTTGGAAAAGTGGGTTTGTATTTGGCCCTTTTTTTATATCTTGGCTCAATATTGTGTATTAACTTCTCCATTTTGGCTTGATGGATCTATGTTCATTTTGGCTTTGTTGGGTCTATTTTGTGGCTATTCTATCCCTTCCAAACCCTAATAATGTTTGTAGAAATAATACTAGATAATATAATTAGACAAAAGAATTAGACAAAAAATAAAAAATTAAGAAGCTAAATCAGTAATATCACCCAAAAGAAATGAAGGATATTAATCTATGGTGAAACTTATTATTCTGTTCCTATGATCTCACTCTTTTGGTAACATTTGGTAAAAAATAAAACAGCAATTGTTAATCAAACAGAGCAATCACACAAAGCACACCCTTATAGTTAGAAAATTGCAAATAAAATGAACACTAAGACAGTTGTTGAACAAAAATGAATTAGAGTCCCCAATTAACATTCGGTAAAGCACTTGAATCATATACTTTTACTATCTCCTCTAAAGCACTTCATAAAAAATGAGTAGACATATTTTCTCATACCAATTGAATCATATTTTGAAAAAAATGAGCTCACATGTAGGAAGAACAATGGGACAACAAAAGCAGTACACTATGATTTTGTTATCTTTTATTCCAATGTGGATTAAAACAAATGTAATAGAGACGGGAAAGGGAAAAAAACGTTTGCAATTTATAGTTTCTCTATAAATAAAATGTATATAAACCAAAAACCCAAATAAAATCACAATTAGACATAAATTTCAATATTGACAATATTAATTTCAAAACTTAGCACAACGTTATTCCTAAAGTAACTCAAAGTTTACAAAGATATATATTATCTTAAGACCTGCAATGTTTTCTATTTTATTTTTTTCTCACAGTGGGGAAGGCCTGTGGTGAAAAGTGGACATGATTCTATCATAATATTCAACTTCTAATTGATTATACCAAGGTGTAACAGATCAATAACTCAATCTTTCAAAATTAATTTCCATAGGCTATAATATTGTATACACTTGCAAATCAAAAGTACTTTGAAACAAAAAAATTGGAGCAACAAATCGGAGAACCATGATGTTATTGCTAAAAGACAAGATAGAATAATAAAGATAATTACCCAAGTAATAAGCTTACCCAAATTTGATCCTAAAAAATGTTTTAGCAAATCCCATAAACTCAATAAGCTTATTGATGAACGACCCAAGTGAATATAAATGAAAAAGAATGATTAAGCAAAACAATTAGCGCAACAAAACTCTCTCTACTCGATCACGAATCAATCGATAAATGGGAAATAAAACAGAGATTGTTCTACAAAATGCGAAGAATTAAGTAGTAATCAAAGAGAGGGTGGGTTTTGGGCGGTGAAGGGAGAGTGAAATGGGTTTTCAACTTTCAAGTTATATCCAACAGTGAAAATAAAAAGACAGAAAATCTAAAAGTAATCTCAAACTTTAAATCTATTGCCACCTAGGATAGATATCCCATCAGCAGAGTTGTTTTGTTATATAGATATATATGTGAGTGTGTTTGTGTGAAGCTAAAAAAAATGATAGAAAATCTCAACAAATTGTGTGTGAAGTATTATACTATATTACCTTCGGATTGGTTACAGTAGCAGAGAGAACAAAGTTGGCCTATTTTGAACGATTTAATTGAATAAGTATTATGTCACCAACTACTTGTGGATGTGTGATGCATCTTTCTTATGTGCGAGTACCTAATACCCCAAGTGCGACTATCTATGCTTCACTTGTTTTCTTCTCCTCCTTTGCTTTCACTTTCTTATTTTCTTCAAGTGTCATTGCATTTACAAAGTTGCTCGCCAGATTTGATTTTAAAACATTAAACTCACTATTTAGCCCTTATAAACCATAAGTTGTATCCTAAATCCCTGTCCCAATCATCTATAAGCCAAACCTAAAATTAAATCTTAATTTGCTGATAAAAATAAATGATCCTACATCATAGAGCATGCGAATTATTATGTTGTAGTTCTATTTACAACCCCGAATAAAGATATTCAACCCTCAAAACCTTAGCCCATTGATATCCAAGAAAAATCTACCTCTTGGCCTACAAGTGAACACCCAAGACCATTAAAATGATGGCTGTCCAGAAATTCCAGCATGTTGTAATTGGTCTATGGTGAATTTTTCATTTAGGCATTGCATCAAACAATTGGCGAGCAGAAGGTGTAACAGGCAGCAGAAATTCATGGCAAACCACACATGTATCAGGACAAACCAAACTCAAAAACAGAGAAGCAAAGACAATTTCCCATCAAGCAAACACAATGGAACAAAAATCAAACCACTCCATTTGCTTTTTCTTTTCTTCTTCTATTTTTTCTTTTCTTATTTGGACTCCATCGTTGCTCAAGTTTGAGCTTCGAATGGGAATCATAACCCAATTAATGAAAATCACAAACCCAAACCCAAATCTTAGAAACACAAATTGGATTGACTCGGTATCTGGTTTGACTCAGTACATTTTGACGGTGAACCCATCATAGATCAATCTATGTATGTACGTATACAATAATACAGTTCAATCGTTACTGAATTGCAAGTCCAAACAAGCCCTAATTTGGGGAATTCAAAGTACAAAGAATTGAAGAAAAATACCTTTGATTTGGGAAATTTGGCGTCGGCATCAAAGAGCGAGGGTGGGTGTCAATGCTGCATTGGGTTTTTGTTGTTTGCTGATCTTCCTCTTCAATTGTGGTGGACAATCGCCGAGTTGCTATGGCAATAGACTGATGTTGAAGAAGATTATGGGTGGTGAGTACAACACCTATCTCTTTCTCTTCAATGGTCGTGAACACAACACCCATCTCTTTCTATGTACTACAACATCTTGACGAAGATTATGGGTGATGAAAGAGATCCACCATAGGTAAAGAGAAGAGAAAGAGAGAGAGAGAGAGAGAGAGAGGGAGGGAGAGAGACTGAAAATAAAGAGAGAGAGAGGCGCTGAAAATATATATCATTTTACACAATTAGTGACCAAAATTTTTTTAGTCGCCAATTAATTTTATAAACCCTCCAAAATTTAAAATATCTCCCTCCAAATATTTTAGTTCTTTGGCGACTAAAACATTTTGTAGTCGCTGAAAACACACTTTTGGCGACCAAACGTTTGGTCGCCAAAGATAAAAAGTAAATTTTTATTTTACATTCAGCGACTAAATAATTTTGGTAGCCAAAACAAATCATACAGCGACTAAAACATTTTTTAGTCGCTGAAAACACACTTTTGGCGACCAAAAATTTGGTTGCCAAAGATAAAAAAAATAAAATTTTATTTTTCATTTGGGGACTAACTAATTTTAGTAGCCAAAAACTAATCATACAGGGACTAAAACATTTTTTAGTAGCCAATTGTGGCATTTTTGGTGACTAAATTTTTTTTTAGTCGCCAATAATCAATATACTCCGACTAAAAAAAATTAGTAGCTAAATATTGTACTTTTACCGACTAAAAACATTTTTGGTCGCCTATTCTACATCTTTTGGCGACTAAATTTTTTTAGTCACCAAAAATGCATTTTGTTGTAGTGCCCACAGGGTATCACTGTATAATGGAGTGGGCAAGGGGATTTACCTCCACAGTGACTCATCTGTTACATGCAATTAGCTTGTCCATTTGAACCTAAATCATGGGATCTCTAGTCAATTAGGTTGGGTTTTCCATTCTGGTAACATTCGCTAAAGACCTTAACCCCATTCCTCTTGACGACTTCTTACTAACTCTCGATTTAACCCTTAGGTTAACGTGTCACACCCCAAATCCGGGCATGACCGGCCGTGGCCCACAGGGACTTAGCCCAAGGCATACGCAAGCCTAAACATGAACCCAAAACCATAAAGAATAAATGTGATGATAGCCCAGGAATAAATAAATCAACACTCAATCTAGTGACATACCACAAGTGAAAAACAAGTCATAACCAACTTCTTAAAAATATATATATATTAAATGGGACACAAACCGCCCACAAAATAAAATAATTCTAAACAAAACCCAACCAACCACAATGTATGCACAAAACTCGACAAAGCAACCTAAAACAAATTAAATAAATGCCCTAGAGGTCCATGCAATTGAGTCCCCGCTATGCCATGAGTCCACCCTAAGTCCTTCTAACACCTGGAAGTGGTAAAAACTAAGTCAGCTGATAGCTCAGTGGGTAGCAACATGGATAGTAAATACAGTTTTGAAAACATGGCTCAATTCCAAAATAAGATATATATCACAGAAACTAGATTGGCATACAGTTTGGTAAATACAATCTGTTTTAAAAAGAAGGTTTCACAGTTCAACACTTAAAATACTCATGTCTCGCAAGAACATAATAAATGACATTTTCCACTTAAAACAGATTATAACATGAACACCAATAATTTTCTAGGTACCAATAAAAACAAATAATATGCCACACAGTTCTCAAGGCTATAAGCCCCATTGGATCCAATACTGAACTAAGAGTCATCCTCAGGGTGGCACCTGGGCCTTTTCTCAAAGACGATCCGATTGAAGGTCACCTAGCTTTTTTTAAAGGTCTTTTCCTTACAATCGTTGAGCACTAGAGTTATCACGGTCCAACCCAGATCTGTTCCCTAGTGGCCAGAGTCACCACACACAGTGGAATAATTTCCCTGGACTACATACACACATGGTCCCAATAATCAATACACATCAGTTTCACAAAACATGGTAGTTCATCATTATAAACATGAGACCAAAACAAATAGTTTACAGTATGCCAAGTTCACGCATGTTTTAGAAATAATTTGATTCCATTGATAAGATAATAATTTATCAAAACAGTTTAGTCATGAAACAACAATTTAATTTTCCAACAGTTCAGGGTAGGGGTACATTTATAAAAAATATGTAGCATGAAACTACTCACCTGAAACCGAAATAATATAATCCTCGAATAGAGTATAAAAGTCCAACTAGTGCCCTGAACCAAGTATGAAAACTACACGTCATTACTAATTTAAAAATACTAAAGAATAAGAACTAAGTAACCCCAAACTAAAGCGCACTAACACGGCTTAACCCAACTCACCGTTACTCTTAAACATTACCTAAGTTCATGTTCTTCAAGGTCTAAAATCACCTAAGACATGGGTTCCGATCGAAACTTAACTAAAAATAACTTTAAGATAAAACAGAGTTTTAAACAAGTTTTCACAATCTATTCGCTAACTTTGAAAATTACAAAACCCACTCCACGCTATTCGAAAAATTCCAAAACCCTCCAGATATCAACTAATATATCCTAAGTTTTCAAACCCAATTGGTTTCACTTGATTTGCTTATCAAAATAATTATCTACAATTTATTATATCCAAACAGGTTATTTTCTGCAGCACTTTAAAGAAATTGCCGGTTCTCTTAATATACACGAGCAATCAATGCAAGGCCAAAAATGTAAGAAACTAGACTTGTAACCGGTTTCTAATGACATTGATTTGATAATTTTTGGATTTATACCCAAAGAAAACAACACTCCCGAATTTACTGTTTAAAACTAGTTTTCTAGACAGATTTGAACGCATCAGTTTATATGGATTTTGACCTCCAAAAATTATGAAAAAATTCAGATGTGCAATTCAATATGTAATTAATCTACTGTAAAAATTTCAATTCAAAATTCATTCGTTTGATATGGTTTCTTGATTTTTAAAATTTGTGACTCTGTATAGAATTTTTAGACTACAATCTACACCCTCTACGTTGCACTGTCACAATCCGACCCATTACCACCCCAAACACACCTTCAGCCCTTCACCTCACCTGGTTTGCTGATCTCTTCTGAGTGGAGGATTAGAGCTGAAAGGAATGTTTCTGATACAACGACCCTTCTCCCGGCTTGCCCCTTGATTCAAACTGCCCCCAACTTGAGTGGCGAAAACGTCGTCCACAGTTTTTTGCAACCACTGCAAGCACTTGCTGTTTGTTCAGTCCCTCGGCTTTCAAAGCCTCAACAGCCAACAGAAGATGTTCATGGGGATCCATGCCCGCCCCTACCTCGTTCTTACCACCTGCCTCCACTTTGCCAAGGATTTGGCTTTCTTCAAATGTAGTCAGTCCCAAGATTGGGGAGTGTTTTGACATGAACTCCCTGGTAGGCGATGTGGTTGATGATGGCGCCAAAACTCCAAAGGTTAAATCTGCCACTGTTCTCTGAAGATCTTCAATCATGCTCCCCAGCTCAGAAGTAGTAGGTTCACGGGTTTGAGATGATTGGGGATCAAGTGCATCCATCGTGTTTAAGCCCATGCTTTCTGGGATAAACATCTCGGGCTTGAGTATATGGGTCGGGGGGTATATACTGGGGTTGTAGGTGGGTGGCAGTGTATGGCTGAGGTTGAGATGTGGATGAGGTACTTGGTCCTTGGGGTTTTGAAGTGGAACTATTGTCCGGTTGTCAATGAGATTCTGGATCTCATTGACGAAGGCGGTAGCAACCATCGGTGCCATGGCCGCACTGCTGATGATATAGACAGTATTTACTGGGGTTATGTCTGGCAAGGAGTGGGTTTGGCAAAGGTTGAGGATTAAGGGGTTTGAGATGCCCTCTTTCCATCAGGACTTTTAATGCGCTGGTTAGGCTCATATGGAGGGGGGTGAAAAATCTACCCTGAGCTCGGGCTGGGCTGGCTATTTGTAGGCTGGCCTTGGTAAAAGGGTCGGCTATGGCGACTGTGTTAACTTTAGCGGGTTTGGAAATAGTGCTACCGCCAGCATTGGTACTCCCGACTGGGAGCCTTACAGCAACCTCAGCGGACCCATCCTCAATGTCGTGAATGGAGTTAAGGCCCTGTGTCCTTTTGAATTGCTTCTCAAGGTTCGCAATTTTCACTGCAGCCGGATTGAATTCATTGATATCAGAGGGATGAAGCCTCTCAGTAGGCTGCACCAGGGGTGTGGAAACTCGAGCTTGAGTCAACTTTTCTTGGACATCTGGACTCTGCAAATCTTCAGCTGGCAGATGTGGATCAAAGTTCGGCTGGGGTCCCGAAGCTGGATGCGAGGCAGATGCCCCAGATGGGCGTTGCGTTTCAGCACTGGTCTCATCCTGCATTGCAGTTCCCTGATTTAACGCTGTTATCATAGCCACAAATTCTTCTGAACCCTGTGCCATCACGGGTCTACTGATGGTGTGACTGGTGACTGTCGGATCAGATGAACAAATGAACCTTGTCTGGCCCTCCTTTGCCTTACCACAGGTGAAGGAAAACTGGTTACCCTTGAACTGAATTTCTGACCTAGCAAAGTCTATCAGCACTAGTCCAATGTGCCCGGGGGATATTGGAGCCTTCTGAAGCTATGGTTCCAGGACTACCCCTAGCAAAAGAGAAAACATGCAGCATCTCAGCCTGACTTCACCAAAACAGATATGAGCACAGCTAAATGAGTGTGCTCTCTACTGAATTCTGCCCAAAATTCTGCCTGTAAACTGATACCCTCAGGTAAAACTGATTCCCACCAAATACTGATGCCCGCGGGCCTGATGCCCAAACTTGCAAACTGATACATGCATTCCTGTAGAGACGCACTCTAAAAGCACATAACAGATAAGTGAGAGCCAAAACACCCCTATGTTGGGGTAGGGTTTCCCTGTCCTATTTTGTCAGGAGCTAGGGTTTCACTACGCACATAGCGGTTTCAAACGACCTATATCGGGTAAGCAACCTGTCTCAGTTTGGAATGGTCACTATGGATCCGAATATGCACTAGGTCGAATGGTCGAAAAGGGTGCCCCGGTAAAACCGGGGTTTGTGTTCCCATACTGGCAGAGTCCACAATCGGTCAGCCTTATGGTCATGCCTTGACAAGACAAGCCTCCGACAAACCGTTCAGGAATAGCAGATGGCAAACACGGTGTCCTAGGCGCACCAATGCAAATGCAATGCAAAGAAACACATAAGTGTAAACAAAACAAGATATCATGAGTTCGAGTCAAGTTCTCTAAATCCCCAGCAGAGTTGCCAGAAACTGTAACAGGTCCGCGTGGGACCTCGCTACAGCTCGGACTCGATTCGTGTCACGGTTCTTAATCTTGAACCAAAGAGTCCAAATCCGGCAAATCGTTTTGAGAAAACAGATTTTTGAAAGAAGTGCCAAACATGGACTGCTTTGCCAGATACAGAGTCGCCACCTAAATATTTTATTTTGGGAAATTTAGGAAACCCTGACTCGTTTGCCTAAGGCCACGTGTCCGTCATCACCAAAGTTGCCTCGGCTCGGGAACTTGGGTACGATTGGGGAAGGTCACTTCGTGAGCACCCCCGCTCGCCCGATCAAAGATCGGCCTCTACTAACCATGATATCTTGTTTTGAAAACGTTATGTGTTGTTATTTCGGTTATTAGCCTAGATTTACTATGTGATGCGCACAGCATACAAGTATAGACCGGGTCGCCTGAATTGGAACAAAACATTTCATGTTTGTTTTTGAAAGATGGTTTGCTACTCGTAAGTAGGCTTAAAGTGCAGATTTTGCCACCCTCGGGTGGGCTTAGAAAACATGGTTTTGCCACTATCTAGTGGGCTTAAAACTCACAGTGAATGATTTGTTCCAATCCAAATAACCCAACCTTCACCCATAGACATTCAAGCAGTTATATCACATAAGCACATAGCCTCATGGTAAGCATGCTATCATGGCAGTCACTCACACACATGCAAGGATGCTAAAGCATAAAACTTACCGAGTACTCCAAGCCAAAACAGAAGCTAATTAGAAATCGATGCATGATCCTAAATATACAGAAGTGCCTAATGCAACACATGCAAAATGCAACTATAAGCAGGCTCGGCTATTCTAAAGATGGCATGTGAAATGCTACAACTAACAAGTATTCAACTCGGAATTGAGATACAATGCAGTTAGTATGATGCGTCGAGCCCGGTGCATGCAAAACAGATGAATGAGTGCAAACATGCTATCATACTGTATGCTAATTGAAACATGCCCTAATCTAACCATCATAAGCTGGTAAATAAAAGGGAGAAAGACGTGGGGTTGGAAGACATACATCACACACACGCACACTTATTACAACATTGCCCTCGCTCGGAGGGTCCGAAAGAATAACATACAGTCTCAAATGAATAAATAATACAGTCCCAATAAATACAAAATCCTAATTAATTTACGAATTAATCTAGAAAAGCGATAAACTAGCATGCAAGCTAGGGACTCCCTCGACTCCGCTCCGGATGATGAATGATGCATGTTCGGGTTGCCTTGCGCGGAAATCCATTGCGATGTCCCAATTAGCCTCTGTTTGCAATTGTTTTTTGGAAAGCGTGCCAAGCTCCGGAAGGCTGCTGATTCTTGATTTGCTGCAACAGAGAGCAGGAAAGGGGCATAGCAATGTATTTTCACATATGTATGCATGCCTCGATCCTCGTGCCACCAATCACGCATCTCGATGCATAATGGCCGAGGAGTCGAATTGCACAACTCAATATGAAATGAATGCACATGAAAACACAACAAGACCTAACTCCATCATGAACAATCCGCAGTGTCGGTGACTGGGGAATTGAGACACGTTCCGTCACTCGGAGTACGAAACATACCTCGTTTCCCGTGCCCGGGCTAACTCCTATCCCAAACACAATGTAATATGCTTGACATGCATGAAATGCAACTAAGATACAACCTAACATGCACAATGCTATGGAATGGCATACACGATGCACGAGATAACATGGCATACACAATACGCTAACATACAACCTAGCATACACAATGCTATGGAATGAAATGGCATACACAATGCATAATGGACTTACACTAACACAAGTGGACCTCAGCCAGACTCATATAAGAGGCCATTAGATGAAAATGAGACACTCGAGATGCGTGCACATATGCATGCAAACCGAGGACCGATCCTAAGGCACGAATGCCACTCTAACAAAGCATGGCAAGGCATGGAACATGGCATCTAAACACATGAATTTCAGCACTGAAATGAGATGCAAAACAGCCCCGAAACATGGAATCATGGCACCCGATGCATGAAATGAGACCCGAAATTCGAAACTAGGCACATGGAATGACCTATGGCTATGCAAAGCATGCATTATTTGAACATGAAGTGTGAAGACAGAAGCAAGGCAGTCCCAAAACAAGCATATTTATAGTTTTAAGCAAGGCCAAAAAGTGAACACAAATAGGGCTAAACCAACATGCAAAAATGGCCCTAAATGTGAGATAAAGAAGCAAGTCATGGTTTCTGGCCTCAAACAGATGAGGGCCCTTCAACAATGTTGAAGAGGGGCTCAAAACATGGCATTTTACAGTTTACAACAAGCCACGAAAATGGACACAAGTATGGCTAAACTATTGTGCAAGAAATGGGCCAAAAGGGAGACAAAGAAGCAAGTGGTGATTTCTGGCCCCAAACAGAGAAGTGCCCTTCAACAATGTTGAAGAGGGGCCCAAAACATGATATTTTACAGTTTATGAACAAGCCCAAAACAGTGCACAAGCAAGCTTAAAATACTATACAAAATAAGGCCTAAAAGAGGTTTATACACAAAGAGCAAAAAGGAAACCTCAAACAACAAAAGACCCTTGATGAAACATGGAGAGGGGGTCAAAATAAGGCCATTTACAGTTCAGATCAGAGACCAAAAATACAAGCACAAGGGGCTAACAAATCATGCAAAAATGGGGCCAAAAGAGGGATACAAAGGCAAGTGACAAAAGGAAGCCCCAAACAGTGAAGAGCCCTTTAACAATGTTGAAGAAGGACTCAAAATAAGCCACTTTTCAGTTTACAACCAAGCCCAAAACAGTTTACAAATGGGCCTAAAATACTATGCAAGAAAGAGGCATACAAGAGAGGTAAAGAAGCAAGTGGTAGCTAGAGACCTTAAACATGGAAGGACCCTAAAAAAAACATGAAAAAGACCTCAAAATAATGCTATTTTCAGTTAGGGTCGGAGCCCAAAAATGCAAGCAAGTATGGCTTAGATATAGAACAAAATAAAGCACAAAAGAGGGAGAATAGAGACTCACCTTTGTAGACCAATCTTTGACAGCCTTTTGGACCAAGAAGTGATGCTCCTAGCCTCTAGAAATGGCCTCCAAACTGCTGGTATGGGGTATGGATTGGTTGGCTTGGAGATGGAGTAGAAATGGTCCAAGGATAAAGGGTTTTTGATGCTTGGAATATAGAGAGGGAGAGATTGGATGTAGGAGCCTTAAACCAAATGTTCTAACCCTTAAAACTGAAGGGGAGGGGCTGGTTTTATAGGCAAATGGGCAGAAAAGAGAGGGAAAAATGGGGGGGGGGGGGAGATTTAAATTCAATTTTCCCCCCAAAAGGCCAAACCCTCGGACATAAGGCCTAGAGGAAAACAAAATTCACTTCTAGGACACACTTGGGGAGGGGGTTATGGCCGGCTAGCTAAAAAGGGAAAAAAAGTCATTTCACCAGCTAGGTGGCCGGCCTGCTAGATTTTCTGGCCGGCCTACTACTTTCAGGACAAAAAAATGGGCTGCCGGAAAGAAAGGTGGCCGGTGGGTGCTATGGAAGTCCAATGGTAGCCGTTTAAGTGTCCAAATTGAAGCCCCGGAAGTTAGCTTTTGAATGGAGCAAACCTTGCATTAAAATTCCTCCTGTGAAAAAAGTTATGCCTGTTTCCGTGAAGCCGTGCAGATTCTATTCAAACGGAGTGATGCCCTACTTCAATCCACCATATCTCCCCCGTTCGGAATCGGATTTAGGAGATTCTTGAGTGCAAAATGAAGCCCCGGAAGTCTTATTTCCAACGGTGGTGGCCTCATAGCTTGATTCCAAGTATGCAAATGAATAGGCCCGATTCGGCGACTGCTGCTCGACCCTTTCTTAATGATTCATGCCCATTTTCTCCCCCAACTGGATTTCTTCCCTCTTCTCCTCTTTTCTTCAACTCCAAACCCCTAAGTAAGGTGTTTTGAAAGATTTTTCAAAGATTTCATCTCTCTTTCATTCATTTCCACTTTGTCCTTGCTCGGTTTACCGAAAAGCGCAACATTTGACAAAATGCGAGCCTCGGAATATCGTAAAAACTTTATTTCAAAAATGTTTTGAAAGAGAGGGCTTTAAGACTAAAATCTTTTGATCAAGATCGTTTTGGTCCAAAAAAGGGGTATGGAGTTGAGCTTTGACTCTCTCATCTTGCTGAAGAAATTGAACCTTTGCACTGCACAACTTCCAAAACCATCAGTCGCGTCTGAGTCTCAGAATGTACAAAAACCAAAGAGTCGCCAGAAACTGTAACAGGTCCGCGTGGGACCTCGCTACAGCTCGGACTCGATTCGTGTCACGGTTCTTAATCTTGAACCAAAGAGTCCAAATCCGGCAAATCATTTTGAGAAAACAGGTTTTTGAAAGAAGTGCCAAACATGGACTGCTTTGCCAGATACAGAGTCGCCACCTAAATATTTTATTTTGGGAAATTTAAGAGACCCTGACTCGTTTGCCTAAGGCCACGTGTCCGTCATCACCAAAGTTGCCTCGGCTCGGGAACTTGGGTACGATTGGGGAAGGTCACTTCGTGAGCACCCCCGCTCGCCCGATCAAAGATCGGCCTCTACTAACCATGATATCTTGTTTTGAAAATGTTATGTGTTCTTATTCCGGTTATTAGCCTAGATTTACTATGTGATGCGCACAGCATACAAGTATAGACCGGGTCGCCTGAATTGGAACAAAACATTTCATGTTTGTTTTTGAAAGATGGTTTGCTACTCGCAAGTAGGCTTAAAGTGCAGATTTTGCCACCCTCGGGTGGGCTTAGAAAACATGGTTTTGCCACTATCTAGTGGGCTTAAAACTCACAGTGAATGATTTGTTCCAATCCAAATAACCCAACCTTCACCCACAGGCATTCAAGCAGTTATATCACATAAGCACATAGCCTCATGGTAAGCATGCTATCATGGCAGTCACTCACACACATGCAAGGATGCTAAAGCATAAAACTTACCGAGTACTCTAAGCCAAAACAGAAGCTAATTAGAAATCGATGCATGATCCTAAATATACAGAAGTGCCTAATGCAACACATGCAAAATGCAACTATAAGCAGGCTCGGCTATTCTAAAGATGGCATGTGAAATGCTACAACTAACAAGTATTCAACTCGGAATTGAGATACAATGCAGTTAGTATGATGCGTCGAGCCCGGTGCATGCAAAACAGATGAATGAGTGCAAACATGCTATCATATTGTATGCTAATTGAAACATGCCCTAATCTAACCATCATAAGCTGGTAAATAAAAGGGAGAAAGACGTGGGGTTGAAAGACATACATCACACACACGCACACTTATTACAACATTGCCCTCGCTCGGAGGGTCCGAAAGAATAATATACAGTCTCAAATGAATAAATAATACAGTCCCAATAAATACAAAATCCTAATTAATTTACGAATTAATCTAGAAAAGTGGTAAACTAGCATGCAAGCTAGGGACTACCTCGACTCCGCTCCGGATGATGAATGATGCATGTTCGGGTTGCCTTGCGCGGAAATCCATTGCGATTTCCCAATTAGCCTCTGTTTGCAATTGTTTTTTGGAAAGCGTGCCAAGCTCCGGAAGGATGCTAATTCTTGATTTGCTGTAACAGATAGCAGGAAAGGGGCATAGCAATGTATTTTCACATATGTATGCATGCCTCGATCCTCGTGCCACCAATCACGCATCTCGATGCATAATGGCCGAGGAGTCGAATTGCACAACTCAATATGAAATGAATGCACATGAAAACACAACAAGACCTAACTCCATCATGAACAATCCGGAGTGTTGGTGACTGGGGAATTGAGACACGTTCCGTCACTCGGAGTACGAAACGTACCTCGTTTCCCGTGCCCAGGCTAACTCCTATCCCAAACACAATGTAATATGCATGACATGCATGAAATGCAACTAAGATACAACCTAACATGCACAATGCTATGGAATGGCATACACGATGCACGAGATAACATGGCATACACAATACGCTAACATACAACCTAGCATACACAATGCTATGGAATGAAATGGCATATGCAATGCATAATGGACTTACACTAACATAAGTGGACCTCAGCCAGACTCATATAAGAGGCCATTAGATGAAAATGAGACACTCGAGATGCGTGCACATATGCACGCAAATCGAGAACCGATCCTAAGGCACGAATGCCACTCTAACAAAGCATGGCAAGGCATGGAACATGGCATCTAAACACATGAATTTTAGCACTGAAATGAGATGCAAAACAGCCCCGAAACATGGAATCATGGCACCCGATGCATGAAATGAGACCCGAAATTCGAAACTAGGCACATGGAATGACCTATGGCTATGCAAAGCATGCATTATTTGAACATGAAGTGTGAAGACAGAAGCAAGGCAGTCCTAAAACAAGCATATTTACAGTTTTAAGCAAGGCCAAAAAGTGAACACAAATAGGGCTAAACCAACATGCAAAAATGGCCCTAAATGTGAGATAAAGAAGCAAGTCTTGGTTTCTGGCCTCAAACAGATGAGGGCCCTTCAACAATGTTGAAGAGGGGCCCAAAACATGGCATTTTACAGTTTACAACAAGCCACGAAAATGGACACAAGTATGGCTAAACTATTGTGCAAGAAATGGGCCAAAAGGGAGACAAAGAAGCAAGTGGTGGTTTCTGGCCCCAAACAGAGAAGGGCCCTTCAACAATGTTGAAAAGGGGCCCAAAACATGATATTTTACAGTTTATGAACAAGCCCAAAACAGTGCACAAGCAAGCTTAAAATACTATACAAAATAAGGCCTAAAAGAGGTTTATACACAAAGAGCAAAAAGGAAACCTCAAACAACAAAAGACCCTTGATAAAACATGGAGAGGGGGTCAAAATAAGGCCATTTAAAGTTCGGACCAGAACCCAAAAATACAAGCACAAAGGGCTAACAAATCATGCAAAAATGGGGCCAAAAGAGGGATACAAAGGCATGTCACACCCCCAACTTGCCCCTGAAAGTTTGGGCATGACCCATGCAGAAAAGGACCCTTAACCTGCTATATATATAGAAAGTAGGGGCCTAAACGGAAGCAGTAACAACAAGTAATACATAAGAAGGAAATATGACATCCATTGAGCGACTAAACCATGCCAGGATCACAGACATCACATAAGATGAATAAACCAAAAAGATGAACCAAATGAGATACACTTTTGAGAACTAATAATATACATACACAGATCCAGCCCCAAGGTTGGGCGCATAACAAAATATTATGTACATAACAGTCTAGGCCAAAAGCTAGAGCATAAACAATAGTCTAGCAATTCCACAAAAGTACGGTTTCGACCCAAAGCTTGGCTGTGCTTAGACTGAAAAAAGTGTGACAGTGCCGAGTTAAGATCGACCTCCTGGTTGGTTACCTACCGGAACAGACATAACATAGGATGAGCCAAGCTCAGTGAATAATAGTACTTACATGCATGTAAAACAAAGATGATACAATAACCATGTAGTTAGTCTGCTCCTGTATAACTTTGAGGACAACTTGTTGATTCACAATTTCGTAATTTGGCCCTTGGCCCGAGGAGTTCACATATTCACAAAAACCATTGGGTTTTGTAATTTCACAACTTGTAGTAATGGCCTTCGGCCCCTTTATATTCACAATTCACAAGTTCACACATTCATATTTCACATATCGGCCCTTGGCCTCATAACTTCTTAGTTCACAATTGGCTCTTGGCCACATAGGTTCACAACTTCACAATTCCTTAGATGCATTCCATAAATTACAAGATTTCACACGAAGCGTACATGGCTTCGCAACTACTTTCAATGTTTCCATAGTTTCATAATATTTCTCATATAGCACATAACTTCATGCAAACATGATTCTGACAATAAGGATCATAACGTCAATAATAATAATTATTAACGGATAGAGGTACATTGAAGTACTATTACTCACAGCGTTGTGATGGCGTGCTAGTTTCTTCGGGAGTGTGCCCTGCACACAATCATAACTTATAAATTAGTTTGCTTTCTTCATAAATCGTTGGGGAATCATTTCCTACATCATTACACTCCACATGAATTGATAACCAACTTAAAATCATCAAAAACATATTCTAAAACTATCAGGGAATCAAGCACGCAAAACTGAACAAGCATATTTTCTTTCTGAAAATTAGTTCTCCGCTCGAGCGCCACTTTGGCCGCTCGAGCAGACTGTAAAATGTACAAAACTGCTGGGAGGTGGTTTTTCCCGCTCGAGCGGGCTTTCCTCCGCTCGAGCGGACCACGCGAATTCTGAAATTCTGAACTTCGAATTTAGCAACTTCATTCCATTTCTCATGCAATTCCAAATGAATCTAAGACCATATTTCAATTCAACATCCCTATGATATGGATTCTACCTTGAACATGACCAATTAAACAAGATTAGGAACTTAAACAAGCTATCTCTCTCTCAAATTTCACTTTTGGATTCAAGTTCTTCATGTTCTTGAACCATAGCACATGATATATACATAAATCCATGAAGTGATGGTATAAAACCAAGGATTGAAGTATAATTTCATATAACACCCAAATTAAGTATCAAAATAACCAATTGATGAAAAACCCTCATAATTCAAACATGAATCATACATGAATCAAACAAAAACATGAATTACAACTCTAAGTTGCCATAACAAGGAGATCTTGGGCTTACCTTGAATTTAATCCCCAAACTTCTAACAATTTTGCCCAAATTTCTTGTTGAATCACTTCTCCCCCAATTCTCTTCTCCCTTCTCTCTTATTTCCTCTCCAAAATGGTAGTGACGTTTTTGATCTTAAGTCCAAAACAAGGCGTAGAGATATATATGCAATATAAGAGCATATAAGACAAAAATCAATCGCTTTATGATGCCGAAATTGAAATTTCGTAAAAATGCTTAATATTACTTAAAAATTATGCTGATCACAAATATATAATCACTTCCAGATAATTAAACCGTTAAGGCTTCCAATTTCTGTTTTAATGCTCTAATAGTAACAGATACTTTTCTTGCCTAACAGATAATGTTCAATTCATAAGGCATCAACTCATAAGACACATATATATAACTTAAATTTTCATGCAGTTCCACATTAAACATTTGAAAGCACTGAATAAAAATTAAAATATAGCAGAGTCACATACGAGGGTCGGGTTATTACAAGGCAAGTGACAAAAGGAAGCCCCAAACAGTGAAGAGCCCTTCAACAATGTTGAAGAAGGACTCAAAATAAGCCACTTTTCAGTTTACAACCAAGCCCAAAACAGTTTACAAATAGGCCTAAAATACTATGCAAGAAAGAGGCATACAAGAGAGGTAAAAAAGCAAGTGGTAGCTAGAGACCTTAAACATGGAAGGACCCTAAAACAAACATGAAAAGGACCTCAAAATAATGCTATTTTCAGTTAGGGTCGGAGCCCAAAAATGCAAGCAAGTATGGCTTAGATATAGAACAAAATAAAGCACAAAAGAGGAAGAATAGAGACTCACCCTTGTAGACCAATCTTTGACAGCCTTTTGGACCAAGAAGTGATGCTCCTAGCCTCTGGAAATGGCCTCCAAACTGCTGGTATGGGGTATGGATTGGTTGGCTTGGAGATGGAGTAGAAATGGTCCAAGGATAAAGGGTTTTTGATGCTTGGAATATAGAGAGGGAGAGATTGGATGTAGGAGCCTTAAACCAAATGTTCTAACCCTTAAAACTGAAGGGGAGGGGCTGGTTTTATAGGCAAATGGGCGGAAAAGAGGGGGAAAAATGGGGGGGGGGGGGAGATTTAAATTCAATTTTCCCCCCAAAAGGCCAAACCCTCGGACATAAGGCTTAGAGGAAAACAAAATTCACTTCTAGGACACACTTGGGGAGGGGGTTATGGCCGGCTAGCTAAAAAGGGAAAAAAAGTCATTTCACCAGCTAGGTGGCCGGCCTGCTAGATTTTCTGGCCGGCCTGCTACTTTCAGGACAAAAAAATGGCTGCCGGAAAGAAAGGTGGCCGGTGGGTGCTAGGGAAGTCCAATGGTGGCCGTTCAAGTGTCCAAATTGAAGCTCCAGAAGTTAGCTTTCCAATGGAGCAAACCTTGCATCAAAATACCTCCTGTGGAAAAAGTTATCCCTGTTTCCGTGAAGCCGCGCAGATTCGGTTCAAACGGAGTGATGCCCTACTTCAATCAACCATATCTCCCCCGTCTGGAATCGGATTTAGGAGATTCTTGAGTACAAAATGAAGCCCCGGAAGTCTTATTTCCAACGGTGGTGGCCTCATAGCTTGATTCCAAGTATGCAAATGAATAGGCCCGATTCGGCGACGGCTGCTCGACCCTTTCTTAATGATTCATGCCCATTTTCTCCCCCAACTGGATTTCTTCCCTCTTCTCCTCTTTTCTTCAACTCCAAACCCCTAAGTAAGGTGTTTTGAAAGATTTTTCAAAGATTTCATCTCTCTTTCATTCATTTCCACTTTGTCCTTGCTCGGTTTACCGAAAAGCGCAACATTTGACAAAATGCGAGCCTCGGAACATCGTAAAAACTTTATTTCAAAAACGTTTTGAAAGAGAGGGCTTTAATACTAAAATATTTTGATCAAGATCGTTTTGGTCCAAAAAAGGGGTATGGATTTGAGCATTGACTCTCTCATCTTGCCGAAGAAATTGAACCTTTGCACTGCACAACTTCCAAAACCGTCAGTCGCGTCCGAGTCTTAAAGGCGGTCAAAAATGGGGTGTCTACAAAGAGGTTAAAGCAACCCACCAGAATCCTGAAGAACCTTTTGTGGAATTTGTTGCAAGGTGGAGAGCAAAGGTAGCACAAATGACATATCAACTTTCTGAGAGGGACCAAGTGCGGATAGTGGTGCAGAACCTTGAGCCTGATATGTTACAAAAGTTAATAGTCGCTCCACTATTCACTTTCAAAAATTTGCATGAATTAGGGGTTCAGGTTGAGAGTGTATTTAACAGAGGGATTATTTCTAAAGCAAGTGAACCAACAAGGAGGGTGTTTTCCGGGAGTACCAATACTAGCAGTAGCACTATTTCCAAACCCACTGAACTCAATACCGTTGCAACCAATTCCAAATATGCCAACCCATTTTCCAAATCCAACCCATAAACAGCCAGCCCAACTCGAGCTCAAGGCAGAACTTTCACTCCCCTCCATATGAGCTTAATCAGTGCACTAAAAGTCTTGATGGAAATAGGGTATCTCAAACCCATTTATCCTCAACCTCTTCCTAACCCACTCCCTGCTAGACATAACATCACCAAATATTGTGTGTACCATCAGTAGCGCGATCATGGCACCGATAGTTGCTACTGCCTTCGTCATGAGGTTCAGAATCTCATTGACATCCAAACGATAGCTTCACCTCAAGAACCCAAAGTTACCACTAACCCACTTCCCATCCATGACCAAGTACCTTCTCCTCAGCTTAACCCCATCCACACGCTCCCATCTAACTTCAACCCCAGTATATACATCACCCCAGCCCATCTGCCCAAGCCAAAGATGTTCATTGTTGAAAGTACCAATTTGTGCATGATAGATGCACCCAATCCGGTTCGGGTACGCCAAGAGCGCCAAAAGGCCGAATCCACTATTGTTGAGATGTTAGGAATGATTGAATACCTTCAAGGAACAGTGACAGATTTAACATTTGGGGTTTCAATCCCGTCAAAAAACTCCCCAATCTTGGGGCGAGCTATATTTGAAAAGGGTTAACCCGAAACTTTGTCCAGTCTAGGTGATGACAGATCAACAACAAATGGACCTCTCTTCGATCTAGCCATCCAATCCCTTGGCCAAGCAGAAGCAAGTGGCAAGAACAAGGCCAGGATAAATATCAATCCCTATGTACATCTTCGGTAGGCTATTGAGACTTTGAAGGTTAAAGGGTTGAACAAGCAGCAAGTGCTCGCAGTTGTTGCGAAGACTGTGGATGACACTTTTATCGTTCAGATTGAGAGCATTTTGAAATAGAGGGTAAGTCGTAAAAAGGAATGCTTTACCAAAAACACACATCTTGATTTCAGTCCCAAGCCCATGAATACCCAACCAAAACCCACCAACCCATTTGCCAATATTTCCAAAACTAGTGCTCCCTGCTTCCAAAACCGAGCCTTCTCTCATCTCCATATGAGCCTAACCTATGCATTGAAGGTACTGACGGAGAAAGGGTATCTCAAACCTCTCGATCCTCAACCTCTCCCTAAGCCTCTCCCACCTAGACATGCCTCTACTCAATATTGCACATTCCATCAACAGTATGGTCATCATACTGACCGTTGCTTTCGCCTCCACCATGAAATTCAAGACCTGATTGACAAAAAGGTCATCACTCTACCTGAAAATCCCAAAGCTATCAATAAACCTCTCCCTAACTGCAATAAATTGCCACCCCATAACACAAAACCTATCCATGGCTTGCCAATAACCAACCTTGACCCTAGCCAGAATGGTCAATGAGATATATGGGGACAACCAGGGTGATTCTGAGGCTCAATCTGTGAGACCCAATTTGAAAGTCTTAAATCAATCCTATTGGGTGTGGATGTTAGTATTGCTGAATTGAAGGCAGATTTGGACCCTCCTGTGGGCTACTTGAAGTTGTTTTTAAATTCTACCAATGGACTTGGAGAGTGAAAACCCCATTTTGTCTCATGGATACTGATTTTGTTTTGAATCGTGTCTTGTAAATAGTTGAGACATGAGTTTTATTTTCTTTGTCTTTCCTTGCGTTGTTACACCAGTTGAGTCTTTTCCTTTTGAGTCACTCTCATGTACCCTCGGGTCTTCGTTTTGTTGTTCTAAATAAGAAAGCGGGAGTCAAGTTTTTGATCATTTTATTGTGCCTATAGTAATGCATGTGTGACCTTTTAAAAAATAGAAAAAGCTTTGAATTTGTTTTTTGAATGAGATTCTATTAATAAGCTCGAGTGTTGAGAAGGATCCCCCAAATGCTTTGAGTGGATTCTGACTTATCGGCACAAAGTCCTTCATGATCTCAAAAGTTTAAGCTGCTTCTTCAACTATTTCTTCTACAAAACTTGCAATGATAGGTTCAAAATTGTGCTTGGTATTCTACATTGTCCTAGGGATTCTTTTCACCATTAGGCCATCATTTTGGCAAGTACAAGACGACTTTCAGACCTCACAATGATAGAATTTCTCCCCTTAGTATTTTCATTGCTTTAACAAGAAACAGATAAAAGAAACCAAAAAAGAGAAAGAAAAAGAAAAGAAGAATAAAAGAAGAAAAAGGAAAAGAAAAAAGAAAAGAAAAGAAAAGTGAAAAAAAAAAAAGGAAAAAAAGTCAATTATCAAGCCAGAGGTATCAATTGCAATGAAATCCAATCAATTATGAAGAAAGGAATTTTTTGTTCGAATTCAGGGAAGCCAATGCAAGGAGGTACCCAATTGCGAGAAGAACTAACTTTGAAAACTGGAGCAAAAGAAGGATAAAGACATGCATAAGGAATGTAGAACCAAGCTCAAATCAAGGTGGAGTCAGTTCCAGTGTTAGGGCAAGGATGACTATTGATCAAATTCACCACAAATGTTGTAACGTTATCCTTGAGAGGCTCGCTAGGCCGAAAACTTGAAAAGGCAACCTAGGCAAAAGTTATCTTATTCATCTCAACCTAATCACCTTGCCCAATTCACGTCGTCAACTTCGCATCAATCCATGAGCTACATTGACTACTGTGCATATCACACTTGTGTTGGATAAGAAAGAACTAGCTTGAATCAGCAAGTGGAGCAATTTTCAATACTTGAACTTATTAGAAGAATCTCTAACTTGAGAAAAAAAGGAATCGAAACTCGGGTTTTGCGAAATTGATTTTTAAAGGGAGCATAAGTAATACTAAGGGCACTATGAATGATCAGTTACCTTAAGTCTTTTTATGCTTTTGGGTCAATTGTAAATTCTATTGTGTCGCACCTAGTTTTTGTCTCTATCTACACTCTTTATCGAGTCACCATAACATGTCTGTCATTCAAAAGCATTCTTCATCGAGTCACCATAGCATGTATGTCGCTCAAAAGAGCTGTTCATTGAGTCACCCTGGCATGTCTGTCGCTCAAAGTTCAACAGAGTGGCATCACCAAAATTCCATACATGAGTGTTTCCTCCAAACTCAAAAACAAGTCCATGTGTGGAATTCATAAACAAACTGAGAGTGCCCATACAGAGGGCATCACATTCATGATCATTGCAAAGTGTATATGAGGAATCCGTCACTACTTTGAAGGGGACTGGAGTAAGTTCTCAATAGGCTGGAATAGAAGATAAGCATGAGTCTAATTGGTTGGCAACCGTTCCAGGATTTGATGATCCCCATCACAAGTGCCTGCATAACATTGAAAAATGTGGCCAATGATTGGACACTAGGGGCAATTTTCAGTACATCTAACCAGGCCATCCATTGAACAAGGGAAATGAACCCAACTGGTGGTGAGTGACTGGACACTAGGGGCAATTTTCAGTACATCTTATCGGGCCGTCAATTGGACAAGGGGCATGAACCCAACCTTTCCAACCTTTCTCTCAGTCCGCTCAAAGCCATTTGTTGGGCACTTTCCCCTGGGTTAGGGTGAGCTCATCCCCATGATGATTCTAATATGATTCGGCTTTTGAAAATGATAGCCATTTGCTTTTCGTGCTCCTTTCGAATACGATAGCCCTACAATTTGGACTCTTGTGGTTCTAAATCTGATTCCACAAGTGCAAAGTGAAATACATAAACACAAATGAGTCCAAATTCGGTAATTCTTTTAGAAAATTGATTTTGAATCAAAATGCCAAAAATTGACTGCCTTGCCAAATTTCAAAGTCATCACCTAAATGTTTTTAGAAAATTTTGGAAACTAGTGACTCGTGCCAAAGGCCACTTATCCGTCATTACCAAAGTGTCTCAGCTCGGGAACTTAGTTATGAGAGGGGAAGGTCATGAATTGAGCACGCCACTCACCTGATTAAAAATCGGCCTCTATTAATCATGATATGAATCTTATTTACATTATATGCTCTTGTTCTAATTATTAGGCTAATTTACTATGTGACGCACACAAATATAGACTAATTTGCAAAAGTTGGAACACTTTGATTCTATGTTTGTTTGAAAATTGTTTTGAATATGTACCACTTGAAAAAGTAACCTCATATGTACATTTGATCAAATCATCCCAATTTGAGCAATTAGCCTTCATCCACAGGCATCCAAACAAGTATATCACTTAAGCACTTAGCCTCATGGTAATCATGCTTGACATGTCAATAATCACACATATGCAATATGCTAAAGCGAAGAAATGCTCACCTAGTACTCCAAGGCAAACCAAAATGAACAAACTAGTTTGGAATGATGCATGATCCTAATGATGCGAAATGACTAATGCAAAACATGCCAAAATGCAACTAATAGGTTTAGTTTTCTAATATGTCATGTAAATCACTTCGATAGCATGCAGTGGCACACGTATTCAAGGAAGTAATAAATGACAATGCCATTAGAATGATGAACCAAACCTTATGCATGCGAGGCAAATGGATGCAAATCATATAAAATGCTAAATATGATGTTCTATACTATCCATCATAAGCAATTAAATAAAAGGGAGCAAGAAATGGAAGTTGGAAAACATACACATTATTACAATTTGCCCTCACGCAGGAGGATCCGAATAAATGTCCTAGCTAATTACTACAAATTACCTAGCTATTACAAACCAAATGAAATAAATTAGCTACACTAGCTAATTATTACAAATTAAGATTAACTAGCTATTGCAACTAGCTATTAGAATTAAGCTAATTAAGCACAATATGAAATTAAGTTAATTAACTATTACGGGCCCTGAGAAACGAGGGATGACTGATGCATGCACGCAGATTTCCACCTGAAAATGCTTTCTGTTTGGCCGCCAAAATACTTTTGTTTTGTAGTTTGAAAAATTTACTGTTTTACCTTATCCTCTGCTCTATTCTACAGGAAAAATAATACTACCTTGCTGAAAGGGGTTCCTGGCCGGCCAGAAGAAGTGGTCGGTCCTACAGTAATGGTGGCTGACCAGCCACTAATGTCTGGTACTGCTCTGCTGCAACAGACATAAAACAGAGCACAAACAGAGCATTTTCAAGGGATGTTTATCCACCCTGCCTCTCTTTATCATCAAATAGGTCAAATGAGGAGTATGCTCGATTCGCAAGCTGTCAATCGAGACACACTCATTACATGATGGCTTATGAATCGACAGATACAATTTCGATAAATGACAAGGAAAGACTCATGAACCTCCTCCCTATCATAATATTGATCAAGGGAAGTGATTGACATTGATTCTTAAACCATTTACATCACCAACAAGTATGAAGCTACTCAAGACTCAATGGGTTTAATTAACGTCCGATTGAACCCCAAACCATTTATTATCTTGTTTACCTCTTAGTCCAATTTTCTTACCTTTTTTAATTACCTTTCCATTCCTTAGTCATTTTAGTCCAATAATTAAGGGAAGTGTCAAACAAATGATTGTTTTGGGCATGAGAGATGTCATACCTTTGGTAATGAACCTCCAAAGAGATTAAACCATTAAGCATAAGGATCTCTATCTCAAGCTTAAACAATAAACAACTTTCAAAGCAAAGAAAAAGCCAAGAAAAGAGGAAGGTTGTAGGGGTGATTAGAGGTGAACACAAGCATGGAAAGCACTAAATAAATGCTATCGACTCAAATAGGTTAGTGTCTAATGCCTAGGACACCAAACCCATGAGGACCATTACACTACAAGCATACTATACAAAGCATAAATGACACAACCAGCCTAAAATAGTCCTAAAGTAAACAAAAATAGTGCTGAAATTTAGGTAAGAATAGCTAAAAGAGGGGTAGCTAACCCCTCCATTTTTTGGACTTCAAAACCACATTTTTAGCCACTGAAAACCTCTGAAAATCAGTGGTAAAAGGTAGAAAAAAACACAAGGGCAAAAACTTGGAAGACAAGGTTCAAAGAAGGGTGATTAACCCCTCTACCATTAATTGCTTCAAACCACAAGTTTCAGCCTATAAAAACAGTTGAAAAATAGTCTAAAAACAATAAGAAAAGATAAGGAAAAAGTAATGTAGAGATGCCTAAAATTATACCTCTTGAAGAGAAGTAACTCCTTTGTTCACAACCAACAAGTTCTCACTCTCAAAGGCTGAGATTAGAGCTCAAGAACCTCAACAAGAAGAGCTAAATTTTTTGTTTAAGAAGTGTAGAGAGCGAGTGTGTAGGTTGCAAAATAGAGAGAGAGAGAGAGTGCTATGCAAGTAGTGGAGCCTTAGGAATTTTTTCTAACCTAAAACCAAGAGGGAAGGTCCCCCTATATATAGAAAAACATGTTACTCAGTTGGAAATATCTGTATATAGACAATTGGTGCAGTGCATGCACCTGCGGGAACAGCTGGCAACAAATATCTACAAAAATCTGCTCTACCGTAACAACTGGCCGGTCGGCCGGCCACTTAGTAAACGGCCGTATACTTATTTATGGTCGGCCGGCCACTGGTTTGGCTCGTGTGGACACTTGGCTGGCCAATCCACTCAAAATGGCCTAATTTTTCACAACTGGCCGGCCGTCCACAAAAATCTACTTCCAAACCCGACTTCAAATAGGCATGTCTCCTTCATCCAAACTTGGTTTTATGTGTCTCTTGAGTCTAAATTGAAGCCCCAGAAGTCTCCTTTCCAATGGTGGTGGACTAACATCTAAATTATAAGTTTGAAAAGAGGTTTGAATATTTTAGAGAAGGTTGCTCATTTCTCTCTTCACGATTTGATACCTGACCTTTTTTCCAACTAGTTTTCTTCCCTCCCCTCCTATTTCCTTCAACTCCAAACCTATAAATAAGATATTTTTAAAGATTTTTCAAAAAGTTCACCTCCCTTTCATTTATTTCTACTTTGTCCTTACTCGGTTTAGCGAAAAGTGCAATATTTTAAACGAAATGCGAGCCTCGGAACATCGTAGAAAAATTTGAAAAAATATTTTGAAAAAGAGGATTTTAAGGTCTAAAATAGTTTTGGCCAAAATGGGGTGTGAGGTTAGGATTAAAAGCTCAAAAATTGAAGCCTTTTACTGAAGAACTTGAACGATTGTACAGCATGACTTTTCATCATCAAATGATCAACCTGACTGCCCAAGTTTTAAGGGCGGTCAAAAATGGAGTGTCTACAGTTACCCCTCTTTGACAGAGCTCGAAGTCATAAAATGACGTGAGTGAATGTCAAAGCCCGAAGACGACCCATTTTGACAAGGCCATAAGACTTGAGAAACAAACAAAATGTAGATACCTGAGGGTTGCCTACGTATCCCTTTGCAAGGAATCAAACCAGCGTAGTTTAGAGGCAGGATACAAATGATACACAATGTAATGAAATAATCAAACCACAAGTAGTACAAAACACACGAATACCATAAAGGAATAGAGATGCAAGTCAACTACGTTTTATATAGAAAAGAAGTGGCCACGAGCTAAACAACGCCTTAACACAGGCTAAGTGCCCACATCCTCAATGCTGACTTCAGTGCAACATGGATGTTTACACATAACAGAACTATGTTTTAACGTGAAAGGGGTACAAGTACATGCAGAACTATGTCTTTCACAGAAAGAGTACAAGTGAATAAGTGGTATGATATAAGTAAGGAATGATCTATTGGGGAAAAGATGTATTGGGAAATAACAATGCAATGGGATGATAATGATCCTAAATGCGTTTACGCGAAAAGGATAGATACAACAAGATAGAGTATGATGCAATGAATGCAATGGATGAAATGAATAAGGGGCACAAGCCGAACCACATTTTACCTAGAAAAGGCATAGATACAAAACAAACCACGTATAACACAAAAAATGTGTTGACACTGTAATAACCCGACCCCGCCCATGTTTCTGACATACTTTTAGTCCCTGAATCTGTACCTTTATATGCTTATTGTGAAACTCCATGTGGAATTAGGTTTGATTAAGTGAACCTTATCATCATAGATTTATATCTGTTTAATAAGAAAACATATCTGTCACAATTAAAATGTTTGGATCAGGAATTGAAAGCCTTAGGAGATCAATAATTCAAAATTAATTCTAGATTTAAGATCAGTATAATTTTTAAGTCATGATGAGTATTTTTGTGAAATTTCAATTATGAATGATTAAACTGATTAAGTTTTGTCTTATTTAATTTTATATATATATATGCCTTAGCCATTTGACTTATGAGCCTTAAAAACAAAATATCTCCTGTGAGGGTTAGAAAAGAGGAAGTAGGGAGAAGAAAAAAAAAGAGAAGTCTTTCAAGGAAGGAATTGGGAAAATTTGGAGAGTTGTGGCGAATTTAATTCAAGGTAAGACCTTTCTCTTCGAATAAAGAAGGAATTCCTCTAAATTATTGTGCTAAATGATTAATGGAATTGTTACCTTTTGTGTTGAATTGATTTGGAGTTATGTTGAGTGAGAATTTCATCTTGTTTCTTCAATTATCAAACTTGAACCCATCTACATGGATATATGGTTGCTTATAAGTGTATGTGTGTGTAGGTTGTGTGTGTGTGTAAGGAATTGGAAGTATTGTGGGTCATGTTCATAAGTTTTAAAGATCAAAGATCCAAGTTATGTTAAGATTGATATATGTTATGAGATCTATGTACATGATTTTGAGCCATACTTCATCAATTAAAAGACCTATTTGAGCCTTAAGAATACTCATCAAAAAATTGGATTTTTGCTGAATTTTCGAACTGCAATCTGTGCAGATCGCCGCACATGCGGGGGTTATGGCCGCACGCGCGGGAAGCCTTGCCGCACATGCGGGGCTGGCAGCCGCACGTGCAGCCCATGTTGCAAAAATTCGTTCGCTCTGTTTTGCGTGCTTAACCCTTTGGTATTTTTGAAATTTATGTTTGATGTCTCTAAGATGCCTAAAAATTCGTTCGAAGTAAAATGATGCAGGAACTAATGAAAGAAAGAACAAGAACTAATATATAAGTTATGCACATGTGTAGGTCATAACTCGGGAGGGTCAAGCGCTCCGCTTTAGCACTGTGAGTAGTAGTACTGTGGTCGTACATTTAATTATCATTAAGGATTCTCATTATTAACATTTCATTCTCTGCAAGTAATTATGTTAACGTTATGTTGATTGGAAAATCTAAGAACATTATTGAGCAGTGTGTTTGTTTATTGTTGATAATGAATACTAACATCTTGTTATCTACAAGATAGCTATACTGATTCATGATGAACAAATGGAACGTTTGAGCATTATGGAACTACGGTATCTACGTATCTCTGGAATCGTTCAATCTATAAAATGTGCTTACCCTTCACTAATAATTATCAGTAACGTTCTGTTAAACTTAAATTAATTATGTTAACTCATGTGAATGATGCAACGGTTACCATTGGTACTCTATTAATTGCAGGTCAACTATGTTAACGTATATGAACGATTAAACAAATATGTATATTTCTGTATGCTTCTGATTAATAGTTAATATCAACATTCTATTCTCTGTAAGTTTGTTGCTAATAGGCCATAGGCTGCTCAGTTATAAGTTATCAAGCGTGGACACCTCCGAAGAATCAGAATGATTGGAAAAGCTATGTGTATCCTTATGAATATGAAGTTATTTTGTCGTGTTACATATGGACCTGAGATTGTTCAGAATCTAGGACATAAATGCAAAAGTTTAACATCATTATGTGACCCACGTTAGAAGGTGAATTATTCTGTCGTTGTTAAGTGTACGGTAATGATATGATATGGCAAGAAATGCTCTATTTTCTGATATGTTACGTTATGAATCAATGAATGATAGTCCATATGTGTATAAAAGTAATCATGGCATCCCTAGCACAAGGCCCTAGCCCGGGGGTAATAATACCGTGGTCTTATGGCCCTTGCCCGGGGGTAATAATACCGTGGTTCAAGTATGTACAGGCTCCCGGTACCCAAGGTTCCTTTATGGAACAAACAAGTATGCTTTATGTTGATTTGTTAGCGCTATTGGATGTACCATGTATAATCAAGCACGAACTCTGATTTCTGTTTATGATTCAAGCATAAGTAAGAATATATATGAATTTGCTTCTGTTTATCCGTTCCATTTATGCTATGTTATGACATAATATGGATTGGTCGGTCTTTAAGACCCATTTGATTCTGGTATGGAACAAAGTGCTGTACGGAACTAAGTGCTGCAATGCGAGTTACCTCTAGAATTCGTGCGATACACCTCTTGGGTTCATACATGCATGAAAAGGGCTTAATGCCAATATGTTTAAGGGCTTAATGCCAATGTGTGCAAGGGCTTAATGCCAATATGATCAAGGGCTTAATGCCAATCTGTTTAAGGGCGTAATGCCACTTTATCCGAGGGTTTAAAGCCATTCTGTTTAAAAGCTGGGCCTAAGGCCATTCTAAATTGGTACAGAATCAGATTAACCATATGATTTCTGCATTTACATATGCATTGATATGTACTATGATTTAAATTAAGTTTCGAATTGTTTAAGTACTATGATTCACTAAGTTTCGCTCACTCTGTGTTTTATCTGTTTCTGTAGGCACTCCGTCTGGAGGTCAGTTATAAACCGTAGCATCCGTCCCTCTTTTGCCAACCTCAGAGTGTCCAGGCACCTACATAAAGACAGCTCATTTTATGGAGTTTTGCTAAGCTTTTGGTTTTATACCCTGACTGTCTGTCCAAGGTTGAAGTGTATATAATCCTTTTACCTTTCAATGTTTTTGTTATACGCCCAAGTATGGGGCTGGGTCTGTATATGTGTATGTTACAGCCAATGCTCAAGTACATGTTATTGTATAGTATTTACCTTAGGCATTGTATGTGATCCTGGCATAGTAGTGGTAGCTCAATGGATATTGCTTTATGTTTTATTTATGATATTAAAGGCTTTCGTTCAGGCCCCATATGTTATACAAAGAAGATTTTATGTCTGTTTCTGAGGTGGTCATGCCCAAACTTTTAGGGGCGGGTTTGGGGTGTGACAGACACCCTCAATACTGGCCTCAGCGCAGCATGGGTACTTACACATGACAGAACCATGTTTCAATGAGGGAAAGGTATGAGCACATGCCGAACTAAGCTTAAAATGGAAATGATGTAGGCAATAAAATGGTATGATGTAATAAGTGCGATGAATAATGTAGTAGATGCATGCAAAAGGTGCTATATGCAATGTGATAGAAGTACTAGATAATAGATAATAAAATGTAGCAGTTGAGAAGTGAAAGTACCTTTAGAAAGCACCTTACAAGGGCAATCGGCGATGACTCACCTTATCTTGCTGGGGATTTTCCTCTTCTTCTTGGTTTCAAGACTTCTTCCTTTATCTTGTGTTTCCAAACTACGGGTACTACTTTTCTCCCTGGTTACGTTTGCAACTTTGCCTATTCTCTAATAGGGTGACAGACTAGGTTGGTTCAGTATCCAGAATTGAGGCGCATACAAGCTACCTCAACCTATGGGGCTGCCATACAGATTTCAAGCCGAGGATACATCCCTGGGTATTTAAACTAGACTTTAGTCTCAGAAATTCCAAACCTTTGTGTTGTAGGCCTCAGCCATTCGAACTCTAGTTTCCACCATCTGAGTTGATCTTCTAGGAACTCATTACAAAAACAGTCAAGTGGCTATACTAGACCACTTGACGTCGTTCGAGCACAACAAACACCAAAGGAATTGCACCTTTAGAGGATTTAAGGTCTCCTAGACCCTGTGAGTGCACACAAGACAGTGCGAGTGAGGGTGAATGCACAAAGCAATGCTATATGGGTGCACAAGACAGTGCGATGCAAGTTACACAAGACAGTGCGATGCAAGTTGCACAAGGCAGTGTGATATGGGTAAATGCCCAAAACAATACTATATGGTTGCACAAGATAGTGCGATGCAAGTTGCACAAGACAATGCGATATGGATACACGAGACAATGCGATGCAAGGTGAATGCACAGAACTGTGTGATACGGGTTGGATGCACAAAATTGTGCGATCCAGGTGCACAAAATAGTGCGATGCAAGGTGCACAAAACAATGCAATATGGGTGAATACACAAGATAGCGCAATGTAGGTGCACAAGACAGTGCGAGTAAGTTGGATACACAAAACAGTGTGATACAAGTTCAATGTACAAAAAAGTGTGATGGAAAGTGCACAAAACAGTGCGATGTAAGATGAATGGTATGCAAAGCGAAATGAGCAATACATAGAGTAGTGCATCATGTACCTTATGAAATGAATGCAGGGCAACTTGCCACAACTTATTAAAATGTAAGTGAGAAAACACTACGGAAAGTAACTCAATGAAACTCTGGTAGTGCAAGTACAGAACAAAGTCAAGAGTAAGAGCAACCAAGAAGGCAATTCAAATCAACCAGAGTGTATAATCATGCATGCATAATCCAACAAACATGTATTAATCAGAGGGAAGATGGCAATCATGAGAGAGTTTTGAAATGGTTGGAGACAACTTTCGAAAGCTGAATCATATCAGAATCATCATGGGGGTGAGTCTACCCTAATCCAGGGGAAAGTGCCTAACAAGTGGATTTGGGCAAAACGGAGAGAAATGTTAGATCCATGCCCCCTTGTTCAAATGATGACCCAATCAGATGTACTGAAAATTGCCCCTAGTGTCAAGCCACTGGCCATCTTTTTCCAACATTATACAGGCATGCGTTATGGGGATCATCAGATCCTAGAACAGTTACTAACCAATTACACTCATGCTTCTCTTCTTTTCAACATGTTGAGAACTTACTCCAGTCCCCCCCCCCCAAAGCAGTGACAGATTCCTCATATACACCGATCATGAATACGTTGCCCCTTGTATGGGCACTTTCAGTTTGTTTATAAATTCCACATATGGACTTGTTTTCGAGTTTAGAGCGAACACTCGTGTATGGAATTTTTACCATGCCACTCTATTGGACTTTGAGCAACAAGCACACTATAGTGACTCGATGAAGAGTGCTTTCGAGCGGCAAACATGTTATGGTGACTCGATGAAGAGCGCAGACTGAGACAAACACTAGGCACGACACCACAGAACTCACAACTAACCCAAAAGCAGAAAAAGACTCAAGGTAACTGATCATTCATAGTGCCCCTAGTATTACTTATGTTCACTTTAGAAATCAATTTCGTGAAACCCGAGTTTCAATTCCTTTTTTGCTCATGATAGAGATTCTACTGATAAGTTCAAGTATGCAAAATTGCTCCACTTGTTGATTCAAGCTAGTTCTTTCTTACCCAATGCAAGTATGTGATAAGAATAGCAGACGGTGTAGCTCATGGATTGATACGAAGCTGACGACGTGAATTGGGCAAGATGATCGGGTTGAGATGAATAAGATGGATATGGTTGAGACCAAACTTCAGGATAAAGTTGCCTACATATCCCAAGAATGGGAATTAGATCAACGTAGTTCATGGCTGAGGTTTACTCAAGTGTTGACACTCTCCTTTTGCGCTCTAACTTTTGCCAAAGTCGCCCCTTTGAGGTTTTCAACCTTACGAGCTTTATATTTATTTGATTTCTCATTTTCCATACTCTAACTTTTGCCTATGTCGCCCTTTCAGGTTTTCAGCCTAGCAAGCCTCTCAAGGATACCGTTACAACATTTTGCAGTGAATTTGTTCAATAGTTATTCTTGCCCTAACACTAGAACTGGCTTCGCCTTGAGTTGAGTTTGGTTCTCTATTCCCTTATGCATGTCTTTGTTCTTTCTTTCGCTATATTTGCAAAGTTGGCTCTTCTTGCACTATGGTACCTCCTCGCATCAGCTTCCCCGAATTCAGACAAAAGTTCATTTCCTAATGGTTAATTGAATTTCATTCCAATGGATACCCCTGGCTTGATGATTGACTCCTTTTTCTTTTTTCTCTTTTCTTTTCTTTTTCTTTTTTCCTATTTTTCTTAGTTACTTTTTTTTTTCTTTTTCTTTTTCTTCTTTTTGGTTTCGCTTACCCATTTCTTTCTGAAAACACTAGGGGGGAGAAATTCTATGATTGTGACGTCTGAAAGTTGTCTTGTGCTTGCAAGTCTGAAAGCTACCTTGTGCTTGCCACAATGATTGCCTAACAGCGAAAAGAATCCCCAAGACAATGTAAAATACCGCGCACAATTCTGAACCTATCTTTATAAGTCTACAAAAGAAATAACTTAAAATTTTGATATCATCAAGGACTTTATATCGATAAGTCAGAATTCACTCAAACCATTTGGGGGATCCTTCTCAACACTCGAGCTTATTAACAGAATCTCATTCAAAAAACAAATTCAAAGCTTTTTCTATTTTTTAAACGGTCACACATGCATTCTTGTAGGCACAACAAAATGATCAAAAACTTGACTTCCACTTTCTTATAAAGATGATGACCTGAGGGTACACGAGAGCGACTCAACTGACGCAACAACGCAAGAAAAGACAAAGAAAATAAAACTCACAAAAACTATTTACAAGACACAACTCAAAAGAAAATCAATACCCTCGAAACAAAATGGGTTTTTTACTCTCTAAGTCCACTTGTAGATTTCAAAACAACATCAAGTAGCCTATAGGAGGGTCCAAATCTGCCTTCAATTCAGCAATACTAACATCCACACCTAATAGGATTGATTTTCAACTTTCAAATTGGGTCTCACAGATTGAATCTCACAATTACGTTGTCCTCATGCATCTTCTTGACCGAAACAATTATTTTTTTCATACCATGCCCCCAGTTCAGAAGGTCCTTTCCAAATGCTTTTGACAATTCCCCTAGCTAAGACTAAGGTTCATCATTCCAACCATTAGTGCTAGCATCTCTAGAGAGCCCACTGCTTCATCAAGCTTGAACTCACCAAGATCAAGTAAACTTTCCATCTGTTCAAAGATTTTGTTCTTTTTGCTCAAATCGGAATCAGAAGATTCAGGAATGAACACAATGGGTTTGGGCTCATTGGCGGGTATGATGTGTTGGCTATGGTAATGGTTGGTTGTGGGCAAGCCATGGGTGGGTTTTATGTTATGGAGTGGCAATCTATTGCGGTCAAGGAGAGAGTTATTGACAACTTTGAGATTTTCAGTTAGGGTGATGACCTTATTGTCAATCAAGTCTTGAATTTCATGGCGAAGGAAAAAGTAAAAGCAATGATCAGTATGGTGACTGTACTGTTGATGGAATGTGAAATATTGGGTAGAGTGGTGTTTAGGTGGGAGAGGATTAGGGAGAGGCCGAGGATTGAGCAGTTTGAGATACCCTTTCTCCATTAGTACCTTCAATGCACAGGTTAGGCTCATAGGGAGATGGACGAAGGTTCAGTTTTAGGAGTAGAGAGCACTAGTTTTGGAAATATTAGAGTATGGGTTGGCGGATGTTGGTTGGGTATTCATGGCCTTGGGACTGGAATCATGATTGGTGTTTCTGGTAAAGCGTCCCTTTTCACAGCTTGCCCCCTGATTCAAAATGCTCTCAACCTGAGCGACAAAAGTGTCGTCCACAGTTTTTGCAACAACTGCTAGCACTTGCTGCTTGTTCAACCCTTTGACCTTCAAAGTCTCAATAGCCCACCGAAGATGTGCATAGCGATCAATACTTGTCATCTGTCATCACCCAAACTTGAGATAGTTTCGGGTTGGCCCTTTTCAACTGCAGCTCGCCTCAAGATTGGGGAGCTTTTTGACGGGATCAAAACCCTAAATGTTAAATCTACCACCGTTCCTTGAAGGTCTTCAATCATTCCCAACATCTTAACAGTAGTGGGTTTGGCCTGTTGGCACTCTTGGCATACCTGAACCGGATTGGGTGCATCCATCATGCACAAATTGGTACTTTCAACAATGAACACCTTTGGCTTGGGCAAATGGGTTGGAGTGATGTATATACTGGGGTTGAAGGTAGATAGGAGCGTGTGGATGAGGTTAAGGTAAGAAGAAGGTGCTTGGTCATGGATGGGAAGTGGGTTGGTGGTAACATTGGGTTCTTGAGGTGGAGCTATCATCTGGTTATCGATGAGATTCTGAACCTCATGACGAAGGCAGTAGCAACGATTGGTACCATGACCACACTGTTGATGGTACGCACAGTATTTGGTGGGGTTATGGCTAACAGAGAGTGGGTTAGGAAGAGGTTGGGGATAAAGGGGTTTGACATACCCTCTTTCCATCATGACATTTAGTATGCTGGTTAGGCTCACATAGAGGGGATGAAAGTTCTGCCTTGAGTTCAGGTTGGGCTGACTGTTTGTGGGTTGGTAGTTTTGGGAGTGACGACAATGGTATTGCTTTCAGTGGGTTTGGGAATAGTGCTACTGCTAGCATTGGTACTCCCAGAAAACACCCTTCTTATTGGTTCACTTGTTCTAGGAATAATCCCTTTGTTAAATGCGTTCTTAATCTAAATCCCTAATTAATGCAAAATTTTGAAAGTGAGTAGTGAAGCGACTATTAACTTTTGTAACATATCAGGCTCAAGGTTCTGCACTACTATCCGCACTTGGTCCCTCTCAGAAGGTCAATCTGTCATTTGTGATGCCTTTGCTCTCCACCTTGCAACAATTTCCACAAAAGGTTCTTCAGGATTTTAGTGGGTTGCATTAAGCTCTTGGGTGGTCATTTCAATTTGGGTATTGTAAGAATACTAATTGACAAATGCCTCAGACAAATCTTTGCAGTTCTACTTCACTTTATCCTCCAACTTGGCGTACCAAGTGGCTGCTATACTTGACAGGGTTCTTTCATACAGAGAGAGTTTTTGAGGCTTAGTTAGACCCGTTGATTTCAAGATGTCCAAGAAAAGCCGGAAATGTACCATAGGATCTCCGAACCCGTCAAAACAGTCAATGTGTGGCATTTTGAATTTGTCTAGGAGACTTACTGTAGCCTCGGTGTACCCATCCTCAATATTGGGAATGGAGTTAATTCCCTGTGCCTTTTTTGAATTGCTTCTCAAGGTTAGCAATTTTTAAAAAGGTCGAGTCAAGATCATTAATATCAAGGGGATAAAGCCCCTCATTAGGCTGCACCAAGGGTCTGAAAACTCGAGCTTGAGCCAACCCTTCTCCAGGATCCGAACCTTGCAAATCTTCAGTTGGCGAAGGTGGATCAAAGTTCGGCTGGGGACCCGACACTGGATGTGTGGTAGATACCCCAGATGGGCGTTGTATTTCTATAATGGTCTCATCCTCTGTGGCAATTCCCTGGCTTAGGGCCGTTACCCTCGCCACAACTTCTTCTAGACTCTACATCATCACGGGTTTACTGAGTTTGATGGGTGTAACCTAGGGGCCAACTAACAAGGATTTTGACCCGGTTATACTTGATGTATCTGAACTGGATTAGTCTAGACGAGCTTGACTAGATTGGGCTTTTTAACAATCTTTTGGCACTGAATGGATCTTTTCTGAATTAGCTTTTGGGGATCAGATGGACTGGGCCTTTGCTGAGTGGGTTTTTTTCTGGAATTGGATGGATTGTGATGGGTTAAGGCGGGTACTGCTCCTTCTCTGGCTTAGACAAACCTAGCATTAAAAACAAATGCCTCATCAGATCAGGATATGGGTATGGCAGTCAAAGTAAAGCCAGGATATAATTTTTTTTTGGCCTTGGTTCTGGTTTTGCTGAAAATTCACCCATATCAAACACAAACCCCGAGATTTTGACCCAAATTCTAATTCTAATATGACCCTCAAGTTTGAAAGGAACTGCCTCAAGATTAAGACTCTTCCAGGATTGCGTCATACATTTCCAAGATTTCACATTTTGCACAAAAGCGTTCAAAACACCCCTACAAGAGGTTAGGGTTTCCTTGTCTTAGCTTTAGAGTGATCTACACCTTTACTATTCAAACAAGCGGTATCACAACATCCTGAAAAGTGGGAGAGCATCCTACCCTAATTTGAATGGTCACTAGAGCTCACTACATGCACTAGGCTAATTGGTTTAAAAAGGGTACCCCAGCAAGATTACCTAATATACATCTCACACCTAACATCGAAAAGTGAAAGAAGGATCAAGTGGTACAACGGTAATCCAAATCCAAGGGTTGTGCTTCCAACATGGCAGAGCCCATGTCCGGTCAGCTTTTTGGCAAGCTTTTTGGTCAAGCCTTTGGCAAACTGTCCAGGAATAGTAGATGCAAAACACATTGACTTAAGAGCACTAATGCAAATGTAATGCAAAGAACATATAAGTGTAGATAAAATTTCATATCATGAATTTCAAGTCAAGTTCTCTAAATCCCCAGTTGAGTCACCAAAAACTATAGCTTGCTTTCGTGTTCCTTTCGGATACGATAGCCCTACAGTTCGAACTCCCATGGTTTTGAATCTGATTCCACAAGTGCAATGTGAAATAGATAAATACAAATGAGTCCAAATCCGGCAATTCTTTTGGAAAATCGATTTTGAATCAAAATACCAAAAATGAAATGCTTTGCCAGATTTTAGAGTCACCACCTAATTGTTTTTGAGAAATTTAGGAAACCCGTGACTCGTGCCATAGGCCACTTATCTATCATCACCAAAGTGTCTCGGCTCGGGAACTTAGGTATGAGAGGGGAAGGTCATGAATTGAGCACCACACTCACCTGATCAAAGATTACCCTCTACTAATCATGATGTGATTCTTATTTACATTATATGCTCTTGTTTCGCTTATTAGGCTAATTTACTATGTAAAGCACACAAGTATAGACTAATTTGCAAAATTTGGAACACTTTGATTCTATGTTTGTTTGAAAATTGTTTTGAATGTGTACCACTTGAAAAATTGACCTCATATGTACATTTGATCAAATCATCCTAATTTGAGCAATTAGCCTTCATCCACAAGCATCCAAATAGGTATATCACTTAAGCACTTAGCCTCATAGTAATCATGCTTGACATGTCAATAATCACACATATGCAATATGCTAAAGCAAAGAAATGCTCACCTAGTACTCCAAGGCAAGCCAAAAGGAATAAACTAGTTAGGAAAGATACATGATCCTAATAAGGCGAAATGACCAATGCAAAACATGAAAAAATGCAACTAATAGGTTCGGCTGTCTAATATATCATGTAAATCACTTTGATAGCATGCAATGGCACACGTATTCAAGGAAGTAATAAATGACAATGTCATTAGAATGATGAACCAAACCTTGACAAATGGATGCAAATCATAAAAAATGCTAGACATGATGTTCTATACTATCCAGCATAAGCAAGTAAATAAAAGGGAGAAAGAAATAAGGGTTGGAAGACATACACATTATTACAATTTGCCCTCATGCAGGAGGGTCCGAATGAATGCCCAGCTAATTACTACGAATTACCTAGCTATTACAAACCAAATGAAATAAATTAACTACACTAGTTAATTATTACAAATTAAGATTGACTAGCTATTAGAACTAGCTACTAGAATTAAGCTAATTAAGCACAATACAAAATTAAGGTAATTAACTATTATGGGCCCCGAGAAACGAGGGATGACTCATGCATGCACGCAGATTTCCTCCCAAAAATGCTCTCTGTTTTGCTACAAAAATACTTTTGTTTTGTAGTCAAAAAATGCACTATTTTACCTGATCCTCTGCTTTGTTCTGCATGAAAAATAATACTGCCTGTGACGCTCCAAAAATCAGGAACATCAGAGAATATAATAACAAATAAATATAGGGTTTATCCAAGATTACAAAATAGGAAACGTCACTAATGAGTCATTTGATCAATAACCAAGTAAGATCCCAAGAAAGATTGGAGGAGTCAAACTAGCCTCCCTTCAAAGTCCAATCTCCTTAGATAGCAAAGCTACCTTTTTCACAGATCTTATCAAGGTATTAACACAAGGCCTACATGAGTTGACGGAAAATATGGAATCGGTAGTATAAAAGATATGTATAGATATATAATAATTACAAAATCAAGTTTTAAATACAACATGGGATCTATCACTTACAATCTCATAACACGTTTAGAAACTAGTTTCTAATCCTCCTAGGGTAGCCGTACGTCGTCAAATGCTTCAGCTTTGCCTTCGACTGGTCTAATAGTCTTCAATACCTGGCATGAAATGCCATGCGCATTAAATGCCCAGTAAACGCATACGCACCCCGTCCCTTTTTCCCAATTCAATACACCAACGTATTTATAACAAGCAAGTAGTGAAGCATGATATTCGAGTCAATAACAACAATTTCAATAATAGAGGAAAGGAACACGACATTTAAATACATAACAAAGGCTACAATGTTAGTGGTTTGTATTCTAGAAATCCCCCTTGTGGGGGCCGAATAAATTCTATTACGCAGGGAGGCCGAATAGATAGAAGAGAGAAACCAAGTGAATTACACGGCTCCATCCCGGAAGGATAAAGGCCGAATAACCAGATCAGCCGAATAATCGGCTGTAGACCTGGCCGAGTACGAACATTTAGCCGAATGAGGGATTATTCATTGGAAGAAAAGTGGGCCCAACTGTCAACATCAAGGACGACTATAAATAAGGAGAGTGTCAGCTAACACGAGTTATGTGAGAAAAAAGTCTAAACTTGAGATACAAGAAACCAAGAGAGTATACACTGACTTGTCCGTCGAGTGCTAATTCTGGCAACCCTGACCGGAGTGTTCATTCCTTTTCAGGTGACTAGTTGAGGATCACGAGTGCCCACCAGGATCCAAAGAGTATTTCCGAACCACTTCCCCACAATTGGCGCCGTCTGTGGGAATACTCAAGCACATCCATGGCGGGCGTGATGGACGATCCTTCGGTAGTCGCTGGCAACCCTACGCCACAAGATGAAACCACTCCAGGTAACATGCTTGGGCCAAAGAATATTACTGCAAGAAGGGCCTTAAACTTCGATTCACCCTCGACATCAGCACATGAGACAATGCAAGCGATTATGGAGCAAGCAAAGCAAAACGAACAGAGGTTGGAAAACATGATGGCTGAGAATGAGCACCTTCGATAAGATTTGGCCTTGGAGGTGGCAAAATCCCAACAAGCCACGCGCCAAGACCTGGGATGACCACTAAGAAAGGATGGTCGACGATCTCGAATTCGGAGACATGATAGTGGCAGTAGCTCTGACTCATCATCCCGAGAATCTACAAAGAAGGGATGAGTCGACATCTCCAGTTCTTCTGAGGGAAGTCCGCGTGCACGGAAAAAGTAAAGAAGAAATGATTCAGATGAAGAGGATCAACATGACCCCTTTATACGATGGACTGCAAGGGCAGTGCTACCCAAAAAGTTCAAAGCACTGTCATTCACCTTGTATGATGGAAAATCAGACCCCACCGATCACATTCGCCATTACAAGCAAGCCATGACGCTTCATGCAGACGACGAGGCCCTCATGTGTCGGATATTTCCAAGCAGTTTGGGACCACTGGCTGTCAGGTGGTATTATAAATTGGAGCCGGCATCGATCAAGAGCTTTCACCAACTCCAAAAATCCTTCAAGGCAAGGTTCATCACTAATGAGGTCCAGCCGAAGCAAGCCGATTCTCTGTGGGCAATGCAAATTCAACCAGGGGAAACCCTTCGTGCATATTCGGCGCGCTATTGGGAATGTTTTAGTCTAGTAGATGATGCCTACAATGACTTCATGGCCATTACCGCCTTCAAAATGAGGTTGCATCCTGACAGTGCCCTCCGTAGCTCTTTGACCAGACGGCCCCCAAAAACGGTCTGGTCATTGATGAAAAAAGTCGAGGAATACTGCAAAGTAGAAGACGATGCCCTACGGGTCAAAGCCGGGCACAGAGCCACTAAGTCGGCCCCGCCTAAGATCGTGCAGCCGATAAACGCTGTACCACCACGGAGCCCTAAATCACGAAATCAGGCTAAACGAGATAGAAGACGGGATTCGCGCCGATCAAATGACCAATGTTCACATCGAGCTAATGAGCAGCTTCAAGTAGATAGCAGGCGCACAAAGCGTGCCGACAAGAAATACACGGAGTTATCGGAGCCGAGCAGTACGGTTATGTCTAAGGTCCAACACTTGCCGTTCTTTAAATGGCCGTCTAAAATAGTGGAACCTCCCGACACGAGGAGACGGGATAAGCGGTGCGAATATCACAAGGACCACGGTCATGATACTGACAGTTGTTATGCGTTGAAGGATCACCTTGAGGAGTTGGTACGAGACGGTCGGCTTAAGCAATACGCCCGAAAGGACAACTCAACCAAAATAGTTGCTTTACAGCAGGAGTCACCACCACTCGGTGTAATTAATATGATATACAGCTTGCCGACGGCTTCCGCGGTGCACCCCCATGAACCTGCCAGTATTTCTTTCGATGATTCTAATTTGGTCGGCGTAACGCTCCCCCACATTGATCCCTTGGTAATCGGACTACGCGTAAACAAATTCACCGTTGAACGGGTTCTCATTGACCAGGGGAGTACTTCGGAAGTTATGTACTACAAGACCTTCATCAAAGTCGGCTTCACTGAGTCAGACCTGTCTCCGGCCCATTATCCGTTATTCAGCTTCAACGCCAATCCAGAATACCGGTTGGGCAAAATCACACTACCAGTTCGAGCGGGCTCCCGACCAGTGGATGTGGAGTTTTTGGTTATCAAGCTTCCTTCGCCGTATAATCTCATCATGGGACGAACTTGGCTGTATACCATGCAGGCCGTACCAAGCAACTATCATCAACTACTCCGCTTCTTGACTGAACGCAGCATTGAACAAATTTGGGGTTCCCAGAAATCGGCACAAGCTTGTTATCTCCTCACTGCAAAGACACCAAGAAAACTAAAAGTGAATTCTATTGAGGTGCCGAATCGAGAGGGCCTCGACGATGTTGGGCAGCTCCCAAGTGAAAAGGCCACAGAAGCCCTAGATCGAGTTGAAATTGATGGGAATCCTGATGGGTTCTTCATGGTCAGCGCCTCCCTGAATAAAGTCGACATGCAACAGCTAATTACGTTCTTACTCAGCAACCTTGACATATTTGCATGGTCATCGTATGAGATGCCAGGGGTGGATCGATCTGTTTCTCAGCACCGTTTAAATGTTGACCCCAAATGTAAGTCGATTATTCAAAAAAGCCGGTGGTCAGCCGCAGAACACACTGCTACCGTTGTTGAAGAAGTTGACCGGTTGCTTGATGCCGGGGCAATCCGGGAAGTCACCTATCCAACATGGCTGTCGAATACTATGGTTGTAAAGAAGAAAAATGGGACTTTACGTGTTTGTGTGGATTTCACGGACTTGAACAAAGCTTGTCCCAAGGATTGTTTTCCCCTCCCCAGAATAGACCAACTCGTAGATGCCACGGCGCATCATCAACGTATGAGCTTCCTCGATGCCTACAGAGACTACCATCAAATTGTCATGCATCCGGAAGACCAAGACAAAACTGCATTCCTCACCCCAAGAGGAACCTATTGCTATAAGGTTATGCCTTTTTGGTTGAAGAATGTGGGGGCAACTTACCAAAGACTAGTCACTGCCATGTTCAAGAAGCAACTCGGCCGAACGATAGAAGTGTACATTAACGATATGGTGGTCAAGTCCAAAGAAGAGCAAACTTATCTAGCCAATCTGGAAGAGACATTTGGCATTTTACGCAAGTACAAAATGAAGCTGAACACTTCCAAATGTGCATTCGGCATCGGATCCGAAAAATTCCTTGGCTACATTGTTAACCACCGCGGAATCGAAGCCAACCCGAGGAAAATTATAGCAATTCTAGAACTCAGCTCTCCTCGTTCGACCAAAGAGGTTCAGAAGCTGATGAGAATGGCTGCCGCGCTCAACAGATTCATCAGCCGTTCCACGGATCGCTGCCGGCAGTTTTTTCACACCCTTCGGCAGGGTAAAGCTTTTGAATGGACCCCCGACTGCCAAGCTGCTTTGGAAGGTTTGAAGACTTACCTCCGGTCAATTTCGCTCTTGACAACACCTTCAGCGGGTGATCCGTTCATTTTATATCTGGCAGTTTTTGACCGGGCCGTCAGCGTCATACTATTAAAAGAAGAACTTGGAGAGCAGCAACCAGTTTATTATGTGAGCAAAGCAATGGCTGATGCCGAAACACGCTACCTTCCGTTGGAAAAACTCATCCTAGCCCTCATCATGGCAGCAAGAAAACTGATGCATTACTTTTAGGGGCATACCATTGGGGTACTAACGGACTACCCCCTCCGGTCAGTACTTCGCAGTGCAGAAGCATCAGGACGCGTTTGAAAATGGGCTCTGGAACTCGGCCAATATGATATCTAGTTCTTACCCAGAACCTTAATCAAAGGGCAAGTGCTCGCCGATTTTGTTGCCGAATTTACCGGGTGTCTTGCCGACTTTAAGTCCGATCAAATTCAACCTAAGCCGAATTTGAGGATATACGTTGGGGACATTTGGCAACTTTACTATGACGGGTCATCCAACCAACGTGGCAGCGGGGCCGGCGTTGTGATCATGGCTCCTGACGGGGCAATAATCGAGCAGGCAGTCAATCTCGGTTTTGAAGCATCGAACAATGAGGCCGAATATGAAGCACTTCTAACCAGCTTACAAAATGCACATCTCTTGGGTGCTCGGCGTCTGCTTATTTTTTGCGACTCAAAGCTAGTCATCAATCAGTTAAAGGGTGAATACGTGGCCAAAAACGACCGTATGGCAACTTACATGAAAACGGCGAGTTCCTTGATGGCAAAATTCGACCATCATGTATTGAACCAAATAACCCGAGATCAGAACACACATGCGGATGCCCTGGCTTGCCTAGCCTCCGTCATCAACTCAGAGATTAAATGGACAATTGAGGTAGGATTCATCCCTAAGCCGAGCATTGGCCCTTCGGAGTCGGTCCAAATCAGTGCCATAGAATCAGGTCCGAGTTGGATGGACCCTATTGCTTCATTCCTATCTTCCGAACAGCTCCCGACGGATAAGAAAAAAGCACACAAGCTGCGAAACAAAGCCCTGCGATATTACTTGGATCCGCAAGGAAAGCTCTACAAGAAATCCCTTTCTGGTCCATACCGAGAATGCATTCATCCGGATAAAGTCGAGGAACTCCTGACTAAAATACATGAAGGTAGTTGCAGTCCCATTCTGGCGGATGCTCTTTGGCTTATCGAGCTGACACAGGGGTATTATTGGCCGATAATGAGAGCCGATGCCGAGTGTTACGTCAAGAAATGTGAACAGTGCCAGAAGTTCTCTCCTTTGACCCATTTGCCTGCTGAAGAGTTAAGCTCCATAACTAGTCCTTGGCCGTTCACCCAATGGGGACTTGATATCGTCGGACCATTTACCTCGTGCCCCGGGCAACAAGCGATTTTTGATTGTTGCGACAAATTACTCCACGAAATGGGTCGAAGCGGAGGCACTAACGCACATTCGAGATACTGATGTGAAGCGTTTTGTATGGAGAAATATCATAACACGATTTGGTATTCCAAGAGCACTTATTTCAGACAACGGCACGTAGTTTGATTGCGGCGTATATCGAGAATTGTGTAGCAAGTATGGTATTCGGCCCTATTTCTCCACCCCGGCTTATCCACAGAGCAATGGTCAAGCTGAAGCCTCTAACAAAGCCATTTTGGACGGCATCAAGGAACGGTTGGAAAAAGCTAAAGGAAAGTGGGTTGAAGAGCTCCCTAGTGTATTGTGGACTCATCGCACTACACCAAGGCGATCAACTGGAGAAACGCCGTTCACCATGTGCTTTGGAACTCAGGCCATTATCCCACTGGAGATCGGCCTACCCACTCTGAAAACAAAGGTTTTTGACTTGGGCTGTAACGCATTGATGCTAGCTTTGGATCTAACTCTGATTGAAGAACGGCGAAACCAAGCCCTCGCGTCTATGGCACGGTATCAGCAGCAGCTCGCTAAATCATACAATCAACGTGTGCATTAGCGACGTTATATACCCGGAGAACTGGTAGTGAAGAAAGTTCTTCCCGTTACTAAGAACCCCACCGATGGAAAGCTTGGTCCCAACTGTGACAGCCCTTATCAGATTGAGACAATCGCCAGTACAGAGGCATATCGACTCAAAGACATGTCTGGGAGGAGTTTTCCATGCCCTTGGAATTCCACACATTTGCGTAAATTCTATCATTAACCCGACTTGTGGGGCATGATACTTGTTTCGAATGTTCACCGTGTATAAATTTCATTTTTTTTGCAATGCAAAGTCTCTTATTTCCTCACTGTGAAATTCAGTTCATCAAGTTACAAGCCTCCAGATTCGGAGCACCCTTCGTGGATGTCACGATTGGCCAAGATATAAGCCTCCGGATTCGGAGCCCCATTAATGAATGACACTTTTGGGGCCGAACAAGTCTCCGAATTCGGAGCACCCTTCGTGGATGTCACAATTGGCCAAGATATAAGTTTCCGAACTCGGAGCCCCATTAGTGAATGACACGTTTGGGCTGAGCAAGTCCCCGAATTTGGAGCGCCCTTCGTGGATGTCATGATTGGCCAAGATATAAGTCTCCGAACTCGGAACCCCATTAGTGAATGACACTTTTGGGGCCGAACAAGTCTCCGAATTCGGAGCGCCCTTCGTGGATGTCACGATTGGCCAAGATATAAGCCTCAAGATTCGGAGCCCCATCAGTGAATGACACTTTTCGACCAAATAAGCCTCAAGATTCGGAGCCCCATCAGTGAACACTTTTGGGCCGAACGAGTCTCTGAATTCAAAGCGCCCTTCCGTGCAAGACACGCTTGGGCCAAATAAGTCGAGACAAGATACCTAGGAACTCTATGTTTCTTTCATTTGTATTATAATTAACGAGCGTAGACGCAATAGACGAAAAATGGTAAGTAGCAGAAACAATATTCTAGCATTTAAAACGATACGTTTTATTACATTGATCGAGATTACATAATTTACATTCAACTTGCGTTAAAAGCACTACAATAGATTCATCTTTATTCGACGTCACCTTCGTCGTCGCTCTGTTCGACTTTGTAAGCCGCAAAAGGAAAATCGTTACTCGGGTATAACGGCCGAGTCAATGCCCGCTGCCTGGAGAGCCTCCACGGCACGGAGGGCCTTAATCCACCTTTGCCTAAATCCCCGATTCTCACATCGGCAAACTTCCTCGGTGAACTTTTCCTTCGTCTTGTCTATCCCAACTTTTTGGCCATCGTGGAAGCCTCATTCATAGGCCGTGGCCTTCGCAGTCTCTATTGCAAACATACTTGCTGTATCTCGATCGACAATCGCATGACTTATCAACCATTGGGTCACCCTTTCCTCCATAATTGGGTTAGCTGGGCCGGCCGAATTTGTCTCGGCAGTCTTAGCCTTCCTCAGTTCACGCTCAGCTTTCTCCGTGCGAGCTTCTAAGTTCTGAATGCGTTCATTTTTCTGATCTATCTCCCGCCGCGCGGCAGGCAGACGCATGCCGACCTCGTAGGCGGTATACAACCCTCTCACCGCTCCATGGATGCCTTCCCGGAACACTTTGAAATCCCATCGACTGACCATCAACTGTTGGACTCCTGGTGGAAAATCTGTCGAGCGAACTCAACTGCCACATTTGGATTATGCACAATTGAATCCGCTTCCGTCATCGGTTTGTTTCCCACAAAAACCGCAAAACTCAACGGGCGCGGTGTCGCACCAGATTCTCCCTTCGAGCGCGGTTGAGGGGAGTTGCCCCGTTGCTATTTTTCTCTTCTGGGTGACCTACTTCGACGACGTGGGAACTGGCGTCTCTTCCACTCCCTCGACATCCTATTGCCCGTGCGCATAGGCTCGCCACTTCGATTCATCGCGGAGTCCAGCTCAGCCAATGTCCTACCCTCTCCTCTGCTGTTGAAGAATAGCCTACCTGACATTCACACTTAGCTAACCTTCTTCAACAGACTAGTTTGAGTTGAGTCTTAGCACACTAATGGGACCTACGCGCATGAAGCAACTCCCTTTTTATTAACCACAGATGCACTGCTCCCAAAGCGATCCCTTCAACGCTGCCCCAGCCAAATCATAAATGACTGATAATCGGCGGCAAAGTTCACTAATCCACTGGGACAAGGGTAGATTAATTAATCTATTCAGCCTTACGTCAGTCATTATGTCGAATAGATAGGCTGCCCCAGCCAATTCATGAACGGCCGATAATCGTTATCCACTACAGCCCCTGGGGAAAGAACAGATTCATCAATCTATACAGGTTAAATATCAGAGTTTTAAACTGTCGTTTTTAGGCGGTCTTGTTCACACTTACTGGGCAAGGGAAGATTCGTCAATCTATTCGGCTTAAATATCAGAGTTCCTAGCCGAATATCCACGGTGCCCCAGCAAAGTTTTGACTTTCCGTTTTTAGGCGGTTTTGTTCAAACTTGCTAGGGCAAGGGTAAATTCATCCATCTATTCGACTTAAATATTAGAGCACCTAGCCGAATATCCATGGTGCCTCTTTTTAGGCTTTTTTGTTCAAACTTGCTGGGGCAAGGGCAGATTCGTCAATCTATTCGGCTTAAATATCAGAGCTCCTAGCCGAATATCCACGGTGCCCCAGCATAGTTTTGACCTACCGTTTTTAGGTCTTATTCATTAATTCGGCGGTCTTGTTCATCGACTCACTGGGGCAAGGGCAGATGCATCTTATCCATTCGGTCTTATTCATTAATATACATTGTGCCCCAGCACATCCCTGAACTGCCGTCTTTTGTTGGTCCTCATCAACCTGCTGGGGCAAGTGCATATTCACTGATATATTCGGCTAAATTGCAGTGCTATAGAGTTATTCGTAAGCTGGATTGATTCTGTAGTACGTTTCATTCATTTCTTAGCCGTTAACAAGCACATTCACAAGTCAGAAAGACAAAAGTAATAAGTTGTAGTGCTATAGTTACTGTTACGCTGGATTAATTTTACATCTTGCTTAGCCGTTAAAAAGCACATTCATCCGGCACAAAGGCAAAAGTAATTTTCATTCATAAACTGAAAATAAACACAAGTCATTTTACAAATGAAAACTACCCTACGTCAGCTTCTTACAAAAGTGGACAGTCAAAAACCTAAAAACTCTAACAAAACCTACACACAATACCAAAAAATAAAAAGAAAAATACTTGACTCTAGATCAGTCTTCGGGGTCAGACTCCAGCGGTTCAATGTCTACCTGCTCGTACGAAATCGGCTGCTCCAACACCACGTTAGCGGCAACCAAGGCTTTGAGCCAGCCATGTTTGAACCCCCTGTTTTCAAACTTCAGCACTTCTTCTACGTAGTTTGCCCAAGCCGCATCCTTGCCAGCCTGGAATGACTTGGAAATCTCGGACTCGGCATTTGTAATCGCCCTTTTCAACCCTTCCAAGTCAGCCTCTAGCTTGGCAATTTTCTTGTTTGCCAATTTGAGCGCTTCCTCGTTGGCATTCGCCCTCTCCCCAGCGGCCACCTTCAGTTCATCAGCAGTCTTGGCCTTATCTACTTCAGAATCGGCCCTTGCTCTCTCTGCCACTGCTTTCATGGCCTCAGACTCGGCGCGAAGAGAGGCCTCTGCCGTCTTTCCCTTTTCATTTTCCAATTCGGCTATAAGGAAGCCGATTTGTTCGATGGCGTCATGTTGGTGACGGCCAATTTCAGCTATCCTTCCCGCCGCCTACAAAACAAGAGATCAATGAGTTAATATAGGAACTCCTTTTGGTTAGCCTTGCAGAATTATAAATGATCACATACCAATACCGCCGATTGGGCAGCTAATTCGATGGCCAGCAGATCGGCCTCTGCCCTAAAAGCCGCTCTGTCAACGGGCAAGGAAATGGAGGAGGCCAAGCTCAAGGCCACAGCTGGGTCTCTTATAGCCGATGCGTCAGAGGCAACCGACATGTTCCTTACCCTTGGTTGTAGTATAAACGGCACAACCAAGTCCGACTCTTCTATACGGGGCAGTTTATCCGCCAGACTTCCCGAATCATCGGCTTCATACTCGGCTAGACGTTTTTCCCCCCCTAAGCTCCATCACTTGAGCCTCCTGCTGATCGACAACAGGCTCCGTTTCGGCCATTTCAATCTGAACCTCCTCTTCAACGGGAGCAGGTGGAGGAGTTTCTTTCCTAGCATCAGGTGAAGGGGGTGGAGGTTCGTTTCGCTCAGCTTCAGCCCTCCTACGGGCAACCATCCTCTCGGCATTTTTTCATCTGGCCAATTGACGTGAGCGACTCACCAGCCATGTTGTCAGAGTAGGAGCCAGGTAGGTCCCCCTAAGTTGGTGAAAATGTCCTCGAAGGACGTGTCTGCTCGGCCGGAAGTGGATGGTTGACTGAGGCCGACTTCCTCAAAAGCCAAATTTAGTGCCGCGTCAACCTCCCCCTCTAGTCCGTCGGATCCATCCAAAGGTGGTTGATTCGACTGCTCAGTGACTCCTGTTGCTGCTTGTTCGTCCACCGGCTCCGAGTCTGAAGCCTCAAAACTGACCTGCCTAAGATTCTTGAAGCTCGAAAAAACAAGCGCCATAAGGTGCTGTTCACCCCTTGGAATCGGAATATTTTTTGCGACCGAGAAAGTAGTGTAGGTCGGCTCGTATCTAAGAAGAATGTGGGCCGCCCTCCCTTGTTTCTGGAGATTCGGACGGCCAAAGAACTGGAGTACCGTTTTGATCTGCGCAAGTACGGCGTCGTCGGCCAAAACTAGAAATTTTTTTCAAATTGTTTCCTGCACAAATAAAATGGTAAACACTTGGAATTTGAACCAGATGTTTAATAAAAATTCATGGGGGAGGTTAAACGGCCACCTGGTTCACCCTTTCGCCTGGGCATTGAATCTTGGCGATCTTCACCCTCGCCGAATTCCCAGTGTCCACGAACCACAACCATAACATCGTCAACTCGCTTGCCAGAGCTGGCAAGCATAGTGACCAGGTGATGGTCGGTGTCCTTGGCCCTGAGAAAGTAGCCCCCCTGCCATCCAGAGGATTTGGCCAAGGCATAACAATGCCGAATGGCAGGGACTCCAAGGTTACGCCTAAGGCGTCGATTTAGTTCTATAATACCCATTATTATTCGAAAAAAGTTTACGTTTGGCTGAGAAGGGATTAAACCCCAATAACGAAGGACAACCCTTAAAAGTGGATGAAGGGGAAAACAGACTCCGCCCTTCGTGATTGATAGGAGAGGAAAGACGATTGTACTCTCATCAGTCCTCTCCATGTCAATCACGTTCTCTGCCAAAAGTGACAGATGAACATCGTCAGGAATAGAAAAGTGGCGACGGAAACCAGAGACTCGCTCCGCAGAAAGAAGGGCTCTCAGATGTTTGGCCATCACAGCATGAAAAATGGACACTCTACACAGCAAGCAAACAAAGAAAAGGAGTCAAGGTGGAAGAAAGAGAAACTTACAAAAAATGAGGGAGACAATGAAGAGTGGAAAGAGGTTGTAGAAGGCGAGAAGTGAGGAAGTTGAACTGACAGGCAACGAGAAATCTTGAGCATTCAAAGAAAGAACATACAGACGAAAAGACAACGCGGCTTCAAATCGTATTAAATGAGTGAAATGTACGAAGAGGCGGGAAACTATAATGATGCTCAAAAGTAATAGGCACCCTGACGCTTGCATTGGAGTAAGGGATACTGCCGTATTTTCTGACTCTCTAGGTCCAAGGACCAAACATGCTGACTAACTATCATTAATAGGATGTTTGGGGGGCAATTGTGGCGGCCAAATAAATTCTATTACGCACGAAGGTCGAATAGATAGAAGAGAGAAACTAAGTGAATTACACGGCTCCATCCTGGAGAGATAAAGGCCGAATAACCAGATCAGCCGAATAATTAGCTGTAGACCTGGCTGAGTATAAACATTTAGCCGAATGAGGGATTATTCATTGGAATAAAAGTGGGCCCAACTGTCAGCATCAAAGACGACTATAAATAAGGAGAGTGTCAGCTAACACGAGGTATGTGAGAAAAAAGTCTAAACTTGAGATACAAGAAACCAGGAGAGTATACACTGACTTGTCCGTTGGAGTGCTAATTCTAGCACCCCCGATCGGAGTGTTCATTCCTTTTCAGGTGACTAGTTGAGGATCACAAGCGCCCACCAGAATCCGAAGAGTATTTCCGAACCATTTCCCCACACCCCCAAAGAGATTTCATCATCCCAGCCACAAGAATTGGACTCAGGTTATTCAGTATGCCCCCTCTTTTGCTGCTTTGCAGACCTTATCCCAGATGCCTACCAGAGGTTATATACCGCGTATCGCCCACTGAGAACCTCAAAAGAGACAGTAAACTAAGGGCCTTGCTATAACCTCCCCCAACCTTATCCACCATAAGCACCTAGGGTCCAAATACAACCGATCCATTCAAGGGTTCTGATACAACCGCTTGAGCAAGACTTTCTTTCAATTAGGGAACACATCCCATCAATCCATAACACATTATCATCTCTTCATTATTCAAGTGATTGAAAACCCAATACCATCCTAATTAAGTTTCCCATTGAGTTACATGTCTTAAGTTAGTTAGCACAAGTAATTGAAATAAATTTTCATAAGTATAAGCATCATCAAGGAAATAATACATAACCATGACATGTATAATATCATACCAATACATGATTATATATAAGTAAGCATATTCATAAAGTCAAGAGCACAAAACATCAATGTATACAGAATTTCCAGATTTAGAGTCACTTAAAGATCAAGATTAAAAGGACTATTTCAGATTTTCCTTAATCCGGCCTTCCTATGGTTCATAGAGAATTTTATCTAGTTTTCAAAACATTTTTCAGAAATGGAATAGATTTTCCCGATTTTTAGATATTTAGAAATACTCCACCTCTGTCTAAATTCGTCGACCATTACGAAAATAAGATTTTCTCACAAACCGCTCACTCTTTTTCAATGAAACCAATTTTCCTTGTAAGATAACTCCTTAAGGAACAGTTGGAAATAAAATTGAGGTCTAGAATATGTTTCTATATTTTCATAGAATTTTCAAAATTTGGCTGTAAAATAGATTTATCTGGCACAATTCTTGCAATAAGAAAAATGCTGAGAAAAGAGGTTAACTAGGGGAAATTTTTCACTTATCTTGTAATGAAAACATTCTAAATAATATGTATTAAACTCATAAATTTAAGGTGAAGGTGTGCCTTTGGAAATTTTGAGAGATTGATATAGAAAAAGGTAGTCTTATACCAATTAAGAGAAATACAAGAAGGGTAGAATCAAGGCTCAACTCCTTTCATTTTTAACACAAAAGTACCATCAAAACACATCTAAAATGAATGTTTAAAACTTCTAAGAGTATGTATTTGAAAGGAAAAAATAAGAGAGAGTTGTGTTGTGGCTAACTTGAGGCTTGTTGGAATTGCTGGCAAACTTCCCTTCCTCTCATTTCTTCCACAAAGCTCACGCTCCTCCCTCTCTTCTCTTAGCTGAATATAGTGTGTGTGTGTGTGTGTATTCTTGTATGTAAAATGCTATAGTGTGAAAGGTCCAAAATGCTCTTTGGTTGGAATTGAATGGGATGTTTTGGATTTAGTTTGAATCCATTGGAATAGTGAAAGTTTAGAGGCCTTAATTAGGTTCCTAAACATGATCTAGTTAGGGTTTTCCTCCTAATCAAACCAACCTAGTTTTATATATATATATATAAGTTTGTACCAAGTCAAAGATATTTTTCATAATTTATGCAAACTTGTCTCGAAAAGTACATTCATCATATTTTCAAGGTGATGGCTGGCCATGTGAGGTAGATTTGAGGGACTTTTATATGTATATATTGTGTACAATTGTTGGAATTTATAAAATTTAATGTTTAGAAAAAGATTTTCGGGTACAAGTTGTGGAAGCCGAATAAGTAGAAGAGTCGAAAGATGCGCACCCCAGAAATCAGATGCTATTCGGCTTCATATTGCGTGACTAGGACACCGAATACGTTAGGAAAGCCGAATAGACGGTAGTCAGTAGCTCCGAATGAATAAAAGGGGAATGGGATAAAAGTAGGCTCAGGCCCTGAGGCCCAGAAAGCAAGTATAAATACAAGAACCACAGATTTAGAAAGGTATGTAAAAATCACTTCACTGAACTTAGTAAACAAGCTATCTTGAGTGTCTGAACTAACTTGTCCGTCGAAGTGCTAATTCCGGCACCCCCGACCGGAGTGTTTGTATCTTTTCAGGTGGCTAGCTGAGGATCACTAGCGTCTCCCAAGATCTGAAGAGTATTTCCAAACCACATCTCCACAATTGGCGCTGTCTGTGGGAATACTCAAATACATCCATGGCAGGCGTGACTGAAGATCCTCCGATGGCCACTGACGAGACCGCACAGAGAGGTGACCTCATTCCAGTAAACTCGCTTGGACCAAAAACCATCGCAGCAAGACTTGCCTTGGACCTCTGCTCATCTTCAAACCCAACGCCAAAGACAATACAAGCGACCATGGCACAAGCCAAGCAAACCAAACAGCGGTTGGACGACATCATCGTTGAGAACGAACGCCTTCGTCGCGATCTGGCCTCGGAAATAGCAAAATCCAAACAAACAATGCGCCAGACTTCTGAGCAACCTCCGAGCGCAGATGACCGACGATCTCAGGCCCGACATGAAGAAACTGACGACCGCTATGCCTCAACAGATCATCTTGAGGAATTGGCAAAGGACGAACGTCTCCACCAATGCGTCCGGAGGAGTGTGGTCGAAATACCTGCCCTTCCGAAGGATGCATCTCTGCTTGACACCGTCCACATGATATACAGCCTGCTAGCAGCCCCGGCCGTGCATGCGATCCAATCACATCGAGGCCCCCAACGGCAACTCACACCAGCAAAGCGGTCCTGAGAAACGCCAAGTATCACCTTTGACGATTCTGATTTGATCGGTGTCACCCTCCCTCCCATCGATCCGTTGGTTGTTGAGCTGCGCGTAAACCGGTTCACCGTCGAACGCGTTCTTATCGACCAGGGCAGTACCTCGGAGGTTATGTATTATAAAACCTTCACCAAACTCGGATTCAACAAGTCAGACCTGACTTCGGCTCCTTATCCACTATTCGGCTTCAATGCCACTCCAGAGTACGCATTGCGAAAGATCAGCTTACCCGTTCGAGCAGGTTCCAGAACGGTGGGCGTGGAATTCTTGGTCATCAGGCTGCCATCGCCGTACAATCTCATCATGGGGCGATCGTGGTTGCATACCTTGCAGGCCGTCCCAAGCACCTACCAGCAACTGCTACGTTTCCCAATAGAACATGGCATTGAGCAAATCCGCGGATCCTAGAAATCGGCACAAGCATGTTATCTCCTTGCTGCCAGAACGCCAAAGGAACTGCAAGTAAACTCCATTGAGGTGCCGAATCGGGAGATCCTAGATGACGTTGGGCGGTATCCAAATGAGAAGGCCACAGAAGATTTAGACCGAGTTGACCTTGATGGGAGCCCAGAAAAGTTCTTCATGATCGGCGCCTCTTTAAATCAGGCCGACAGGCAGCAGCTGATCTCTTTCTTGCTCAACAACCTTGACGTCTTTGCGTGGACTCCGTATGAAATGCCGGGAATAGACCCATCAGTCTCACAGCACCATCTGAATGTCGATCTGAAATGTAAGCCGATCATTCAGAAATGTCGACGGTCAGCCGCAGAGCACACTGCTGCCGTTGTTGAGGAGGTAGACAGACTGCTTGACGCCGGGGCAATTAGAGAAGTCACTTACCCTACGTGGCTCTCCAATACAGTGGTGGTAAAAAAGAAAAATGGTACTTGGCGAGTGTGCGTCGACTTCACGGATCTAAGCAAAGCTTGCCCCAAAGACTGTTTTCCTCTACCTAGAATCGACCAGCTCGTCGATGTGATGGCGCGTCATCAACGCAGGAGCTTCCTTGATGCTTACAGAGGCTACCATCAAATCGCCATGCATCCAGATGACCAGGACAAAACTGCCTTCCTCACCCCAAGAGGAACCTATTGCTACAAAGTTATGCCCTTTGGGCTGAAGAATGCAGGGGCAACCTACCAAAGACTGGTCACCGCTATGTTCAACGAGCAACTCGGCCACACTATGGGAGTATACATCGATGATATGGTGGTCAAGTCCAAAGAAGAACAAAATCATATAGCCGATCTGGAAAAGACATTCAGCATTCTACGTAAATACAGAATGAAGCTGAACGCTTCCAAGTGTGCGTTCGGAATCGGCTCTGGCAAATTCCTGGGTTACATCATCAATCAACGAGGAATCGAAGCCAACCCGAGGCAAGTCGCAGCAATCTTGGAACTCGGCTCCCCCCGTTCAGTAAAAGAAGTCCAGAAGTTGATGGGGATGGCCGCTGCACTCAATAGGTTCATCAGCCGGTCTACAGATCGCTGCCGACAATTTTTCCAGACACTACGGCAGGGTAAGGCTTTTGAATGGTCCGCTGAATGCGAATCAGCCTTCAACGGACTCAAGACCTACCTCTGCTCAGTACCCCTCTTGACAACACCCGCCGCTGGTGACCCGCTCATCCTATATCTGGCAGTTTTTGATAGGGCCGTCAGCACCGTACTGTTAAAAAAGGAGGAGGGGGAGCAACGGCCAGTGTATTATGTGAGCAAGGCAATGGTTGACGCCAAAACACACTACCTTCCGCTGGAAAAACTCATCTTAGCCCTAGTCATGGCGGCAAGAAAACTGATGCATTACTTTCAGGGACATAGCATTGGGGTGCTAACAGATTATCCCCTCCGATCAGTACTACGGAGTGCAGAAGCATCAGGACGTGTTTCAAAATGGGCTCTCGAACTCGGCCAATACGACATTCGATTTTTACCTAAAACTGCAATCAAGGGGCAGGTGTTGGCCGACTTTCTTGCCGAATTCACCAGCGAGCTTGCGAACCTCAAACCTGATGAAGTTCGACCAAAGGCTGAAGTTCTACCAAAGCCAAACTGGAGAATTTATGTCGGGGATATTTGGCAATTATACTGTGATGGATCATCTAACCAAAGGGGCAGTGGCGCCGGAGTTGTAATTATGTCTCCAGACGGCGCAGTCATTGAGCAGGCTGTCAAGCTTCGCTTCGAAGCATCTAATAACGAAGCCGAATACGAAGCCCTTCTAGCCGGTCTGCGGAATGCGTACCTCCTTGGCGCTCGGCATCTGCTCGTGTTTTGTGATTCAAAATTGGTAATCAATCAGCTAAAGGGGGAGTACGCGGCAAGAAACGACCGTATGGCGGCCTACATGAAAACGGCCAATTCCTTGCTGGCAAAATTTAACCATCACGAACTAAACCAAATAACACGCGACCAAAACACACACGCGGATGCCTTGGCGTGCTTAGCCTCCACCATCAATTCTGAGATCAAATGGACCATCGAAGTAGGTTTCGTCCCGGAGCCGAGTATTGGCCCTTCGGAGGAAATACATGTGAACGTTATAGAATCCGCACCAAGCTGGATGGACCCCATTGCTGCATTCCTCTCTTCTGAACAACTCCTGGAGGACAAAAAAGAAGCACACAAGCTGCGAAATAGAGCCCTCCGATACTATCTGGATCCACAAGGAGGGCTTTACAAGAAGTCCCTCTCTGGTCCATATTTGGAATGCATGCACCCCGACAAAGTAGAGGAGCTTCTGACAGAGATACATGAGGGCAGTTGTGGTGCCCATTCTGGCGTACGCTCCCTGGCCCATCGAGCTATAACACAGGGATACTATTGGTTGATAATGAAAGCTGACGCGGAGAGTTATGTAAAAAAATGCGAACAGTGCCAAAAGTTCTCCCCATTAACCCATCTGCCTGCCGAAGGGTTGAACTCTATCACCAGCCCCTAGCTGTTTGCTCAGTGGGGACTTGATATCGTAGGACCATTGCCCAAGGCCCCAGGGAATAAGCGATTCTTAATCGTCGCAACAGACTACTTCACAAAATGGGTCGAAGTGGAAGCCTTAACACATATACGAGATGCCGACATTAAATGCTTTGTATGGAGAAACATCATAACACGATTTGGCATTCCGAGGGCTCTCATCTCAGACAATGGCACCCAGTTCGATTGCGGCGTATACCAAGAGCTATGCAGCAAATATGGCATTCGGCCCTACCCCCAAAGCAATGGGCAAGCCGAAGCCTCTAACAAATCCATCTTGGACGGCATCAAAAAGAGGCTGGAAAAAGCTAAAGGCAAATGGGTCGAAGAATTGCCGAGTGTATTATGGGCACATCGTACTACGCCAAGGAGATCCACTGGAGAAACGCCGTTTACTCTATGCTTTGGAACCCAGGCAATCTTACCCCTGGAAATCGGCCTCCCAACTCTAAAATCGCAAGTTTTTGATATGGGCCGAAACGACATGATGCTTGCCCTGGACCTAATTCTAATCGAAGAATGAAGAGACCGCGCCCTGGCATCCATGGCACGGTATCAGCAGCAGCTCGCCAAGTCATATAATCAGCGAGTTCAGTTGCGCCGATACACACCAGGAGAGTTTGTCCTGAAGAAGGTACTTCCAGCTGACCGGAGACCGGCTGATGGAAAATTGGGTCCAAACTGGGACGACCCCTATCAGATAGAATCCATCGCAGGAACAGGGGCATATCGGCTGTCAAACATGTCAGGCAGAAGCCTGCCACGGCCTTGGAATTCAACACATTTATGTAAATTTTATCATTGACCCGACTTGTGGGCTTGATACTTGTACATGTTCCACCTTTACAATACAAAGTTTCTCGTTTTCTCAAGCTCGCTAAGCCTTCCAGGGCCAAAATAAAGCCTCCGGATTCGGAGTGCCCTTCTGGTGCATGACACCTGAGGGCCGATTAAGTCTCCAGATTCGGAGCGGCCCTCGTGGGTCTCACGATCGGCCAAAATAAAGCCTCCGGATTCAGAGCCCCTTCTGGTGCAGGACACCTTAGGGCCGATTAAGACTTCGGATTCGGAGCGCCCATCGTGGATATCATGATCGGCCAAAATAAAGCCTCCGGATTCGGAGCCCCTTTTGGTGCATGACACCTCAGGGCCGATTAAGTCTCCGGATTCAGAGCGCCCTTCGTGGATATCACGATCGGCCAAAATAAAGCCTCCAAATTCGGAGCCCCTTTTGGTGCAGGACACCTCAGGGCCGATTAAGTCTCCGGATTTGGAGCGCCCTTTGTGGATATCACAATTGGCCAAAATAAAGCCTCCGGAATCGGAGCCCCTTCTGGTGCAGGACACCTTAGGGCTGATTAAACCGATTAAGACTCCGGATTCGGAGCGCCCTTCGTGGATATCACGATTGGCCTTTTTGAGAGATGCATTCAGACCACTTCATTGGCCGAATAAATATTCACTGAGAATCGTTCTTAGTTCAAGCCGGTCAATGCATATTTAAACATTTACGCCATGCAACACAAAACTTGCCAGTAAGTTGAAATAATACAATTAATTAAGCACATAACATTTCAAGACCAAAATACAAACGTTGAAAATAAAAGAAATTCTATTTATTCGGCGCGAAGTCTATTCATGCGGCACCCTCATCGTCACTCTTCTCAATTCCGAAATCGGAATAAGGAAAGTAGTGGTGATGATACAAGGGCGAGGCCGAATCAATGCCCACGGCTTCGAGAGCTTCCTTGGTTTGAAGGGCCTTGATCCAGTCGTGCTTGAATCCACGATTTTCACATCGGCAGACCTCCTCAGCGAGGTCCTGTTTGGTCTTCTCTATCCCGACCTTCAGGCCGTCCTGAAACCCCTTTTCATAACCCGAGGTCCGTTGGGTCACTCTCTCCGCAACGGCCAATTTAGATTGACTAGCCGCCACTGACACGCTCGTTTGAACATTTTTCAGCTCCCGGAGCTCACGCTTAGCCTTTTCCGAGCGAATCTCCAGACTGCGATTCCATTCGTCCTTTTTCTCGCTCTCACGTCGCGCTTCCCGCAAACGCATGCTGACTTCGTAAGCAGTATATAGTCCTTTCACAGCCGCATGTATGCCGTCTCGAAATACTTCGAAATCTCCACGTCCGACCATCGATTGTTGCACTTTCGCTGGGAATATCTGCCGAGCGAACTCGACTGCCACATCTGGGTCTTTAATGATAGAATCCGCCTCCGTCATTGGTCTATTCCTCACAGAAACCGCAAAACTCAACGGTCGTGGAGTCGAATCAGGCTCAATTTTCGGTCGCAGGCACGGAGAATGTCCCCGGTGTTGTCTATCCTTTCGGGGCGATCTGCTTCGATGACTACGGGGCTGCTGTGTTTCCCGATCCTTGGACGTTCTTCTTCCTGTACACGTCGGCTCGCTACTACGACTCACTGCGGCGTCCGATTCAGTCAGTCTTCATCCCTCCCAAGTTGCCTGAACGAAAATAAGTAGGGCCTCTGGCGTGCACCCGCCCCATTTATCCTTCAATATATGCAGCTCTCCCGAGGCAACGTCAGTAATCCCAAACGCCAACAGTCGGATGACAATTGTCCAGCCCACGAGGGCAAGGGCAGATTTATTAATTTGGTCAGCCATGTTTTCAAGCGCAAGCGTCGATCAATGTCTGCCTCAGCCAGCCCACGAGTCAGGCCCATTAGGCTTCTCAAGCTCGCGGCTGGCTAAGGCAAGGGCAGATTTATTAATCTAGTCGGCCATGTTTTCAAGCGCAAGCGTCGATCAATGTCTGCCTCAGCCAGCCCGCGAGTCAGGCCTATTCGGCTTCTCAACCTCGCGCCCTCGCTAAGGCAAGCGTAGATTTATTAATCTGGTCGGCCATGTTTTCAAGCGCAAGCGCCGATCAATGTCTGCCTCAGCCAGCCCGCGAGTCAGGCCCATTCGGCTTCTCAAGCTCGCGCCCTGGCTAAGGCAAGGGCAGATTTATTAATCTAGTCGGCCATGTTTTCAAGTGCAAGCGCCGATCAATGTCTACCTCAGCCAGCCCGCGAGTCAGGCCCATTCGGTTTCGCAAGCTCGCTCCCTCGCTAAGGCAAGCGCAGAGTTATTAATCTGGTCGGCCATGTTTTCAAGCGCAAGCGCCGATCACTGTCTGCCTCAGCCAGCCCGCGAGTCAGGCCCATTCGGCTTCTCAAGCTCGCGCCCTCACTAAGGCAAGTGCAGATTTATTAATCTGGTTGGCCATGTTTTCAAGCGCAAGCGCCGATCAATGTCTGCCTCAGTCAGCCCGCGAGTCAGGCCCATTCGGCTTCGCAAGCTCGCGCCCTCGCTAAGGCATGCACAGATTTATTAATCTGGTCGGCCATGTTTTCAAGCGCAAGCGCCGATCAATGTCTGCCTCAGCAGCCCACAAGACAAGCCCATTAGGCTTCGCAAGCTCGCGCCCTCGCTAAGGCAAGCACAGATTTATTAATCTGGTCGGCCATGTTTTCAAGCGCAAGCACCGATCACTGTCTACCTCAGCTTGCCCGCGAGTCAGGCCCATTCGGCTTCTCAAGCTCGCGCCCTGGCTAAGGCAAGGGCAGATTTATTAATCTGGTCGGCCATGTTTTCAAGTGCAAGCGCCGATCAATGTCTGCCTCAGCCAGCCCGCGAGTCAGGCCCATTCGGCTTCGCAAGTTCGCTCCTTCGCTAAGGTAAGCGCAGAGTTATTAATCTGGTCGGCCATGTTTTCAAGCGCAAGCGCCGATCACTGTCTTCCTTAGCCAGCCCGCGAGTCAGGCCCATTCGGCTTCTCAAGCTCGTGCCCTCGCTAAGGCAAGCGCAGAGTTATTAATCTAGTCGGCCATGTTTTCAAGCGCAAGCGCCGATCACTGTCTGCCTCAGCTAGCCCGTGAGTCAGGCCCATTCGGCTTCGAAAGCTCGCGGCCTAGCTAAGGCAAGGGCAGATTTACTCATCTGATTGGCCAAATACCTAAGCTAAGTAGCCGATCTAAGCAATATTATTCGTCAACAACATTTTCCTTAGCCAGTTGAGCACAACTCATGAAATTTTATATACTCATAAAAACGCCTAGCAAAACACTATGACTGTAGCAACAGATGAAAAATACTCAATTAAAAACTGCGAAAATACATTTGACATCCTAAAAACTGTCAGTCGGCCGGATCAGCCATCGGAATCAGACTCCAATGGCTCAACATCCACTTGCTCATATGGTATTGGCATAATCAATGAAGCGTTAGCAACAGCAAGGGCTTTGTGCCAGCCATGTTTGAATCCCTGATTTTCAAACTTGGGGACTTGGTCCACGTACTCGGCGAGTCCAGCATTCTTCCCGGCCTCGAATACTTTGGAAGACTCCAAGTCGGCTGCTTCCTTCGCTGCCTTCATTTCAGCCAACTCAGCCTCCAGTTTGGCGATCCCCTGCTGGGCCAATTTGAGCGCATCTTTGCTCACGTCCGCCTTCTTCTCGGCATCCAATCTCAATTGATCCACGCTACGAGCCTTCTCTATCTCGGCGTCGCCCTCAAAGCTTCGACCTCGGCCCTCCTCCTGTGGCCTTCAACTTCCTCGCGTAAATGACCAATCTGTTTGACGGCGTCGCCATGGCGACGACCCATATCGGCCATCCATCCGACGGTCTGCAAAACAAGAATTTAAAACCATAACTTCAACGGTATTTGGATTAAGTGAATCTAGGTTCGAACATGTACCAAAACTGCCGATTGGGCGGCTAATGTTGTCGCATTCAGATTCGTTTCCCCCCGGAAAGCCTCCTTGTCAAACGGTAACAACACGGACGTAGCCAAGCTGAGTGCGACTTCTGGATCTTTAATTGCCGAAGCATCAGAAGAAACCGGCATATTTTTTATCATCGGCTGAATGACAAAAGGAACGATCACATCCGATCCCTCTAGTCGAGGACGTTTGCCACCATGGTCTTCTGAGCCGGCCTCAGACTCGACAGGGTGTTTCTCTGCCTCAACCTCTTGGCCGGCCTGCATGATCAAAGCAGATTCGGCATTCCTGTTTTCTGCCGTCTCCACCTCAACAACGCGCAAGGACTCTGATTCGCTAACCGGCAGAGAGAATTGAGATTCGGTGGTGGATGGTACTTCAGACGGAAGGGCCTCCGCTCTTCGCCGCGCGGCCAACCTTTCCGCATTCGCCTTCCTGGCAAGTTGTGTTAGGCTTAACCCGGCCATGTCTTCGGGGTCTGCGGCGGAAAAATCCTCTAAGCCGTGAAAAACGCTGCCAAGTGAAAAATCCCCTCGGCCCGAAGTGGATGGGGGATCAGCCGAATTCAATACCTCGTCAGACTCAGTTTCAGACTGATCTGATTCGGTAACGATAACTACACCCCGCTCCAAATCGGACCCTTCAAAACCAACCTGCCCCAGGTTTTTGAAGTCGGACAAAATAAGAGCAATAAGAGAATCTTCACCCTCCGGAACCGGGACATTTTCCGCCGCCAAGAAGGTCGTATACGTCAGCTCGTAACGAAGCAGAATGTGGGCCGCCCTCCCTTGTTTCTGAAGACTTCGATGGCCGAAATATTTGAGCGCGACTTCGATATCCGAAAGAACGGCGTCGTCAGTTGAAGACAGAATTTTCTTCAAATTGCTCCCTGCACAAGCCAAGCCGTAACATTTCAAAGAAGAGGCTTTATAACAAAAAACGAACAAATAATAAAAGCGAAAAGGCAATCGGCCACCTAGCTCGTCCCTCCGTCTAGGAATAGAGTCGACGTGGTCCTCCCCTTCGCCAAATTCCCAGTTACCCTGGACAACGACCATAACATCATCAACTTATTTTCCAGAATTGGAAAGCATAGTAATCAGCTGGTGGTCGATATCCCTGGCCCTAAGGAAGAAACGCCCGTGCCGACCGGAAGACTTAGCCAAGGCATAACAATGCCGGATGGCTGGAATGCCAAGGTTAATTCTTAGTCGACGATTGAGCGCTATAACCCCCATTATGATTCTAAAGAAATTCACATTAGGTTGGGAAGGGATTAAACCGCAATGGCGAAGCACAGCCCTAAGAAATGGGTGAAGGGGGAAACGAACTCCACCCTCTGCAATTGACAAAAGGGGAAAGACAATCGTGGTTTTGTCCTCCCTCTCCATATCAAGAGTGCCGTCTGCCACAAGCGACAGACGGACATCATCAGGAATGGAGAAATGGCGTTTAAAACCAGCAATTCGATCTGGCAAGAGGAGGCCTTTAAATGTTTCGCCATACCCTAGTTTATGAGAATATGCCAAGAAAGGAATAAACCAGAAAGAGTCTTTGAAGTAAGGGAGGAGAGAACTTACAAAGGACGAAGAGGATATCGGAAAAGAGAGTGGCGGGGACGATTCAAAAGGCAATCCAGCGATGAGCGTCATAAAATACGTACTTGAAAGGACGCCAAAATTTTAAATCGCAATAAATAAACACGTACAAGGGGGCGGGAAGTCGACACGACATCCGAAAGGGGTGCGCTTAGGTATCCGCATGATGAGGCCAACCGCCGAATCTTGGTTCTGACTTTTCAAAATTCAAAACCAAGCACTCCAGCCAACTGTCGTCGGTGAAGTGCTTTGGGGGCAATTGTGGGAGCCGAGTAAGTAGAAGAGTCGGAAGATGCGCACCCTAGAAATCAGATGCTATTCAGCTTCATATTGCGTGACTAGGATGCCGAATACGTTAGGAAAGCCGAATAGACGGGGGTCAGTAGCTTCGAATGAATAAAAGGGGAATGGGATAAAAGTAGGCTCAGGCCCCGAGGCCCAGAAAGCAAGTATAAATATAAGAACCACAGATTCAGAAAGGTATGTAAGAAGCACTTCACTGAACTTAGTAAACAAGCTATCTTGAGTGTCTGAACTAACTTGTCCGTCGGAGTGCTAATTCCGGCACCCCCGACCGGAGTGTTTGTATCTTTTCAAGTGGCTAGCTGAGGATCACTAGCGTCTCCTAGGATCTGAAGAGTATTTCCAAACCACATCTCCACACAAGTGTATATATAAATATATAATGGTGTACTTGTTTGGGGTCAATTTGTGATTTAATAAAAATGTGAAGACTTTGGGTTTAATTTATGAGTTGGAACATTTATTTTAGTGTAGAATTAAATTAAATTAGGATTAGAAAGTCTAATTCGGTTTACATTTCTTATTTTGAATAAAAAGGTGATCAACCGACGAATGTGATAAAGACCAGAAAAGCCTAGGGTTTTTAAGTGGTAATTCCATATTCAATGAGTCAATTAATCAGTATTATGGTATTAGAAATGATTCCTAAGTTCTGGGTTCAATCAGGGTTTGTATGAGTTCATCTGTGATATATTCTCGGTTCTAGGGTTAATTCTGCAAATTAACAGGGAACTAAGGGTTTTCATTATAATAATTCAAAAGTAAGCATCTTACTAGGATTTACAAAAATTTAGGGGTCTCACACTGCCTGGTTGAAAAAGGCGGCTGGCCGACCAGAAGAAGTGGTTGGTCGTACAGTAAAGGTGCCCGGCCGACCACTAATGTTTGGTACTGCCCTGCTGCAATAGACACAAAACAAAGTACAAATAGAGTATTTTCAAGGGATTTTTGTCCACCCTACCTCTCCTTATCATCAAACAAGTCAAAGGAGGGGTAGGCTCAATTTGCATGTCATCAATCGATACAAACTGATTGCATGACGACTTATGAATCGAGGGATACAATTTCAATAAATGACAAGGAAAGACTCATGAACCTCCTCCCTATCATGATATTGATCAAGGGAAGTGATTGACATTGACACTTGAACCGTTTACATCACCAAGTATGAAACTACTCGAGACTCAATTGGCTCAATTAACATCCGATTGAACCCCAAACCATTTTATTATCTTGTTTACCTCTTAATCCAATTTTATTACCTCTTTTAATTACCTTTCCATTCCTTAGTCATTTGAGTCCAATAATGGAGGGAAGTGTCAAACAAAGGATTGTTTTGGGTATGAGAGGGATGCCATGCCTTTGGTAATAAACCTTCGAAGAGATTAAACCATTAAGTACAAGGATCTCTATCTCAAGCTTAAACAATACCCATTTGAAACAACTCTCAAAGCAATGAAAAATCCAAGAAAAGTATGAAAAACACTAAATAAATGTTATTAACTCAAATAGGCTAGTGTCTAATGCTTAGAACACCAAACCCATGAGGAACATTATACTACAAGCATACCATACAAAGCATAAATGACACAACCAGCCTAAAATAGTCCTAAAGTAAAAGCAAAACCAGTGCTGAAATTTAGGTAAGAATAGCTCAAAGAATAAGCTAAAATAATGGAGCAATCAAGCTACCAAACAAGCCAAAAGAGGGGTGGCTAACCCCTCCATTTTTGAGACTTCAAAACCATATTTTTAGCCTCTAAAAATCTCTGAAAATCAGTGATAAAAAGTTGAAAAAACAGTTGTGGAAGAAATGGGAAACACCAGGGCGAAAGCTTAGGAGACAAGGTTCGAAGAAGGGTGATTAACCCCTCTACCTTTAATAGCTTCAAACCACAAGTTTCAGCCCATAAAAACAATTAAAAAATAGTCCAAAAATAGTAAGAAAAGATATGGAAAAAGTAGTGTAGAGATGCCCAAAATTATACCTCTTGAAGAGAAGTAACTCCTTTGTTCACAAATCAACAAGTTCTCACTCTCAAGGGCTAAGATTTGAGCTCAAGAACCTTAGCAAGAAGAGCTAAATTTTTGGTTTAGGAAGTGTAGAGAGAGAGTGTGTAGGTTACAAGAGAGAGAGAGAGAGAGAGAGAGAGAGAGAGAGAGAGAGCGCGAGAGTGCTACGCAAGTATTGAAGCCTTAGTAATTTTTTCTGACCTAAAACCAAGAGGGAAGATCCCCTTTATATAGAAAAACATGTTACTCAGTCGAAAATATCTATATATAGATAGCCGGTGCAGTGCATGCACCTGTGGGAACAACTGGCAACAAATATTTCCAAAAATCTGCTCTATCGGAACAACTGGTCAGCCGGCCACTTAGTGGACAGCCGTACACTTATTTCTGGCTGGCCGGCCACTAGTTTGGCTTGTGGGGACACTTGGCTGGCCAATCCACTCAACATGGCCAAATTTTTCACAACTGGCCAACTGTACACTTGCTTGTATGGCCGTCCACAAAAATCTACTTCTAAGCTCGACTTCAAACAAGTATATCTCCTTCATCCGGACTCGATTTCAGGTGATTCTTGAGTCTAAATTTAAGCTCCAAAATTCTAATTTCCGATGGTCATAGCATCACTTCTAAATTCTAAGTGTGCAAAGAGATATGCCTATTTTAGTGAAAGCTACTCATTTCTCTCTTAACAATTTGATGCCCAACCTTTTCCCCAACTAGTTTTCTTCTCTCCCCTCCTATTTCATTCAAATCCAAACCTATAAATAAGATGTTTTTAAATATTTTTCAAAGATTTCACCACTCTTTCATTTATTCCTACTTTGTCGTTACTCGGTTTAGCGAAAAGTGTAATATTTTAAACAAAATGCGAGCCTTGGAACATCGTAGAAACATTTGAAAATATATTTTGAAAAAGTGGATTTTAAGGCCTAAAATAGTTTTTTTTCTAAATAATTTTGGTCAAAATAGGGTGTGAGGTTGGGATTAGAAGCTCAAAAATCGAAGCCTTTTGCTGAAGAACTTGAATGATTGTACAGCATAACTTTTCATCATCGAGTGATCAACCTGAGGTGCCCAAGTCTAAAGGGCGGTCAAAAATAGGGTGTCTACACCCTCTTTTTCACAATATTTTTATAAATATTTCCATGATGTTCCAAGGCTCGCATTTTGTTTAAAAATGTTGCACTTTTTGGTAAACCGAGTAAGGACAAAGTGGAAATAAATAGAAGGGATGTGAACTCTTTGAAAAATATTTGAAAACTTCTTATTTATAGGTTTGGAGTTGAAGGAAATAGGAGGGGAGGCAAGAAAACTATTTGGGGAAGAGGTTGGACATCAAACCATTAAGAAAGAAATGAACAGCCATCACTACAATAAGAATATCTCTTTGGACACTTAAAATTTAGATGTGAGACCACCATTATTGGAAATTATACTTCCGGGGTTTCAATTTAGACTCAAGAATCACTTGAAATCGAGTCCAGATGAGGGAGATATGCTCGTTTGAAATCGGGTCATGAAAACAGATTTTTGTGGCCGACTGGCCACTTTTTGTGGACGGCTGTACAAGTCCTTGCACGGCCAACCAGGTGTCCCCATAGGGCAATTTTAGTGGCCAGCCATCCCTTTTAGTGGCCGGCCATCCCCTTTAGTGGCCGGCTAGCCAGTTGTTCCGGTAAAACAGATATTTTGCTGCCAACTGTGTCAGCTATTCCCACAGGTGCATGCACTGCACCAGATGTCTCTACACAGATATTTCCGACAGAGGCACATGTTTTTCTATATATGGATGACCACCCCTCTTGAAATTAGTTTAGAAAAAAATTCCTACACCTCCAACACTTGCACAGCACTCTCTCTCTCTTTATCTTGTAACCTACTCACTCTTCCCCTTCACTTCCTAAACAAAAAAATTAGCTCTTCTTGCTGAGGCTCTTGAGCTCAAATCTCAGCCCTTGAGAGTGAAAACTTGTTGGTTTGTCAACAAAGGAATTACCTCTCTTCAAGAGGTATAATTTTGAGCATCTCTACACTACTCTTTTTCTCTATTTTCTTGATGTTTTCATACTATTTTTGGACTATTTTTATGGGCTGAAACTTGTGGCTTAAAGCTATCAAAAGTGGAAGGGTTAACCACCCTTCTTTGAACCTTGTCTCCTAAGCTTTTTCACTTGTGTTTCCCACTTCTTTCTCAACTTTTTTTTTCCATCTTTTTACCACTATTTTTTAGTGTTTTTCAGAGGCTGAAAATGTTGTTTTGAGGTCCCAAAAGTGAAGGGATTAGCAACCCCTCCTTATGCTTGTTTACAAGCTCAATTTCTCCATTGTTTTAGCTAACTTTTTCAAGTTTTTCCATGTTATTTCCAGCACTGTTTTTAGCTATTTTAGGATGGTTTTAGGTTGTTTATTTCATTTGTGCTTTGTATAGCATGCTTATAGTGTAGCGGTCCTCGTAAGTTTGGTGGTTTAGGCTTTAGCCACCAACCTATTTGAGTTGAGAGCATTTATTTCATGCTTTTCCTACTTGTGTTCACATATAATCATCTCTCCACTCTCCCTTTTTTCATGGCCTTGTATTTCTTTGAGAATTTTTTTAACTGAGTGTTGTTTATGCTTGAGAAAGGGACCATACAATGCTAAATGGTTTAATCTTTTTGGAGGGTCATTATCAGGGCATTACCTCTCTCTCATGCCCAAAACAACTTCTTGTTTCACACTCTTCTCCATTTAGTGGACTTAACTATCATTTTTGGACTAAAATGACTAAAGAATGGAAAGGTAATTGAAAGAGATAATAAAAATGGAGTAAAAGTGGTAACAAGAGAATAAAATCAAGTTTGGGGTTCAATCGGACGTAAATTGAACCCTTTGAGTATTGAGTCATTTCATACTCTTAGTGATGAACATGGCTCAAGATTCAAGGTCTACCACTTCCCTTAATCAATACCATGATAGGGAGGAGGCTTGTGAATCTCTCATTATCATTTATTGAGATTGTGTCCCTTGATCCATAGATGGCACAATGAATTTGTGTTAATTGATGGTTTACGAATCAAGCCTACCCCTCCTTTGATTTGTTTGATGATAAGGAGAGGCATGGTGGACAAACATCCCCTGAAAATGCTCTATTTGTGCCCTGTTTCTTTTTTGTTGCAGCAGGGGAGAACCTAAAATTAGTCGCCAGCCAACCATCTTTCTGTATGGCCGACCACTTTATTGGCCGGCCAGCCACATCTTTTCAGCCAACCAATGTCTTTTTCCTTGCAAAACAGAACAGAGGCTAAGGCAAAAAAAAAAAAAAAAAAAAAAAAAAAAAAAAAAAAAAAAAAAAAAAACAGTTCAGTTTTCTGATTGTGCAACAGAAGTATTCTAATAGCAGAACAGAGGGCATTTTCGGGTGAAAATCCACATCCGTGCATGAGTCATCCATTGTTTCTCGAGGCCCGTTACAATTATGTTTAATACTAGTATGGTAAGTAGTGGACTTGTAATAATTAATTGCTTAATCAATTCTGTAATGTAACTAATTAGTTAATTCGATTCTAATTTGTAATAATTAGCTAGTGTAGTTAATTCATTCATTTTGGTATTGTAATACTTAGTTAATTCAGTAATTAGCTAGGACATTCATTCGGACCCTCTTGTGTGAGGGAAGAATTATAATAATGTGTATGTCTTCCAATCCCTATTTCTTTCTCCTTTTTATTTACTTGCTTATAATGATAGCATCATGTTTTAATTAGCATTGTCCATGACTCGCATCCATTTGTCTTACATATATGAGGATTCAGCTCATCATACTAATGTCAATTTCAAATTCTTGCTTGAATACATGCGCTATCCTATGTCTTGAAATGGATCCATATGCCATGTTAGGAAGCTAAACCCTCGTAGTTTCATTTTGTGTGCGTTGCGATAGTCATATTGCATTATTTAGGAGCATGCATTTTTCTAACTATTTTATTCCTTTTGGCTTGCCTTGGTTGAGTACTAGGTCAGGGTTTTTGCTTTAGCATATTGCATGCGTGCGATTGTTACCATGTCAAGCATGTTTTCCATGTCAAGCATGTTTACCATGAGGCTAAGTGCTTAATTGATATATCTCTTGAATGCCAATGGATGAAGGCTTTTCGCTTAAATTGGGGAGTGATTTGATTAATGTACATATGAGATCAATTTTCAAGTGGTACATACTCAATAACACTTTTTCAAAACAAGCATGAAATCAAAGCGTTTCAAATTGGGTGAATTAGTCTATACTTGTGTGCATCACAGAGTAAAGATAGCATAATAATCAGAACAAAGAGCATATAATGTAGATAAAAATCACATCATGATAAGTAAAGGCCAATTTTTGATCGGGTGAATGGAGTGCTCAATTCATGACCTTTCCCCTCTCATACCTAAGTTACCGAGCCGAAACACTTTGATGTTGATGAACTAATGGCCTTTGGCATGAGTCACGCGTTTCCTAAATTTTCCAAAATATTTAGGAGGCGACTCTAAAATCTGTCAAAGCAGTTATAGCTCGACTTTTCACGCTCCTTTTCAAAAGACGAATAAGCCCTACAGTATCGGACTCTTGCGGTTCTGAATTTGATCTCACAAGTGCAATGTGAAATAGATAAACACCAAAGAATCCAAATTCAGCAAATCTTTTGAAAACTCGATTTTGAATCAAATTGCCAAAAATAGACTGCATTGTCAGACACAGAGTCACCACCTAAATATTTTTGGAAAATTTAGGAAACCCGTGACTCATGCCAAAGGCCACATGTCAGTCATCATCACCAAGATTGTCTCAACTCGGGAACGTAGGTACGAAAGGGGAAGGTAAGGAATTGAGCACCCCTGCTCGCCCGATCAAAGATCAACCTCTACTAATTATGATGTGAATCTTATTATATTATATGCTCTTGTTCCGATTATTAGGCTATTGTTACTATGCGATGCACACACACACAACACAAGTATGGACAAATTTGCAAGAATTGGAACACTTGATCCCATGTTTGTTTTTTAAAAGAGTTTGTGAATACGCCACTTGAACAAGTGGGCTCAAATGTACATTAATCAAACTATCCCAATTCAAGAAACTAGCCTTCATCCACAGGCATTCAAACAATTTATCACTTAAGCACTCAGCCTCATGGTGAACATGCTTTGACATGGCAACACTAACATACAATGCAATATGCTAAAGCAAATAAAAGATCACCTAGTACTCCAAGCCAAAAAAAAAAAGAAAAAAAGATGACAGAGTTAGAATAATGCATGATCCTAACTATGCAATATGACTAATGCAACGCATACAATATGCAATTACTAGGCTTGGCTACTAATATGGCATACGAATCACAATTTGATAGCATGCGGTCTAAGCACATATTCAAAGAAGTATTTAACTAACTAACAATGCAATTTAGAATGATGTGCCGAGCCGAATGCATGCAAGACAATGGATGCAAGGCATAAGAGATGCTAAACGAAACATGATGCCCTGAACTAACCATTATAAGCAGGTAAATAAAAGGGAGAAAGACGTGGGGGTTGGAAGACATACACATTATTACAAGTGTACCCTCGCGCAGGAGGATCCAAATGAATAATCTAGCTAAGCTAATTACCTAATTAACTAACTATTACAAAACGAATTAACTAATTATTACAAAGCGAATAAACTAACTATGCTAGCGAGTTATTACAAAACCAATTAATTAATTAACTATTCTACGGAACTAACTAATAAATTGCACTAATTAATTAATTACAAATTAGAATCAACTAATTAATTACAACATGAATACAACATGAAAGAAGTAACTAAGCTAACCAATCAACCCTAGGAAGTGAGGAATGCTCATGCATGCGCGGATTTCCACCCGAAAAGCCCACTGTTCTGCTGCCAGAATGCCTCTGTTGCACAGTTAGAACATCTTTTCACCTCAGCCTCTGCTCTATTCTATTCTAAAAGGTTGCTGCTCAATTTGAAAAAGTGGCTGGCAGACCAAAAGTGGTGGCCGGCTGGCCACAAAAGGTAGCCTACCGTCCAAAAAAAGTAGTCTGCTGGCCAGAAAAAGTGGTCTGCCAGCCACTAAAGCTTCGTACCTCCTGCTGCAACAAATAACAAATAGAGTACAAACAAAGCATCCTCAGGAGATGCTTGTACACCTTACTCCTCCTTATCATCAAACAACTCAAAGGAGTGGCAAGCTCAATTCGCAAGCCATCAATCGATGCAATTTCATTGCATGATGGCCTATGAATCATGGGGTACAATTTCAATAAATGCACAATAAAAGACTCTCTAACCTCCTTCCCATCATGGATTGATCAGGGGAAGTGGTTGACCTTGGAAACTTGAACCATTTCATCCCTAGCAAGTATGAAATGCCTTAAGTTTCCATGTGTTCAATTAACGTCCGATTGAACACCAAATTGCTTATTATCTTGCATCATTTTTAGTCCCGATTTTATTACTTCGTTTTAATTACCAACCATTCCTTAGTTCATTAAGTCCGATAGTGAGCTTTAAGTCCTCTACTGAAAATGAGTATCAAACCAAGTGTTGTTTTAGGCATGAGAGAAGTGTCGTGCCGCCAAAGGGATTAAACCATTAAGCACAATACCTCAATCTCATACTTAAACAAACAAGTAGTTTGAAACAACTTTCAAAGCAAAGAAAAATCCAAGAAATGAGTGAGCTTACAGAGGTGATTAGATATGAATACAAGTATGGAAAGCTTGAAATAAACATTATCAACTCAAATAGGTTGGTGGCTAAGGCCTAAACTACCAAGCCTTTGAGAACCATTACACTACAAGCATGCTATACAAAGATCAAATGCAATGAACAACTAAAAACAGTCCTAAAACAGTGCGCAAAAAGTCCAAAGAAGTGCTGGAATTAAGCTAACAATAGCTAAAACATGGAGCAAGTTAAGTTAGTAAACAAGCCAAAGGAGGGGTGGCTAACCCCTTCTTTTTTAGGACCTCAAAACATGATTTTTAGCCTCTGAAAAACTCTGAAATTTAGTGGTAAAAATCTAAAAAAAATTTTGAGAAAAGAATGGGAAACACAAGGGTAAAAGCTCAAGATACAAAGTTCAAAGAAGGGTGGTTAACCCCCCTTCCCCCCCACCTTTGGTAGCTTTAAACCACAAGTTTCATCCCATAAAAACAATAGAAATATAGTTCAAAAACAGCAAGAAAATATAGCAGAGAAGTAGTGTAAGGATGCTCAAAATTATACCTCTTGAAGGAAGGTTCCTCTTTGTTTCACAAACCCACAAGTTCTCACTCTCAAGGGTTGAAAATTTAGATCAAGAACCTCAAGAAGAAGAGCTAAATATTTGGTTTAGGAAGTGTTTGGGTAAGGTGTGTGTGTTGCAAGATAGAGATAGAGAGAGAATTTCAAGTTTTGGCCCTTTTGGAATTTTTTGTAACCTAAAAACAAGAGGAGAGATCAAGTATATATAGAAAAACAGCCTCTTAGGTCAAAAATATATATATAGGAACAGCTGGAGCTTTTGGGGGACAGGTGGCAACAAATATTTAGGTTTTACACAAGTGGTCGGCTGGCCAGAAGTAGTGGCCGGCCGGCCACAAAAAACTGCTTCTAGGCCCGACTTCAAATGGGCATATCTCCTTCATCCGGACTTGGTTTTAGGTGAATTTTGAGTCTAAATTGAAGCTCTAGAAGTCTACTTTCCAATGGTGGAAACCTCACATCTAAATTATAAGTGTGAAAAGAGATATTACTATTTTAGTGAAGTTTGATCATTTATATCTTAATCGAATTGATATCTAACTTCAAACGACCATATCTCCCTCATCCGGACTCGGCTTTAGGAGATTCTTGAGTATAAATTGAAGCCTCGAAATTCCACTTTCCAATGGTGGTGGCATCACAACTAAAGTCTAAGTGTCGAAAGAGATAATCCTGATTTAGTGAAGGTTGCCCAGTTCTCTCTTAACAGTTTCATGCTCAACCATTTCCCCAACTAGTTTTCTTCCATCCCCTCCTATTTTCTTCAACTCCAAACCTATAAATAAGAAGTTTAAAAAATATTTTTCAAAGAGTTCACCTCCCTTTCACTAATTTCCACTTTGTCCTAACTCGATTTACCAAAAAATGTAACTTTTTGAACAAACTACGAGCCTCGGAACATCGTATAAACATTTGGAAAAATATTTTGAAAAAAATAGGGTTTTAAGGTCTAAGATAGTCTTGGTCTAAAATAGTTTTGGTCAAAAATGGGGTGTAAGGTTAGGATTTAAAAGCTCTTCTTGCTGAAAAAATCAAACATTTGTACACCATAACTTTCATCATTGAGTGATCAACCTGAGGCGCCCAAGTCTTAAGGGCGGTCAAAAATAAAGTGACTATAGTTACCCCTCTTTGACAGAGCTCGAAGTGATGAAATGACGTGAGTGAATGTCAAAGCCCAAAGACAACCCATTTTTGACAAAGCCGTAAGACTTGGGCAAACAAACAAAATGCAGATGTAGTTGGTTGAACCCGAGGGTTGCCTACGTATCCCATTGCAAGGAATTAAACCAATGTAGTTCAGGGGCAAGATGCAAATGATACACAATTGTAACGAAATCATGCAAATGATATACAATATTACGAAATCATCAAACCATAAGTAGTGCAAAACACATGAATACCATAAAGAAATGGAGATGTAAATCAAACTACGTTTTATATAAAAAAGAAGTGAGCACAGCCAAACGACGTCTAACACAGACTAAATGCCTACATCCTCAATACTGGTCTCAGTGCAGCATAGATACTTACACATAACATAACCATGTTTCAACGTGAAAGGGGTGCGAGCACATGCAAAACTATGTTTTTCATAGAAAGAGAAAGAGTACAAGTAATTGGGTGGTATGATATAAGTGAGGAATGATCTGTTGGGGAAAGATAATGATCCTAAATGCTAAATGTAACAAGACAAAGTATGATGCCATGGATGCAATGAATAAAAGGCACAGGCTAAACCACATCTTACCTAGAAAAGGTATGGGCACAAAACAGACCATGTCTGTGTTGACACCCTCAATACTGGCCTCAACGCAACATGAGTACTTACACATGACAGAACCATGTTTTAACGAGAGAAAGGTATGAGCACATGCCAGACAGCTTAACATGGAAAGGATGCAGACAATAAAATGGATAATGATGTAATGAATACATGCAATAAATTCTATATGCAATGTAATAGAAGTACTAGATAATAAAGGATATGATGTAACAGCTAGGAAGCGGCGCTTTTAGAATGTACCTTATAGGAGCAATCGACGATGACTCACATTATGCTTCTATAGATCTTTCCTCTTCTTCTTGGTTTCAAGACTTCTTCCTGCATCTTGCGCTTCCAAACCAAGGGTACTACTTTTCTCCCTGACTATGTTTGCAACTTTCCCTATTCTCCAATAGCGTGACAGACTAGGTTGGTTCAGTATCCAGAATTGAGACGCATACGAGCTACCTCAACTTATGGGGCTACCATACAGATGTCAAGCTGAGGATACAGCCCTAGGTATTTAAACTAGACTTTAGTCTCGGAAATCCAAAACCTTTGCATTCTAGGCCTCAGCCATTTGAATTCTAGTTTTCACCATCTCAATTGATCTCCTAGGAACTCACCGCAAACACAGTCAAGTGGCTATACCAGACCGCCTAAAGCCGTTCGGGCACGACAAACACCAAAGGAATTGCGCCTTTAGAGGATTGAAGGTCTCCTAGACCCAATGAGTGCACAAGACAGTGCGGGTGAGGGTGAATGCACAAAGATAGTGCGAACTCAAGGTGCACAAAATAGTGCGATGTAAGTGCACAAGACAGTGCGATACAAGGTGCACAAGATAGTGTGATGTGAGATGAAATGCACAAGACAGTGCGATGTAAGTTGCAATATAAGATGAATGCACAAAACAATGCTATATGGGTGCACAAAATAGTGTGATACGGGTTAAATGCACAAAACAGTGCGATACAGTTTGAGTGGTATGTAAAGGAAAATGAGCAGTACATAGAGTAGTGCATCATGTACCTTATGAAATAAGTGTAGGGCAACTTGCCACAGCTCATTGAAATGTAACACAAAGAGAGGCAACTTGACAAAACTCTGTTAAATGCAGAACAAAGTCAAGAGTAAGAATAACCAAACACGCAGTTCAAATCAACCAGAGTCTACGAGCATGCACGCATAAAGAACATGTATTAATCAGAGGGAAGATGGCAATCCCAAGAAAGTTTTGAAAATGGTCGGAGACAACTTTCAAAAGCCAAATCATATCAGAATCATCATGGGGGTGAACCTACCCTAATCCAGGGAAAGGTGCCCAACAAAAGGCTTTGAGCGGACTAAGGGAAATGTTGGGTTCATGCCCCTTGTTCAATTGATGACCTGATCAGATGTACTGAAAATTGCCCCTAGTGTCGAATCATTGGCCACCGGTTGGGTTCATGCCCCTTGTTCGATGGATGGCTCAATCAGATGCACTGAAAATTGCCCGTAGTGTCCAGTCATTGGCCATTGGTTGGGTTCATGCCCCTTGTTCGATGGATGGCTCAATTAGATACACTGAAAATTGCCCCTAGTGTCCAGTCATTGGCCATTGGTTGGGTTCATGCCCCTTGTTAGATGGATGGCCTGATCAGATGGCCTGATCAGATGTACTGAAAATTGCCCCTGGTGTCCAATCACTGGCCATTATTTTCAACATTATGCAGGCACATGTGATGAGGATCATCAGATCCTGGAACAGTTGCCAACCAATCAGACTCATGCTTCTCTTTTGACATATTGAGAACTTACTCCATTCCCCTCCAAAGTAATGACAGATTTCTCATATACACTTTGTAATGATCATGAACGCGATGCCCCTTGTATGGGCACTCTCAGCTCGTTATGAATTCCACACATGGACTTGCTTTCGAGTTTGGAGCGAACATTTGTGTATGGAATTTTGGCGATGTTACTCTGTTGAATTTTGAGTGATAGACATGCTATGGTGACTCGATGAAGAGTGCTTTTGAGTGACAGACACATTATGATGACTCGATGAAGAGCGCAGACTGAGACAAAAACCAGGCACGACACAACAAAACTCACAACTGACCCAAAAGCAGAAATGGCTCAAGGTAACTGATCATTCATAGTGCCCCTAGTATTACCCATGTTCCCTTTAGAAATCAATTTTGCAAAACTCGAGTTTCGATTCCTTTTTTGCTCAAGATAAAGATTCCATTGATAAGTTCAAGTATTGAAAATTTCCCCAATTATTAATTCAAGTTAGTTCTTTCTTACCCAGCGCAACTATATGATATGCACAGTAGTCGGTGTAGCTCATGGATCAATGTGAAGCTGACGACGTGAATTGGGCAAGGTGATTGGGTTAAGATAGATGAGATAGATATGGTTGAGATCGAACTTCAGGATGAAGTTGCCTACGTAACCCAAAAATGGGAATCAGGTCAACGTAGTTCATGGCTGAGGTTCACTCAAGTGTTGACACTCTCCTTTTGCGCTTTAACTTTTGCCAAACTCACCCCTTCGAGGTTTTCAACATTGTGAGCTATATTTTTTGATTTCTCATTTTTCATGCTCTAACTTTTGCCTAGGTCTCCCTTTCGGATTTTCGGCCTAGCGAGCCTCTCAAGGATCGCATTACAACACTTGTGGTGAATTTGATCAATAGTTGTCCTTGCCCAAACAATGGAGTTGGCTTCGCCATGATTTGAGCTTGGTTCTCCATTCTCTTATGCATGCCTTCTTCCTTTCTTTTCGCTCTATTTTCATAATTGGTTCTTCTCGCAATGTGGTACATTCTTACATTGGCTTTCCCGAATTTAGATAGAAGTTCCCTTCCTCACAGTTGATTGGATTTCATTCCAATGGATGCCCCTGGCTTGATGATTGACTTCTTTCTTTTTCTTTCTTTTCTTTTTTTCTTTTTTTCCTTTTTTTTTCCTTTCTTCTTTTTTTTCTTTTTTTCCTTTTTTTTTCCTTTTTTTTTTCTTCTTTTTCTTCTTTTTTTTAGGTTTCTTTTATCCTTTTCCCTTTGAAATAATGAAAACACCTGGAGAGAAATTCTATGTTTTGTGAGGTCTGAAAGCTGCCTTGTACTTGCAGGTCTGAAAGCCGCCTTGTGCTTGCCAAAATGATCGCCTAACGGCAAAGAGAATCCCCAGGACAATGAAAAATACCACGCACAATTCTAAACCTATATTTGCAAATTTTGCAAAAAAAAGAACTTAAAATTTTTGAAATCATAAATGACTTTGCGCCGATAAATCAGAATCCACTCAAACCATTCAAGGGATCATTCTCAATACTTGAGCTTATTAACAGAATCTCATTCAAAAAAAAAAAAAAATCAAAAACAAATTTAAAGCCTTTTTCTATTTGCAAAAGGTCACACATGCATCACTATAGGCACAATAAAATGATCAGAAACGTGACTCCTACTTTCTTATAAAGATGAAGACCTGAGGGTACACGAGAGCGACTCAAAGAAAAAGACTCAACTGATGCAACAACGCAAGAAAAGACAAAGAAAATAACACTCACAACACAACTATTTACAGGACATAACTCAAAACAAAATAAACATTTCTGAGACAAGGGGGTTTGCTCAAATTGGAACAATTCAACTCACGTTTGTTTGTGAAAATAGTTTGAATTTGCCACCTCAAGTGGGCTTAAAGTTTGCGGATTTGCCACTAAACATAGTGGGCTTAAAACAGATTTGCCACTCAACAAAGTGGGCTTAAAATGCACATTAGTTGAATGGTTCCAATTCAAACAACAAGCCCTCATCCACAAGCATTCAAGCAGTTTAGCAAATAAGCACACATGGCAAGCATGGTAGCCATGGCAATCACTCACACTCATACAAGTATGTTAAAACATTAAAAGTCACCTAGTGCTCCAAGCTAAGAAGATATGAGTTGGAAAAATATGCATCATTCCTAACTATACAAGATGTCTAATGCAACACATGCAAAAATGCAATTAATAGGCTCGGCTACTAATATGGCATATGATTCAATTAAAGACATGCGGTTAAACACTCATTCAAAGAATTATTGAAATAACAATGCAGTTTGAATGATGCGCCGAGCCTCGATGCATGCAATACAAATGAATGAATGCAAGCATAAGGTATGCTAATTGAAATGTTTCCCTAATCTAACCATCAAAAGCGGATAAATAAAAAAAAGAAAGATGTGGGGTTGGAAGATATGCACATTATTACATTTTGCTCTCACAAAGGAGAGTCTGAATAAATAACTAAGCTAACTACTCTAAGCTAATTAGACTAATTATTACAAACCAAATGAATAAAAAGCTAAACTAATTAACTAATTATTATAACACTTTTAACTAACTAGCAAGCTAACTAATTAATTTAGAACGCAAATGCGAGTAAACTAAGCAATTAACATTCCTAACCATGCCGCCACTACTCCGCCTCGGGAAGTGGATGATGCACATGCTCGATTTTCGCCTGAAAAGACCTCAATTTTGTTCTCGAAAGCCTCTAGTTGCAGAGTTGAACATTTCCAGAACCTTTTTGCTCCACCTTACAAACATTCTACTGAGGTTTACATCAGTGGCCAGCTGGCCATGGATGAATACAGCTGGCCAAAAAGGTGGTCTGCCAGCCATGGATGGTGGCTTGCCGGCCACTGATGTACTGGATCACCATGCTGCAATAGAGTACAAACATAGCAAAAAGAGGGTTTTTCCAAGAATTGTCTGCACAATTCATCCCTTCTTTTCATGGACAAATCCAAGGAGTTGTGAACTTAAACCACAAACCACCAATCTAAGCAATTTCATTGCATGATGGCTTGTGCGTCAAGGTGTGCAAGCTCAATGAATGCAAAACAAAACACTCAAGAACCATCACCCTGTCATGCACGATCAAGGGCAATGGAAACCTAGGAAACCTGAGACATTTCATCACTTTGAGTATGAAATGTCCCAATTTTCCTTGTGTTCAATTAACGTCCGATTGAACCCACAACACACAAGTTATTATCTTGCTCAATTTTAGTCCCAAGTTGTTAGTTACTCATTTTAACTTACCAACCATTACTTAGTCAATTAAATCCAAATGGTGAGTTAGAGTCCTCTAATGTAAAGAAGGCTCAAAACACAAGTTGCTTTAGGTATGAAAGAAGTCTCATACTGTTGGTAATGAACCCCTTAAGGGATTAAAACATTAAGTATGAAACCTCAATTCCACACTTAGGCAAACAAATGACTTGAACAACTTTCAAAGCAAAATGAAAAGCTAAGAAAGGAGGGATGTTGCAGAATGAAGTGCAAAATAACACCAAAACATGCAATCAACTCAAACAAGAGGTGCCTAATGGCCTAAAACACCAAACTTGTGAGGACTACTACACTACAACCATGCAAAACAAGAACCAACTGACCCAAATAGCCCAAAACAGAGCTAAAATAGTCTAAAACAGAGGTAAAAACATGATAGAACAAAGCTACAAAAAGCTAAAAAAACATGCTAACACATGGAGTTAACTACGCTAGCAAAGAAGACACAAGAAAGGGAGGCTAACCCCTCCAATTTTGGACTTCAAAACAAGTTTTGTGCCACTGAAAATGCTCTAAAATTCAGTGGTTAAAGGCCTAAAAAAAGATGATTTGAAAATGGGAAACAAAGGGGCAAATGCCTTAAGAGCAAAGAATAAAGAAAGGTGAGACACCCCCCTAACCTTAAATGGCTTAAAACACCAATTTCAGCCCATGAAAATAGAGTTTTTTTACAGCTCAAAAGTAGCCCAACAAACAGTGGGAAAAGAGGGAGAAACAAGTATACTAAAACAAATTACAAGACAAGTGTTATACCTCTTGAAGCCAAACACCACTTTAGGCACAAATACAAGCCAAAACCACCTTCAAGAGCTCAATCAAGACCTCAAGGGACCTCAGCTCAAAGGTGATCAAGTTTGGTTAAGGAAGTGGAGGCAAAAGTGTAGTGTATGTAGGCTAATTTGCACAAACTTGCAAGAGCGAGAGAATTGTAGAGAGAGAGAGACTCCCAAGATTTTCTAACCTTGAAATATGAGAGATAGATCATCTACATATAGAAAAATGTGAGCTTTGGTTGAAAATATCATCAAATGGACAGCTGGAACTTTGTGCAAACAGCTGGAGGTAAATATCTGCAAAAAAAAAAAAAAGAACTGATTTTTTTACACCAGTGGCCGGCAAACTTCATCCATGGCTGGAAAACTTCACCCATGGCCGGCATGGGGCTGGAAAAATCCACCTAAGGCTGGCATGGGGCCGGCAAGCCATATCAGTGGTTGGCCACAAAAATCTATTTTTCGAGCCCGACTTCAAATGGGCATATCTCCTTCATCTGAACTCCTTTGTAGGTCAATCTTGAGTCTAAATTGAAGCCCCAGAAGTCTAATTTCCAATGGTGGCAGACTCAAATCTAAATTCTAAGTGTTCAAAGAGATATGCCTATTTTAGTGAAGGTTGCTCATTTTTGGCTTAATCAGATTGATGCCTAACTTGAAACAACCATATCTCCCTCATCCGGAATCGGCTTTAGGAGATTCTTGGGTCCTAAATGAAGCCCCGGAAGTCCACTTTCCAATGGTTATGGCCTCATAACTAAAGTCCAAGTATACAAAAGGATAGGCCTGATTTAGTGAGGCTGGCTGGTTTTCTCTTAACGGTTTCAAGCCCAACTTCTTCCCCAATTAGTTTTCTTCCCTCCACTCTTATTTTCTTCAAGTACAAACCTCTAAATAAGAAGTTTTAAAAGATTTTTTCAAAGAATTCACCTCTCTTTCATTTATCTCCACTTTATCCTTGCTTGGTTTACCGACAAGTTCAATTTTCACCAAAATGTGAGCCTCGGAACATCGTAGAAACATTTTCAAAGAGAGGGTTTTGTGGTCTAAAATAATTTTGGTCCAAAATGGGGTATAAGGTTGGGATTTAGAGCTTTTCTTGCTAAAGAACTCAAACATTTGTATAGCACAACTTTCATCATTGAGTGATCAATCGGTGGCACCCAAGTCTTAAGGGCGGTCAAAAATAGGGTGTCTACACTCACACATCTGACTTGGCCCAAAAAGATTAGGATGGGTGGGCCAAGCCTGAACCCCACACTCAATCCATTCCAACATGCCCAAGCCCAAGCCCAAGTCCCAAGGTCCAAGGTCTAAGATCCACGACTCGTGGACCACAGACCACGGACTCGGACTAGGCTCGGTTTGGTCCGGGCAGGCAAGCCCCACGCGCAAGCTTGCATGGCAATTTTTGCAAAACCAACTTGGACCATAGTCTTGGCCCAAGTCTATCCTTGAAGCATTCATAACTCCCTTCCTTCAGAAAATTTGGATGTCCCAAAGGGCTCACATCCTAATGCAAAAAATGGGTTTTAAATACCCATCAATGCTTTCATCTACAATCAATGTGGGATATAAGGTTATACACCTTTCCCAACACCTCTTTTATGAGTCCAACTTAATGAGTCAATTTCTCATTCAAACCTTAATGGTTTTTGGTCATTCTTTTTGTGGTGTAAACATTTCATTACAAAGAATCTAAACCAACTTAAATCCACCTCAATTGAGGGCTGGCACCCACTTTAATATTGCATTAAAGTCATCAAAAACTATTAGTTTTCCAACAATCCCCCACATGAATAAAAATTGACCGAATAATAACAAACGGACAATGCTTAACAACAAAGACTCGAAGAGAGTGCAATGGAATAACCCCGCCATCAGAAAGGGTAGCTTTTGGCTTTGAACCCCTCATCGTGAAGTCTATCGGATTTACTAGTTGTCTAGTGAACACGAAGTCTTGAACTGTTCTGCCATTTACGTAACCCAAGATAACAAACCTCACACAAGAATTACTCCAACCATCGTTTTGTTCTCACTGTTGTGTCTGGTTTGGCCCTGGAACAGTAGCCCGGTTCAGTGAGTGGTTTAAAGAATTAGGCCCTGTCAATTCTTATAGAAACGGCCCCACTTCACACTCACATAGCTAACTCTACTTGAGTATCCTGCTATACTCAGCTCAACAGCTCAACACACTTGAGTCATTAAAAGCTCAGCTTAACCTTTACACATGCAGGTATCACTGATAAAAGAAATGGCTGGAGTTTTAACCTCCTCAGTGACATACCACCGTTACACGCAATTAGGTTGTCCCATTGAACCTAGATATTGAGATCTCCAGTCAACTAGGTTGGGTTTCCATTCCAGTAACAGCTTACATTGAAGGCCTTAACCCCGTTCTTTCTGACGACTTCTCTACTAACACTCGATTTAACCTTTTGGTTAGTGGATCCATAATGTTGTCCTTAGACTTTACATAGTCTAAAGTGACAACTTCATTTGAGAGTAGTTGTCGTATGGAATTATGTCTACGACGAATATGTCTAAATTTTCCATTATATATCTTACTCTGTGCCAGTCCAATAGCCGATTGGCTATCACAATGGATACAGATGGCTGGCACAGGTTTCGACCAATGTGGAATATCCTCAACGAAATGGCAAAGCCATTCAGCTTCTTTAGTTTCTTTATCCAAAGCAATAAACTCATAAATAATATTTTTGATTTTTATTCAAAAATAATGGGCTCAGTTCCGGGAGTACCGGTTAACTTTTATGTGTGGTACAATTCTGATAGCAATTTTTAATTACTTATAAGTTTTGTAAACTTGGTTTGTTTTAACCTAGTTTATCCCCAAGAAAACTTAATTTTAAATTTGTTTCTTATGGACTAGGAGTCAACATGCTGTTGAAAGTTTTGTCTAAGGTTAACTGGGTTATAAGTGGGACCGATGTGACCCCTGCAGTCTTCCTGGAAACTTTCCTGACCATGTTCGATTCTAGGGTTAGTGGTGAATCAATTTTGAATTAAATTTCAGACTTTGAGATTTTCTAGTGTTAAATTTAGTTTCTAAAAAACATAATAGTGAAATTCTGTTGTGATTTTTCAGAAATGGCTTAAAGAGGTGACAACATAAAATGTTGTTCCACTTGACACCCTTAAGCCTTTCAAGGAAGATCTAGAGAGATCAAGTGTGATTAGAGGAAATCATAAGATTGCATGATAATATCTCTGAATAAATGAGAGGCAATTTGTATGTTATCCTTGTGTCAATTATAGCATGTATTATTGCTATGTGACTTTGTTTGAAAGCAAAGATGAGACAACCCGTTAGGGTGGGTGAGTATATTTTTGAATTTTTTAAATTCCAAAGATATGCTTATACTGGTGGCTCCTAGTGAGTACAAGATCACTGATCACAGAGATAGAAAACTGGTGGTTCCTAGGGGGTGTTAGACCACTGGCTACACAGTTATGAGATTGTGGTTCATAGTAGTGAACAAATTACTGATCACATGTCAAGACATGATGGTTCCAAGTAGTGGAGAGGCTACTGATCATATGTCAAGACATGATGATTCCTAGTAATGTAAAAGTCTATTGATCCTATGTCAGGACATTGTGATTCCTAGTACTAAACTGACTACTGATCATAGGTCAAAACATTTTGATTCCTAGTAGTAAAAAGTCTACCGACCACATGCTAAGAAATTAGTGATTCCTAGTGATAAGACTACTGCCATGTTATGAAGTTCTGAATAATAGACTATTAAACACTGGATTTGTGTTTCCTAATAGTAAGACTATTGGCTTCAGAGCGACATGTTGAGCCAAACTTGTTTTGGTGCCCAGAATTCGAGAAAGAGAATTCAAGAAAGACCTAATTCGGTTAATGACGGTCTGGGAATATGTTTTTTGTGATATGATTTTGAGAGTTTCATAATCATTGTGACACATGGAATTGTCCTGGAGCCTTCGTATAAATTCTACAAATGTGGGGGGGGGGGTCATGCAAAAGGTGGCAAATGTGGGGGTGTCATGCAAAAGATGGCAATACCTAAACCCAAGATGGTTAGGATAAGCCTTAAAATCGGTTGACTTTGTATTCAACGGTTATGTACAATATAGTAGTGCATATCGGTTTTCTTGTGGACGACTCTGATATTCAGATTTACACAAGATTGCAATCACGGAATTGAGGAAGCAATTTTCATGAGGAAAGAGATAAGCCTAGAAGATGTAAATAGGCTAGGACTTTAAAGTTCTTTTGTCTAAATTTCTTAAACCTATAAGGTGTCTAGTGAGGCTAAAAACTTCTACGAAGTTATGATTTCTCTACAAAGAAATTATTAATTTAGCTTTATCTGGCATAGATAGTAAGCCTTGGGATGCAAGTGGATGAAAGCCGATGAGATAGGCTTGTTATCAAAGAATACCGGCAAAGAGAATGCATGGATTACTTTGATACGTGATCACTAGTTATGGTGAGTGTGATTGCGATTGTGCAAAGTCTAGAGATACATCAAGATGGATGTTCAGATAGTTTTAGTATATGAAGATTTAGTTGAATAAATTTTTATGGAACAACCTAAAGGGTTTGTTGGTTCCAGGACGAAAGATTGAAAGCTTGAGAATCATTTTATGATTTGAAATAAGTACCGAAATAATGGCATGAGAAATTTGACTGCATTATGTTGTCAAGTGGGTATTGAGAAATGTGTTTATGTCAAAAACATTGACAATAATATATGTCGTATTGTGTCTGTGTGTAGGTGACTGTAGCTTGACTTTTCGTACCCTCTTTTGGAAGACGAATAAACTCTACAGTATCAGACTCCTACGGTTCTGAATCTGATCTCACAAGTGCAATGTGAAATAGATAAACACCAAAGAGTAAAAATCCAACAAATCTTTTAGAAAATCGATTTGAAACAAAAATGCCAAAAAATGGACTGGTTTGCTAGATACAGAGTCGCTACCTAAATATTTTTGGGAAATTTAGGAAACTCATGACTCATGCCAAAGGCCACGTGTTCGTCATCCCCAAGATTGTCTTGGCTTGGGAACTTGGGTACAAGAGGGGAAATCATGAATTGAGCACTCCTGCTCGCCCAATACAGAGTCGCCACCTAAATATTTTTGGGGAATTTAGGAAACCCATGACTTATGCCAAAGGCCACATGTTCGTCATCCCCAAGATTGTCTCGGCTCGGGAACTTGGGTACAAGAGGGGAAGGTTGTGAATTGAGCACCCCTGCTCGCCCAATCAAAGATCGGCCTCTACTAATAATGATATGAATTTTATTTACATGATATGCTCTTGTTCCGATTATTGACTAACTTACTATGTGATGCGCACACACACAAGTATAGACTAATTTGCAAGAATTGAAATATTTGGTTCATGTTTGTTTTTGAAAATTGTGTCGAATATGTACCACTTGAAAAAGTGATCGTATGTAAACATTACTCAAATTATTCCAATCCAAGCAATTAGCCTTCATCCACAGGCATTCAAATAGTTTATCATCTAAGCACTTAGCCTCATGATGAACATGCTTTGATATGGTAACAACCACATTCATGCAATATGCTAAAGCAAATAAAAGCTCACCTAGTACTCCAAGCCAAAAAAGATAAAGGAGTTAGAACAATGCATGATCCTAACTTATGCAATATGACTAATGCAACACATGCGATATGCAATTACTAAGCTCGGCTACTAATATAGCATATGAATCAATTAAATAGCATGCGGTCTAAGCACATATTCAAAGAATGTTTAACTAACAATACAAGTTAGAATAATGAACCGAGCCTTGGTGCATGCAATACAAGTGGATGCAACACATGGAGAATGCTAAACAAGACATGATGCCCTAATCTAACCATCATAAGCAGGTAAATAAAAGGGAGAAAGACGTGAGGTTAGAAGACATGCACGTTATTACAACATTTGCGCCCTCACGAAGGAGAGTCCGAATGAATAAACTAGCTAACTAATAAAAGCTAAGCTAATTAATTAACTATTACAAACCCAAATGAATAATTTAGCTAAACTACTTAACTAATTATTACAAACCGAATAAAATAATTAGTTAACTACTCTAGCTAATTAAATAATTTCAATACGAAACGAATTAGCTATTACAAAGCCACTACTTTAAGCACAACATTAATATTAACATCACTTCACTAATCCCGAGGATTGAGGGAGGGTTCATACATGAATGCGTTTATACCCGAAGAAGGCCACTATTCTGCTGCCAGATACCTTTGTTGCACAGTAGAACACTTATACTGTTTTCCACCCCAAGACCAATTATGTTTTGCTTCAAAAGTACACTACTGGATTTTGCACAGGCGGCTGGCAGGTTAGAAGTGATGGCCTACCGTCCACAAATGGTGGCCTGCTAGCCACAAAAAGTGGCCTGCCGACCACTGTTGCCAGGTTCTTTCTACTGCAACAGAGAGCAAACAAAGTAAGAGCAGGGTATTCTCAAGGGTTGTTTGCACAACTCACCCCTCCTTATCATCAAACAGCAGCTCAAAGGAGTGACAAAATTTGATTCACAAACCATCAGTGGATGCAATTTCATTACATGATGGCTTATGAACCAAAAGTGTGCAAGTTCAATGAATGTAACAAAACAAGACTCTCAAAACCACCTCCCTATCATGAATGATCAAGGGAAGTAGTTGACAATAAATCTTGAGCCGTTTGCATCATTCATGAGTATGGCATAACTCAAGACTCAAGGGTTCAATTAACGTCCGGTTGAACCCAAACCAAATTATTATCTTGACTTTTTTTATTACTTCATTTTAGTTTCCTTTCAATTCTTTAACCAACTAAGTCCAAAAGTGAGTTTAAGTTCTCTAAAGAAGAGAAGTGTCAAACCAAGGGTTGGCTTAAGGCATGAGAGAGATGTCATGTTGCTGATAATGAACCCCTAAAAGGGATTAAACCATTAAGCATGACAATCTCAATCTCAAGCTTAAAAGAATAATAGGTTTGAAAGAACTCTCAAAGCAAAGCAAAAGCCAAAAAAGGAGGGAGGTTGTAGAGGTGATTAAAGGTCTAAACTACCAAACCTATGAGGACAATTGCACTGCAAGCATGCAATATAAGGCTTAAATGCAATGAACACTTACAAAAAGTCCTAAAACAATGCTAAATAAGTCCTAAAACATGTTGGAATTAAGACAAAAATAACTAGAACAATAAGCTAAAACAAAAAAACATGCTATGTTAGTAAGCAAGACACAAGGAGGTGAGGCTAACCCCTCTAATTTTGGACATCAAAACAACACTTTAGCCATTGAAATAACTCTAAAAATCAATGTGGACACCCCATTTTTGACCGTCCTCAAGACTTGGATATGCTTGCAGGTACATCCAGTGACAAGTTCAATTGCTCGTCGAGTACTCGAATTTTGCGGCTGAATGTCACAGGTTTGAGCTTTCCAAACCCTGTATCCTTTCTACCCCTTTTTTGGACCATGTGTTGGTCCTTTCAGCATGCTTACCATGGTGCACTGCTGGCCACTTTTTGGCACTGTCGGCCATGTATTTTGCCATGCCGACTATTGATGAAGCCTACTGGCCATCAATGAGGCACTACCGGCCACCACTGATGTCCGGCATAACACCTTGTCTCAGTAGATTTCACACCAGATCTTTTGAGCCAACTGGTTTTCACTAAGCCCTCCTCCATACACGTGTATGGAGGGATGAAGCCCATTTCAAGCTTGTTTAACAAGCTTTGCATTGCATGCCTCTATATAAGGGGAGGCTCCTCCCCCTTTGCAGAGGTTCAGCAATTTTAGAGACAATATATCTCTCTATAGATTTCTTACTCTCTCTCTCTATATTGTGTTAGTTTGTGCCTCAATGTGTAATTTCTCTTCACTTTTGCACTCCAACACCTAGTAAAGCACCATCACTTTGTTGCTGAGATTCTTGAGAGGTTTGTTTGGACTCAAAAAGCTGGTTTTAGTTAAGACTTGTGGTCCTTTTGCTACTGTGCTTCAAGGGTGAGCCTATTCCCTTTTAAAGCTTGTTTTTATACATTGGTTTGGTCATCCTTCCATATTGTTTTAGGCCTTGCTTTCAACTACAAAAAGCTCTGATTTTAAGTGCTTAAGATGGTTGTTTGAGGCCTCTTTGGTATTAAGGGTGTTCTACCCTCTTGTGTGCCTCATTTGCTTAGGCTTAGAGTCATCTCTTAAAGCCTTTGAGTTTATCTTTGTTTGACCTTTTAGCCACTAAAATCCAGTGGATTTTCAGTGGTAGAAATGTGGTTTTGAGGCCTCAAATGAGAGGGGGTGGTCCCCTCTCTTCTTGTCTTGTTCGTTTGTGTTATTGGCCTATCAAATGAGCATGTATTTCTATCCTCTTGAGGCTTAGTGTGAGCATGTTTTTGTGAGTTTTTAGGTTTGATATAACTATGTTCATGGCTAGTTTGGTCACCTCATGTATGCTTTTTACACTTGTAGTGTAAATTTGCCATTTAGCCTTGTGTGTTCAATGCCATGATCCATTATGCTAGCCTATTTTGATTCTATCTCAGCATGTTTTTGGTGTTATTTTGGCATGATACAACTCTTTTTTTGGTTGGTTAGAGCATCCCTCATTTGCTTCTTACATTTGTAGTGTAAACCTTGCTCACTAGCCTAGTATTCTTGGTGTTTTGGCCCATTATTCTAGCATGTTTTGGCTCTACTCCAGCAAGTTTTTACTCATGTTTTAACATTCTTTAGCTCTATTTTGAGGCTTCTTGGTTGTATGATGCTTGTTACGCATGCTTGTAGTGCAATAGCTTTGATTAGCTTTGAGTTTTGAGGTATCTTGCATGCTTGACTTGAGATATTTGCATGTTTTGGCATCATTTGGAATGATATTTCAGAGCATATAGGGTTGTTACACCTCCATATTTTTCACTCTTTAAGTGCTCTTGAGAGTTGTACCTTTATGCCTTGTTTGTGAGTCATTGCATGAGCACCATTTTCTTGCCTTTCAAGCCATCATCTCAGTTCATTTTGGCTATTGTTTTGGCCTGCATAAGGTCTGTTTGGGGCTAGTTTGGATGTTTGAGCATTGTGATGCATGCTTATAGTGTTATCCTCTTCACTAGCCTTGGTGTTCTTGGCCCCTTAACATATTGTGCATGAGTTTTTGCATGATAGAGTCTTGCATGCCATCTTAACATGTCAAGATTAGCATAAGAGTTTTGCATGTCATGTTGTTTGTGTGCATTGCATTGTGTTCAACCCGGTGTTGTGTTTGAACACAAGGTGGATTAGCTCATTTCATACTTAAAGTGATGAAATGAGCCAATCTCTCTTGGTCTCCATTGCCTTTGATTTCTCATGATAAGGAGATGGTCTTGGTGTCTTGTTTGTCATGCATTTATTGAATTTGCACATGTTGGATCTTTGGCCATCATGCATCGAGATGCATGATTGATGGTCTTAGATCCAAGGATGCCCCCCTCCATTGATGTTTTGAAGTGATATGGAGTGGCATAGTGCGGACATACCCTTGGGAGACCCTCTATTTTCTCTATTTTGTGCTCTGATGCAGCTTGGTGTCACAGCACACCAATGGCCGGCACCCTCTTATTGTTGGTCGGCAGCTCTCCATTTTTGGCCGGCAGTGTGCACTCTTGGTCGGCAGGGGGGTTGGCATTAGCTCCTCATGGCTGGCAGGCCACTGGTGCATTCCCCAACATTGATTTGGTAAGGTTCAGCAGTAAGTTCTCAAGGACACCCTGCAAACAGAGCCTCAAGAGAGCAACCGGAGGGCTTTCCAGGACGGGAATCGAGCATGCATCTTCAACTTCTTCAAGGCAGAGCTAAGGCAGCCTAGTTCACATACTTTAATGCTTAGCATGAATCTGTAATCTGGCAAAGCAGTCTAATTTGGCATTATCTGATTCAAAATCTGATTTTCCAAAATGATTTGCCGGATTGGACTCTTTGGTGATTTATCAGTCTTACATTGCACTTTGTGAGATTAGATTCAGAACCGTGACAGGAGTCCGAACTGTAGTAGTAAGAACTACAATTCGCGCCCTCTCCGAAAGGGAGGCGCGCGGAGCAAGTTCGGGCGGTCTACAGTTTCTGGCGACTCTGCTGGGGATTTAGAGAAGTTAACTCGAACACTTTGTTCTTTTGTCTACACTTATGTGTTTCTTTGCATTACATTTGCATTGGTACGCTTAAGTCACAGTGTTTGCCATCTGCTATTCCTGAACAGTTTGCCGGAGGCTGCGTGCCATAAGGCTGACCAGTTACGGGCTCTGCCACGATGGGAACACAAACCTCAGTTTTTACTGAGGCACCCTTTTTGACCATTCGACCTAGTGCATATCGGAATCCGTAGAGACCATTCCAAATTAGGACATGTTGCTTACCCGATTGTAGATTGTTTGAAATCGCTGCATGTGTAGTGAAACCCTAGCTCCTGACAAGATAGGATAGTGGAAGCCTACCCCTACATAGGGGTGTTTTGGCTCTTATTTGCTTGATATGTGCTGGCAAAGTGTGTCTCTACAGGTTGTATGTATCAGTTTGCAAGTTTGGGTATCAGGCCTGCGGGCATTAGTGTTTGGGGAAATCAGTTTACCTGAGGGTATCAGATTTGAGGCAGTGATTTGGGAGCAGCGATCAGTGTTGAGAACAGTGTGTTCAGCTTACAATACCAACTGTGTGTTGTGTTTATTTAAGCTGAAATGCTGTCTGTTTTTCTGGTTGTTGTTTCCTTATTTTTGTTTTATTTATCTTTTTGCAAGGTAGTTTAGCATCATTGTTTCCGACCAGGCAGATATTCCCTAAGCACTTTGGATCAGAGGTCGAAGACTTCATCGATCTGAGGATCTAGTTGACGGACAACCAGTGTTCCTTTCATTACCCCCGATTACTAGAGGGAGGTCAGTTAGGCATAGTTCACCAGTACAGCGGTTACCAGATTAGCAATCCTTATCCACCCCACCAGTGAGTAGTCGGGCCGAGTTTTCGTTTCTACCGCGAAGAGAGATACACCTGTCGTTCAGTTAGATGATGCGTCAGCTCCAAGAGTCCATGCAAGCCATGCAGCAGGATGCTACCTGCCAGGCAGAGTTTGCCACGCGTCAGGCAGAGGTTGTGGCTCAACAGACAGAGTTGATTGCCAGACTTCAGCAACAGTAGCCATCCCAACAAGCCGGAGCATCTTCTTCGTATCCACTCCCACCCCCACCTAGAGTTCCAACACTCGGGGATACTGCAAACATTCAGGAAGATACGGACGCTCCAACAGGACCAGTTCTGCCCCCAGTTCTACCGCAGATTTCAAAGATGTCGGCCTTCTCAACGGATACACCGTTTGAATCTGAGATGGACCCAACCGCTCTGAAGGTCAGTAAGCTTGAAAAGCTATTCAAAAGAGCTCAAGGTGTGAATTCCATTCCAGACATAGAGGATGGCTACACCGATTCGGTGGTGACTTTGCTAGACCAATTTAAGATGCCCCACATAGGTCGTTTTGATAGTTTGGGCGACCCTATGGTTCATCTGAGGCTGTTCTCGGATATTTTGCGCCCAATGGGCTTGACGAGACTCCAGAAACTATCATTCTTCGGCCGGACCCTGTCGGGTGTTGCCGTCATCTGGTACGCGAAATTGGAAGATTCTGTCAAGAGAAGCTTGGAGGAGATGGCTAAGGCCTTTGTAGCTCAATAGTCCTACAACACGCAAATTGAGGTCACAACTCGTGATCTCGAGATAACCAAGCAAGAGCCAAAAGAGGGCTTCTTTGACTTTGTAACCCGTTGGAGAGCCAAAGCTTCTATGATGACCACTAGGCCGGTCGAGAAGGATCAGATACGGATGGTTGTGCGCAACCTCCAACCCAAACTGATGCAAAAGATGATCGTCTTACCCCTCCCCACCTTTGCTGATTTACATGAGATTGGGGTACAGATTGAGGATGCCATGAAGCAAGGTCTGATTGACCACGAGAGAGAACAGCCCAAGCGGGCATTTACACGTAGTTCGAATGTAGGCACGAGTAGTGCTGCAACTACCAAAACTTCCGATGTGGGCATGGTCACCACCACCACATCAACAACAGCCACACCCTTTACCAGCACAACTAGTGCCACCCCTCAACCAGCAAAATGCCCACCCCGGGGCCAGAGGACTTTTACCTCGTTGTATATGCCTTTGTCCAAGGCCCTGGGGGTTTTAATCAGAAAGAAGCATCTGAAGCCCCTCAAACCACGCCCACTGCCAAGTAATCTCCTACCAACCCATAACCCAGCCAAATACTGTGCCTTTCACCAAAAGCATGGTCACGACACCGACCAGTGCTTCAGACTGCGTCATGAAATCCAGGATCTTATTGACAACAAGGTGATTGCACCTCCAGAGAAGCCGAATGTCACCACCAACCCACTCCCACCACATAACCAAGCTCCACCACCCAAACACATCAACCTGATCCAAACCGTGGCCATTCCATATGACCCAAGCATATACATCACACCCTCCCACCTACCCAAGCCTGAGGTGTTCATCCCGGACAGCACAGACTTGTGCATGTTGAGCACCTCCCAAACCGAACCTGAACCGGTCGTGGTGACTATCAAAGATAGAATTGGGTTGACTCTGCAGGAAGATGGGAATGATGATTCAGAGCCTGAGGGGTCCGGGAGTTTTGCTGAGGAAGTGTACAACCCGAGTGGTTATATCACATCAACAGATCAGGCTAAGCTGAGGGTAGAGTTATCGGTAGGGGCAAAGATCAGTGTGGTTCGGGAAGATGGACCAAGTCAGGGGTTAGATGACCTAGCAGAGCTGGAAGAGGATATTGCCAATCTGTAGTTCTTCAACGAGTAGGACTCAGGGGATGTGGACATCAACTAGTTCAACTTGGATGGATCAGTAGAGGCTACAGGGTGGCTCAGTGACGACCCAGATGTTGTTGAGGAGCCTCAGTTAGAATAGGGGCATTTAGAAATGGGAAGATCTACGGTGGCCGGAATGGCCAAGAATCAAGAAGCATTGCCGGAGAGCACCGGTGCAAAGAATTATGCTCGAGAACCGGGCAATTTATGTACAGTAGACACTGAACAAGAGGCTGCATTGAAGCGCCTTGAGCAAGAAAAGATCGAGGATCTTGAGAGGGCTAGGAAGGCCAAGGCCCCTACGGGGATGGAATGTGCTGTGAGCACCAAAACAGTTGCAACGGAGCTGGACAGCTGTCTGTCGGTTGTCGACGGGATGTGGTGGGAAGACGATGACTTACGTCTTGCCCACACTGACGAAGATTGGGGACAAAACCAACCAGATGACACCTGGTATGTTAAGGAGGTTGACCATATGACCAGGAGTGGGCAGTATTTCAAGCCCCCACACTTAGATCAGCCAGAGGCGTCCGAAAAGGACAAAGAAGCAGTGAGACAGAAAGAAAAACTACTCGAGGAGGAGGCTGTGCTGAAGCAGCTTAAGAAAATCCAAGCAGACATCTCCATCTGGGGACTGCTTATGGCCTCAAGGGTTCACAGATAGGCCGTCCTTACAGCCATGGATAGGGCCAAACTTTCAATTGATACCACGCCTGAACAATTGGTAGGGCTCATTTTCCCGGGAGGAGCTTCCCCGACATTGACCTTCACTGACAAGGAACTGCCACCTAAGGGCTCAGATCATAACAAAGTGCTCTATATCTCTGTTGAGTGTAGAGAGAAATGGATACCGGTGGTCCTTGTTGACACAGGATCTGCTATCAATGTGTGCCCATCAAGGGCGGCATATGCTATCGGGTTGAAGCCCATGGATTTTGTGCCTACGGCCCAGGTGATACGAGCGTATGATAATACCAGCCGAGAGGTGATGGGGACTGTACAGATTCGGACTCAAGTTGGCCGGGGCAACAGGACATTGATTTTCATGTCTTGGATGTTCCTGCCACCTTCAATTTACTCCTGGGGCGACTGTGGTTGCACCAGGTAAAGGCTGTCTTTTCCACCCGGCACCAAATGCTGAAGTACCCCCACGGGAAGGGGGTGGCAATCATTTTTGGGAATTCTTTGATCCATCCGCCGCCAGAGGTTTTTAAACCAGTTCTGGAGATTGAGCATGGCGCGGAGGATGTGTTCCTGTTAGGATTTACCCTAGCCGAGGCCCGGGTTGTACAAAACATGCTCACTGTTGATGAGGGGCTATACATCAGTGCACAGTCTGTTTACCTTATGAACAAGCTTCAGCACATGCCCAGAATGGGATTAGAGCGAAGTGGCCGGAAGGGCGTTGCAGCCTCGGCCGAAGTGCCGCACAACCCATATACCTTTGGCCTAGGTTATCTGCCTACCAAAGAGGATTGGGTAAGGAAAGGGAGAGAGATGGCCGGAAGAGCCAGAGCCAAGCAAGTTGGGAAGCATTATGAGTTGGTGCACCGACCTATCCAAGGGACCCTGAACGGACGCTTTGTCCAGGAGGGGGAAGACTTCCCGTTCTGCGGCTTTCCGGAGCCATGGCTAAATGCAGAGAGGCGGTGCTTGCTGGGATTTGAGATCTTCTTTGACTTGCAATTATCCGGGGATGAAGATGTAGAAGAGCAGACAGACCCACTAGCTGAGGCTGAGCAGTGTAAGGAGGAGGATTTCGAGAGCACAAAAATTGAGATGGGGGTAGCGCTGGCTTGTCTCCTCGCAGATCCTTAGATCATGCCGGAGTTTTTGAGGGATAACTTCTCAGTTTCCATGATCGGGAATGAAGCGGCTGTGGGCCTATCTTCAGGCATTCTTAATGTATCCATCGCACCCTCCCTCGTCTGGCAATACGAGGAGGGCTTTTTATCGAGCAGTTCCGGGTCAGGTAGTGAGCCAGAATCTGATTCCACTGAGTCTGTGGAGTCAGAATCAGGTTCCAGCTCGTCTGAGTCTGACTCCAGTATTCTTGGGGGTGATAACCCGGATGCCACTGTCCTGTCTAGGTCGTCTTTTTCTTTTTCCTTTGAGTCTGTTGTAAGAGAGGAATCAAGCAGACTGGATGTTATTAATAAGAATGGTACGGCTGTGGCTTCTGAGTACTTTTATGTGCCTTTAATTTATTGCATTAATCAGGATTTTCAAAATTTTGATGAAAACGACGAGGAAGAAATTCCTCCGATTTTGCAATATTTGCTTGATCAAGAGCATGAGAGGTTTGTAAAACCCTTGGTTAATGAAGTCACCACAATTAATGTTGGTATTGAGAAGGACCCGTGGCTGGTCCAGATCGGGTCCACGTTGTCTTCGGAGGAGCGCGAGCGCTTAGTCGCTTTATTAAAAGATTTCAAAAATGTTTTCGTGTGGTCTTACGAAGACATGCCTAGAATTGATCTTGAGATTGTACAGCACCGGATCCCTCTTGACCCAGAGGCCCGACCTGTTAAGCAGAAGCTCTGAAGAGTTTGCCCGGACTGGGCTCTGAAGATCAAAGAAGAGGTCACCAAGCAGATTGACGCAGGGTTCCTGTTGGTATCTGAATACCCTACTTGGTTGGCCAATATAGTTCCGGTGCCAAAGAAGGACGGCAGAATTCGGGTATGTGTGGACTTCAGGGATTTGAACAAAGCCAGTCCGAAGGATGACTTTCCTCTGCCGCATATCAATGAATTAGTGGACTTCACCGCTGGGCATGGGCTGCTCTCGTTCATGGATGGGTTTTTAGGCTACAATCAGATTTTGATGGCACTCGAAGATCAGGAGAAGACTACTTTTACCACCCCGTGGGGAACCTATTGTTGTAGGGTGATGCCATTTGGGCTGAAGAATGTTGGGGTTACGTATCAACGGGCTGCGACCACAATTTTGCACGATATGATCCATAAAGAGGTTGAGGTGTACGTAGACAACATGATTGTCAAGTCCAAGGAAAGAGAGGGCCACTACACCACCTTGCAGAAATTCTTCCAACGGATCAGAGAGTATCGGTTGCGGCTGAATCCTCAAAAATGTACATTTGGTGTTACAGCAGGGAAAATGCTGGGGTTCTTGATCACACAAAGGGGCATCGAAGTCGACCCTTTCAAAATCAAGGCCATCTTAGAAATGCCACCACCAAGGACTGAAAAAGAGGTGCAAGGCTTTCTGGGTAAAGTGCAATTCATAAGATGGTTTATCACAAAATTAATCTTGACTTGTGAACCACTCGTTGGTCTCCTGAAGAAAGGAAAGAAGTTCCAATGGGACGACCGATGCCAAGTTACTTTCGAGCAGATCAAGCAATATTTACAGAACCCACCTATGTTGTCACCGCCTGAGCTAGGGAAACTGTTGATTCTGTATCTATCAGTGACTAAAACTACAATGGGTTGCATGCTTGCATAGGAGTTTGAGGACAAAGTGGAGAAGGCTATCTACTACCTGAGCAAGAAAATGCTGGATTACGAGACCCGCTACACTCCGCTGGAGAAGGCTTGTCTGGCCTTGGTATGGGCTACCAGGAAGCTGAGGCACTACCTGTTAGCTCACTCCGTAATACTGGTTTCGAGATTAGATCACATCAAATATCTCTTCGAGAAACCGGCACTTACGGGTAGGCTAGGCCATTGGTTGCTTCTGCTTTCTGAATTTGATCTGAAGTACATGACGTGCAAGTCAGTAAAAGGGAGAGCTTTAGCGGAGTTCCTAGCCGACCACCCAGTTGAAGGGGATGAAGCAGTTGAATATCTGTTCCCAGACGACGCCATTCTGCATGTCAAAGAAGAGACTTGGACGATGTACTTTGACAGAGCGTCAAACCAATACGGGTATGGGGTAAGGGTGTTGCTGATAGTATCTGACAATTCCCGCATACCCTTAGCATTCAAACTCTGGTTCAAAGTGTCGAACAACGAGGCAGAGTATGAGGCATGTATTGCTGGATTAGAAGCCGCCCTGGAACTAGGGGCAAAAATGGTTGGATGTCATCAGGGACTCGAACCTTGTTGTATCTCAAGCTAAAGGAGATTAGAAAGTTAAAAAAGAAAAGATGAGAATTTACCACCAGACCTTGGACGTTCTGATTCCTCGATTTGAGAAACTGAATTTCGTCCATCTGTTAAGAGAGAACAACAGGTTCGCTGATTCATTAGCAACTCTATCTTCTATGATAGACATCTCTTTCGGAGTCCGGATGCGTCCGATCATCATTGAACAGAAATTCGTGCCGGCCTACGAGCTGATTGCTGCCATAGATAAGGTACAAGATCAGAATTCCTGGTATTACGACATTTGGAACTTCTTGGAAAAGGAGGCTTATCCACCAGGGATAAATGCCAAAGATAAGAGGGCAATACGAAGAATGGCTGCTCAGTTCATCGTCTGCGGGGGAAAACTGTACAAGAGGGGTCATCGCGGGATGCATAAGCTATGTGTTAATGCTGAAGAATCCAAGTGCGTGATGGAGGCCATCCATGGAGGAAAGTGCGGAGCACACATGAGTAGGGTGATGCTAGCCCAGAAGATCCTTAGACAGGGTTATTACTAGTCAACCATGGAGGAGGATTGTATTGGCTTTGTTCGGCAATGCCACAAATGTCAAGTCCATGCAAACCGCATGAACATTCTACCATCGAAGCTCTACAATATGACTTTACCGTGGCCATTTTCAGTCTGGGGATTGATGTAATTGGGGTTGTCACTCCGAAGGGGTCCAATGGGGATGAGCATATTCTGGTAGCGATAGACTACTTCACGAAGTGGGTTGAGGCCCAATCTTAGGCAGTGTTGAAGGCATAGCATGTCGCTAAGTTTATCAGGAACAACATCGTCTGTCACTATGGGGTCCCGAATGAGATTATTTCAAATAATGGTTCCCACTTCAAGAAGGAGGTGATCGACTTGTTGGAGAAATACAACATGGCTTTTCATAAGTCATCTACATATTGGCAGCAAACCAATGGAGCAGTTGAGGCCACCAACAAGAACATCAAACACATTCTGCAGAAGATGGTGGAAACCTACAGGGACTGGCCAGATAAGCTGTCATTTGCTCTTTGGGGCTATCGGACTTCAATTCAAACTTCTACTGGGGCAACTCCGTATTCCTTAGTTTATGGGATGGAGGCTGTTCTGCCTATCGAAGTTGAGGTTTTGTCATTACGGGTATTGGCTGAGTGTTAGATAGCTGAGGCAGATTGGCAACAAAACAAGTTCGAGGAACTCATGCTCTTTGATGAAAGAAGGCTGAAAGCACTGTATCACATCCAGGGTTATCAACGAAGAATTGCCAGGGCTTTCAACAGGAAGGTTAAGTCCAAGAATTTGAAGGAAGGGGATCTAGTGCTCAAAGACAACCGAGCTCCCATCCACGACCCTAGGGGCAAGTTCAGACCCAATTGGACTGGCCCTTACATCATCAAGTCTATCTGGTCCGGTGAAGCTGTCGTTCTGATGGATCTAGATGGCCTTGAGTTCTCCCAACCGATCAACATGGACAAGTTGAAGAAATACTATCCCTGAGTGGATCGCTAGGCTGAAAACCCGAAAGGGCGACCTAGGCAAAAGTTAGAGCACAGAAAATTTAAAATAATAAAAACTGAGCTCGCAAGGTTAAAAACCCAGAAACGGCGGCCTTGGCAAAAGTTAGAGTGCAAAAGGAGAGTGTTAATACACGAGTGAACCTGAACTGAACTACATAAGGCTTGATTCCCATCTTCGGGATACATAGGCAACTTCATTCTGAAGTCCAGCCATAAACACTTCCAAATCAACTTTGTCCGTGTGATCATGTTGGTCATCTTTGTCTGTTCTGCATTCAAGAGCTCGGTTGTGATCTCCAGTGTAGTGCTATTCAGACTAGGGGCAACTTTCCAGTTATTGGATCTGGGGTTGTACATCTCAGTGATAGATCTTAGGCGTGTCCAGTTGTGATCCATATCGAAAATGGTTTTGAAAAGTTTTAATAAAAGTTGATTTTGCTCAAATTAATCTTTTTACGACTTAGACCATTTTTGGACCAAACGGAAAATTTTTAGTACCCACAACCTTCAATTACATTGATTTCAGTACAGAGTTCTCCTACTTTTGAATACAAATTGAAGTTGCTTTTTATTACGTTCATAAGAAAACTTAAAAGTACTGATTAAAGCAAATAAATTCGGGGCATAGTCAGGTGTTCCTGCGTCCTCTCCCAGAGCTTTTGAAAGCCTCTGATGCCAAAGTAGGCCCAATCTACGCCTCTTCATTGAGCCAAGCTGTGCACTCATCAGAGAGGGTGTAACTAAAAGTGGGAACGAGGGCCAGAAGCTCTCTCGTCCTCCATGCTGTGGTATATCGAGCTAGCTGTGTGCCTCGGACTGGAAATGCGGCAGGGTACCCTATCCCTTCTTCCGGACAAGTCTGATCATGGCCAAATTAGCGCCGGAATCGGAACGGGAAATAAAAGACGCAGTGGGTCAGGCCGATCAACTGAATGCCCGGCTGGCGAGACATGCTGTAACTCATCGCCGACAGATTGGTCCAGGGGCAGTGCCAAGCAATGTTGACAGCGAACAGATTGCACATCTATTTGCAGCACCATCCTTCATCTGGGGCATCAATTAGTCACTGCCGGAAGAAATAGCCGCGAGCTGAATATGCGGGGCATGAGTCCACCACCCTCAACTTGTCCATCAACCATATTTGGGAAGGGATGAAAAATGAGAGATTAAATAATAGAGAGGTGTACGTGGAGAGAAAAGTGAGGAAAGGGTTTTCAGAGAAAAACCGAGCTTGAGGGCCGAGTGATGTGAGAAATATATGTGAGATAGGGTGGAAAACATTACCTGCAGCAGTAGTGGACTCCCTGCGAATCTAGTCATCTCCCAGAGACAGAAAGCATCCAAGCCCATCAGTGTTTCAGCTAGTATCATGGCAATGCAGCTTTTGCCCTCCTTTAACCCTTGGGCGACCTCAATCAAACGGACGATAGATCCACCAGAGCCTGGGGCAAGTAAGAAATGAGACAACATGCACAAGCAAAGCGCATGTCACCGAAAGCCCTGCCAGTGATGGTTGTCGCGGTCACCGGCGTCAGAAAACCGATGAATCAAGCTAGGGATGTCCAACTCCCTATCGCGAATCAAAGACTGAGCGCCATGCAAAGTAAGCCCACACATCCGTCCCAAAGCTTGGACGTGGCCAAAACGGAACTGGGGCAAGATCTCTTCCTCACGCTCGGCTTCCAACAAAGCTTGGAAGTCTTCGAAAGTGGGACATATCTCTTGTCCGTCAAAGCTAAAAACGTGTGTAATCGGATTCCAGCACCTAGCCGTGGCATGAAGGAACGGAAAACGCAGTGGGATGTGGCTCAGCGTGAATAGTGCATTTATTCCGAAGCCCCAGAAATTCAGCTTTTCCGAGCCATCCAAGTTAGCAATCCAATTTGTGAGATTTTGGACAAGAGATGCTTTCATTTGAGGCAAAAATGGAGTTAAAATGAGAGAAACAGCGGGTTAGGAAAGGAAAAGAGATGGCAGGCAGAGCCACAGCTAAGCAGACCGAGAAGCGCTATGAGCTTGTGCACAGACCAATCCGAGGAATCGTGAATGGTCATTTTGTTCGAGAGGGTGAAGACTTCCCATTTTGCAGTTTCCCTGAAGCCTGGTTCAACTCTGAGAAACAGCGGGTTCCTGGCTTTGAAATTTTCTTTGACTTGCAGCTGTAAGACAGTGATACAGAAGAAAATCCTGAACTAACTGCTGAGGCTGAGAATAGCATGGAAAATGACTCGAACAATAGTGAGCTTGAAGTAGGGGCAGCATTGGCATGTCTCCTTTCAGATCCTCCAATCGACTCAGAGAGCTTGGGGAATAACCTGACCATTTCCATGATTGGGGACCAGCCGGGTGTGAATCCTTCTAGCAGCATTTTGGATGCATCTAAAGCACCATCCCTCATTTGGCAATTGGAGGAGGGTTACCTATCTAGTAGTTCTGAGTCGGGTAGTGAGCTAGAATCTGATTCCACAGAGTCTGTGGTATCGGAATCAGATTTTGGTGCTTCTGATTCTGAGTCCGGTATTCCTAGGGGTGATAACCCGGATGCCAAGGTCTTGTCCAGGTTGTCCTTTTCTTTTACTTTTGAGCCGGTTGTAACCGAAGAGCTGGATGAGCTTGACCTTGTGAATGAGAATGCCACTGCAGATTCTAAGTATTTCTCTGTACCACTTGTTTATTGCATTGATCAGGACTTCCAAACTTTTAATGAAAACGATGAGGGAGGAATTCCTCTGGTTTTGAAAATTTTGATTAATCAAGAGGAGGAGAGGTTTGCAAAACCCCTCGCTGATGAAATCATTGCTTTTAACGTGGGTATTGAGAAGGATCCGCGTCTGGTCCAGATTGGGTCCATGTTGTCTTCGGATGAGTGCGAGCATTTAGTCACTTTATTAAAAGATTTCAAAGATGTGTTCACGTGGTCCTACGAAGACGTGCCCGGAATCGATCCTGAGATTGTACAGCATCAGATTCCTCTTAACCCCAAGGCCCGACCCGTCAAACAGAAGTTGCAGAGAATACGCCCAGATTGGGCTTTGAAGATTAAGGAGGAGGTCACCAAGCAGATAGACGTAGGGTTTTTGCTAGTATCTGAGTATCCCACTTGGTTGGTTAACATCGTCCCAGTGCCAAAGAAAGACGACATAATTCGAGTGTGTGTGGACTTCAGAGATCTGAACAGAACCAGTCCGAAGGATAACTTTCCTCTGCCACACATTGATGAATTAGTGGACTTAACTGCAGGTCATGCATTACTCACCTTCATGGATGGATTTTCTGGGTATAACAAGATTCTGATGGCACCCGAGGATAGAGAGAAAATCGCCTTCACTATGTCGTGGGGAATCTATTGCTACAGAGTGATGTCGTTTGGGCTGAAGAATGTCGAGGCTACCTATCAAAGGGCTACAACCACAATTCTGCATGATATGATCCATAAAGAGGTTGAGGTGTATGTGGACGACATGATTGATAAGTCTAAGGAAGGGAGGGCCACTACATCGCCTTGAAGAAATTCTTCCAACGGATAAGAGAATATAGACTGAGGTTGAATCCGCAGAAGTGTACTTTCGGCGTGACAGCAAGAAAAATACTGGGTTTCTTGATCACACAGAGGGGCATCGAGGTAGATCCTCCCAAAATCAAGGCCATCCTAGAAATCCCACCACCAAGGATTGAAAAGGAGGTGCGAGGCTTTCTGGATAAAGTGCAATTCATAAGACAGTTTATTTCTAAATTAACCTTGACTTGTGAACCACTTTTTTGTCTCCTGAAGAAAGGAAAGAAATTCTGATGGGACGATCGGTGTCAATTTGCTTTTCAGCAGATCAAGTAGTACCTTTAGAATCCGCAAGTGTTGTTGTCGCCAGAGCCGGGGAAATCGTTGATCTTGTACCTGTCAGTAACGGACACAGCAATGGGATGCATGCTTGCTCAGAAATCTAAAGATATGGTGGAGAAAGCCATCTATTATTTGAGCAAGAAAATGATGAATTATGAGACCCGTTACACTCCGTTGGAGAAAGCTTGCCCAGCCTTGGTATGGGCTACCAGGAAGTGGAGGCACTACTTGTTAACTTACTCCATAATTCAGGTTTCAAGATTAGATCCCATCAAATATCTCTTTGAGAAACCAGCAATTACGAGTAGGCTAGCTTGTTGGTTGCTTCTTCTTTTCTGAATTTGATCTGAAGTATGTCACTTGCAAGTCGGTCAAGGGGAGAGCTGTAACGGAGTTCTTGGCAGATCACCTAGTAGAAGGGGATGAAGCGGTAGAATACATGTTCCCAAATGAAGCCATTCTGCAAGTCGAAGAAGAGATTTGGACAATGTACTTTGACGGAGCGTCTAATCAATACAGTTATGGGATAGGTGTGTTACTGATAGCACTCGACAATTCCCATATACCTTTAGCCTTCAAACTCCGGTTCAAGGTATCCAATAACAAAACAGAATATGAAGCGTGTATCGTTGGTATGAAAGTCGCCCCAGAACTAGGGTTGGACGTTATCGGGGACTTGAACCTAGTTGTGTCTCAAGCAAAAGCAGACTGGAAGGTTGAAGAAGAAAAGATGAAGATTTATCACCAAACCTTGGACGTTCTGATTCTTATGTTTGAAAAGTTGACTTTTATGCATCTACTAAGAGAGAACAACAGGTTCGCTGAAGCCTTATCAACTCTATCTTCCATGATAGACATCCCTCTTGGAGTCCGGATGCGTCTAATCATCATCGAGCAGAGGTATACACCGGCCTACGAGACTATCGCCGCAATAGATGAAGCGTAAGATCAAAACCCTTAGTACTACGACATCTGGAACTTCTTCGAAAAGGAGGTTTATCCACCAGGGGCAAATGCCAAAGACAGAAGGGCAATACGGTGGATGGCCGTTCAATTTATCATTTGCGGAGGTAAAATGTACAAGAGAGGTCATCTGGGAATGCACAAGTTGTGTGTCAAAGCAGAAGAATCAAAGCGCCTAATGGAGGCCATCCATAGGGGAGAGTGCGAAGCGCATATGAATAGAGTAATGTTAGCTTGGAAGAATCTCAGGCAAGGTTACTACTAGTCTACTATGGAGGAGGATTGTATTAGTTTTGTTCAGCGATGCCACAAATGCCAAATTCATGCCAATCACATGAATATCCCGCCGTCGAAGCTGTACAACATGACTTCACCATGGTCTCTCTCAGTCTGGGGAATCGACGTCATTGGGGCAGTCACACCAAAAGGGTCGAATGGGCATGAGTACATTATGGTGGCAATTGACTACTTCACAAAATGGGTGGAAGCTCAGTCCTACGCAGTGTGGAAAGCAGCGCATGTGGCTAAGTTCATCCGAAACAACATCATTTGCCGATATGGAGTCCCAAACGAGATCATTTCAAATAATGGCTCCCATTTCAAGAAAGAAGTGATAGACTTGTTTGAAAAATACAACGTGGCTTTCCATAAGTCATCTACATACCGGCCACAAACCAACGGAGCTATTGAGGCCACCAATAAGAACATCAAGCATATTCTGCAAAAAATGGTTGAGACATACAACGACTAGCCAGACAAATTGCCATTCGCACACTGGGGCTATAGAACTTCAATCTGGACGTCTATAGGGGCAACTCAATATTTTCTTGTCTATGGGATGAAGGTTGTTCTGCCAATCAAAATAGAAGTCCCGTCACTACGGGTTATGGCTGAGTGTCAAATAACAGAGGTGGATTGGCAGCAGAGCAGGTTTGAAGAACTGATATTGTTTGATGAGAGAAGGCTGAAAGCATTGTACCATGTTCAGGGTTATCAACGCAGGATTGCCAGGGCTTTTAACAAGAAGGTTAAGTCTCGGAATCTCAAAGAAGGGGATTTGGTGCTGAAAGACAACCGAGCTCCCATCCATGACCCTAGGGGCAAGTTCAGACCCAATTGGACTGGTCCTTACATCATCAAAACTATCTGGTCAAATGGAGCTGCTATTCTCATGGACCTGGATGGCCTAGAATTTTCCCAATCGACCAACATGGACAAGTTGAAGAAATACTACCCCTGAGAGGCTCGCTAGCCCAAAAACCCGAAAGAGCGACCTAGACAAAAGTTAGAGCATACAAAAATTAGAAATAAAGAAAAACTGAGCTCGCAAGGTTAAAAACCCTAAAGGGCGGCCTTGGTAAAAGTTTGAGCGCAAAAGGAGAGTGTTAATACTTGAGTGAACCCAAACCGAACTACGTAAGGCCTGATTCCCATCTTCGGGATATGTAGGCAACTTCATCCTGAAGTCCGACCGTAAACACTTCCAACTCAACTATTTTGTCCGTGTGTTTGATCAGGTCATCTTTGTCCGTTCTTTACCTGAAAGTTCGGTTATGATCTCTACTCTGAGAGAAGAGCTAGTTACAGTGTTGAGCAGTGTTATTCAGTTAAGGGGCAATTTGTGATCTTTGGATTCGGGGTTGTACATCTCAAGGATTGATTCCGTGTGTGTCAAGTGGTGTTCCCTTTCGAAAATGGTTTTGAAAAGTTTTGATAAAGTTTATTTTTGCTCAAATTTTGCCTTTTACAACTTAGACCATTTTTGGACCAAAAGGAAAATTTTTAGTGCTCACAACTTTAATTTCATTGATTTCAATACGAAGTTCTCCAACTCTCGATACAAATCAAAGTTGCTTTTATTACATCATAAAACTTGAAAAGTAAAATCAAAACAATAAACTAGGGGCATAAATGAGTTAGGTGCTCCTATGTCCCCCGCTCGTGCTCGTGGAAGCTTCTGATGCCAAAGTGGGCCTCATTTGTGTCTCATCCTCGAGCCAAGCCAGACACTCGCCAGAAAGAGCGCAACTGAAACTAGGAGCAGGGGCCAGAAGCTCTCTTGTCCTCCAAGTAGTGAGGTACCTAGCCAAGTGTGAACCTTGGATGGGGAATGAAACTGGGTACTCTACCCCCTCTTTTGAGCAGGTCTGGTGTCATGTCCAAATTGACGTCTGAACCTGAACAAGAAGTAGAATACACAGTGTGTCAAGCCAATCAACTGAATACCAGGTTGTCAAGTCATGTTGTAGCTCATTTCGGTCAGATTAAGCCAGGGGCAATGCCAAGCAATGTCAGTAGCAGACTTGTTGCACATCTAGTGACACCACCACCCCTCGTTGGGAAAATCCACTAGTTGTTGGCAAAATAAGTATGCTCGAGCTGAGTATGCAGGACAAGAGTCCACTACCTTCAGCTTGTCCATTAGCCACACCTGGGGAGTGATGAAAGAAAAGAGAGATTAAAGAATAGAGAGATGTATGTTGAGAGAGAAGTGAGAAAAGGGCTTTGAGAGAAAAACAGAGCATAAGTGTCAAGCAACGTGAGAAACACATATTAGAAAGGGTGGAAAACATTACTTGAAGTAGTGGACTCCCTGCGAATTTAGTCGTTTCTCGCCGATGGAATGCATCTAAGCCCATCAAAGTCTCGGCCAGTACTAAGCCAATGCAACTCTTGCCCTTTTTCAAACCTTGGGCCACTTCGACTAGTCGAATGCTAGACCCGCCAAAATTTGGGGCAAGAAAAAAGTGAGCCAGCATATACAAGCAAAGGGCGTGTTGCCGAAAACCCCACCAAAGAAGGTCACCGCGGTCACCAACGGCAGAAAATCGATGAATCAGGCTAGGAATATCCAGCTCTCCGTTGTGAACCAAAGATCCAGCCTCGTGTAGAGTAAACCCACACATCCCTCCAAAGCTTGGATGTGGCCGAAATAGGGCTGAGGTATGATTTCCTCATTGCGCAAGATTCCATTAGCACCTGAAATAATTGTTGGGCATATCTCTTGTCCCCCGAAGCTAAAGACATGTAATCGGGTTCCAACATCTAGCCATGGCATGAAGGAACGAAAAACAAAGCGGAGAACGACTTAGTGGAAAAAGTGTATTTATGCCAAAACCCTGGAAATTCACCTTTTTTGAGCCGTCTAAAGTCGCAATCCAATTCGAGAGTTTTTGGGCGAAAAATGGCTCCATTTGTGAAGAATTTATAGCTGAAATAAAGAAACCACGAAGCTTAAACCTTTTATAGAAGATAAGGCAGTGAATGGAAGCCAGGTGTCAGCAATTTGGACGTCCTACATATTGATGGCCGGCAGGTAGCCAGCGAGCCCCAATTGGTGGCCGGCAAAGTACATAGGTGGCCGTCATACCACCTATCATGGTCGACATGTGGCGGTAACTTCTATTTGTGGCTGGCAGCTTTCCTCTCATGCTTGCTGTCCTCCTTTGTACTGAACAATGATGTACTGAACAATGCTGAAAGCATATGTTTTGTTTTGATCTTCAAGTGTCTTAAAGTCTTGTTTTGAGTCCTTTTTGGTTTTAGCAAGTTTATTGAGTTGTATTTGTGTTGTTGTGTTTTGTTTATCGGGTTGTATTTGTGTTGTTTTGTTTTGTTTATCAAGTTGTAGTTGTGTTATGTTGTTTTGTTTATCGAGTTGTATATTTCTTTGTTTGTATTTCAACTTTTGGTCAGTTCGTTACCCAATTAAGATTTTGTTTCAATCAAGAGTGCCCTTGGCCAATTCGATTCCATGCTTATTTTCATGCAAGTTTGGTGCTCATGACGCAAAATACAATACCTTTTCATAAAAACTACGGGTTTTTCATTCCGATCATGGTTGTTTTCACAAAAGTGGAGTACAAGTTTTTCAAGAAAAATAAAACTTGTCTGAAGCTATACAATGTGTTAATGCTACCAACAAAAAGAAACTAAGGAAAAGTACAAAAAATCAACGCCAGTAGTCTCAGGCTCGAGAGACCCTCTTCGTCCTCTTCCTCGGAGGAGAGGACTCTGGGGCATTATCTCCGTCAGCGTCGCTGTCTGAATTTGTCCTAGAACCTGAGCCGGCGTCATCATCTCTCTCTTCCTCAGAGCTCGCCTCGGTATCGCCTCTACTCTCGGAACCTAAGCCGGCATTATCATCTCCACTATTAGATGACTCTGAATGCTGACTCGTTGCCTTCTCAGAGTCGCTCGTCTCGGCATCATTATCACTCAAAATGGCTCTGAATGATTGCTCTTGACTCGGATGCCCCTAGCTCTGCCTCAGCCACGTGCCGAAGCATGTCTCTCTCTCTCCTCCCTGCTGCTGGAGAAGGTACTGCTGGTGTAGGTGCTGCAACTGCCACTAATGCCATCGGTATGGGTGGAATTGAAAAGATAGTTGTCATATATTAGTTATAATATATGTATTGGATGCAAGCATGATGTGCAGAATGAGTGTATGCAGAAGTCAGATACAATGTATGAATACAGTGTGTAGGTGCAATGTGTCAGATGCGGTGTATCGATGCAGTGTATTAGTGTAGTTTGGGAAGTTTTCAGTTGAAATGTCAGTGTTAGGGTGTCAGTGGAAATTGGATGCCTGGAATGTAAACTGAAGAAATTACCTGAATACCGTAGAGGCTGAGTAGCGCCTCTCTCCTCTGTACCATCTCCATTAGGGAGCCTATCAGCTCGAGAGTGCCTCATGTGTACTCGATGGAGGCCTGCAAATGCATTAGGATGATTAGTATCTGCAATAAACATATCTGAAATGGAATATGGGGTGCGAAATGTAAAGTGTGGTTCATACCTGAGTCAGGCCTCGAACCCCCAACAAGCTCATGTCCAGTCGTCGCATGCTCAATCGGGACCTGATAAGGTTCCTCAGTATGCTGCCAGTATGTCAACGCGATCGGAAGCTCTAGCCAATCGGTCCTTTGCCCTATCCAAGAAGCCCCTCTACTATGGTCTCTGCGTACCTGGGTCACTCTAGGCCTCTCTCTCTCGCGGTAGGCGGTCTCGCCTCCTCAGCTCCACGAGCACCAGTCAGTGGTGGCATCAGATGTGTCTGGATAAAGGCCACATAGTCACCCTCTACTCGGAAGTAGTCGGCGTCCAGGCCTGCCATAAACTGGATGACCTCCTCAATGGATAGGCCATCTGCGGACCGCAATGGACTCTGGCGGAGCCATCGAGATGATCGGGTCAGGCAGACCCATAATTTGGCGCACGAAGCGCTCGCCCAAGAACCAGGCCCAGCAGACTTGGCCCTCGAGTAGAATGCGGTAGCGGAAGGTGGCCCAAGCTCTGGCATACTGGTCCCGAACCCTCCACTGGCATCGTGGCCCATAGCTGCTACGTGATCTACAAATAAAAGTTGTGCAAATCATTAGTTGTTGTCAGTTGCTAAATATGCGAATCAGAACAGTGTTAAAGCAAAAATGATTGTGCATTCTGATTACGTCATGGGTAGCTACCATGTCAATGTACTAGAGGAAAAGCATGAAAGGCTCACAGGTCCTACGATGGAGCCGGTTGTCATATCTCCACGAGTAGGGGGACTACCAATGAAAGCTCCTCTACAGGCTCTGGGGTGAGAATTAGAAAGTATGCATACACCCATAGCTGCGAAGAAAATGCAGTGATATGTGATCGGTACAGTATGAGCAGATACAGAAAGCATAAAGCAGAAAGCATACAGTATGAGCAGATACAGAAAGTGTAAAGCAGAACGCACATGTGTTGAAACAGATGTAAAGTAGGAAGTGTAGAGTAGAAAATGTAAAGTGCAAAGAGAGAACTGAGATGCATACCTCCAGGCTTGCCAGTAGCCTCCAATCAAGTCTCCCCTCAGACGGGAGGTCAAGCTCATGTATCCGTATAGTGTGCAAGGCCCAGCTTTACCAATCGTAGAAGCGAACCTGAGGAAGGGTCACTAGGGCACTCAGCAAATGCAGCCTACGGTGTTCCACCTGTTCGAAAACAAGGTGGTACCAGAAGACGAACATCAGGAAGCCCTTGGTGTACTGCTCAATCTCCTCTATCGTCTCGATCCCTCTAAATCGCTCAGCAAACCAGGTGTATTTGACCATGCATGTCCGGTATATAGGTGGGTGCGTCCACAGCAACTCAAACCAGGCTGCCTCTCACTCATTCATATATGTATCGAGAGGGATAAGATCGCCCCTATGTCTAAGCCAGTGATCATGGAAAAGTCGTAGGGAGTCATCTTCATCTCCCCCATGGGGGAAAAGTGGAAGGAGTTGGTGGTGTCCCACCACCTCTCCACAAGCGCTCCAAGGAAAGGACGGCTCCGCGATGACCCGAGTCAAGCCAAAGCAGAAAAGGCCAAAGCCAGCCTCGCCAATGATGTTGCGAACTCTAGCGGGGAGCTCGTCATACCAGTCTCAAGCAGCCGTAGCACCGTAGCCTCTGAAGGCGCGAGACTCGCCCTGTGGCATAGAATAGATGCAACAGATAAAGGACAGGTACATTATATAAAGCAATGATGATAATAGTCGAGTGAAAGGCAGTGCAAGAAATGCAAGTAAAGATAGAGAGGAAGAAATGCATTTCATACCCCAACAGTAATGGTTGACAAGTGAGAAGCCGGCTCCCTCAGTAGGAGGTCCTTCGGTGCGTCGAGCAAACTCAGTGAAGTTTTTGATGCCTCCGACAATGGGCAACATATGTGTCTGAGGGTGATATCTCTCCGGATCGAAAAGGCCGTACCCTCAGTGCTAGCGGGTCTGGCTTGGCCTCAGGCTCGAACTCTGCCTCCAGGTCGGCCTCAAGGTCAGCTGCTGGCTCTACTACCTTAGAAATAGGTGGAACTACTGGGGGAACCTCCGACGGAGCTCCGTCATGAGGAATCTCATTTGCCATCTGAAAATGGGTGCGAAGTAGGTGAAAAAGTGAAGAAAAATGCCGAAAATAGGGTAAACTTGGAAAAAGTCAACCCTAGGAGAGAGAAAATGGAAGAAAAAGTTAAAGTCGGGAAAAGTGCACAGAACTCGAGAGAAACTCGAGGAAAACAAGCCTAGAATGGTTAAAGTGAAGGAAAAGACGCCGAAATCAAATTTCAATCAGTTCAAAGTGAAGGAAACAAAGAGGGTTTAGCGAATCAACTTTGCATGGGGCGTTAGAAAATATGTAAAAAGCGCAAATCTAGAGAGAAGAGTCTCTAGAGAGAGAGGGAGAAGATTTTCGGACATGTGGATGTGCAGAAATGAGCCCTAGTGGCTTATATTTAAAGACCCGAGCCGAAAAGTCCCTTTTGCCTCTAAACTGCCATCGTTGGCCGGCAGGTGGCCGGCAAGGCTCACCAGTGGCCAGTACCTGGCCAACAACCTCCTTTTGCGACCGGCCGGTGGCCAGTGGCCTTCCTTGGGGTCTTGATGCTGTTTTGTGTCCTTGGTTTCCAAGAAGTGTAGGGATAGTTCACTGTTTGGTTCAGATTGCCTCTACGGAAGCTCAAAACTGTGTTTTCGATGCGCGATTGCTCGTCACTTGTCAACATGAATGAGGTGTATCCTTTAAACATATTGTAACTCTTTCGAGGGCTAAATCGGAAGTTACCTTGCGTGGAATATGCATTTCCCCAGTGGTGCATGAATTTGCATTTCCCCACCGTGCATGAATATGCATTTCCCCATTGGTGCATGTATATGCATTTCATGTTGTTGCATGTATATGTATTTCACGTTGTTGCATGAATATGCATTTTACTTCTTTACATAGAACATGCATTTCGTATATGTTGTTAAATAAGATATGTATTTCATGCATACTGCATAGGCGTCTTGCATTCGTTATGAATCATGCATAGAACATGCTTCCGCTCGTGAATCATGCATAGAACATGCTTCCGCTCTTGAATCATGCATAGAATATGCTTTTGCTTTTGATTCTCGCATAGAACATGCCATTAACATTGTATCTCGGTTGTTTGTTTTGAATAGAACATGCATTCTTACTGTATTGCACTTGTTAAGTTTCCTTATTATACAGGCAAACGATATTGTATGTACGGTTCGTTTAGAGGAGTTCCAAGTAAAATCATTTGTGCCACATTTGGATTGCATCTTCTTTCCAATCTGTTAAAAACATTCGGGTGCACTTAGTGTTCACAACCACCCTTCCTCCTCTCGCGTGAGACGTGTTAGGATTGCAAATCGGTTAAAAACATTCGGGTGCACCCGGTGTTCACACCACCCTTCCTCCTCTCCGCGTGAGATGTGTTAGGATTGCAAATCGGTTAAACACATTCAGGTGCGCCCAGTGTTCACACCACCCTTCCTCCTCTCGCGTGAGACGCATTAGGATTGCAAATTGGTTAAAAGCATTCGGGTGTGCCCGGTGTTCACACCATCCTTCTTTCTCTTGCGTAAGACGTGTTAGGATTGCAAATCGATTAAAAACATTCAGGTGCACCCAGTGTTCACACCACCGTTCCTCTTCTCGCGTGAGACACGTTAGGATTACAAATCGGTTAAAAATATTCGGGTGCTCCGGTGTTCATAGCACCTCTCCTCCTATCGCGTGAGACGCGTTAGGATTGTTTGCATCGGTTAGAAACATTCAGGTGCGCCCGGTGTTCACACCACCCTTTTTCTCCTCATGCGTGCAACGCGTTAGGATCTTGGTTTAGACCTCGTGCGCCTGATGGTTATGTCTCCCTTCACCTTTCCTGCGACGCGTACTTAAGCTTGCATAATTTTCTTACATCCTTTCTGCATGAAATATGGTTTTGGCTCATGAGTCCCACGCGATGCGTGTTTATTTACTTACCTCTTTTCATGTTTGGAATTGTTGTGCCTTGTTTCAGTTCGTTTAATTGTGGCATTTTCTTTGCATTGTATTTGCATTTAAATGTTTCGTTGTACAGCCTCATTGCATGACGGTAAGTTATGTTCTTGCATCATATGTTTGCATTTTGCCCCAAAACTACGCTGATTTGATTCCTTGCAAAGGGATACATAGGCAGCCTACGAGTGCAACCATTTATTTTTTGTCTTGATTGTTTGTCCAAGTCTTACAACCTTGTCAAAATGGGTCATCTCTAGGCTTTGACTTGCACTCCCGTCATTTCATGACTCCGAGTTCTGTCAAAGAGGGGTAACTGTAGACACCCCATTTTGATGGCCCTTACGACTTAGATGTCCTTGCAAGTACACCCGATGATGAGTCTGTTTGCTCGCCAAGTGCTCGAAGTCCTCAGCAGAATGCCATACCTTTAAGCCTTTCTCATCCTCCATCCTTTTTGTCTCATTTTTGGACCATGCCTTGGCCATTCAAGCTTACAACCTCTGCTGGTCTACCGGCCATCCCTAGAGGCTGCCAGCCATCACTTTTGGTTTGCCGGCCACCAGTGTTTTCTACAAATATTTTTATGCCAGCTGTGCCAACTATTTGCATAGATGCATGCATCTGTCCACACATGGAGGGCTGGATCTCCTTGTAGGAATTTTATGTTTTCTATATATAGAGACCCCCTCTCTCTTGTAGAGGGGTTAGAAAACTTTAGACTCAAAAATTTTCCTCTCTCTCTACAAATTCTCTACACTTTTGCCTCCAATTCCTACACCTTTGCCTATACACCCTTAACCAAACCCTTTCATCTTTGAGCTAATGTGTTCTTGAGCTTGGTTTGAGCTCTAAAGGGTGTACTTGCTTGGTTTTGTTACTTGGAGTTGCTCTTCTCTTCAAGAGGTATAATACTTGCTTTATTAGCTTGCTTTACATACTTCTTTTTCTATCTTTTACCCATTGTGTTGGGCTGTTTTTGGGCTATAAAAAAAAACTCTGTTTTTGTGGGCTGAAATTGGTGTTTTAGGCCATTTAAGGTTAGGGGGTGGTTCACCCTTCTTTATTTCTTTTGGTAGGGTTTTTTCACCTTTGTTTCCCACTTTCAAACCATCTTTTTTTGGGCCTTTAAACACTGAATTTCAGAGTATTTTCAGTGGTAAAAATCATTTTTTGAAGTCCAAATTTGAAGAGGTTAGCCTCCCCCCCCTTGTGTCTTGTTTGCTAGCCTAGTTGGTTTCCATGCTTTAGCTTATTTTTCTAGCCATTTGTAGCTTAATTCCAGCATGTTTTAGGCTTTGAATTAGACTATTTTGCCTCTGCTTTTTGCTGTTTGTTGCATGTGAGCTTTGTTTTGCATAGTTGTAGTATAATAGTCCTCACAAGCTTGGTGTTTTAGGCCTTTAGACACCACTTGTTTGAGTTGATTTCATTGTTTTAGTGCTTTTCACACTTAATTTTAGCACTAATCACATCTGCAACCTCCCTCCTTTCTTGGCTTTTAATTTTTCTTTGAAGTGGTTTCAAGTCACTTGTTTGCCCAAGTGTGAAATTGAGATTTCATAGTTAATGGTTTAATCCCTTAGGGGGTTCATTACCAACAGTATGATACTTCTTTCATACTTAAAGCAACTTGTGTTTTGAGCTCTCTTTCCATTAGAGGACTTTAATCCACCCAATGGACTTAATTGAATTAAAGAATGGTTGGTAAAGTTAGAATGAGTAACTAAAACTGGAGACTAAAATTGAGCAAGATAATAATTTGGTGTGTTCAATCGAACATTAATGGAACACATGGAACTTGGACCATTTCATACTTGCTAGTGATGAAATGATCCAAATCTCCAAGGTCAACTTCTTCCCTTGATCTTTCATAAAAGTGAGAAGGTTTGTGTCTTGTTTTGCATTTATTGAGCTTGCACCTCTTGAGTCACAAGCCATCATGCAATGAAATTGCTTGAGTTGGTGGTTTGTGGCTTGAGTTCACAACTCATTGGATTTGCTCATGAAAAAGAGGGGTGAGTTGTGCAAACAACCCTTGAAAATACCCTGTATATACTCTGTTTTTCCTCTGTTGCAGTAAGATGAACCAGTGCATCAGTGGCCAGCAAGCCACTTTCATGGCTGGCAAGTGGCCGGCAATCTTCACTAGTGGTCGGCTGGCCACTGATGCAAATCTCAACAGAGTGTTGGTAAGGTGGAGCAAAATGGTTCTGGGAATGCTCAACTATGCAAACAGAGGCTTTCGAGAGCAAAATGGAGGTCTTTTTGGCTGAAAACCGAGCATGCGCATGCACATGTTTCATTTCCCGAGGCGAGATAGTTAATTACCTAGTTTCATTGTTAGTTGCAATTGTCCTGTAATTATTTAAATTAATTAGTTTATTAGCTAGTTAATTCAAGTATTGTAATAATTAATTAATTAGTTTAGCTATTTATTTGGTTTGTAATAATTACCTTAATTAGCTTAGCTTTATTCATTCGAACTCTCCTTCGTGAGAGCATGTTGTAATAATGTGTATGTCTTTCAGCCCCACGTCTTTCTCCCTTTTATTTATTTGCTTTTGATGGTTAGATTAGGGGCATCACGTTTCAATTAGCATACCTTATGCTTGCATCCATTCATCTTGTATTGCATGCACCGAGGCTCGACGCATCATTCAAACTGTATTGTCATTTCAATACTTCTTTGAATACGTGCTTAGACCGCATGTTATTTAATTTAATTAATCCATATGCCATATTCATAGCCGAGCCTATTAGTTGCATATCGCATGTGTTGCATTAGTCATAATTATATAGTTAGAATCATGCATTTTTCTAACTTTGTTTTTTTTTTTTTTTTGGCTTGGAATACTAAGTGAGTTTTTAATGCTTTGGCGTGCTTGCATGAGTGTGAGTAATTGCCATGTCTAACATGCTTGCCATGAGACTAGGTGCTTAATTGCTATAACTACTTGAATGTCTGTGGATGAAGGCTTGTTGCTTGAATTGGAATAATTTAATGAATGTACGTTTAAGCCCACTTTGTTGAGTGGTAAATTCGCAGACTTTAAGCCCACTAGAGGTGGCAAAATCAAACCTTTTTCAACAAACAAACATGAAATCAAATTGTTCCAATTTGAGCAAACTAGTCTATACTTGTGTGTGTGTGCATCACGTAAAAATGCTATCCTAATAACTAGAACAAGAGTATATAATGTTGATAAAAATCATATCATGATTAGTAGAAGCCGATCTTTGATCGGGCAAGCGGGGTGCTCAATTCATGACCTTCCTCTCTCATACCTAAGTTCCCGAGCCGAGGCAACTTTGGTGATGACGGACACGTGGCCTTTGGCACGAGTCATGGGTTTCCTAAATTTTCCCAAAATAAAATATTTATATGGCGACTCTGTATCTGGCAAAGCAGTCCATTTTTGGCAATTTTATTCAAAATTGATTTTCTAAAAGATTTACCAGATTTAGACTATTTGGTGTTTATCAATTTCACATTGCACTTGTGAGATTAAATTCAAAACCGCAGGAGTCCGAACTGTAGGGCTATATTTCAAACTTCCAAAAGAGGGCACGAAAAAGGAAAGCTACAAGCACATGACTCACCTATGCCCCTAGTTTATTGCTTTGACCTTTCTTTTCAATTTTTATGATGTAATAAAAAAAACTTTGATTTATATCGGAGAGTTGGAGAACTTTATGTTGAAATCAATGGAATTAAAGTCATGAGCACTAAAAATTTTCCTTTTGGTCCAAAAATGATCTAAGTTGTAAAAGGTAAAATTTTGAACAAAATCAACTTTTATTAAAACTTTCCAAAACCATTTTCAAAAACGATCACCACCTGACACATACAGAATCAATCCTTAAGATGTACAACCCTGAATCAAAAAATCATAACTGCCCCTAATTGAACATATTTACTTTGCATTATAACCAGCTCTTCTTCCCATAATGGAGATCACAACCGAACTAACAGATAAAGGACAAAGATGACCTGATCAAAAAAATGGACAGGATAGTTGAGTTGGAGATGGCTACGGCCGAACTTCAACATGAAGTTGCCTACGTATCCCAAAGATGGGAATCAGGCCTTACATAGTTCGATTCAGCTTCACTCGAGTATTAACTCTCTCCTTTTGCGCTCTGACTTTTGCCAAAGTCGCCCCTTAGGGTTTTCAACCTTGAGAGCTCAGTTTTTCTTTATTTCTAATTTTCATGCTCTAACTTTTGCCTAGGTTGCCCTTTCGGGTTTCGGGCCTAGCGAGCCTCTCACGGATAGTATTTCTTCAACTTGTCCATGTTGATCGGTTGTGAAAATTCCAAGCCATCTAAGTCCATGAGAATAACCGCTCCACTTGACCAGATAGCTTTAATGATGTGAGGACCAGTCTAATTGGGTCTGAACTTGCCCCTAGGGTCATGAATGAGAGCTCGATTGTCTTTCAGCACCATGTCTCCTTCTTTGAGATTCTGGGACTTAACTTTCTTGTTAAAAGCCCTAGCAATTCTGCACTGGTAGCCCTGAACATGATACAATGCTTTCAACCTTCTCTCATCAAATAGCATTAACTCCTCAAATCTGCTCTGTTGCCAGTTCGCCTCTGCTATCTGACACTCAGCCATAACTTGCAACAACGGGACTTCTATTTCAATTGGCAAAACAGCTTCTATACCGTAGACGAGAGAATAAGGAGTCGCCCCTGTAGACGTTCGGATCGAAGTTCTGTAGCCCCAGAGTGCGAATGGCAATTTATCTGGCCAATCCCTGTAAGCATCAACTGTCTTCTACAAGATGTTCTTGATGTTCTTGTTGGCGGCTTCAACAGCTTCATTAGTTTGCAGCCTATATGTAGATGACTTATGGAAAGAAACATTGTATTTCTCCAACAAATTTATCACCTCTTTCTTGAAGTGAGAGCCATTATCTGATATGATCTCATTTGGGACTCTGTGCCGACAAATGATATTGTTTTTGATAAACTTAGCTACATGTGATGCCTTCAACACTACATAGGACTGAACTTCCACCCACTTTATGAAATAATCAATTGCCACCAAGATATATTCGTGCCTATTCAATCCTTTTGGCGTGACTGCACCGATAACATCGATTCCCCAGACTGAGAAGGGCCATGGCAAAGTCATGTTGTACAGTTTTGACGGTGGGATATTCATGTGATTGGCATAAATTTGGCATTTGTGACATTGCCGAACAAAACCAATACAATCCTCCTCCATGGTGGACCAGTAGTAACCTTGTTTAAGAATCTTCCTGGCTAGCATCACTCTGTTCATGTACGCCCCGCACTCTCCTCCATGGATGGCCTCCATCAGGTGCTTTGATTCCTCTTATTCGATACATAACTTGTGTATTCCCAATTGACCTCTTTTATACAGTTTTATCTCCGTAGATGACAAATTGGACAGCCATTCGCCGTATTCTCCTTTTGTCTTTGGCATTTTCCCCTAGTGAATATGTCTCATTTTCCAAGAAATTCCAAATATCATAGTACCAGGGGTTTTTGTCTCGCACTTCATCTATCGTGGCAATAGTTTCATAAGCCGGCGTGTATTTCTGCTCAATGATAATCGGATGCATCTGGACTCCAAGTGGGATGTCTACCATAGAAGATAGAGTTGCTAAAGCATCAGCGAACCTGTTGCTCTCTTTCAATAGATGTGTGAAGGTCATCTTTTCAAACCTAGGAATCAGAACATCTAGGGTCTGATGGTAAACCTTCATCTTTTCTTTTTTGACTTCCAGTCTCCATTCGCTTGAGAAACAACTAACTTCAAGTCCCCGATAACATCTAATCTTATTGCCCCTAATTCTAGGGCGGCTTCTAAACCAGTAATACACGCTTCATATTCTGCTTCATTATTAGATACCTTGAACCGGAGTTTAAAGGCTAAAGGTATATGGGAGCCGTCAGGTGCTATCAGTAACACACCTATCCCATAACCGTACTGATTGGACGCTCCGTCAAAGTACATCATCCAAGTTTCCTCCTTAACTTGCAGAATGGCTTTATCTGGGAATAAGTATTCCACTGCCTCATCTCCTTCTACCGGGTGGTCTGCCAGGAACTCCACTACAGCTCTTTCCTTGACCGACTTGCAGGTGAAATATTTGAAATCAAATTCGAAGAGAAGAAGCAACCAATGGGCTAGCCTACCCATAAGCGCTGGTTTCTCAATGAGATATTTGATGGGATCTAATCTCGAAACCAGGATTACAGAGTGAGCTAACAAGTAGTGCCTCAACTTCCTGGTAGCCCATACCATGGCTAGGCAAGCTTTCTCCAACGGAGTATAGAGGATCTTGTAATCCAACATTTTCTTGCTCAAGTAGTAGATGGCTTTCTCCACCCTATCTTTAGATTCTTGAGTGAGCATGCATCCCATGGTCGTGTCTGTCACTGAAAAATACAGAATCAAAGGCTTTCCCAGCTCTGGTGGCGACAACACAAGCAGATTCTGGAGGTACTGCTTAACCTACTCAAAGGCAAGTTGACATCGATCATCCTATCGGAATTTCTTCCCTTTCTTCAGGAGACCAAATAGTGATTCACAAGTCAAGGTTAATTTGGAAATGAACCGTCTTATGAATTGCACTTTACCCAGAAAGTCTCGTACCTTCTCTTCAGTCCTCGGTGGTCGCATTTCTAGGATGGTCTTGATTTTGGAAGGATCTACCTCAATGCCCCTTTGTGTGATCAAATAGCCCAGCATTTTCCCTGTCGTTACGTTGAAGGTGCATTTCTACGGGTTTATCCTCAATCTATATTCTCTAATCCATTGAAAGAATTTCTTTAAGGCAGTGTAGTGGCCCTCTCGTTCTTTGGACTTGACAATCATGTCGTCCACGTACACCTCAACCTCTTTGTGGATCATGTCATGCAAAATGGTGGTCGCAGCCCTCTGATAGGTAGCTCCAATGTTTTTTAACCCAAACGGCATAACTCGGTAGCAATAGGTACCCCACGGCGTAGTGAATGCGGTCTTCTCTCTGTCCTCGGGCGCCATCAGAATCTGGTTGTACCCAGAAAACCCATCCATAAAGGATAGCAATGCATGGCCCGCAGTGAAGTCCACTAACTCATCAATGTGCGACAGAGGAAAGTCATCCTTCAGACTGGCCCTGTTCAAGTTCCGAAAGTCCACACATACCCGGATTCTACCATTCTTTTTCGGCATTGGGACGATGTTGGTCAACCAAGTCGAATACTCAGATACTAACAAGAAACCTGCCTCGATCTGCTTGGTGACCTCTTCCTTGATTTTCAACGTCCAATTCAGACCGGATTCTAAGCAACTTCTACTTGACTGGTCGGGCCTCGGGGTCAAGAAGGATTCGATGCTGTACAATCTCAGGATCGATTCCAGGCATATCTTCGTAGGACCACGCAAAAACATCTTTGAAATCTTTTAACAAAGTGACTAAGCACTCACGCTCCTCCGAAGACAACGTGGACCCGATCTGGGCCAGAAACTGATCTTTCTTAGTACCCACATTAATGGCAATGATTTCATCAGCACAGGGTTTAGCAAACCTCTCATCCTCTTGATTAATCAAGTTTTTCAAGACCAGAGGGATTCTTTCCTCTTCATTTTCATTAAAATTCTGAAAATCTTGGTCAATACAATAAACTAACGGCATAGAGAAGTACACAAAATTTGCAAAGTTCTCATTCAAAAGGTCCAGATCTTCGGTTACAGACTCAAAAGAAAAGCTGAATGAAGACCTAGACAGGACTTTGGTATCTGGGTTACCACCCCCAAAAATACAAGACTCAGACTCAGAAGAATTGGAATTTGATCCCGACCCTACAAACTCAGGGGAATCAGATTCTAGCTCATCACCCGACTTAGAACTAGACAGATAGCCTTCCTCCAACTGCCAGATAAGAGATGGTGCCTCTGATGCATCCAAAATGCTGCTGGTTGGGTTCACACCCGATTCTTCCTCGATCACAAAGATAGTAAGGTTATCCCCCAAGTCCTCTGAGTTGGCCGCAGGATCTGTCAAGAGACTAGCCAGTGCTGCCCTTACTCCAAGTTCACTGTCGTCTAAGTCACTTTCCATGCTCTGTTCAGCTTTGATGTTTGATTCATCCCTTTTCTCATCATCATTGTTCTGCAGCTGCAGGTCAAAAAAGATCTCAAACCCAAGGACACGCTGCTTTTGGAATTCACCCAAGGCTCGAGAAAATCTCAAAAAGGGAAATCTTCTTCCTTCCGAACAAAGCGGCCATTCAGCGTTCCCTGGATTGGCCTGTGGATGAGCTCATAGTGTTTCCTGGCTTGCCTAGCCTTAGCTCTGCCTCTGATTTCTTCTCTTTTCCTGATCCAGTCCTCTTTGGTAGGTACACAGCCCAGACCAAAAGCATGTGGTTGTGTGGTACAACTGTCAGTGCTGCAACACCTTTCCGGTCACTTCTTCCGAGCCCTATTCCTAGCGCATGCTGTAGTTTATTCATGAAATAAATAGATTGGGTGCTGACATACATGCCCTCATCTGCAGCCAAAATGGTCTACACTACCTAGGCTTCAGCCAGATTAAAGCCCGAAAGGAATACATCCTCCTCGCCATGGGTGATCTCCAGCACTGGCGTAGTTACCTCTGACGGCGGGTGAATTGATGAGTTCCCAAAAACAATTGACATTGCTCCTCCATGAAGGTACTTCAACATTTGATGGAGAGAGGAGGAGACAGCTTTCCAATGATGCAACCAGGGCCTCCCTAATAGCAAATTGAAGGTAGCCAGCACATCTAAGACATGAAACTTAACCTCCTGCTGAGCTATGCCCACCTGAACTCTAACTTGCACCGTGCCCATGACCTCTCTGCTCGTATTATCATATGCCTGAATTACTTGGGCTGTGGGAACAAAGTCCACTGGTTTAAGGCCAATTACATAGGCTGTGCAGGAAGGACAGACATTGATGGCTAAATCGGTATCTATCAACACCACCGGTACCCATTTCTCCCTACACTCCATAGATATGTACAAGGGTTTGTTGTGAACGGAGCCCTCCAGCGACAGTTCTTTGTCAGAGAAGGTTAGGGTTAGCCTGGCACCACTTGGGAAGACCAACCCCACAAGCTGTTCGGGGGTAGTGTCAATGGACAATTTAGCCTTGTCCATTGCTGACAGTACTGGTTGTTGATATACCTAGGAGGCCATGAAAAGGCCCCAGATTGAGATGTCAGCTTGGATTTTCTTAAGCTGTTTCAACACTGCCTCTTCTTCCAGCTATTTCTCTTTCTGTTTCTCGACCTCTCTGTCTTTTCCAAATGCCTCAACTTGATCTAAGTGCGGTGGCTTAAAATACCGCCCACTTCTTGTCATGTGATCTATTTCTTCAGCATACCACATGTTGTCTGGAAGGCACTCACCCCAGTCTTCATCAGTGTAGGCCAGATGTAGATCGTCATTGTCCCACCATACACCTTTAACAGCTGACAAATAGTTGTCCGACTCCGTTTGTATTACCTTCACATCACAGGTATCCCCCATAGGGTGTTGGGCCATTACTGCTTTCTGGTTGTCTTCAACCCTCTCTCGTTCAAACTGCTTCAGTACAGCTTCCTGTTCTATGTTCGCAGTGCTCACAGCGCCCACTTCTTAAGCTGAATTCTCCATGCTAGCGTTCTCCGGTAGCTTTCCTTTCTCATCGGCCCTTCTGGCCGCTACAGTAATCCCTATTTCCTTTTCCTCTGGTTTCATTTCAGTTCCTTCCTCCGTATCCGGCTCATCACTCAACCACCTAGAGTTATCAGTTGATCCGTTCAAGTCGAACTAACCAATCTGCACATCCCCTTGATCCTGCTCATCAAAGAACTGCAAGTTGTCTAAATCCTCCTCGAGTTTCGCCAAATCATCCAACCCCTGGCTCGGGCCATCTTCTCTAACCAGGCTTGATTTGACCAGTCAGCACAATGTAGCAACTTGGATCGTACACCCTATTAGGTAAGTCCTTAGAGCTTTTTGGCAACGGACTCATACCTTCCTCCAAGGTCGACCTCCCTTCTGCTGTAACTGTCACCACCATAGGCTTGGGTTGAAGTGCAGACGTGTCCATCATGCACAGATCTGTGCTTTCGGAAATGAACAACGTCAATCTTGGTAGGTGGAAAGGGGTAATATATATGCTGGGGTCGTAGGGGATGGCCAGTGTATAGATCAGGTTCAGATTTTGAGGTGGAGGAACTTAATTATGGGCCGAGAGTGGGTTTGTAGTTACATTTGGTTTCTAGGGTGGTATGATCACCTTGTTGTCAATGAGGTCTTGAATCTCATGACGCAGTCGGAAGTATTAGTCAGTATCATGACCATGCTGTTGGTAAAACGCACAGTATTTTACGGGGTTGTGTTTGGGTGGAAAAGGATCAGGTAATGGGCGGGGTTCTAATGGTTTGAGGTGCCCTTTTTTGCCTAGCATCTTCATGGCTTGAGACAAGGTCATGTAGAGTTGCATAAAAGTTCTCTGGGATCGGGTAGGGTTGGCTGAAGTTTGTGGAGCTGTGTTGGCAAAAGGATTGGCAGTCTTGGTTGTGATGGTGACAACGCTCACATCTGACGGTCTCGCAGCTGTGCTACCACTGGTGGTAGCATTGGAACTATGCACAAAAGGCCTTTTTGCCAGCTCCTTCTCATCTGTAATCAACCCCTGCTTCATGGCATCTTCGATTTACACTCATGGAGCTCGGTGAATGTGAATAGAGGTAGGACAATCATCTTCTATAACAACTTCCCGTGCAGATTACGGACTACCATCCTTATCTGATCTTTCTCAGAAGGCCTTGCGGTCATCATTGAAGCTTTAGCCCTCCATCGTGTTACAAATTCAAAGAACCCCTCATTCGGCTCTTGGTGTGTTGCTTCAAGATCACGGGTTGTGACCTCGATTTGCGTATTATACGAGTACTGAGCAATAAAGGCCTCAACCATTTCCTCCCAATTTTGCTTAATAGAATCCTCCAACTTTGCGTACCAAATGGCCGCTATACCAAACATGGTACGGCCAAAGAGAGAAAACTTCTGTAATCTAGTCAGGCCCATCGGCCGCAAGATGTCTGAAAATAGCCGTAGATGAACCATGGGATCTCCGAAGTCGTTGAATCGATCGATGTGCGGCATTTCGAAGCGATCTAGCAATGTCACTGCAGAGTTGGTATACCCGCCCTCTATGTCCGGGATGGAGTTAACACCTTGTCCTCTCTTGAATAGTTTCTCCAGTTTATTAACCTTAAGCGTAGTCGGGTCCACCTCAAACTCAAATGGAGCCTCAGCCTGACATGCTGTGACCACGGCCTGATGGACAACATCTTACTGTAGTGTTTCAATTATTTGCTGTAGATGATGTATCAATTCCTCCATACTGACTGGGGGATACTGTGTCATTGAAATAGGTGAGTGATCTCGTATTGGACTAGAAGTAGAAGACTGCCCCTGAACCTAACCAGACACAGGTGAATTGAGCGGTGACTGCTATAAAAACTGAACTGCTGAATTCTGCTTGATTCTCCTCCGTCTTGTAACCGGTGGGAGTGAGGTAAACACGAGTTGTCCCCGAACAAGATCTCTGCTTTGCAAAGCCTTCTGACACGGGTCCAGAGTACTTGGGGGATATCTAAACTTTATGAAGCTATGGTGTTAAACTACTTGGCAAAAAGAAATAAAACAAAAGAGAAAGCAGTAATCAGAAACCACACAGCACGTCAGCTAAGATGTTACCAACACAGATGTAATCAAAGCTGTAGGACTGCACTCAACACTGAATTCTGCCCCCAAAACAGATACCAAGCTCGCAACTGATATGCACATTCTTGTACAGTTTCACTGTAAAGCACATACCAGTTAAGTGAGAGCCAAAACACCCCTATGAGGGGGTAGGGTTATCCTGTCCTAGTTTCGTCAAGAACTAGAGTTCACTATTCAAACAAAGCGGTTTCATGCAATCATGTATTCAGGTAAGCATCCTGTCCTAATTTGGAACAGTCTCTATGGCTTTTCGATATGCAACTAGGCCGAATGGACAAAAGGGTACCTCAGCAAAACTACCTAATATACCTCTCATACCTAACACCGAGAAGTGAAAGAAGGATCAAACGGTACAGCGGTAGTCTGGATCCAAGGGTTGTGTTCCCATCATGGCAGAGCCCACGACCGATCAGCCTTTTGGCAAGCTTTTAGGCAAGCCTGCGACAAACCGTCCAGGAATAGCAAATGGCAAACACAGTGACTTAAGCGCACCAATGCAAATGCAATGCAAACGAACATATAAGTGTAGTTAAAATTTCATATCATAAAGTTCAAGTCAAGTTCTCTAAATCCCCAACAAAGTCGCCAGAAACTGTAGCTCAACTTTTCGTGACCCCTTTCGGAAGACGAATAAGTCTTACAGCATCGGACTCCCATGGTTCTGAATCTGATCTCACAAGTGCAATGTGAAATAGATAAACACCAAAGAGTTCAAATTCGACAAATCTTTTGGAAAATCAATTTTGAAAAAATGGACTGCTTTGCCAGATACAGAGTCGTCACCTAAATATTTTTAGAAAATTTAGGAAACCCATGACTCATGTCAAAAGCCACGTGTCCATCATCATCAAGATTGTCTCGGCTTGGGAACTTGGGTACGAGAGGTGAAGGTCATGAATTGAGCACCCCCGCTCGCCCGATCAAAGATCAGCCTCTACTAATCATGATATGGATTTTATTTACATTATATGCTCTTGTTCTGATTATTAGCTAACTTACTACGTGATGCGCACACACACAAGTATAGACTAATTTGAAAGAATTGGAATATTTGGTTCATGTTTGTTTTTGAAAATTGTTTCGAATATGTACCACTTGAAAAAGTGATCGCATATAAACATTACTCAAATTATTCCAATTCGAGCAATTAGTTTTCATCCACAGGCATTCAAACAGTTTATCATCTAAGCACTTAGCCTCATGGTGAACATGCTTTGATATGACAACAACCATATTTATGTAATATGCTAAAACAAATAAAAGCTCACCTAGTACTCCAAGCCAAAAAAAGATAAAGGAGTTAGAATAATGGGTGATCCTAACTTATGTAATATGACTAATACAACACATACGATATGCAATTACTAAGCTCGACTACTAATATAGCATATGAATCAATTAAATAGCATGCAGTCTAAGCACGAATTCAAAGAATATTTAACTAACAATGCAAGTTAGAATGATGAACCGAGCCTCGGTGTATGCAATACAAGTGGATGCAAACATGGAGAATGCTAAACAAGACATGATGCCCTAATCTAACCATCATAAGCAAGTAAATAAAAGGGGAAAAGACGTGGGGTTGGAAGACATGCACGTTATTACAACATTTGCGCCCTCACGAAGGAGAGTCCAAATAAATAAACTAGCTAACTAATTAAAGCTAAACTAATTAATTAACTATTACAAATCCAAATGAATAATTTAGCTAAACTACTTCACTAATTATTACAAACCGAATAAAATAATTAGTTAACTACTCTAGCTAATTAAATAATTACAATACGAAATGAATTAGCTATTACAAAGCCACTACTTCAAGCACAACATTAATATTAACATCACTTCACGGATCCCGAGAATCGAGGGAGGGTTCATGCATGAATGCGTTTCTACCCGAAGAAGGCTACTGTTCTGTTGCCAAATACCTCTGTTGCACAGTAGAGCACTTACACTATTTTCTACCTCAAGACCAATTCTATTCTACTTCAAAAGTACATTGCTGGATTTTGCACAAGTGACCGGCAAGCTACAAGTGATGGCCTGCCGTCCACAAATGGTGGCTTGTCGGCCACTGTTGCTTGGTTCTTCCTGCTGCAATAGAGAGCAAACAGAGAAAGAGCTGGGTATTCTCAAGGGTTGTTTACACAACTCACCATTCCTTATCATCAAACAGCAGCTCAAAGGAGTGACAAAATTTGATTCACAAACCATCAATGGATGAAATTTCATTGCATGATGGCTTATGAACCAAAAGTGTGCAAGTTCAATGAATGTAACAAAACAAGACTCTCAAAACCACCTCCCTATCATGAATGATCAAGGGAAGTAGTTGACAATAAATCTTGAGCCATTTGCATTACTCGTGAGTATGAAACAACTCAAGACTCAAGGGTTCAATTAACGTCCGATTGAACCCAAACCAAATTATTATCTTGCCTTTTTTTAGTCACCAATTTTATTACTCCATTTTAGTTACCTTTCAATTCTTTAATCAATTAAGTCCAAAAGTGAGTTTAAGTTCTCTAAAGGAGAGAAGTGTCAAACCAAGGGTTGGCTTGAGGCATGAGAGAGATGTCATGCCGTTGATAATGAACCCCTAAAAGGGATTAAACCATTAAGCATGACAACCTTAATCTTAAGCTTAAAAGAACAGTAGGTTTGAAACAACTCTCAAAGCAAAGCAAAAGCCAACAAATGAGGGAGGTTGTAGAGGTGATTAAAGGTGATCACAAGTAAGAAAATAATGAAATAAATGTTATCAACTCAAATAGGATGGTGACTAAGGCCTAAACCACCAAACCTATGAGGACAAATGCACTACAAGCATGCAATACAAGGCCCAAATGCAATGAACACTTAAAAATAGTCCTAAAATAGTGCTAAATAAGTCCTAAAACATGCTGGAATTAAGACAAAAATAGCTAGAACAATAAGTTAAAACATAGAACATACTAGGTTAGTAAATAAGACACAAGGAGGGGAGGCTAACCTCTGCAATTTGGACTTCAAAACAACACTTTAGCCACTGAAATAACTCTGAAAATCGATGTTTAAAAGCTCAAAAAAGAGATAGTGTAACGGTGGGAAACACAAGGGTAAAGGCCTTGAAAGCAAGGTGTAAAGAAGGGTGAACCACCCCTCAACCCTTAGTGGCCTTAAACCACAAGTTCCAACCCAAAAATACAAAGTTTATACAGCCCAAAAATAGTAGGAAAACAATAAGAAAAAGAGTGATTAAAGCAAGTAGAGAAGCAAAGCTTTACACCTCTTGAATAGATCACTTTCAAACAACAAAAACACACTTGCACACCCTCAAGAGCTTAAGATAGGCTCAAAGGTACCTCATCTTAAAGATGCAGAGGTTTGGTTAAGAGTCTATAGGCAAAGGTGTAAGAAATTTGCAAGAGAGAGAGAGAGAGAGAGAGAATTATAGAGAGAGAAAATATTTTGCTCCAAAATTTTTTAACCTTGAAAGCAAGAGGAGAGGTCCTCTATTTATAGAAAAACATCACTCTCCCTCAGAAATATCAATACATACACGTGTAAAAAGGTGTATGCATCTATGCCAACAGTTGGCACAACTGGTAGAAAAATATCTGCAAAACACATTTGTGGTCAGCAGGCCACTAAAGCTAGCCAACAGGCCATATCAGTGGCCGGCAACCAGAAACAGTGGCCAGCAGCCAATAGAAAGGGCCGACAGGCTACAAGAGGTTGCAGGCTTGAAAAACTCTAGTTTTGGTCCCAAAAAAAATAAAGCAATAGGTGTGTAGAGTTTCAAGGCTTAAAGTTGTGGCATTTTGTTGAGGACTCTGAGCATTTAACAAGCATATACACTCATCATTGGGTGTGCAAATGGCGACGTCCAAGTCGTAAGGGCGGTCAAAAATGGGGTGTCTACAGTGACATACTCATTATTGGTAGTTATGAGAAGATATTCAATACTAACAAGTGGATGTTGTACTCTAAGTTTGATATGAAAGATATGGGCCTTACAGATGTGATTACCAAAAGATCTGGTAGTATTGTACTTTCTCAATCTTATTATGTTGATAAGATACTTGAGAAAATTAGTAAATCAGATATAAATGTGTCGAGGACACCAGTAGACTTGAGTCTACATTTGGCCGAGAATAATGGTGAGAGTGTATTTCAACTAGAATATTCTCGGGTCATTGGAAGTTTAAAGTATCTGATGAGATGTACAAGGCCATGTATAGCCTACTCAGTAGACAGGCTAAATAAATACATGAGTAATCCCAATGCCTGTCTTCAGAGGGCATTTGTGCGGGTACTAAGGTACTTGCAATGAAATCGGGATTATGGGTTACATTATCCCAAATATCTGGTTATACTAGAAGGGTATAGTGACATCACCTAGATATCTAATATAAAGACTACAAATCCATTACTGGATTTGTTTTCACTATTGAGGTGCAACTGTGTCTTGGAAATCTTCCAAGTAGATATGTATCATGAGATCAATGATGGAATCGGAATTTAGTGCTTTAGATAAAGCTACTAAAGTAACTGAATGGCTTTGCCGATTTTTTGAGGATATTCCATGTTGATCAAAAGATGCGCTAGCAATTGTGTATACTTTGCGACAACCAATCAAGTATTGGTAGGACACAAATGAAAGATCTAGACATTTTCATTGAAGACATAGTTCCATACGACAACTACTCTGGTGTGTTGTCACTGTAGATTTTATACAATCTAAGAACGATATTACAGATCCGTTAACCTAAGGATTAAATCGAGAGTTAGTAAGAAGTCGTCAAGAGGACTGGGGTTAAGGCCTTTAGTGAATGTTACCGGAATGGAAAACCCAACCTAATTGACTGGATATCCCAAGATTTAGGTTCAAAGGGATAACCTAATTGCGTGTAATGGATGAGTCACTGTGGAGGTAAATCCTCCTGGCCATTCCTTTATACAGTGATACCCTGTGGGGTAGAAGGTTAAGCTAATGCTTTTAATGACCTAAGTGTTGTGAATAGTCAACTGTGGTATAGCGAGATACCTTATGTAAGTCACCTATGTGAGTGCGAAGTGGGGCCACTTCTTTAAGAATTGACAAGGCTGAATTATTTAAAAACACTCACTGAACCAGGCTAGTGTTTCAAGGTCAAACCGGACACACCAGTGAGAACAAGGATAATGATTAGAGTAACTCTTGTGTGAGGTCTACTGTTTCGATTTACACGAATGGCAGAATAGTTCAAGACATCACGTTCACTGGTGAGCCAGTAAATTCGATAGGTTTTCACTACAAAAGGTTCAAGGCCAACAGCTACCTTTTCTGATGTAGTGTTATTCTGTGTGCTCTCTCTCCGAGTCTTTGTTGTTAAGCATTGTCCGGTTTTCTTTATTCGGCCAATTTTCTTCATGTGGAGGATTATTGAAAAATAATGATTTTTTGGCAACTTTAATTCAAAATTAAAGTGGGACCCAACCGCCGGTTAAGGTGGGTCTGAGTGATTTTGTATTATCTTAATTGAAAAGATTGCATTTCAAAAATAATGGGCTGAAACTATTGAGTTGTGAATGAGAATTGTCTCATGAAGTGGGCATCAATAAAGTTGGATTTAGATTTGGACTTAGTCTTGGTTTGAACTAGGCCTAGACTTGTACTTGTGCATATATTGGGTTTGGTCTTAGACTTGGACTTGGACCTAGCCTTGAGCTTTGGGCTGAGTTGTGTTGGGCTTAGTTTGTGCATATGTTTGAAATTGGGCTTGAATCGAGTTATGACCCAACACCCTGTAACAACGCCCGCGGGGGACCTCGCTACAGCTCGGACTCGATTTTTGTTGCGGTTCCAAATCTCGAACCAAAGAGTCCAAATCCGGCAAATCGTTTTGAGAAAAACAGATTTTTTTGAAAGAAGTGCCAAACATGGACTGCTTTGCCAGATAACAGAGTCGCCACCTAAATATTTTAAAATGGGAAATTTAGGAAACCCTGACTCGGTGCCAAAAGGCCACGTGTCCGTCATCACCAAAGTTGGCTCGGGAACTTGGGTACGATTAGGGAAGGTCACATCGTGAGCACCCCCTCTCGCCCGGTCAAAGACCGGCCTCTACTAATCATGATATCTGATTTTGAAAACATTGTATGCTCTTATTCCGATTATTAGCCTAGGTTACTATGTGATGCTCGCAGCAAACAAGTATAGACTGAATCGCCTGAATTGGAACTAAACATCTCATGTTTGTTTGTGAAAGATGGTTTGCTACCCGCAGGTAGGCTTAAAATGCAGATTTTGCCACAATCTAGTGGGCTTAAAACAAACAGTCAATGAATTGTCCCAATTCAGATAACTCAACCTCCACCCACAGGCATTCAAGGCAGTTATATCACATAAGCAAATAGCCTCATGGTAAGCATGCTATCATGGCAGTCACTCACACGCATGCAAGGATGCTAAAGCATAAAACTTACAGAGTACTCCCAGCCAAAACAGAAGCTAATTAGAAATCATGCATGATCCTAAAATATACAGAATGCCTAATGCAACACATGCAAAATGCAACTATAGCAGGCTCGGCTATTCTAAACATGGCATGTGGAATGCTACAACTATCATGTACCCAATTTGGAATTGAAATACAGATGCAGTTTGTATGATGTGCCGAGCCCAATGCATGCAAAACAGATGAATGATGCAAACATGCTATCATACTGTATGCTAATTGAAATATGCCTTATATCTAACCATCCAAAGCGGGTAAATAAAAGGGAGAAAGAAATGGGGGTTGGAAGACATACATCACACTCACACACCCTTATTACAATTTCGCCCTCGCACAGAGGGTCCGAATAAAATAATAATACAGTCCGAATAAAAGAATATACAGTCCGAATAAATATAAATTTCTAATTAATTAACAAATTAATTACAGAAAAGTAAAACTGGCATGCAAGCCAGGGACTGCCTCGCTCCTGATGAATGGTGTATGCTGGGCTGCTTTGGTGCGGAAATCCACTGGGATGCCCTAATTAGCCTCTGTTTGCAATTTTCTCGAAATGCGTGCCAGGCTCCGAAAAGTTGTTGATTCTTGATTTTGCTGCAACAGAGAGCAGGAAAAGGGCATAGCAATGTATTTCACAAATATATGCATGTCTCGATCCTCGTGCCACCAATCACGCACATCGATGCATGGTGGCCGAGGAGGCCGAATTGCACAACTCAATATGGGATGAATGCAGATGAATGCTACAATGAAAACCTAACTCCATCATGGGTTATCCGGAGTGTCGGTGACTGGGGAATTGAGACATGCTCCGCCACTCGGAGTGTGAACGCGCCTCGTTTCCCGTGCAATATGCATGATATGCAACTAAGATACAACCCTAGCATGCGCAATGCTGTGAAAATGAGATGAAAATAAGATGCCTCGAAAAGCGTGCACGCGGGCACGCAAACCGAGGCGATGGCATGACATGCGAATCGGATAAAACAGAGATGCCTCGAAATGCGCGCCCCACAGGCACGCAAACCGAGGCGATGCAAATGAGAAAATCGGATAAAACTGAAGTGCCTCGAAGTGCATGCCCACAGGCGCGCAAACCGAGGCGATGATATGCGATGCAAAATCGGATAAAATCGAGGTGCCTCGAAATGCGCGCCCACAGGCGCGCAAACCGAGGCGATGATATGCGAAAATCGGATAAAACCGAAGTGCCTCGAAATGCGCGCCCACAGGCACGCAAACCGAGGCGACGATATGCGAAAATCGGATAAAACCGAAGTGCCTCGAAATGCGCGCCCCACAGGCACGCAAACCGAGGCGATGATATGCGATGAAATGGCATACGGAATGCAACGATGGGCTTACACCTACATGGGAGAGCCTCAGCTCACTCACACAGGCTGCCGTCGGGTAAAAACAAAGTGCCTCGAAATGCGTGCACACGGGCACACAAACCGAGGCAACGGCATACAAGCATGAAAATGCAAATTGGGCTTACGCCAACATGAGATAGCCTCAGCCACGCTCACATAGGCTGCCGGAATGATAAGAATGAGGTGCCTCGAAGTGCGTGTCCATTGGCACGCAAACCGAGGCAGTGCAAAAATGATACAAATGGCATGGGAGATGATATGCAAGCATGGCAATGGAATTTCAGCACTTAAATAAAGGGGGAAAACAGCCCCGAAACAATTCGAAAAGACACTCGAAGCATGCATTCATCCCGAAAATGTGAAATTAAGCCCCGAAATGGCCTATAGCCATGCTATATATGCAAAATATGATCATGGCAGCAAGAACAGTAGCAAGACAGTCCCAAAAATGGCATTTTTTCAGTAGTAAACAAGGCCCTAAATGCAAGTATAGATAGATCAAACAAAGCATGCAAAGTTAGTGGCCAAAAGAGGGGTATTGAGACAAGTGGTATATGCAAACCCCAAATGGACAAACTTTCTTCTACAACATTGAAGATGAGCTAAAAATAAGCACAATTGCAGAAGATGACATCCTCAAAATCAGAACACAATCATGCTAAAAGATTCATGCAAAATAGGCTTCCAAATAGGCTATATCATGAGACATGCAATGCACACACCAAATGACAAAACTTTCTTCATGGAATATGTAAAGGGGGTCAAAATAAGACCAAAGTCAGTATGGGTCGAAGCCCCAAAGACAAATAAAGATAGGTCAAAATTGCATGCAAAAAGTGGCACACTTGATGAATATTGAAGGAGGTGGTATATACAATGGCCAAATGAAGTTGAGCCTATCTACAATGTTGTAGAGGGGCTCATTTTAAGCACAAAAGCAGTAGGGGTCGGACCCCCAAAAACCAACACAAATAGGTCAATTTTAGCATGCAAAAATGTTACCAACTTGAAGAATATTGAAGGAACTAGTGTATACAAACACCAAATGAGGTTGAGCCCTTCTACAAAGTTGTAGAGGGGCTCATTTTAAGCACAAAAGCAGTAGGGGTCGGAGCCCCAATTCTCAACCAATTAGAGTATAAAAATGAACCAAGAAAAAGCCTAAAAGTTAGTTTTGAATACTCACCCTTGAAGACTTGTCTTTCTTTGATTCTTGGCCTTGATTTGTAGCTTCTCAACCTCTGAAATTCACTTCCTAGCTGCTGGAGTGGTAGTGTTGATGGTGGAGCTAAGGGTTGGTGAAGAAATGGCCTTGACACTTGAAGCTTTTTTGGAGTTTTGAGCTAAGGAAATGGAGGAATTTGGAGATGTGTTCTTCAAGGAAAATTTTCCAACCTTGAAGAAGGAGAGGGAGGGCCCTTCAAATAGGCAAGAAATGGGGTGTAAAAGGGGGAGGGAAAGCACCCAATCTTTCCCTCCCGAAATATCCCCGGATGCCCCGGGATATGCTGAAAGATATCCGGACAGCTGGGACAGGCTGGAAAGCAAGAATCTGGCCGGCCAGGTATTTTTTTGCAAGGTGGCCGGCCAGCCACCCCTCCATGGCCGGCCAGCCACCCTACATGGCCGGCCGGCCACCCAAGAAAATGAACAGAAGATTTTCTGGACCGACCAGTATAGAAAGGTGTCCTCCAAGGTGTGTAGAACAAGGCCCCATGGTTGAAATCTGGCAACTCTGAAGCAGGAGCCACAACATAGAGCTTGAAGGAGAGGCCCAAAAATGAAACCCACAGTTTCTGGCCGACCACTATGCCAAAGTGTCCTCCAAGATGTGTAGAACAAGAATCCAAGGTTTGAATTTGGCAACATTGAACCAAGAGTCACAACATAGAGCTTGAAGGAGAGGCCCAAAAATGAAACCCACAGTTTCTGGCCGACCACTATGCCAAAGTGTCCTCCAAGATGCCCTCATCACAGATATGTAGCTTTGGTTGGAAGAAAATGCCCCTAGGGTGTTCAACATTGGCCCGGAAGTGAGCAAAACGGGCTCGAGAGGAGCGAAACTGGTTATCTGGGATAATTGCTGGCTTCTCACCCCCCCAGTGATCTTCCTGATGTTGAAACAGAGGTACCTGCCAAGTTTGAACAAAAACTAATGAGAAATGAACACTCGGAGCCAAAACCGAGCAGTTCGGAATCCAAAAAATGGGCTGCAGGTGCCGGAAGTGGTGTTCAGCAGCGAAGTGGGTACCTGCGACCCCAGTGTCCTCTGGAATGACGAAACAGAGATACCTGCCAAAAACCGGAGCAAATGGGATGCGAAATGAATGCTCGGGACCAAAACACGCAGTTTTGGGGTCCCGAAAACCGGCTACAGGTACCGGAAGTGGCACACAACCACGAAGTGGGCATCAGGGGCCCCAGGGTTCCTCGGAATATTAAAACAGAGGTCTCCGCTAAAAACCGGAGAAGGCTTGATGCAAAATGAATGCTCGGGGCCCAAATCACGCAGTTCGGGGTCCCGAAAAAGGGTCGCCGGGCACCGGAAGTGGTGTTCGGCTGCGAGGTGGGCATCAGGGGCCCCAGTGTTCCTCGGAACATTAAAACAGAGGTCTCCGCCAAAAATCGGAGAAGGCGGAGATGGTTGGGCGGGTCCCGAGCCGAGGCACACGGCCTAACGGCCCCGAAAACCGGGAACCGGGCTCCGAAATGGGCAAAATGGCCTACAGCCACGAAAAGTAGCTCACGGCCACCGGGAGATAGTCTACAGGACCACTCCCTTCCCTCAGGAAAGAAAACAGAGAAAACGCGGTCTGGTTCGCAAACCGAGACAAGCACAGGAGAGAATTCGGAAGTCCGGAGGCAGGGCGCACTGGCCGCGACTCTGAGACTTCTGAACGAGCACAGCATGCAACATCACCGAGCGCTCAACTGGTGACGTCTGAGTCTTAAGGTCGGTCAAAAATGGGGTGTCTACAGTTGCCCCTCTTTGACAGAACTCGGAAGTCATAACAATGACGGGAGTGAATGTCAAAGCCCAGAGACGACCCATTTTTGACAAGGCCGAAGACTTAGACAATCAAACGAAATGAACAGAGATATGTGCCCGCAGGCGTGCCCGCAGGCAGGGGGCAAAATGCAAAACGACATGCACAGAGCCAGGTGATCATGCAAGTGCAGCAAGCTGCAATGAAGCAAGTATTGACAAATAGATGCAACAGTTTTAAGCAAGAATGCAAAGCAAACAACTACATTTCATGCAGTTAGGAATGCGGAGAATCATTCAATTCTCATCGCGTCTCACACGGAGAAGATATGATACCTGCGCGATTTCGTCTGGTCGCACCAGCCTCAAATGAACCGTACATACAATATCGTGCCTGCAAAAGAGAGAAATTCAACAAGAACAATATGCAACAACATATATTCCATGCGATTCCTATGATTCGAAAAGCTTGACACACACAATGTCGATGAACGGATGCAACATAACGCGAGAAAAGTGCGTGCGTGTCAACGCGTGTTCAAGCACAAAAGTATGGCACATCAAGAAATCATGCGAAACATTCATGACTAATGCAAATTATAAGCCCAATGAAGCCAAACGAACATAAATCAGGATGCCCATTTGACATGAAATGATGAACCGGAAAATGCGCAGTTCGGTGACGACAACTCAATCGCGGCCTCTGATTCAACTCCCGGAGAGTTCACAACATGTTTAAAAAGGATTACACTCTGATTTTGATGAATAATAACGAGACACATATCAGAAATTGCAGTTAAAGTTCCAGCGGAGCAATTCGGCGCCAAGAAAGTGTACTTTTCTTCAACTTTTTCAGGTCCCGGAACTCCGATCTTCCTCAAAATTTGCAGAGAGGCAGGGGAGGGGGTGGGGGGACATGGTCAGCCAGCCCATTGCCCTAGGAGAGGCCATCGGCACAAGGGCCAAAAGGTAGAGGGGCCGGCCAGCCAGGTTAGGTGGCCGGACCGGCCACCTGCCAAAAGCAGGGGCAAAATGGTCATTTTTGACCTTTTCTATATATATGCACCTCCATTCAATCCGAAATCACACCCCCCAAGTGTGGAATTCTCTCCTCTTGCTCTCTAAGCCATTCTCCTCTCAGATCTGCATTCTATACGCGCCCCCTCGGCCTCCCACGCAAGTTATTTTTGCGAATCTTTCAGATTTAAGCACTTTGAAGCGACTAAATTTCGACTTTGGAGCTTCTCTTCTCATTTTCACCACTTGAGGTAATTTTGTTTCACTATTTGGAAAATTTTACCGGGGGTTGACTTTTGTTGACTTTTCGTTCCCGAGAGTTGACTTTTGTTGACTTTTTCAACTTTGGCCCATTTTGCTCATTTTTGCTCCTCTTTGCAGATTTCTCGACATGGCGGGCCATTTCCCTCACGGCGGAGGTTTTCCCGGCGCCGGAGATGACTTTGACATTATGGCATTGCCTCCGAGAGTTCGCCCTTTCATTCCCGATCGATATGCCCCAGCGGTTCATAGGCTTCCGCGGGCCACTTTTCGTCATTTCACTGAGTTTAACGACCGAGTACCAAGGATCTTCTCTTACGAGAGCCAGAGCAGCACCTCTCTTATGATACAGAGGTATTTTACTTTAGTCTCTGTATTCTCGTGCATTTCATTCCCCTGCCATGCTTAGACACATAGTTTAGCTTATGACATAGTACTTGCATCCTGAGCATGTGACTTAGCCACTTGAATTTCGTGAACACAGCTCATTGAACAATTGTGAGCGCGTAGTATACATTAGTTAGGAATTGAACACACGGCAACAAACGGCTCAAACATTGATTCGCCCAAACACACAGCCCGAAGTTGAAAATGAGCACACAGCACATACTGACTAAGAGTAGAACACACAGTCCCAAAACTCAGATTTTCTGAACACGCAGCCCAGATTTGAAAGTTAGAACACACAGCCCTAAACTTTGATGCACTGAACACACAGCCCAGATTTGAAGCGAAACACACAGCCCACTAATTGAGAGTAGAACACACAGCCCCAAACTTGATGTACTGAACACACAGCCCAGATTTGAAGTGGACACACAGCCCACTGATGTTGAGTAGAACACACAGTTCCAATTTGAAGCGAACGCACAGCCCACTGATGTTGAGTAGAACACACAGTCCCAATTTGAGGTGAACACACAGCCTCACTGATGTTGAGTAGAACACACAGTCCCAATTTGAAGCGAACACACAGCCCACTGATGTTGAGTAGAACACACAGTCCCAATTTGAAGCGAACACACAGCCCACTGATGTTGAGTAGAACACACAGTCCCAATTTGAGGTGAACACACAGCCCACTGATGTTGAGTAGAACACACAGTCCCCAATTTGAGGTGAACACACAGCCCACTGATGTTGAGTAGAACACACAGTCCCAAACTCAGATGTACTGAAACTTTGAACACGCAGCCCAAATACCAAATTTACTGAACACCGCAGCCCGTTTTCACTTCATTTGCACACAGCTCATTTTCACTTCATTTGCACACAGCTCATTTTCACTTCCTTTGCACAACGGCTCATTTTCACTTCATTTGCTGATCTATGCATTCATTCTAAATGCAGGTTCATTCTCGCACAGTGCGAGGATATGGTTCCGTCACCGCGAGGGAGTGGTATTTTGAGCTTCCGGAAGCTGTCCGGGGCTTGGTCGACCTCGCAGGATTTGGACCATTCTGCCGGGGACTATCTCGTTGCCTCATCAGTAGGACTTTATTCGCGGCTCTAGCAGAGAGGTGGTGGGACACCACCAATTCTTTCCATTTTTCTGCAGCCGGGGATATGACCATGACCCCGCTGGACTTCGCTATACTCACCGGCCTAGACGTGGGCGGTGTACCCACTTCCCTATGACGAGGATATGGGCCAGTGGGAGGCTGCTTGGATGCACCTATTGGGGGACACACCCGCCTGTAGACAGAGGTTCGGGGAGAGTCCGATACTCCTGGTTTGCTTTGCACTTCCGGCGGCCACAGATGGAGCCCGGTACTCCTGAGGAGGCGGAGCAGTATGCCCGCGGTTTTCTCATGTATCTCCTCGGCACCACCTTGTTCGCTGATAGAGGGGAACATGGTGGGATTATATCTCCTGAGTGCTTTGGTAGACCTATCACAGGTCAGTCAGTATGATTGGGGCGGCGCTAGCCTGGCTACCCTGTTCTGTTACATGAGCGCAGTCTCTCGCGGACGGGGAGATTTACTCGGCGGCTACTGAGAGAGCCTGGGAGGTACATTCTGTCCTTTTGATTTACATTTTTTGCTTCTCATTGCTTGTTCACTGCACACACGGCGCACTTTGCACTCGGTATTCTGCCTTTAGCACCTTGTATTTACCTCCCGCACTGCTTTTCTCAGCTATGGGTATATGCATATTTTCCCCACTTTAGCCCCAGAGATGGAGGTGACAGGACCTCCTATGACCCCATATTCACTGATGTTTGAGGGCGAGCATTTGTCGAGGCCTCGAGAGACTCTCTTCTCTCTGCGGCAGTACTTTGACACTGTTCGAAGCGACAGAGGTATTTTAGAACTCTCAGTTCCTTTTCCATTTTCATCTTTGATCTGCTTTGTATGTTCTGATTTCTGATTGACTTATGCACTGGTTATCCGCAGATCACCTGGCAGCCTTGGCAATCTTCGGCGATGACCTCGAGGATCAGTACCCCGGGGGTCGACTAGTTCCCAGTACAGGTTCCTGCTCGAGGGACCAGTGGGTAGAGTTTGGTTTCCTGGGGAACGCTTCCAGCGCCAGCTATGGGGGGGGAATTCTCAGGACCCTCCTGCCGTGCCTCCAGACACCATGCGGACTGCTGATAGATTATCTCCTGAGGAGGTCAGTAGTGCTATGCAGGGCAGTGATGCGTTATTACATCTTGTTGATGGGAGCTACTCAACCTACCGCCGCATATATTTGATGCCCCCCTTGACGGGAGTACGGGCTCCGGCACGGAGGCCCGCTGGCGCACCATCTTCGAGTCACGCTCGTGCTACAGACATCCCTTCTTCTAGCAGGGCTGGCACATCCAGAGGTAGAGGCAGTTCGATTCCTCCGATCCCTCCGACTCTTGATCACCCTGGATGGCCAGAGATGCCGACTGAGTTGACGTGTTGGCAGTATGGGGCTACCTCCCCGATTCCGATCCCCATGGAGCCTCCGGCGCCTGGTCACAGATACGTCAGTGATCCTGAACTCACCGACCGGTATGTTCTGCCATTTTTCATTTGTCACACAGACATTTTGACAGTTGCTTATCAATTGATGAATTGAGCTTGTATCTGCAGCCACCTCGGGATTACATAGATCAGAATGCTCGGAGTGGTGGCCTCACTCGAGGGGATGGTCCTGCGCAGGAGAGGCACAGATGTCCATCATGGGCTTCCAGGTACCCTTCATCTTTCTTGCACTTATCATATTTCTGTTAACCGCTCTGGCTTTAAACATTCCATTGCACTGATAGGCTGTGTAGAACACATCTAGCACACCACCCACTCCCATACTGTACTTGCACTTGCTTTTTATGTTTGAACTGATGTATTGCACTTTGCATTTTCAGATGCCATCCAGTCTATGCTTCGACACAAGGTGGCCTCCGGGCCTTTTCAGAGAGGTAGAGGTACTGTGCCTCGAGGAGCTGGGCCATCTCGGCCTCACCGAGGAGCTGAGGAGGAGGGTCGTCTCGCAGACGCAGGGCACCCATTGTTGAGGACGACGAGGAGGAGGTCGCAGATCATGTGTCAGACACATCTCCTGGAGGGGGAGGCTCCGGTCTTGGTTCCGGGAGTGGAGACGAGCCTGAGGGGGGATCCGGAGGGACGACAGCTCCGATTCAAATGGTGATGATGAGGTAGAGATTATCCCGCAGAAGAGGATGAGAGGGCCTCCCCAATTCCCGCTCCCGAGGGCACTGATGTTATTCCTGCTTTATTCTACTTTTTAGCTAGTAGTTTGTAGCACTTTGCACATTGTTAGGCAGTTTTATTTTCTGTAAAACTTGTACCTTTACTTTGTTGTAAAACATGATGAAATGAAAACAGCTTTTGAAAAGACAGTTGTATTTGAAATTCTAGCATCGTATCGCATTATTTTGCACCAAGTGGAATTGAATGAAAATGTGCCTCATGTTTTTACCGGGTCAGGTAGTGAACCGACGCAACAAATGAAAACAAATTGGCTCACTAAGAAAATAAAACATAATCTTAGCAAGTTTACAACTCAGATAAACAAAGTACAACAATGTTAACGACTCAATCGACAAGGACTTAACAAAAATTGTGTAATCAAAAGGGTAACAACTCAAACACAAAATGCGGCAGCTCGACAAAACTTACAACTCAATAAGCAAAAACAACAACTCGATAAGCAAAAATACAACACGATGTACTTTGGATGGACTACCTGAAGAATGGACTGTATCCAAAATTGATAGGCCTGGATGCCTTTCTACTGCCGGGAGACAACCAGATTTGCAGGGAGTCCACTACTGCTACAGGTAATGTTT